>OY288207.1:1396319-2091978 GCA_958449745.1 Ochropleura leucogaster | reverse complement strand
GATTTTCTTTATATTTACTGCCTTTGTACATCATTCCACGTGGTAAATAGAGATCTAGGTGTATAGGTACCGAAACGATGCTGACTCTTACCGGCGTATTTTTGGATGTCATTTCTGTCGAGTTATGCATTTTAGCGTGTGTGGGGAAATCGATGAGCCAATAACATGATGCCTTGTGAAGAAACAACATACTTTATTTATCTGAGGCGTGATACATTCGCGGGGCACAATTTTTTTAGCTTTTGTTTACTCGTTTTCGATACGGAGGCATGACCTTGGCGGAAAAAAAAAACATGGCGCGGGAACGTACGCTGTCCTCATTGATGTGGTTATTATAATGTCGATATGGGTGTCGTAAGCTCGAGCCATAGTTTACTATCGATTATAATGCGTGGAAATAGTTATTTTAAACTTTCTCACTCAGGGCTTGCGTTCATCGTAGCGTGACGCTAGATGGATGGGTAACATGGCCGGCACGAATGTCAGTGTTTGAGTTGGATGGACTGTCACAACCGCCGCGCTAGTGTACACCTCGCGTTATCTACTCGGAATATATTCTTATTATTATCCGATGCAAAATTCAAGTCTGCCATGACTCAGTCACGCTTAAGCCGTTTTACAATTGTTATTTTATTTCGGCGCTTACACTAGAAGTAGTCAATGACCCGGCATTATTTGCATGTAGGTGTGCGTAATGTAGTATGTATCCTTTGTTTTAGTAGCACTTGTTCATAGCACGCAGTCATGTGAAACATTTATCGACTGCACTAGTTGAGCGGGAATCTTGAATATTCCCTAATTTCTCTAAAAATGGAAGTGTTTCATATCTTCCGTCCTGTTCACTCCTAATATCGTACAGAACACGAGGACGCATGGCGTGTACGGCTTGTTTCAAGTGTGAAACAGTCTGATTGTATAGGTTAGCTATGCCATAACTTAACCATTAAAAACGTGTATGTTAATGAACGACGCTACGAGACGTATCATTATTATTTAGACGGTTTTTAGTTGTTTCTTGTGTATACGGCGTCGCTTTGCAGACGGTTATGTAGGTATGCGCGGTGACCGCGTTCCGATCAACTTTGCCACGGGAAAAAGGGCCGTATGACGCCGGCCTCGCTCTACGGCGCTCTTTCCCCCACACAACAACTAATGACCCACGCTTCTTTATCGTTACGAATCTTTGTCACCTGCGTCTCGTTATTATGTAGGCAACTTGCAACGTTTTCTCACAAAATCAACCATAAACTGATCTCTCGTTGCATTTAAATTAAACAATATTGGCTAATGGCCAGTTATTACTTGTTTGATCTTGAGTAAGTCAAGGCACACCCCGCATACTGTCGGTTACGGTGCATAAACATAAAAATACGGGTTCCCGCCAATAATTTGTTACGTTTTTAGGAGAAAACGACAGATGCGAAAAAGGCGCGAAAGGAGGAAAATGGCGGAGGCGGTGATGACGAGCCCCACAGTGAAGAGGAAGATTTAGAAGGAGAGGGCGAGGGTGAAGAAGATGATGACGAAGAAGTGGAAGGAGAGGATGATGACGAAATCATAGGAGAGGGAGAGGACGACGATCTCGACGGCGATGGTGAGTAGTCAGCACATTATTCTCACTTGACTAAACGTGATTATCACTGCAATTTCGCTTCTGGAGCCGCATTACGTTTAAGCGTGTAATCATAAGCTAAACACTACATGTGTATAAATAAACATTCACAAGCCAGTGAGGTTATCAATTTACCTGTGGTCGTCTTTGAATTCGATGTAAAGATAATAGAGGTGATTTACCGAAATGGGAATGGTTAATAAAATATTATTTAATTTAAAATACAGTAATATTAAGCAATTTTTAATCGTATATTGAATTATCCGCTAACCACTCGAAGACTTCAATATTAAAATAAATCGAGACACTTTTTTGTGTTGTCAGGTGTTTAAAAAGCTGCGTAGAATAGAGGCGCGTGCGTGCGACGCTAATATCACGTGTTGTTGTTACAGACGAGGAGGTGGAAGAGGAGCTGCTAGGTGAAGAGGAGGAAGAGGATGCGTAATACCCCTCGTGCCTCTATATGGACAATGTCACAGTGATGTGTTAGTGCTCGTGACGCCCCGGACTGGCGCGGCCTCGCCTCGCCTCAACTGTCCACACACAGCTACAGCCCCAACTACAGGACACTAACAACAGTTGGGAACACGCGGGGCCGACAACGCTCCCACCTAAAACGGGTGCAGTTCTATTTAAATGACAAATGTAATTAATTAAGTCAAATTCAATGCAGATTTTCATTTTTTTTTACATTGTTTATGTTCGGTACTGAAAGCTGTATCTTTACTTTTTCGGCTCGTTATCGAGCGTGTAATTAATTAAGACTTAGTAGAATGCTGTTGAATTTTGTCATGAAATGTACAAATGTGTTTTTTCGGAAGTAAACTTTATTCTAAGTGAAATCCGCTCTGTATTCTAGGTCTACCTGTGAGCCCGTTGAATGGTGAAGTTGTGATATTTTTCTATGCTGTAGGAACATCCGTTACTAAAATATAGAAGTAAGCCAGTTTTGGCGCGTTATAGTAGATAAGCTATAAGTCACAAAGCTCAATTCTTCATTTCCCTGTTGTTGATGAGAGTTTGTGTGTACATACTTAGCATAAGTGAAGCCTGTGATTTTATAATCAGTAATAATGTAACATAGTGTGAACGTTGCATTCAGGTCAATAGTTTTTGTTTTTACCGTAATATCCACAGTCGCGTTCAGATTACACAAACGTTTCCTCGTTCGACTCGATCGCGCATTGGATCGAGTGATAAAGTATGATAACGAAATAAAACATAGAAAATTAGTCATTTAGCGATAGAATCGGTACGGATGGGTACCGTCCAGGGCTACCGAGTCAGGCCGAGGAAACGCTACCAAAAAGCCGCCGGTCGAAACGCGGCCGTATTCCACACGTCAGTTTACTAGAAAAACATCACAATTTTGCCATTATCTTGCGCCCATCGCGCGCCGCCCGCTCTCTGTACGACCGATAAAGAGAGCGCGACGGTCGCCGCGGTACGATAGCAAATAACAAAATATATCAAGCCGGCCTGTAATTTTTGTCCATAACTGTTAATTAGGATAGAACCTTCAGCTCGGTACTCCAGTGTCTCACGGTGTGGAATAAGAGATTCCTAGGTTAAAGTGATTTAGTATGTAGGATGTACTTCATTTTTTATGAAAGGACGCCACGGGCGGGGCGGGGCGGCGGCACGTGGCCTCGTTCGATTTGCCGGCGGGCTCCGCCGCTCCGCGCCGCTCGCCGCACGCCCCGCACCACGACGCGGCGACGCGCTCTCTCGCGTGGAAAATCACCCGTTGTGCGCTACACATCGCTGCGCGGGCTCACCACTGACCTGCCAGCGATGTATCCGCACCGCCCGCCTAGACGCCGATCGTCACATGAGCGTTTTTGATACTTCTTGTTGAATCCGTTTTCACTCCGTTCAGTCTTTCGCGGGGCGTCGGTCTGCCGACACCTAGTTCAGATGACTTATGATTTTCACGCAGCCGACCCCCGGCGAAGGCGGCGAGATGTTTTGAGAAGCATTTAGCTAATTAATAAATTGTTCCATTCGCGGTCGAATACCAAAGGGAGCAAAGAAAAAGATGTTTTCATTAGAGAAAATTGACATGGAAATCAATAAAATTATCTTATGAGTAAATCCTATTGTCCCGCCTTTTCATTTTTGTGGTAAGAATGAGCTGTCGCATATTTGTACTATGTACGACTTATGTGAATACCTTAGTACGATTTTATTTATTTGTGATGTTGAACACTATTGATTTTCTACAATGGACGAAATGTAAATACAACCGATTTTAAGTAAAAAGTTATTTTGTTTTTAAGCTTATTTATTTGTCCCACAGTATCGGATTAAATATTCCCGAATGGGAATTCTCAATTTCGTGAAACGATTATGATGACGTTAAAGATAGCGTTATAAAAATAAATATGGCGCATGTCTTCAGAAGCGCAATTGATGGGGCAGTGTTCATACTGCAGCAAATACATTTAGTTCAGGATATCAATTTTGTTCTTTCGAAGCACATAAATTAAAACGAGGGGAGACTGAATATCCCTTTACTCCCCTTTCAAAAAAGTAACCCTACCCTACGAGGGTCGCATAGTGTACTTCCGGCTGATTGTGCAATAAAGCTATGAATGTTGAAATTTTTTAGGTAGGTAGGTACCTACTGTAGTTGGTAGACCTAAATCGAAATTATCAATGTCAAAACTTGCTCTGAGTATCGAAATGTGGAAATAGGCAAGTTTATAAACGTAGGTATCCGGCATAGAGATAACTGTAAGCTATCGTGTGAATACAGCCTTGGAGCTGTGGGAACATTCTACTAGCGACATCTACTGAGAGGTATTTAAAACGAGTTTCCTAGAATCCTCGATAGATGGCGTTACCTGACACGTCATGTTGAGGTCACCATTTTTAGTACCGGTTTGTTAAATAGATGGCATTAGCAAACTAAATTTGGCGCCAGTTTTGAACTTTTTGTTTCATATTATACTAATAACGTGTGAATACATGAACTACAAATTATGTTCCGAAACAATTGTAGTAGATATACATACATGAACTTTTCCCATGAGTGTAAGCAGCAATCACAACGCCACCTGCTTCGATCTTCACATACCTTCTCCTTTTGCTTGATCCACTTCCATGTATCTGGTCATACACGTACGCCAGTTGCGATCACTACGCACCTGACCTTTCCGAACTTAGCCTTAAGTAGGATAATAAAATAGATTAGTAAGATTCAATAGGTACTCACCACTATCAGGAAATATCGAGTTTTCGTAACTCGAGGTAAGAAATGTATTATATTTCAATTAAGAAAGTTCAAGATGTTTTTATTTCTTAACGCCGAGTTTAAATAACGAGCAAAGGAAATAAAGACGTCCTAAATCTGAAATAACAACATCCAAAAACAATTAAAATCTATACACCTTAACGTCTGGATGATTTCTGAACATAGTTAAGTAACAGTACTCTAAAACTTACTGTTGCTATAGTATAGTTGTTATTAAATACATTAAAAGACTGATTTTTACAAGAAAAATGACAAATAAATGAATAATTTAAGCTCTTGTGTTTTATTTACCATTATGTAGGTATTTTTAATTTAATATAATTTTGTGAATTGAAAGCCTGCCTGAAACTAATTGTGTAATACCTTCTTGGACAGCCAACTGTATCACTTTTTAAATTGTCATACTAAACAATAGTGTTGTCCCCAAATAAGGGTCATACGCCGCCAGTACACAAACAACAAAGGATATTATTACTTAGTTGAATTGAGAAACTCTTTCATTGTTGGAAATGTTTACTGAAAAGCTGACATCTGTAACAAGCCGATTAATAAGTTGGCTCAAACATTTGTGACATATACGTGTGGACGGATTTGGCTTTGATTCAGCGCAGTACAATAATTTAGTGCGTTTTACGCCGCGAGAGAGGGCTTACGTCTATTCAATTCGTCCTTGTAAGGTACATTCACTTTTCGTGTGTAGATTTTTAAATGAAATTGACCTTTGTGCAAAAAGTTTTATTTTGTGATCAAATAATAAAAAAAGTTTCGTGTTTTTTAACGCTACCCATGAAGGTCTATGCTTTTTGGTAGCGACAAAATGTGATAGACGGATGTGCAAAAATTAAAATAGTTTTTGTAAACAGGTGCCGTTGAAAGGTAACGACAGTTTTTTTTTAATTTAATACATAATCAAACAGACATTTATATACATTCATTATGCAGTTATAATTGATTTGATGAAAAATACTGCAGTAGAAATAATTTCATTAACCGGTAAATAGAAATACTATTTCTCGAGACGAATATTTTAAAGTCGGTTTAAACTTAAAAGCTTAATTTGTGTTATATTTAATTATGTTGGCAGGTTTGTTACATTTTTTCAAACCAAAAAAAAAATATATAGAAATAATATTAGGTATTCTCTGTTAGGAATTCTTCCCCTGTAAACTCACCTGATAATAATATTATATTCCATAAATTAATATAGCAACTGTTTCACAAAGCGTGCTTGAAATATGTAGTAATTCCCGGAATAGGTAGGTACCTACCTAGTTCAAGAGGGCAACGCAGAAACACAAAAAAAATGCAATAGACTGTAAATACTGACATTGCAAACCAGTATAAAGGGCACTTCTATGAGTCAATTCACGCAGGTGATTATGTAGCTTCCGTAATAAACTGGATTAGTTAACACAGGTTTTTATAAACACAGTTTTTTACTGATTCACTCCATTTTGAACAAAGAAGGAATTGAACAGATTTAAAATATTGTTCATCATACTCACGAAGCGGGCTATTAGGCTTTTGTCGTACGGGGTTGTGTAAAAAATGCAGGATTATTAAACAGAAAGTACGGCTTCCAAATGGTGTTAAACAATTTGGGAGTTGTACTTCCTGTCATCAGCTAGATACTGCTGAATGTTGAATATGATTTGTATAGTGAAATGAGCTGAAGTGATCCAATTAATTAATTAATCCTTACTAATATTATAAAAGCGAAAGTGAGTTTGTTTGTTTGTTTGTTACTTCTTCACGCTTTAATGGCTAAACCGACTGTGATGAATTTTGGTACAGAGATAGTTGGGAACCAGGAGACGGACATAGGCAAATTTTTATTTAAAAAATGTGGGATGTGAGGGAGAAAGAGGGAAGAAAAGGGAAAACTTAGCGTTGCTATTACAAATCAATAAGGCGCAAGAGGAACTGTGTTACCCCAAATTTTATCGCGGGCGAAGCCGCGGGCGAAAGCTAGTATTCACTAAATCTGGGTTTTACATATCTCTGAAAACCCGCTAGTGCAGTGCTCTCAGCATTAGTGTAGATGTGCCGACCTCCGTCGTACAAAAAGTTACCCATATAGAGTCCTGTCAGATATAATGATGAAGATAACCAACCAGCTTTTGATTGTGTAAATGGTTATCTGAATATGATTTTAATGTTTCTAGCAAGTCAAACTTTAGACACATGATGGTTAAAGATTTACCGATATTTCCAGCGTAGAGTGCAAATATTTCCCAAAAAGTGTGAGACTTAATATCGTTTTCTGCAAGTCTGTATGCTTAATGCTACAGGAATTTATGGATGCTAGTACCTACTGTTGAAAGTTTGCACAATTCTGGGCCAATTCAATATACCTACTTAGATAACATCCAAAAAAAGGACAGATGAAGGCTCACTTCATTTTATTTTAAAGTAAAAAAGGTGTGAGACAAGGAGCTCTAGAATTCTATAGACTAGTCTCCGAGCAGACTAAACATAAGACCACAGCAACAATAAGTAACAATACTACCATTTTACCTTCGCAAGTAGACTAATGCAGCATTGTTGTTATTGACACGTCACTTTGTTACCAGCTTATCGAATTTAGTACCGCTATCGGATATTGGCTAGATATCTGATACTGTGACAAAGGAAAGCAAGATTTATCGCCGGTAGGTATATCATCATCAAATACTTACCTACGTATGGAATTATTAGTTTTGGTTCTGTTGATTATTCTTTATGCTTTCGCCTATAATGATAGCGATTCTTCAATTCACTTTCTCTCTTTCTTCTGCACTCTTCACTTCGCGTTGCAAAAGAGATGCCTATAGCTGGAGTCTGATTTGAATATAAAAGTTGAACAATCTAATTAGATTCTTGCTATTTTTCCACCACTCATAGCTTTCACCAATAATAATTCTTCTCTACACCCTAATAGAACGAAAAACAATAAATCTATTATGAGAACTATAGGAGCAGATTAACACGCACGAATATTTGAATAACGTTCGATTGAGTTGATCAAGCCTGTTTTTGAAAAATTTTGGCTTATAATCTTAGGTATATCACCTATTGTATCATGTCCAGCATCTAGAGCATGGCCCATCGTACTTACGCCAAAACTGGTCCTTCTGCCTTTTCATCAATGGTTCGATTTATTTAAATTTTCTAGGCCCTACTGGGCCAAACTGATTGCGGGGTCTGTGGCGCTTTTTAAGTCCTCTTAAGTGCACACTTTGGACACTCTAGCTAGCAAGTGCGACATAGTCTAGTCGGGAGCACCGTTAGTTGTTAATTTCATGTAGGTACCTATACCAAGTTGCATCGAGAGGTGACATTGGTGTCAGACAGACGGCAAACTATCAAACCTATGCCATAACCTTAGTAACATTTTAGGTGGAACTTAGATGCGCGATATATTCAGAAAAATGATGCATTCAACTCGATTCAGAGAAGTATACTTTATTTTCGTAGGGACGACCAACAACAAACATTACGCGAATAGGTACAGAAAATATAATTACATTTGTTCTCACGATATTCCATGTGTTTTGAATTTTACAACTTTATTTTTCCTTCCTCATTTTTGAAACTGTTGCAATAAAATTTAAAAAGTTAGAACAAAATGTGACCTTCGTAATCTTGTTTTACTAACCTAGTGTTGTTACAGTTTTTGGTCTTATTATACTGAATAAGATTTTTAGCTCGAAAAATCGTTTTTTTAAACGTTGCTCCTCACTAGGATTTCTCATTTTCTAAACACACATACACAAACAGCCAGACCCGGACAACAACCTGTAGGCCAAACAGATATTTTTATTATTAAAGGTAACCTATAATACAACGGCTCCAATGCTGGGCAGGTCTTTCCTCCATTTCTTTCTTCGATCGCAGATCTGCGTCATTTCTTACCAATTCCTACAAACCGGGGTTCCGTGACATAAACGGCCATATCTTTTGACTGCGTCGACTTCAAGGGTTGATTTTTCCACAGCTCCAAGGGACACAGATTTAATTCAACTGAATACCTTCACGCGTTTCCGAGGTAAAGACAGCCAGACAGAAGGGTAAGATACAAGGGTTCCGTTTGTTCCTTTTGAGGTACAGAAGACACCCAAGTCATTCCACCTATGCATCATGCATGCCGCCATCTTCTTCATTGCGAGCTCCTCTTTTAGTTTTTCTTTTTACTAGATATTCTCATTACCTGCATTCTAGCATTGGTCACATTTTGCACATTATTAAATAAATCCTTGAATTAGCTTTGTTTATCGCTATTTCTCAATTACGGCTTACTAATGGTAACATCATGGCTCTTATTTTACGCTGAGCGAACAAAATGTCAAGAAACGACCTTGTCGCTTCGATTGTGGATTGCTACAAAATACTACTAAATTGGGAGATACACTCCTAATTTTCGAAATAACGATGGATTTAATGATAAGAAAAAAAGATTTGTTGTCAATTTGGAATGTCACGAATTTTGTAATTTTAGGCTTTTGTAACCTCGTAACAGTATTGATAATTCCAATTATTTGATTTCGTTAACATTGATTAGGGTGCACTTATCACTACGGTAAGTAATTAAAGAATTTTTCGATTCATAAGCAAAGTCTTTCTCAGAATAGATTCAAACATTTTCTAAAACCCTGAAAATAAAAAACTAGTTCAATTTTTTAAGATATTTTTGGAAAGTCTAGGTCATCAATCATCATTCATTGACTTTAATTTGTATGCGAACAGATTAATAAATAAATAAAAATTCTTATGTTTCTGTATGAATATATGCATGCTCGTATTATGGACACTTAACGAGGTATATTTGTATCCAGGTCAAAGTCATCTTGCACAATTCTGCTTACCTGTCATTTTTCGTCTCATGTTCTTCCTTTGCTATTGTTTATGCTTTCGCTAAGCTAATTTGCTACCGCTAGATATTTTACACGTTTTTCACTTAATATAAGGGCGCATTTTCATGAAAGAAAAATGATTCATGTTATAAGTATTTCGCCCAAATTATTCCCTTTTTTTTCACAATGTTGCAAAATGTATCGCATGTATTTATTTATCAGATACGTACTATCTTAGCTACATATAGCCGATTTAAGTAATTTAGGTCTGACTAATCAATACATTGCGGTTAAAATGAGAATAGGACTGCCCTCGCGCCATATTGTGATGTCATAGCTGTCAAATTAAAGACTTTGGAAGGGTCCGCAAAAAACGTAATTAGTTATTTGTTTAACGGTTTAGGTACATACTAAATACAGAAAAGAGGAAAGAAACAGAAAAATAAGTACAAAGGTCCGTTTGGTAATAAAATAACTGTATCTAAAAGGACTAGGTACAAAAAACAATATGATTCTGATTAGTATAATAAGGTTTATTAGTTCGAAGTTGGAGAAAAAGGTAAGATTTCAAAATTGAAGAATCATTACTTATTGTTAACTAAGTGTATGCAATTATAAGGTCATAATCTATACTAATATTATAAAGCTGAAGAGTTTGTTTGTTTGAACGCGCTAATCTCAGGAACTACTGGTTGGAATTGGATAATTCTTTTAGTGTTGGATAGTCCATTTCTTGAGGAAGGCTATAGGCTATATGACATCACGCTACGACCAACAGGTGCTGAGCAGCGTGGGTGAAACCGCGAGGAACAGCTAGTAATTTATATATTAAGGAAATATGTGTGTAGAAGGTACCGTCGGCAAAGAGAAATCAGATATAGTGTTTTTTTTCTTAGAAACGATGAACATCTTCAACTCAAATTTAATTTATTTAAAGAACTGTTTATTTTATCAAATAAATTTATCTTTATTCGAAAATTAATTCATTGATTTTTAATTTAATTACAACTGTAACTGACGGGCCTGGTTCCTTATTATTTTTGCTGACTGTACTATCAGTACACCTTTATTTAATTCAGCCTAGTTTAAAGGTCAAGGTCTTTAAATAAAAGGTCAGATTAGAATTATTGCACAATTATGTTAATTTCGGTATGCAAAATTTATTTTGCCCATGTTGAAGTGTTTATATTGACTTCCGTTCTATTGGTGGTAAATGTGGCCAATGTTGGACCAACATTTACGTCTATCTACGTACTTTATTGAACTTAATTCCAACTTGCATTGAATGTATTAATATTAAACTGTAAATGACAGAGCCCATGTAAAAAAAGAATGCAAAATAATAAACCATGGATATTGTAGAAAAAAAGTCCTACAGTTGCACCAGAAAAAGTATACGCTTTGGTAATACGAATAATAAATATAAATGTACGAATTCGTCTAAACTTTAAATACGCACTGAGCCAATGGAAACTGTTGTGATTTGCACCGCTACGCTTTACAGCAGTGCGGCTGTAAATGTGCGTTTGTAATAACTTAGGAAATGACAGTTTTCACAATTATTGACAGTCATACCTCCTCATAATTTGAGAAGCCATAACAAAATTCGAGCCACGACTTAGGTTTAAGAGATTAACAACGACTAGAAATACAATACTCTGTTACCCGTTAATGAGTTTTATGAAAGGAAACATTAGTGTAGAATAGCTAATAGCGAAGGCATTGAGCACCCAGGAAATGTCACATTGTTAATCCCCACTGTGAAATAAGATCATATTTCCTCGCGAAGCGGGCAACAGTATTGTGCTTCCAACTTCGCTAACCTTAAACAGGAATGTGGAATAGGTACTACTTGATCCGGTTGCCATTTTCTTTGGAACCATACCTACCTGGTGAAGTTCTAGTTTTCCTGTTTCCCAATTTATGTAACATTGCACCTAGAACTCGTCTACCAATTGCATAGACTTTGTTAAACCCTGCACATTTATACATATTATTGCAGGTTTCTAGCAGGTTTCGAGCGTCGCAGACATTTGTCCGATTTTCCAAGTAACTCTGGGTAGGTACCTAATAACTGTAAAATGCTAGTGGTGTTCCTATACATGCAAGCAAATAATCTATCGATAAATAAATATATACAGCCCTATATATAATGTCTATCAGTATTTAGTTCAAGCACGTGATTTGAAGCAAACGATAGGTAACGAAATTTATTTTCAATGTTTATTCGCAGAAAATGCACACCGGTTACAAAATAAAACTAGTCCTGCCGAACTGTTATGCAATTAAAAAAAAAACCTTCAAACGCTTCAAATCAGATAGTGAAAGTTGATGTGCAGAATCCTTGAGATTTCGAAATTAAGTAAAAAATATAAGTAGTGGAATTAAAATATTTTTAGTCTTGTTTAATGAAGGTAACTTACAATTGTAAAGGGTTATTAATTACGATTTGAAGTTCGTCAATATGTTGAAAGGTTTTACGATTTCCCATCATCACTTGATTAACTGCGTTAATTGGTTGGTTGGTTGCTGAACTTTATCGTAACTTAATGATGGAACTTTCAAAAATGAACTTTAGAAACCATTTTTTTAAATTTAGATTTCATGCTATATATACAAGCTGATAATTTTACATACAAAATATTAATGTGTAACTTTGACTTTTAATTTTGAAGTATTTATTTGATTTTCATAATGTGTATGTAAAGGTAATTAATGTAACGGTGTCAATATAATTCAATGGTCAAATGTAATTTTTAATAAAAAAGTACATTAAAAAGGTGATAAATTGAATATTTGAATTATTAATATTAGGCGTAGCTTAATAAAAGTTTGAGAATGACCTTAAGCATAATTTAGCGCTGTCCAATTCACAAGTAGTTTTATATATTTTTTTATATTATCTACTGCTATTAAGGATGCTAAGAATTAATTATCATCTGGCAAATGCAACCTTTACTAAATAATTTTACCTGTATTTGATTTGTTCAAATAAATACGACCATAATTTCTGGAAAAGCTGCTGCAGGGTAATACATTGCGTGCCATGTCGCCTGACCCCACTTAAATAAATTCCCATCATTAGCTATGAATAATTTATCGACTTACAATTACTAAAATCGATAAAACTTTCTCTTCCAATATTTGTGTGGGACAGCACTAGTTGCGGTGTAGGCAATGGTTCTCGTGTTATGAAAGTGCACTAAAGTGCATCTAGCCCCGGCGTCTGATTGCTAGTGTTTTGTTTGTGTAGCTAGTTTTCGCTGAGGGGATAGGCAGTTGCAAAGCGTATATATTTTTTTAAACTTTGCCCTACACTAGGAATTTCTTCTGTATCGTGGGTGCGTTTACAAACATTTAAATTCACATACACAAACAGCCAGACCCGAAACAACTATCTGCAGGTCATTAAAATATTTGTTCCGCTCAGCCACAGCGAACCAGCCAACCGTGCCGTTAACAGTCATGGATCCAAGGGTTTTGTGTGTATAAATCGGTTTCCAAGACAAATTACTCTCTGAAAACTGGTCTTATTTGTGGTATGCTTTTCTTCCTCTCCTATTACGGATGGTGAAGTTCCGTGATTAATTGGTTTCCTTAACTGACCCGGATTCATTGCTCTCGAGTGTACAGACGCCTGCAGGTCAAGCTACCCGAAACTGTCAATTTTTCCCAATGAACCTTGAACCTTATACTTTAGAAATAAAGTCGAAAGTCTATCAAAGAAATCTGACAGATTGTAGTAGCTTGATGTGCATTCGTCTGTACATAGATATTCACCCATCGCTTTTGTATGAAGCGTTTGTATTTATCGCGTTTGTAGTTATGCTAGCGAATTTAATTTGATCCTGTATAGCAGTCTTTACTACATTTTTGTCCAAAACGTAAATTAAATACAGAGAAAAAAACTCATCGACATGAGGTATTGCAAAAATCTTGTTCGTTCTGCCTTGAAAATATTCAAGATTGCATGCAAATTGCAAGTATGTCAGTTGCAGTACGAACACATTCAAATAATTTTACCTCTCTGCTAACGACCCTGAATATAACTTGTTATTTACCAAGTAAATTGCTAACTTTGCAAGTCTTATTATTATTAGTTTAGTACCTGTCGAAGTATCAGCAATATACAAATTAATAGGTACTTACTAAAATTATGTTTGCACATAGTAAAATATTATTGCCATTGCATAGAGCTCGTTCTTGCTATGTTTTGTCATACAACTACAGTACTTTCACAAGTTATTATGTCTTGTGACTGGGACTGTAGCAGCATCATTTTTTTTTTGTTTTCATGACATTCAAAAGTCTGTAAGCCTGTAATGGTCTAATTGAAATAAATGGTTTGATTTGATTTGATTTGACTGACGGACAACAATTAGAATAATAATTTAATAAGAAACCAAATAATATGTAAATTAAATTTAAAATATTACTTGTATTTCATAATTGTATTTTTTACAATTATTAAATATCAATGTCATTATAAGGTTAAATAAATATCAAATGAAATAAAAGTTTAAAAAAAAATCACATCAGAATAAATAATCCCTACCAAAAATATTAATTAAAATTAAAAATTCACACAGTAATAACTTTTGATTTGTTCAATTAGTAGAGACATAAGAGACTTTTTGCATTTATATCAAGGCAAACATTTCATTTCGGCCGGTATTTTTTGTTATAAATTTTAGGACAACACCAAATAAGCTCGTCTTTAATTATCCTGTCTTGCATTTGATTGGACACATCAAGTTCTCATATAAGCCAAGCATCGGAGTCTTTTTTTACTAAGTACATTTTTTTTTTTAATACAAATGTGGTTTTGTGGATTCATATATTTTGCAACTCATCCAAGTTCTCATGAAAACTCTAAATCATTTAGACAGAGCTATACATGTGTCTTAAAGTGTGAAATTCCATAGTATGTTTTTAATCAAAGAAATGAGGGGAGTTCAGGGGGAGTCCCCTTCATAACAACACCAATGCGTAAAACCTAGATCGTGTTCAGTTTTGAAACGCACAAGGAATATTGCAACATCCTTGTAGCGTATACAAGTTTGACAAACATGTTAATAGCAACATTAAATATAACTTGCGGTTAGAAACGCCCGTATATTGCGGCAAAGAATACTTTTTGTTTATGTTTATCTTGCACAAAAACATCTGAATAAAAAAAAAATCAAAACTTTTAAATTAATTAGTGACCGGATTTTGGTCCTCTGCATTCTGGATCTTTCAATCGCATATCGATTCATGGAAAATGAAATGATACAAGCAAATTCACGTTCATTCTTAGGTACGGTTAATTCCGAGACGGTATCGTTCAAACGTGGAATAAAATAAATGAATATTTACCACCACTTGTTTGGATGAAGCTTCTGCGCATTCGTGTTCCACGGACTCTTCAAAGAGATGTCAACAAAGCAGAGAGGCCTGCTAGGGCCACTACCTGCATGGATTGTGGGTTGTTCAAAAGAAATATCGCGGCCCCGGAACACAAAGGGCAAAAGAACGTGGATGGGTTTTAGTCACTAAAAGTCTGATACTCTCATCCGCTCTGCTCAGAGCGGGAGTTATCTGATGATTTCCCATCCGAGAAAAAAAAGCGTCTGCCATCACCTGCTTTAGTAATTTTCCCAGAATCTTAGCACATCTCTTGGGCGCAGTGACTTCACTTACGACACGATTACTTTCTATAATGAAGGATTTGCTAATACCGAGGTACTGAAAGCTATTACAAAAGTTTCATATCTTGCTAGATTATTCTGATAATGATCTTATAAATAGGACAGGGAATCAAAGAAGCCATCTGTCTGCATTTGTGTTCAATTGTTTTTAGTTGATAATATTGACGTTTGATTGTGATCTTCTCTTAATCAGCATCATCGCTATTGGTAAGCTCTACCGACTACTCTCTAGAATGTTTATTTCAAAAATTAAGGAATTGATCTGTAGAATCGGAGGTAGATACGTGTTGTGGTATTTGAATTTCTCCAATGATTCATTGTTCTGATTACTGGTAACTTTTTCGGCATCATTGTCTTTTGATACATGTTATCGATTACGAAGTCCTATAGTACACTGATCTATTCATAGAGTATCTATAGAGCAGAGATCAGTTCACTCTTTTCGGACCTGGCCATTACATAAAATCCTTGTAAGATGAAGAGATTCATAAATAAAAGATCTCTCTCAATGGTAATAGTGTAATAGCGATTATTGCGCAGTATTTCACTTCAGAAATCAGAACCATACATTTAGTTGTCACTAACTTCCACTTATTGGGAAACCAACTGAATGAACCACACTCGACTGAAATTTTGAAACATTACCATCTTGCACGATTCTCGGAAAGAAAATACTCTGTTAATAAGTTGCATGTTGAAACGACAGCGATAGAATGATACGTTTAAAATAAAGTATTAACTTTAAAACGTCCTTTTCGTTTTCTCTTACCCCACATAGTCTAGGAAAACCATCACCCCATCCTTGATGGCGTGCGCGAACGAGATGATAATATGTATGATATGATGCTGGATAAACATCTAAAATAGTGCCGAATTCTTAACAGTTAGAACACTTTGCGATGTTCTAGAAGATGAAAGTCCGGTGTACGACATAATGACAGGATGATGATAAAGAATCTCAAGCAATTTAACTAAGGCCAGAATATCTGCGAAACAGTAAAAGTTCGGATTGAAATTGAGGAAAAACCAGTTGATCTATAAACTGGTCTTCAGGGAAAAGACCCTGAATCTCGAGCAGAACCTTTAAATACTATTAACGCAATCAGTTAAAACATTCACAGCACATAATCCGTGGTTTTAATATACGTTGTTAAAGTACCGTTTAATGATTGTCGTCTTTGAGTTCAAGTTCAAGGTCATCAGCGTTGCGTGAATCAGAATACACGCTGCTTTTGTTCGCTTTGTTTTGGTAGTTCTGCTAATTATTCTTTCATAGACTATAGAGCCTTTAGAGGGGTAACCTGCCTCATCCTCATGCTACCTTACAGTCTTGTGTCGGTTCCTGGTGATCTACTGAAGAAAATTGATATATTTTCCTTTAACCTTTAAAACATCTTTACACTAGTCTCAATCAATTGGATCGTGGCTGGTATGATTACTAGCGTAAACCATAATAACATTGTACTTAAATTTTTCGTCTTTGACACTTGGATCTCTTATACAAGCTTTTTTCTTACTGACACGCTTAATTACTTTTTCTATATAATTAACCTGATCTCGTTTAAACAGTTACTATAGATTTGCATGCTTATACTTGGCGAATCATGTCACCCACAAATGTACTTTTTATTAACTACTTAATCATACCGTATTTTTAAGAAAAAAATAACCAACCTCTATACTTGAATACTCTATACTTTAAGGACATCAATGAACGAATATGCCTTATAATTCGACGGAAGTGAATTTGTCCTTGATGCGTCTTGATAGTCTGTCCCATTTGTCTATGTTCGTTCTTGTGTGGACGAAGCCGGAAAACAGTGGCTTTGTCTAAATTAGAACAGTTCTATGCAAATTTATTTAGCACTGCATCTTCCTGCTGTTTAGATGTTTGCTTTGCTGGTCACATAGTTACATTGAAATATTTCGTTCAAATGCTGAAAAGTTTTGTTCCCTTAGCACCAGCGCACGGTGTGAAAGTAACGAGAACAAGTCGTTTATAATATAATAATTTTATGTACTGATCGAAGCTGAAAAAAAGGAAATAAAGTATTTTCATAATTTAAAAAAAAAAAACTGTCTATGGTTGATGCTAATTGTGCTTGTTGCAAACAATTTCACTAAAATGATATTTATATTACGTACAATATATTACGTTAGCTACGCTTACACACCGAATATAACTAAAGGTTACTTTTTTTCATGTTCTGTGCCCAAACCGCACACAAGTTAGGTTGGGCCTCTGGTGTCATACCCCATTAATTTAGGTTGATGTAGTTTAATTACAGGTTTATAATCTTAAATAAATCCTGTCAAGGTGCCTTTAGCAAAAAAATCGGACACACAAAAAGTTGAGCGTCATAGAGCGTCCAATATTTTAATTGAGCAAATATTGCTTGTTCCAGTGAATGATTATTTTCGTTCAGTTCTGTAATGAGCCTCATTAATCTGACCTTTTAAAGTTCGTCGACACGGTATTGAGGATAGCTATAAAACTCTCTTTAAATGGAGCATTTAAGCATATGCTATAAATGTTGTCGTCATTGTCACAAATTCTTCAAGTTTTCGAACCTCGTTTCTCCAATCATTATCAGAATAGCCCACTGCTGGCAATAAGCCCAGAACAAAGTGTTTTGGCCAAATTAACAAACTACCTACCTTTACCAATTGTTGTTTGTAATGTATTCTCCCATTGTCTCATACTCTCAGAAGATCGTTGTATAAGGTGTAAACAGCTGATGGAATAGCATTGTATAGTAATAATTGTGAGAATTTGCGAAAAAAAAAGTTGACAAGAATTTACTTAAATTCAATGGGTGGTGTTGCCATACTCTTAGTTTGAAAGGTAATCGTTAAATTGTTATGGCCGAGTTAAGTAATTGGCTACCTTGAAGTAATGAAGTTAGAAGTATGCGAATGGCTGTAGAAGTAACTAGGTTCTACAAGATTATGAGAGCAGTTTCCAAAAGTCGTTCTTGCCATATAGAATCACTAAGCTTAGACTGGTTGTATACCAAAATTTTAAATCATTATGTGCATAGCCTTTTCCCAGTTTTATTGGCGTCAGCTTCCAGTCTTACCGGGTGTAGCTAAATACCAGTATTTTACCTGGAGCGACTGCCTACCTGACCTCCCTCCACAACCAAATTAGTAATTGCACTGTTTACTTATTCGGTGTACAGTAGGTAGGCTTCCTTTGAATAACTCCCGTAAGCTTTTGCCCGTGGCTTCGCTCGCGTTAGTTTCGAAATAACACAGTTCCTCTTTCCTGATTTGCAAGTAGCAGGTTGCAGTAAGCAGGTACTTGCAAATCAGGAAAGAGGAACTATGTGAACCTGTAGTTTTTGTCTTTGCGCCTTATTTATTGTAATAGCAAAGCTAAGCTTTCCCTTTTCTTCCTTCTTTCTCCCTCATATCATAGTCTTTAAAAAATAGCCTATGTGCATCTCCAGCGTCCCAACTATCTCGGTACCAAAATTCATCAAAATCGGCTTAGTCATTTAGGCGTGAATACTATAACAAACAAAAAACACACACACTCACTTTCGCTTTTATAATATTAGTAAGGATAAGGATTACATGACACACGAATTAAGGCTATATAAACGGCTATATAAATAATCACATAACAATTAAATCGTCACCATAATAATGCAAGGTATAAAATTCCGTAGATGTACATACCTACTCTTTTTAATTCGCAAATAGTTTATTAATTTCACACAACGCAAATGAATTCGGTCATTGACCTTATCAACTATAAATTCTTGTCTTAACCAGACCGACTTCTACCTCATTCTAAGGTCTTAGAACCAAGGATATCTAATTAATCAACGTTTTACCTGCAGTTAGTTCCGTATTAGAAACGTCAATACTTCCTATGGGTATTGCGTTGTACTCTTACATTTACGTGATATTTTTCCTCCTTTTTTCAACAACACATTCATCAAACTGATTATTTAGTCATGTTTGTTTTAATTTTCATTAGTATAGTTTTCTTGTGTAGTACGTAATATTTATGTTAGGTCGAATAGAGAGGACATATTCAATTTGTTACATTTTTGATCTTCGTTCCTGCCTCCTCTTTATTTGAGCATATTTAAGAAGATCCACGTGGACATAGATTATATTTAACTCAATCATCTATAATATCAGTAATCGCATCAAATACAATGCAGAAACTAAGAAGATATTCATTGACTAGTTTAACAGTAGTCTTCAAATACTAGTATCATTCTCTTGTTTATATTTTATTTGGAGTCATTGCATCACGTTATCTTCATCTACATTTCACTATTTGCTGTCATCTTAGAGGTTATGAACTTATGTCTAGTAGAGAAGTATTTAACCGTTAAATTTTGCCGGCAATTATTCCCAAGAAGATGTTTTATTTTTCAGTCCAACATTCTCTTTTGTTTACAAGACTTACGATATCGCCTCGCGTTTTTGCGATGTCAACAAACTCAATGTTTTGCTCAGTTTGCTCGCTATCGTACATTAGATCATTATTCATTTATTGTTCGAGATAATTGTCGGTTGTTGTTCTTGTAGGTTTTTATGGAAATATATTTCTAATGTTAGTTAGTTTATTAATATTGTTAGAGTTTTATCCAAGTGTGCTAAGTTCCTTTGCTTCAATACTTTCATTTTGGTTGTTTTTGTTTATGAAAACGATATCCCTTGTTCAATGAGTGTTACGCTGTTCTAGACCATAGGAGCAATAGCAGTCTAACCTCCATTGTCAATGAAACGGGAATCGAGATTTCCTATAGAGTTGACAGTGACCTTGTCTGTGTTTATAGTGACGATAATAAATAAAATGTACGCGAAAATTTCATCCGAAAACTGCAATTATTTGTAGAGAAACCTGCTACATATGCTTCTTTATTTGATTCTGGATTAAGGTAGTTTTTTTGTTATTATCTTTATAATGTGGCTTTGTCAATGTAAAACTTTGTTGTAAAAGGCTGTTTTCCTATTAATATACCAAATAGTTATCAATCATGTCTAAGTTGATCAGTATCATATACAACTAACTGACACAGACCACGTCGTACGGAAGATCCGATTGTCACTGACATTGATCTGAGTGACCATGCGCGTGAGTTGAATCCTGATTGATTTTAAACTAACAATACTCAACCTTTGAATTAACTACTCATATAGTTAGTGAGAATTATTGAGTTTTGGTATACCTTTTATTTTAGCTTTAAATTACACTTCCTACAGTAAGCTTGTTGTTTTAAGCTTGTCATTAATAATTTCCTGACGAGCAAAGTCTGAAACGGTCTCTTGTTTAAAAGGTCCTGAAATCTTATTTAATTATTTTAACTGTAATGGTTATTGTGGCCTCCACGACACAGGAAACCTTAGTGCGGAGTCAAGAGACAAAATATTTCCCAACAATTTTTTTTTTTTGGAATAATAAATGATCTATTTGGTCTTTATTGTTTATTTTTTTTTCTTTTTTCCAACAACAATGCGTGCGAAATTAATATTACTATCTTAATTTTCACGAAACATTTTAAGGTCCTCTTTTGCCGCTACGTTTTTTCTTAGATTGTATGGCGACTTCGCTGCTCCACGATAGCCTTTTGTTCTTATTAAAAAAATATAGTACCTGTTCAAAAATAAATTTTCAATCAAGCCCTTTTAAAAAACAAACTTACCTATTTTTATGTAACTATCTAATACTTTTCGGAGGCACAATTTCATAGATATATACGTTCTAAATCGTAAACTTGTGTCACATTCGTGTTTTTTTTTATTATTCCATTTATCAAATGCTTCATGGTGTTCTTCCTTATTTTCAGGGATTTCCACAGGTTCAAAAATCTTTAAAATTGCTAAACCTTGCCTTAATTTAATATTACCGGTAAACGTTGGCATTGGCATTTTGTCATCTAGTGACGCTGTGACCATGATCTGTAGAATAGCAAATAGTGTGTGTCTTTTGAGAACCACAGACGCATACTGTGCGTGATGTGCGTCATTATTTAACGTGTCAAACTTATTTCGCGCCAGTTTTTCAACCATAGTGTAACCAATCATAGTTTTATTCTCAATCGAGCAACTCCAAAGAAACTTTGGTATTTTTAATCAGTTTTTATGATGACATTTTTGTTGCATTAATTGAGTAGATTTAATTGATTATTTAGTTGGCTTTTGTTATGGTTTGAATGATTTGTATTGTATTTCTTATTTTAAAAATTTATAAGATTTTACATAACTTCATGCCTGTAATCTTCGACGAGTTAGATAGATGTGTATCTAAAATAAAACACACGTTTTGTCAGTTATGTTTTAAGTTCTACGTTAATTAATAGGCGAGCCTATTACAAATCCTGACTCGGCAGCAGCTACATTGAACCTGATGGTTAAACTCAATAACGGTTTGTCTGACCAGGTAGGTAGTCGAACTCAGGACTTTACGTTCAGCAGTCGTACTTGCGACCGCGAAATTAATTCGATGACACGGTTGGCTGAGCTATCGACTGCGGCACTGCATGTTGCAGGTTTGATTCCCGCACGGAGCAAATATTTGTATGACCTACAGATAGTTGTTCCGGGTCTGTCTGTTTGTGTATGTGAGTTTAAATGTTTGTAAACGCACCCACGATACAGGAGAAATTCCTAGTGTGGAGCAACGTTTTTTTTTTTAATATATTTATATTTATTTATTTACTTTTTTGAATATTTTATGCTTCTTAAGTCATTTGGTAATGTCATTGGTATACTTATATGCCCCAGTTCAAAACAGGTTTTTTTAATCATTTATTTATTTCCTACGTTATGGTTCTAATAACGCTTTCATTTACTCAATGTCATTTACTTTCAGCTCAGCATGTTGGGCGCATGGCTGGTGCTCGTGTGCGCGACCACTGCGCACGCGATGCGCGTCGGCGTCGGCATCTCTGACGTCACTGGTCCTCCTGCTGAGATCGCGTTTGTAAGTAGCTTCTGTTTTAATATGACCTTAAGGGACTCGCTGTCTTTAAGTAGCGCTTATTATTTTATATTTATTCAGTCATCCATGACCACCAATGGTGCCGATTCTCATGAACCACAGGACCAAGATTGAAGAAATTAGATAAAAAAATAAGATGTGATTAAGTCACATCTAATTTTTTTTCACACCATTTTAGTTGCAATGAATGATAGTCCGATTTTGATTGACAACCACAATTTATGGTGAAAAACGCCCATTTCAGTATAGTGAGAGCAAATTTTCTCTAAATTTAATAACTTATGTATAATGGATGCTGTCAAACTATAACATAGTTAATTTGAGTCACTTTTAACAATTTCGAAACAGGATACGCCGTTAGACAAGAATCCTAACTAATATTATAAATGCGAATGTTTGTGAGGATAGATGTATGGATGTATGGATGCTTGTTACTCTATCTCGTCAAAACGGCTGAACTGATAGGCTGGAACATAAGGATACTTTTTTTCGATATCACACGGGCGAAGTTGTATGTATGTTTCCTAATATTGTATAATTGTAATGCCCATGTGTGAGTTCTATGTAATTTTATTGACTCGACGGTTGCCCTGGTGGTTGAGAGATTGTCATGCTCACTTAAATGTCTCGCTGATGGTGGCGGGTGTGTCGGGTCATTTAGCTCCCTTCAAAATGGTCGAGCTGAATGGGGCTGATCCATACGTCATGTTCGTGAACGGGCGCTGTCGGTTGGGACTGGTCATCTCTTAGCTACCACGGTTTGTTTTAATTCTTCTATTAAACTCGTGCTAATTATTGCTTTTACTCTGGACGCTCTAAATGTGCTCGTTTTTCTACATCGTTCTCACATTATGAATAATCTCAACATGAATGATGTATCCATGATTTTATAAAACATTATAATTTAAAAGAGTGTCCATGGAGTTTCTTGCCCATTCTTCTCCATAGAGATCTACGCTTTGGAATGGGCAACTACAGTACTTTCACAAGTTATTATGTCTTGTGACTGGGACTGTAGCAGCATCATTTTTTTTGTTCTTGTTTTTATGACATTCAAAAGTGCCTGTAATGGTCTAATTGAAATAAATGATTTGAGTTTGAGTTTGAGTTTGAAGGCGTAAGCTTTATTTTAGTGATTTTGAGAGTGGTTTTAGTTTAGTTTGTGACAACAGAATCAACACCAAATGGGCTAAACATTTTTAGTCATTAGAGGAAAAATCTTAATGAGACTGGCATGAAAATTTTAAAATTTGCAAAAAAAAAATAGAGGCCCATTTCCATAGTATTGGTCAAAGTCAGGCTGTAGATGTATATGTAGATGATGATGATGATGATTAAGGGACTTTTCGTCTTTCTGGTGGAAGACGAAATACCGTCTGGTATCAAAGACTGATGTCGTTGATACCAGACGGTAAGGAAAGTCACCACGCTCTTCATCCAGCTCTTAATCCATTGGGTATTAATCCACTCCATGTTAATATAGCCACGTTGCGTTTCCTTCTGATATCCCATTAAATTCGGCCAATTAAATTAACTAGTTTCACAAATGGCTCCTGATTCTTCTGATTCACGTTTCTGACCTTACATTCTTTTAAAGTTATTCATAATTATGACCTTGACATCCTTAAATGGTTGGTAATCTTGCTGTTAATCAGATCGTCAGGATTGATAGTTTTAACTTTACTTAATTAGAATGTACTAAGTAAAGAAGTATTTTTTAGAGCTCCGTAAGCCAAATAGGAAAATACGGGACCCTTATTGGATACCTTGTTGTCCGTCTGTCAAGATCTTTTATCTCGGAAACCCGTGGAGGTATCGATTTGAAATCCAAAATTCAATTTCAAAACCATATACTCAAGTTTATAGTCCCTTTGTGCTGTAAAAATCAACCCTCTAAGTCTACGCAGTCAAAAGATATAGCCGTTTATGTCGCAAGTTCGTACGGAGCCTTCGGTGGCCGAATCTGACTCGCTCCTGGCCTGACTCTTGTGTAAGGTCAGAAATGAGATCGATGATGGGACGAGCAAACCCAAAAGAAGCCTGTTTACTCATTGACTTAAAGATCAAGATTAAGATCCGGATAATCTTAGTAATTTTACATCTTGAATCGACCGAGTCTTGCTGTTTGTGTATGAGTTTAAATGTCTGTAAACGCACCCACGGTACAGGAGAAATTTCTAGAGCGGGGCAACGTTTTAAAATACATAAAAAATCAGCTTTCGATAACTCCAAGATATTTCAAAGCAATTATTAAGCATAATTGGGCCGCAAGTATAATAATTTTACATTACAAATAGGTGTATGTAATTGTGAATACCAACTGTAGTAAATGCAATTAATGATCGGAATCGACGTATTGGCGAAGATAACCTTGAGTACTATAGGTACCGTCAGTAATATAATTATGATGCAGGGTAACAAAGCAATACGTTTAACAAACTTTCATTATTTTAATCTGTAGAGATTTGAGAATGTTTCTAGAATATGGAAAGTGGTACAAGGTGTTCATCTATAGTTTCCCGATTGCAGTAGAGTTACCATGACATCTTATAGAAGTACTAGCTGTGCCCAGTGGTTTCACCCGCTGCTCACTCAGGGGTATGAAAAAAAGATGTTGGCCGATTCTCAGACCTACCCGATATCTACACAAAATTTCGTTTAAATCGGTCCAGCTGTTTCGGAGGAGTATGGGAACGAAAACTGTGACACGAGAATTTTATATATTAGAATAGCTGTGCCCAGCGGTTTCACCCGCTGCTCACTCAGGGGTATGAAAAAAAGATGTTGGCCGATTCTCAGACCTACCCGATATGTACACAAAATTTCGTTTAAATCGGTCCAGCCGTTTCGGAGGAGTTTGGGAACAAAAACTGTGACACGAGAATTTTATATATTCGATTTATTCCTGTGCGAGAAAGAGATGGTGCTATACACCCTGTATAGTTCTGTCTCTTTCCCTCACTGGAATAAGTTCCGTTTTAAGACGTCATAGTAGGGTAGCAAATGTGTGACATCAAAACTTATTTTAATGTCAAAGTTGGATTTCGAGATATCATTTATAAGTAGAATTTTGGCATTTCTTCTCAGTAGTTGCCCGTGACTTTGGTTTATCCTCGTTAAAGTTTCGAGAACCGCTGGATTTAAACATCGTAACAGTGTTTATGGTCTGATGATCCTAATAAATCATCGCTATGGTGGGAATTGACATTGCGCTTCGGATTGTATAATTTTTGTTTTGGGTGGGAAATCAATATATAACTTCCCCGGCGGGCGTCCCCGCGTCAGTGTTTCACGCGCGCCTCAAAGAGATGCCAGCAAAGCAGAGGGGCCTGCCAGGGCCACGGCCTGCCGGGGTTGCGGGTTGTTCAAAAGAGATACCGCGGCCCCGGAACGTAAAGGGCAATAGAAGGCACATGGGTGGGTTTTAGTCAGTACAAGTCTGGAACTCCCCGCCGCTCTGCCCAGAGCGGAGGAGGTTATTTGATGATTTCCCATACACAAAAAAAGCCTGAGAGGGCAGGGTACAAGATAATATTGTTTATGACAGACGCCCTTGTTGTTTGTCGTTGATTGTGGTAATGAGAAATCAATTAACACTCTGTTTCTGTTGAATATCTGAAAGATACGATCATGTTTACAGCCCTTACTGATATTATCATCATGTCATCACGTCCTAATGGCTAAACCAATTTGGATCAATTTTGATACAGAGACAGTTGGGACCCTGGAGACGGACATAGGACATTTAAAAAATGGCATATAAGGGAGAAAAAGGGAAGAAAAGAGAAAACTTAGCGTTGCTATTACAAATCAATAAGGCGCAAGAGCAATAACTGAATCAGGAATGGGGAACTATGTTACTCCGAATTTGACTCCGAAGCCGCGGGCAAAAGCTAGTAATGAATATAATAGTAACTAGTCTATATCCCAACAGCGGACACGTAATGCACTCACTCGTTGGAACTGACACGACATAGCAATCATTGCGCCATGTAGAGCGAAGGTCGGGAGCATGCAACGCAGGCACACGTGGTCTCCAACTAATATAGAAAGGTATTTTGTTGGAAGTGATAGAAGTATAGGCTAGTTATAACGACACTGGGACAGACGGAGACCCTTGGGTGGTATAAATAAATAAATAAATATCTTGGGACAGCTCACACACGGCTATCTGATCCCAAGCTAAGCAGAGCTTGTGTTATGGTAACCAGACAACTGATATACATACTTATATAATTTATAAATACATACATATTACTTATAGATAAATCACACCCAGACACAGAACAAACAATCATGCTCATCACACAAAGTTTGTCCTGGGTGGGAATCGAACCCACGACCTCCGGCTCAGCAGTCAGGGCCACTAACCACTAGACCAACAGGCCCGTCAAATGGACACATGTATATAGGCAATGTACAATACACTTTGTATATAGGTTAAGAACCAACCACACGATAAGGAAGATTAAATAGAGGTGGAATTCTTTGTTTTCTTGTCATTCTAACTTAGTAAATTAGCGGGTGGGAATGGTACCCACCGTTAAGACTTTCTATCAAATAATGTTTGAGTCCACGCTTTTAACTATTTAGGGTTCCGATTCTCAATAAACAAATAAAAGAACCTTTATTTGATTATTTTGTTGTCCGTCTGTCTGTCACTTTATCTCTGGAAATTAAAACCATGTACTTAACTCTGTGGTCCCTTTGTGCTTAAAAAAAATCAACCCCGTAAGTCTAAAAATATGGCTGTTTATGTCACAATTTTGTACGGAACCCTTGGTACGCCCGTCTGTCTTTTTCCTCGTCGGTTATTTTTATTAGGTACATGTTTTTCCTCCAACTATTTATATCACCTGTCTCTTGAAATCTTTTTTGATTTTGTTTACACCTACCACTGTTTGTCTCTGCATCACCCAAAGGTTGACTGGTAGAAAATGCCTATGGCATTAAGTCCGCCTCTGTACTTTGTACTTGAAGTGTTAAATAAATAAATAAATCTTGAACAGAACAACACAATTCAATGCAATACATGCAAAGGTTAAACTTCACAAATAAATTACAACCTAACCCTCAATTAATAAAACTGTACAATAACATCCTGCAAAAGCCGAAATTAAAGATAAAAAACGAATTCGCAACCGTGGACTGCCTATCTGGGGCAGTGATCTCGATGCAGCCCAAGGTTAAACGACTGCATGACTCACACTAATTCATACAATCATACTGGTTAGAGATGAAGTGCTATGATTCAACATAAGCATTTTATTATTATTGTTGATGCGGATAGCGATAATTTATTGCTGATTGTCAGATTAGTGTCGTGTTTAGGTAGCTATTGAATAAAATGGGCTTATGATTAATTTAATGACATAGCAAACTTTGCAGACAAGTTTAAGTGAAATGAATGCGATAAAGAAGCTCTGGTTGCTTTACCATCTTCTGATGAATGTAGTTTTCCATTATCCAAGTGAGAGAAATTCCTTGATTTTGGTACAGCTACCATAGGATGATAATTTTTTAATGAGTATGATGAGGTTATCGACACTACCAAAAAATTAGTATAAATAATATGTTTTGATGGCTCAATACGCGAGAGATTTTGAACCAATTGACCTAAGGAGTCATCGCATTCGTAATTCACATCGGACATGATTGCACAGATAGATATTATATTATTTTGCTCCCCAAATGTAGCTCAAAGGGCGTGTCTCTATTCTACGACACTACAATGCCAAACAACATTATAAAAGGGTTCCATTGATGCATCATCAATGGAAGACAAATTAAATAAAGATTTCATTCAATAGAAACTACTACATATAAAAAATAAAGCATCCAACCCACAGACCGTAACACAATAGAATGCAACGGATCAAAGAAATTTCTGGAACAGTTTTTTGGGTGTTCCAACGGCTTGCATTCACGGTATTATTTGGATTGTTCGAGAATTCGGGGGTCAAGGCGAGCGTGTCGATCGGTCAGGTCGGTTACGTTCTGTGACCCGCCACCGGTCACATAATGCGGTCATTGTTACCATCGCGTGTGTTAGTGTTTATAGCACTATAGGACTGTGTTATAGTTATTATTTTATTATCATTGTCTTTAGGGAATTGGTTCGGAGATACATTGTGTGTACTTGTGCTTTTAGTTCTTTTGACAAATAAAATAAATTGTTCTCCACGTATCTTACCCTTAAAAGAAGTTTCAATCCGCAGATTCGTTTATCTTCTTGCAAGTTCCGGTTAAGATACACAAAAATCAATTCAATTTTCTATGATTCTTTAAGGTCCTTGAGGTCTTTCGCCGTATTTAGTTGCCTTGTTAGCTTTCTTACATCAATATCGTTAAGTGTAGGT
Source organism: Ochropleura leucogaster (assembly GCA_958449745.1). Classification (NCBI taxonomy): domain Eukaryota; kingdom Metazoa; phylum Arthropoda; class Insecta; order Lepidoptera; family Noctuidae; genus Ochropleura; species Ochropleura leucogaster. The sequence continues at coordinate 2,063,262 of OY288207.1, read as the reverse complement.
TCCATTTATCTTTTTATGAGCTCATCTTCCATCGCTGTACCTACGTCTATAGCCGTCGTTATTGGTTCCTTTGTATTGGTCTTCAATGCCTTGCGCACATGTGTGTCTTTCTTTGTATGTGTTGTATATGCATCATTAATTCCATTGGGAGTTTATACTTGACCATGACTAGAATAGTGCGGCTGCTGAATTGTATTATGTATGTCGTTAAATTAAGTATTTACAGTAACTAGATGTTAAATATTTGTTCTGCTAGCAATGGCCGATTGGCAAAATTGTTATATCAAATAATGAGCAATAAATTTTGATTTTAAAATTTGAGATTTTATTGGCGTGAAAAATACCATACTGCATCTATCCTTATTTGTGGAAATATTCTCATGGTATAGGCAAGTTTTCGTACCTAAGAAATACATAATTTAATTTTAAGTTTAGATACATATTTTAAAGACACTCCTGTGCATATGTAGATTATAAGTAAATTGCTTAATGTTTGTAAACGTCTTCTGAAATAAACTACAAACCACAGTCACAACTTCTACTTTAAAATGGCTAAAATGTGAAGCAAAAACATGGACTATGTAAACAGACGAAGGCCGTCTATCGTCCACAATACGACAGTAGGCTATAAAAGTTAAAATTGCGGAAATTGTCCCCAAGTACCCCATTGTGTGTCATTGTGCCTTTCGACCGTTAGTTCAATACCTGACCTTAGCAATTGGTGGCCAGATTTCTAGCAGTTGCTCTATATGACAATGGCAGCACTCATGATAGGTTCGATATTAAGAGGGACTTGACGAATAAAAAAATTAAAAAAAAAAAACAGGGCAAGAGCGAGTCAGACAGGTAATTGTTTCGGGTCTGGCTGTTTGTGTATGTGAATTTAAATGTTTGTAAACGCACCCATGGTACAGGAGAAATTCCTAGTGTGGGGCAACGTTTTGTTTTTAAAAAAAAAAGAAAAATAGACTTGCGCACCGAGGTCTCGAACAAAATTGCGACATAAACAGCCATATCTTTTGTACAGCACGAATGGACCACAGAATTGAGTTTCTGGTTTTAATTTCAACTCAATACTTTCACGCGTTCCCGACATACACACGGCCTTGATAGGCAGACAGACAGACAGACAACAAAGTGATCTAATAAGGGTTCTGTTTTTTCCTTTTGAGGCACGGGACTCTAAAAATGAGGATAGTTTTGATTGAAATTAATGAAAAAGAAGAGTAATTGAGAAGGATGCCCCAAAACGTTTGGAATACGGGCAAAATAATGTTGACACAGATCATTAATTGGGAAGTGCTAGAATCGGACAGGTTGATACTAAAAACACTAAAACCGATTTCATTGTAAGTATATAAACTGTTTTAACAGATTATCTACATAGACGTGGTACTTTTATCTTTGTTTTGGTATCTAACATTAATTTAATATACTACCCGTAACCCAAGGGCTGGCTTTTACTTTGGCCAGAGGCTTAGCATTGCCATACAACGTGGCAACGCAGCCAGTCTCTTGGGGACATTGCCAACTGACAGCGTTGTGGACGAATCTTTTGACGCTGTTTTCAACACGCTTATGTTAGCTTCACTTGTTAGTTACAAGTGAAGCTAACATATGTAAGAAAATCTTGGAATCTTAATTTGACCCACTTCCCGGTCTTCGATTAAGATGAAATTTTGCACACGCTCTGAGTTCTGATGACAATACATGACCAGCTAAGAAACGTCATTACAAGTCCAATATGGCGACTTCCCCAAGATGGCGGACTGGCTGTTTGAAATCCACCGCAATTGGCTCAATTTTACGGTCCATTTGTAATTTTTAGTGCGTGCTAAATGCGTGTTTTATAGTTTTTTAAACTATTAATATTATTATTTAGTTTATTTATAAGTTAGTTTCCCTAATGAAGAAATAATAAAAACATAAGGCTTAGTAGGTAGGTCTATTTAGTCAATGGTTGTTGACAATATGATTCTATATACGAACTCCATACTACGTTGTTTGTTTAGTCATAATATCCTACTCGTGTTAACAAGGTGTTCTGTAAATATGGTCATGTATGTCCATCTATTCTATATCGTGATTGATCCGTCTAAGCCTCCAAGGACATTTTAGGTAGTGCGTTCATTTATTTATGACGAATTTACTTAGTTACAGTGTCTATAGTATCCATGGAAATACGCTTTTGGACATTAATTTTTGACTACAATGGTTTAGAAAGTGATCCACTTAGGGTTACGTTTTTTCTATTTGAGGTACGGACTCCTAAAAATGATTGTTAGCGGAACAATCACTTTCTAATTCAAATCAAGTAAGAATGATTCGAAGCTCATTAAATACGCTATTAATCAAAAGGATAAAGTTATCGGTTTCTTTATTTGAGAAAGAGACGGAGGAAAGCGGGACGTGTTTGCAATCGCCAGGAACGGTGGAACACATAGCTTGAAAGCGGGACTGTCCCGCCAAAACCCGGACGTTTGGTCACGTTAGGAATACCCCTGCCCAACCCTGTAGGGATTCCTGGCGAGATATACTTATATATAATATTTAAAAAAGTTGCCCCACACTAGTAATTTCACATGTACCGTGGGTGCTTTTACAAACATAATTCAATTTCACATTCACAAAAAGCCAGACCCGAAACAACTATCTGTAGGCCATACAAATATTTGTTCCGTGGCCATCCATCAAATCCGAAATTATTATTTGTAACTTTTTGGCACGAAGTTCCTTATCGCGCGTTGTGAAAGGGGCTAGACGGAAAAAATTCTTACGAAAAGTTGTCACGACACTTTTTGCTATAGTAAGCTATTGTAAGCTGTGCGGCGTCGCATGTTTTTCTATCTGTCTGTCTGTTTCTCTCTCTCTTATATAAAGCAAGCCAGATATTTTAATTTCTATTTCGCATTGAACGGTGTCGTGTCGCGAGGAGAACTTCGTTCCATCCGGGTGTCCCTTGACACCTCAAATTTTTTTTTTCTTCTTACAAATGAATTGTGTTAAGTAAGATGTCTCATGTCACTTATGTTTTGGACAAAAGTGTTGGATATCGCGTTTCGTTATTCCGTATTGTAAATGACAATGGTCGACATTTTAAAACTTCATGACATCCCTGTATTGTAACGGCACAATCGGCTAACGTTTTATAATCATAATAACTAATCTACAGGGTGCAATTGAAGTCATGGGCATTATTTTAAACTGCAAAACTTTTAAAGTGCATTAGGGCTACTATAACGCAAATTTAAAATATTATTGTTAGGTACTGCTACTTCCAAGAAAATTGCCGCGCGCAAAAAAGAAAAAAGACTCCAATTTGAAGTTACCGCGGCCCCGGAACATTAAGGGGAAAAGAAGGAATATGGGTGGGTTTAAACTCACATACACATACAGTCAGATCCTTACTTAACCGACTATAGGTCATCATTCAAATAAATACATGAATGGTGTTCTGCGATGGTCCGTAGGCCTACCATGACGTTTTAAAGCAGAACATAAACATATTCCACTGAGGGAAAGAGATGGTGCTAGATACCCTGTATAGCTCTGTCTCTTTCCCTCGGTGGAATAAGTTCTGCTTTAAGACGTCATGGAAGGGTAGCAGTACGTAATTCCTATGGCGCCGGAGATCCTCATCAGTAACCATTTTCTTAAACCCTTCTTTTTAACTTTTCCAGATGGGCTACGCACAACTGGAGCAAACGGGTCATGGTATCCACCTGAGGCAGTTCTCTAGGGCTTTCGTGTTACAAGAGGGTAGTGGAGACAGCAGTGAGAGGCTGGTCTTTGTCTCCGTTGACGCTGCCATGATGGGACATGGTGTAAGGAAAGAGGTAAGGCGGCTGGTGATTTTGTAGTTAGATGAAAATAGTAATACTCTCAAAAACTTTAAGGAGCACTGCTTGGGAGAACTAATTAGGTAAACTGTTATTATTGGATCGCGCGATCAGGAACTTTCCTGATCGCGCGTTGTGAAAGGGGGCTAGACGGAAAAAACTCTTACGAAAAGTTGTCACGACACTTTTTGCTATAGTAAGCTATTGTAAGCTGTGCGGCATCGCATGTTTCTCTGTCTGTCTGTCTGTCTCTCTCTCTCTCTCTCTTATAGAAAGCAAGCCAGATATTTTCATTTCTATAGGAACTTTGTTCCATCCGGGTGTCCCTTGTTATATTTTGGGTAAGGTAACATTTGTTAAAGGAAGCTAATATCCTATACATTAATTTGTTCAACCACTTTTTTGGTTTCTTAGTGGGCAATAAGATACTGGCCAAGTGTGAGTTGGCGCTGCGCGCCAAGGATTCAAACGCAGAAGGCGTCAAACGATATGGTGGCTATATCTTTTGACTGACTTGACATAAAAGAGTGTCCATAGAGTTTCTTGCCCATTCCTTCATTCCTCCATAGAGATCTACGCTTTGGAATGGGCAACTACAGTACTTTCTCAAGTTATTATGTCTTGTGACTGGGCCTGTAGCAGCATCTTTTTTTGTTTTATGACATTCAAAAGTGCCTGAATGGTCTTATGCAATAAATGCTATAAAAGGTTGATTTTCATTTTTACTCATGTTTATACATACTCGTATCTATACTAATATTATAAAGCTGAAGAGTTTGTTTGTTTGTTTGAACGCGCTAATCTCAGGGACTACTGGTTGGAATTGGAAAATTCTTTTAGTGTTGGATAGCCCATTTCTTGAGGAAGGCTATAGGCTATATAACATCACGCTACGACCAACAGGTGCTGAACAGCGCGGGTGAAACCGCGTGGAACAGCAATTCTCTAATAAAAAGAAATTGGGTGCTCGTCATTCGGTCATTGCGACCAATAAATATTGTTCCTTTCCTTCTTTGATTTTTAAAATGTAAAACTAATCCTCTAAATTCCTAGGTCATCAAACGTCTTCAGAAGCGCTACGGCGACCTGTACGGGGAGCACAACGTCATTATCAGCGGCACTCACACGCACTCCACGCCCGGAGGATTCCTTATGGACTTCCTCTTCGACCTCCCGATCCTCGGCTTCGTCAGGGAGACTTACATCGCTTATATTGTTGGGATTTATAAGGTAAGAAGGGAAGATTGGTACAAGATAAACAATCTTAATAAAGTCTGCTAGTGCTGTAGTAGTCAATTGCCAAATGGTTTTTATATTTTTACTAGCTGTGCCCAGCGGATTCCCCCGCTGCTCAGCTACTTTTCTGGGGAGGAGTATGAAACATAAATATTGGCCGATTCTCAGACATACTGAATATGCATAAAAAAAAATCAAAAGAATTTCGGAGGAGTATGGGAACGAAAACTGTGACACGAGAATTTTATATATTAGATAATGGTATCTCGCAGTTCAACCTTTGAGGTTTTCGTCTACTTAACCGGACAAACCTATGGATGCCCTGAGAGCAAAGCTTCTAGCTAGGGCAACAACTTAAAAACCAAGCAACTACACGCTATTGGTACGAGCCTCGGATTAGGGGCGTCGGGGACAGCAAAGGGCCGTCCCGAAACTTATTTTTATACATTTTTCTGAGAGAACATGTGTGTGTGTGTCCAGAAGTTTTTGTGAATAAAATAACGCTGAAAAGTTTGTTAATTTTTATTTTTGTTCAACATGTATCTCTGGGAGAACCAGGTGGATTTGAAAAACTGTTTTTGCATTTGAGAGTTCAATTTTTGGGAATGGCTATACGTTTATATTAAACATCAATGTGTGGCTCTTAGGAACCGAGGAAATATGAAAAACGGTTCTATAACGAAATGCGTAGGTATACTTATCTACAACATACATTGATTGGAATAAAACAACATGACTAGCATAAATAGTAAACTCTTAAAAGTTTGGTGCACTCATAAACTATACAAATACCTATGAGTCAGGCTCCTAATAATAGCAATGAACAGTTTGGGAATAAATAAAGAAGAAAAAAATGAAGGAGAATAAAAATTACAAATTAAAAATGTTGCGCTAAGTTTTTAATAGCACATGAAAATCAACATCGTTTCTTTTTATAATTTACAGAGCATAGTTATAGCACATAACAAGCTGACTGAAGCACGTGTGCTGTATGGAGAGGCGGAACTTTTGGATGCCAACATTAACCGATCTCCTACGTCTTATTTGAGGAATCCACCAGAAGAAAGAGCCAGGTAATATTTAATTCATATTTATAATAATAATAATTTAGTTTATTTCGGAACATAAACAAAAGAATCTACCTACAGAACATCTGAAATAATACCACAAACTAGATCATTTCAAAACTTTGTTAGGTTGGTACCACGCACACAGTTTAGTTCCGGTGGTTGCGATAGATGGCGTTGTACAAATACGTCACGATTCTGAATCGCGGTGTTAAGATTCTCCGCCGGCGAACGACCCTCGCGCAGTACTGTAGACAACTCATACTTACCTGGCATAGGGGATACCGTGATCAAGAAGGCGGTTCCCCCAGGGCGAGGCCTTTCCATTGCACTGCGGTTAGGTTGACCCCTGCGATTATCCCTAATGTGGATAACTCGGATGCGTAATTTTTGGTAGTGGGGACTGCGTTCGCGCCGTCCCCCTCAGAATCGCTGAATCGTGATATAATTATGCAAGTTCCCTTCTCAAGTCTTTAAATGACGATTAACTGTATATCGACTGTCGGGGAGGCAAGATTACTTTTCACCAACAGTTTTGGTCGATGCGTCACCAGTATAAATACATATTTAAGTTTTATTAGAGCGAGCGTCTTTTTTAGAAGAGCTATATAATAAATTGCTATTTGTGTGTAAAAAAGAGTCAGTCGGACCCGCGCACGAAGGATTTTTCTATAAAAACGGCAAAAAAAAGATTAATTTGTTTATAAAATAACTGATTTATGTCGCAATTAATTCAAAAATCGGTGACGATTTTTTTCCTTTGTTGTTACCTAATAACTACTCTATCAATGAGTTTTTAGATGACAAAGCATAAAATAAAATTGTGCGATCTACATATTATTCTATTTTGTTTATCAAACTGTTTTATGTAGCTTGTTCTTTTTTGTTATTCATTTGCCCGCCTTGCAAGACAAAATATAATGCCAGAATGTTTATTTTCTATCATAATTTTGAATTAAAAAACATTTTCAGATACCTATACGACACGGACAAGACATTATCTCAGATTCGCTTCGTATCTCCTGAAAATAAGATCATTGGTGTTATCAATTGGTTTGCAGTACATCCGACTAGTATGAACAATACCAATAAACTGATTTCATCAGACAATGTCGGGTATGCTTCCATTTTGATGGAAAAGGCACTCAATGGCAATACTACACTGCCCGGGAAGGTAAGGATAAATTTTAATAAACTACTGTTAGAAAAATATCGCGAGAAAACCAGTCTGACCACAGTATAAACAAGAACGGGGCAGTATCAAAATTTGGGGCCGTAAAATCATCCTACTAATATTATAAATGCGAATGTTTGTGAGGATGTATGGATGTATCGATGTCTTTATGTTTGTTACTTTTTCACGTCAAAACAGCTAAACGGATTTTGATGAAAGGCACAAAGGTAAATTATAGTCTGGAATTACACTTAGTAGTTTTTTTCCATATCCCTCGGCCGAAGCCGCGGGCGCCAACTAGTAAGTAATAAACAGAAAATCGAGACGACCGCTTTATTTAAAAAAAATAGAATAAGAAAAGTGACAATTTATAGTATTAACTGCGTCTGTGCCAATTTTATGAATCATAATATGATTATTTCCCTATAATGATTCTGTTCAAGCGACATTTTAGGCCCCCGGTAATTATACATACAGTTCAATCAATTCTGATATTAAATCATAATTTTCCTTTGCAAATGAACTAAATTATGTAGAACGTAGACTTAACGGATAACGTAGGTGCATTATCGTCTTTGACCTGGGCTGGGCTGTAAAAAAGGTGGACGATAAACGATTGCAGGTAGCGGAGATGAGAACGTTGAGATGGATGTGTGGAGTGACAAGAATAGATAAAGTAAGGAATTAGTATATTAGAGGCAGTTTGAAGGTCGTTTGTTTTGGTATGGACATGTAATGAGGAGGGACGAAAGCACATGTGACTAAAAGAGTGATGGATCTGATTGTTGAAGGACGAAGAGCGAGAGGAAGGCCAAAGAAAAGGTGAGTAGATTGTGTAAGGAGAAAAAAAATATTTCAAGAAGAATTTATGATGGAGAAAGAAGTAAATGATGCCGTGACCTCTGATACAGAAGAATGGAAGAAGAAAACGTGTTGCGCCGACCCCAAATAGAATGGGAAAGGGGCAGGTAAATGATGAGTATCGTCTTTGACCAAAAGGCAAAAGAATTATTTCTAGCTGTAAAGTGAATTCCATATTTTATTTTCAAATTATGGCTCTAAATATCCATCGAATGAAGTATTCCAAACTATTAGCTACAAGGAAATTGTATTAGAAGAGCCCATTATAATTTTGTTTCAATTACACTCCTCATTTATTTACATTACCCCTTAATAACAACAAAAAATATCACCAGATTGATGTACTAGCCCCATTCTTCTTCCAGGGCAACATCGTTTGTGCCTTCGCATCCACGAACCTGGGGGATGTGTCTCCGAACACCAGAGGTCCTCACTGCGAGTTCTCCGGCAAGGTCTGTGACCAGGAGAAGCTACTGTGCACGCTGCCCAAAGAGAAGTGCTTCGCGTCAGGTCCTGGGAGAGACATGTTTGATAGCACCAGGATTATTGCTACCAAGCTGTTTCAGACTGCTATGGTGAGCTTAAATAATATTTTTAATAAAACTTAAAAAATATTCATAACCACTATTTAGGTCCGTCTCGTCTACTAATTATTGTTAATTTTCTCGTATTTTTTTACTTTTGGTAATTTTTTAAAATGTGTTAATACTTTATTTTATATACAATGTATGTATGTATGTGTATTAGTATCTGTTAAAAGTAGATAAAATTTCGAAAAAAAATTGTACCTTATCACAATGTTTTCGTATTTAACCCAAAGGTTGACTGGTAGAGAATGTCTTAAGGCATTAAGTCCGCCTATGTACATAAAGTGTAAATAAATGATTAAAGATTTGAGCGGTTCGCACTGAATTGTAAAAATCTGTTGCAACAGTTTCGTACATTTTACGGTGATTTATTCACCGGATACCCGCATAGAAATTTCATATAATTAATCTGCGGGGTGATTTATTTGTGTAGGTAGTGCGCTTTGTTACTTGATGATTTAATGTTATTTTTTTCTGTAGGTACTTAAAACTTAAATATCATATATATTTTTTGGGGATGGCAAATGATTTCCCCCGTTCTGAGCGGCTAAGGACGGAGTGTCAGACAAAAGCTCACCCATATCCCATCTTTTGCCCTTTATGTTCCGGGCCCGCGGTATCTCTTTCGAACATATCGTAACCCCGGTAGGTGACGATCATATTGTGCTCTGAAAACACGTTCTAATTTACAGAATAGTGAAATAACAGTTTTATGAATAGAAACCAAAACGCTCAGTACTTCATGAAAATAATTTCAGAATGTTCTGAACGAGCCGGGCGAAGACATGACTGGTCCACTTGGCATCAGACACCAGTACGTGAAGATGGCTGAAGAAGAGGTGCCTCCCTACGACCCGGTCACTGAGACCTTTAACACAGTAAGTACTAAGATATTCATTCCAAAGATGAAGAAAATGATGATAGTCAATGCTGAGATAATGGCTTGACTGGTTAAGAAAGAAAAAAAAGAAAAAACATTATTTTGTTAGTCGCAAATTACGACGAGCAACAAAATAACAAAAAAAAAATCATTCAACATGCAAGTTAGGTATCACAAACATTTACAAATACATATATGGGACAAAATAAAAATAGCTTGCACGTCGTGATTGCGACAGGTAGGTCACCACTCGGCATGATGCTGAGCCATAGGAGCCCACAGCACAGCGTTGGTTTTCAGTGGTCAACCCGTGAGTTAAATGTAACGTAACCGTGGTTAAATCATCTACCTAGCCTTTTAAAATCTATGTTGACCATTATAAATAAATATAAATATCTTGGGACAACTCACACACGGCTATCTGATCCCAAGCTAAGCAGAGCTTGTATTATGGTAACCAGACAATTGATATACATACTTATATAATTTATAAATACATAAATATTATAGATAAATCACACCCAGACACAGAACAAACAATCATGCTCATTACACAAAGTTTGTCCTGGGCGGGAATCGAACCCACAACCTCCGGCTCAGCAGTCAGGGCCACTAACCACTGGACCAACAGGCCCGTCAATTGCTTCTAGTCTAACCATATAGTTTGAGTAAAAACCCCGAAACGAAGCCTCAATGATGAGGAGATCAAGTTCTTCCTCCAAGTAATGATCGTCATTGCGATCTTAATTTTATTGTTCTGGATCATTTCTGGAGCCACCATCGACTTCCAGAATTAAACGGATCAAAAGTTCATACTTAAAAAAAATATAACTTTAAATACCCCTTTTCTTTTTTTGCGGATGTGAAATCGTCAAAAAACATCACCCCCGAAGGAGGGAAGTATCAGACTTTTACTGACTAAAGCCCATCCATGTTCCATCTTTGGGCCTTTGTAATCCAGGGCCGTCATATCTCTTCGAACAACCCGCAACGCTGGGTTACCCCATGACCCCTGTACAATACAATATATCCATTAGCACAATGCTTTAAGTGCGTTATATTATGCCTGTTTCTTAGCAACCATTTTTGCTTAGGTTGATGGACAGAATGTGTCATTTCTACAGGATGACGGTTTCGTGGAGGGTCGGGTTACACCCTCTAAAGCTGAATACCAATGTATTACATAGAACCAATGTCTATCTGACTTCCATAATCTAGTTTTTGGTTAAAAACCCATTTGTCAGATTTTCGGGCTTCTAATTACCTAGGATATACAAACGACAGCTTAGGCCAACGGCTCAACACTAGGTCAACAATCCAGTTGTGTACCTATCAACGACTTCATCTTCTCCTTTAGTGTCGATGGTAGCAGTTATGGGCCAGTATGTGACCACGAAAGGCTCAAATATATCTTAGCCTGCCCACCGTTCCTTCCAGAGTACCAAGGTGTACGGCTGCCTACCAGCCATGGGCTACAGCTTCGCCGCCGGCACCACGGACGGTCCTGGTGCCTTTGACTTCAAGCAAGGCACCACCACCTCCAACCCGCTGTGGAACGCCGTGCGGGACTTCATCGCTGAACCAACCAAGGAGGATATCAAGTGCCAGGCCCCGAAGCCGATCTTGTTGGCTACCGGACGGGTGAGATATAATCAGCATCTTTTCCACTGCTATTCTTGAAGGAGATGGATACAGAAGGAGAGGAATATTATCAAAATATCCTCCAGAGTGCGAAAAGCTGTGGTTCCGATCATTTGGAGTATTTAATTTAAGCTGTGGTGATAAAAATCTTCAAGCAATTTGCGGTAATATGTGAAAATCTAGTTGTATCTTCCTGTACATAGCAATCCTTCTTCCAGGCGAAGTTCCCTTACGAATGGCAGCCGAAGGTCGTGTCCTGTTCAGTCGCGAGGATCGGAAGCCTTTTCCTTGCAGCTGTCCCGGGAGAGTTCACTACCATGTCAGGCAGGAGACTGAGGAATATCATCGCGAAAACTACTCCCGAAGCGAAGAAGGTGGTGATCGCTGGACTGTCGAACATTTATTCGGATTATGTTGCGACGCCTGAAGAATATCAGGTAAATAGAAATTTCTAGCATTTTCCGTATAAGATATTTAACACCACCTGTTTCGGTATTTTCCTATTCCTTTCGCCCCGTGCACATTCAAACATCTACTAGTCTATATGCCCGGTTGCGGTGGTTGCGACTTGATCTTTCCGTAGAGCATCACCAACATGATCTGTAATTCTATAAGAATCGGCCTTGAGCGCAGCGACGACCCAAGACGACTCTCTATGAAACTTGACGTTACGGCAGCGCTATGCTCATCTCTGTATTCTTATAGAATATCACGACAAAATATTACCTACTGAAGTATCGGTCAGGACGTTTGCTCTTCCGTGTTAACCTGATTTTAAAGTCCAAATAATAAACCGTGTGAAACACTATAGTTATACACATTAAAGTTTTTATCAATTTTGATGAGAGCTACAATCTCGTTATCATTTGTTTTCAGGCTCAGAGGTACGAAGCAGCTTCCACGATCTACGGGCCACATACTCTAGACATTTATTTGAACAAATACGTGGAACTAACTGATGCCTTGATTTACGTAAGTTACTTTTGCAAAAATAAATTGCCTTTTTAGTTGTGGTATCTCACACGATTTCTTATCGAGTATTCATTGTTTCAACGCTACTAAGTGATATCAGTTTATTGCATATGAATAGGAAGAAAAAATATATATTACAGAAGATAACTCATAAATTACCCAAGCAAAATAAATAAAATACATATGGGACACCTTCGGGAGTATACCCTTTCGATTATAAAAATAATGTTGAAAATCGGCCTACAATCGACAGAGAAATCGCGTGACAACCATACAAAAATACAGTCGAATTGAGAACCTCCTCCTTTTTTGAAGTCTGTTAAAAAAGCAAGATCTTTTGTACAAGCACAAAATTATTTTCTTAGAATTTTAAATATTTCTTATTGTTTTAATCCCGAAGCTTAGTTGGATTTCTGCTAGATGGATGGATGAACTCACACTGATCGTAGCGTAGATGAGATCTTATGGAGTTATCCAGCAGTGGTTTTCTTTTAGCTAATTCCTGCTCAATCTTCCTATTTTTTTCCTAGTAACCGGTCTTTCACACGCGACTGCGGAGCCAAACATGAGAAATAAATTGCTAAGATACTATAATGCGCAGAAATCATATGACTTGCGCTCGTGCTTGTGGCCACTTGCGTTGCGACTTTAACTAGATTTATTATATTTATCTAAATATTTTTCCAGAGTAAGAACATCCCGCTAGGCCCAGAGCCCCCAGATCTAAGCAGTCAGTTGATCTCGCTGGTGCCACCCGTGTTGTGGGACTCCGCCCCCTGGGGACATGAGTTCGGCGACTGTCTGAAGCAGCCCTTTAAGCAGTACAGCTATGGAGACGTCGTTATGACGCAGTTTGTGAGTACTTAAGTTAAATCATAGACAAGAAATTAAAAATTAACCCATAGACAACATGACGTATGTGTTTTTAGAATGTTTACGCAGAGGTGCCCATAATAGATCCACATTTCACTCGTCTTATTTAAGTACATTGCAACTCCAGACTGCTAATGAGAAATTCGTGACGGAACAACCCAATAACATTTTATCCGACCTGGAAAGCAAAGCTGAGCATGACGCCATGGCATACTGTTACGGTGATGAAGTGGTGAAGCAGCACTAATTAGCGCGTGTTGGTCACTAACCGTACGATAAAGAAAGGAAAGAAGAAGCGCTTATTATTAGTACACCAACAAGAATTGCGAACTTCAGTCCAGGCCAAAAGTTACAAATCCAGCAGAACACTCATTACCTTTAAGTCAATTCATATTTCCATTTATACTTATATTATAAAATAGCTTTTGCCCGCAGCTTCGCTCGCGTTAAATTCGGGGTAACAGTTCACCTTTCCTAATTTACAGGTACCTGCTACCTGTTGTAGTTTTTCCCTTGCGCTTTATTGATTGTAATAGCAAAACTAAGTTTTCCCTTTCCTTCCTTCATTCTCCCTCATTTTTCATTTAAAAAAATACTCTATGTCCATCTCCAGGGTCCCAACTATCTCAGTACTAAAATTCATCATAATTAGTGTAGCCATTAAAGCAAACAAACAAACTCACTTTCGCTTTTATAATATTAGTAAGGACAATAATTTGATCTGTTTCTCATCCCCAGGTAGCAGGTCACCCTCGCAACAGTATCCGCCACGGGCGCTGGTACGCCACGGTAGAGCGGTTGGAGTCTGAGGACGATGATGCCTGGGTCACGGTCTTCACTGACGCTGACTGGGAGACCAAGTATGTACCGTAGTTCTGGAATATTGCAGAATTACAAGCCTTTTCCTCTTCTATTTTTACATGACATTTGCTTGGTTGAATTTAAATTCTTCCAAATAACTAATAATAGTACTTAGATATACAGACTCTCATTTGTTTTTTCTCCAAAACATATAATTAGACACACACTGAAATAGTTTATACCTAGCCATTTAAAGAGAGTTTTTATAAAACTTCACTCCTGCTCCACCACATCTTACACCTATTTTATTTAAGGTTCACCTGGATTCGCGACTCCAAGGTCATGGGCACGAGTCGCGCGGAGATCGAATGGGAGATCCCCGTCGGGACCCCTAGGGGTATTTACAGGATCCACCACTTCGGGAACTACAAGTATGTGCTGGGAGGCATATATCCTTACCATGGTTTCACAGATGCCTTCGAAGTGTCTTAGGACCTGGTTTACCAGACTATCATCGCCAATCCCGACCGAATTAACAAATACTAAAGAAGATACTAGAGTCCCAGGTTAACAAAACAATACATCTATCCATTAAGGTCATATATTACGTCTTGTTAGAGCGTAGTGACTGAGGGATTCGCAAGGACCTACGCTGTGACCGTGCTTGTTTGAAAAAATGTCTAAGGTTGTGTGAGGAGTTATAGGCTCGATATGTCATCAATCAATAAATATACGTCAAAGGTTAAGCGTATGAATGTAGTTCTGTTTCTCGTTGGATGACGGCAAAGACGGAATGATTTCATTGTGAAAAGCATTTCGTGATTTGTGTGTGACTTAGTGCATACACTTAACAATGATGTTTTGGGACCAAAATAAACTAAACAGTTATTTTATTTACAGTAATTTCTTTACTACTCTTTCTTACTTGTGAGGGTAGTATATAAATTATTGTGACATGACAGTTTAGTGACAATATAGTTTTAAGGGTTTTTTATTTAATTTTCACCCATTTCCACTAACATCAAGTTATATTTAGCTGAGTGAAGATTTCCTAACATCAGCTTATGAAGTTGGGCGTTCATTTAATTGTTTTTTTTTGTCTCAGTGTAAACTGGCTTTATTTTCTTTTAACCATTGGTTATTTCCGCTTTATATATATATAGTCAATATGCTGTGCTTAATACACTTATTTCTATGTATAAAGCCATTATAATTTCGTAGTCATTCTAAAATATTGGAACACTGCAACATGCCTTATCATTGATGGATATTATTGTGAGGTTTAAAGAAACATTGGGTTATGTACATAAGTTTAACTATACATTGTACTCACTCGGAAGCCAGTACTAATTTAATGGAAAACTCTATAATATAGTTTATTTTAGGGAAAAATAGGTGATAATGAAACTAGGTACCTCGTCGCCTCGTTGATACGTCTAGTATATAACATTTTCTTTATAAATTTTTCTTCTTAAAGTTATAAAGATCTTTCTGTTAATAAGAATATCTATGTAAAGCGAGGTCATGTTACTCTGGAAATGTAAAGCTTGATGAGTCGTCGTGTTTACCAGGTAAGCATGACCTCATAAAGCACGACTATTTTTGTATTTCTAGTGCCTGAAAGAGATAGCTATACAGAGAGCCTAGCGCCATCTCTGTCTCCAACTGGTATAACACCTATGTGTTATAAACTTAGATCGATACTCGTAATAAACTGCCATTGTCTGTCCTTATTGTGGGTTGCCAAACAAGAGCTAAGCTAAGCCAGTTTAGCTTAGCTCTCGCATAGCTGACTCAGTTTTTCGTACTTGTTGACATGGTTTGTGGTCTGCACACAAGTATGAAAAACTGCGTCAGCTTAGGATTTTAGCTACAATAACTTGGCTCTTGGTCTGCAGTCCGCATAAAAATAAAAAGCATAGTGTGGTTTTATGAAACCACGGCAAAAGTGAAACTTTTTTTCACACTATAGACGTCCCGACGGCGGCCGACCGTCACGCGACATGCAACACACGGACGAAAAAGTTTGAGACGTTTCACTTTAAAAAGTTTTACTTTAAAAAGTCTTACTAAATTGATTTTCTAACTATTATGGTGATTCCACACGACCTTTTCTCTGCAAATCTTTGCCCTGCTTACTTATTGGTATAAGTTTGATGATAATTAATTAATATTATTTAAGATGTAGACCAAAGTGACATTTGTAGTAGCACCTACTTTAATCATATTTACTCTAAAAGTGATTATTAGGTTATTATAAATAAAGTATAGCTTTTACTTTTAAGTCTAGTCGCTAGTCCTATGTGAATTAAACTAATAACTTAAGCCTATATATATTGTATGAGAAGAGGTTTCAGGGGGAACGGGAAAATAATAGTCTTGAGTTAAGTTGAACAATGGAAACAATAGTTTAATCCCCTTTTTTACACATTCACAGTATTTCACAGAAAGAAACATAAAGTTCGGATTTTATAATTCGCGTGCGAGTAGTAGGCGCGTAAGCAACGGACTGCCGGCGCAGACGCCCGGCGCATGCAACGCGTTCTTGAACGCGGGAAAGGAGCGCGCGAATACCTCCTATTGGTATATTCGCGGAACGCGACCGCGGGACGCTCTTATTGGTCGCGACGTACCTCTTGGGGTTGCTATAATCGCTTATTTTCTAGTTGAAATTTCTACTAAAGAATCAACAGAAACTACAAAAGTATGCAACAGTTATAAAATCTACTGCTCTATACATTTATGTTCGTATAAAACTCCACAAAATATAATTATGGAGTTACTGTTTTTAGAATTCTGCACCTTAAAAGGTAAAAACGGAACTCTTATTGCATCACTTTGTTGTCCGTCCGTCTGTCTCTCTGTCAAGACCCTTTATCTTGAGAACGCGTTAAGGTTTGAAATTTAAACCTCAACTTTGTGGTCCCTTTTCGCTGTGAAAATCAACCCTCTAAGTCTACGCAGTCAAAAATATGGCTGTTTACGTTGCAAGTTTGTAAGGAACCCGCAATGCGCGAGTCTGGCCCGCTCTTGGCAGTTTTTCTATTTTTTCGTTTTATAGAAAAAACGTCGCTATAATTAATTAATAAAGACATCACGTGCCTTCAATACAAACATACATAAGAAAACACACTGTTCACGTATATATATTAATTAAAAAGTTTCTAATCATACGGATTATCCTATCTTAGGTGTAAAAGGGGCTTTTTTATAGATAACACAATCATGCAAATAATTAAGTTAATTATGAACTGTTATTTACCTACTTATGTAAATATGTACTTATTTTTGTTTTATTTATCAAGTATGCAAACTTTAAAAATATATATATATGATTAATACACGTAGCTATGTTTTATAGAAGAAATTAATTATGTGAAGAGGATATAAGGGAAAAATTGAAAAAGTTTGTTTGTATAGTAAATTGCCTTTGTACAATGTTTTTGTTACTTGTGCATGAAGTTTTAATAAATATTGTAGATACACATTGTATAATTTGTAATATGTATATATATGAGAGTATTTCCTCTACATAATTATACCTATTTTTAAATACTAAATAATGTAAAACTAGAACTGATTTAAATTTACGTAATGTGATTAACATGTACGTCCCTACGTAGATTTTATATAAAGTGCCAATTGTATGTAATAATAAATATTTATCAAACATAACAGTTTTTTTTAATCATTAATAAACAAGAAATTCCGGTTTGTATTGTAAGTGTCTGTAAATGATACCAGGACGTCTGATAGGGGAGAGTGAAAGAAGAAAACGTGTTGCGCCGACCCCAAATAGAATGGGACAAGGGCAGGAAAATGATGATTGTGTCACTAAATATTTGGAGGTCTTAGGGAGAGCAGTTCAGAAGCTAGAACATGTGTCTTGAATACAGCAACGTCATCATCTGGTTAGCCTTCTCTAGTCTAACCGGATGCAGCTGAATACCAGTATTTTACATAGAGCGACTGCCTATCTGACCTCCACAACCCAGGTAGTACTGGGTAATATGAAAAAGAATATATCGAATATATCTTGGTAAGACTGGTAATCAGACCTTCGGTAGTCGATCACAGCTGAGACCAACATCTTAACGTGCTTTCCGAGGCATGGAAGAAACTCGGTATGTAACGGCTAGACACCCATCCACAGACCAACCTAGGCAAGCGCGGCTTAACTCAAAGATCGACCCGAGCGGCTGCTATTATTTAGCCATGAGCTCCTCTAAATGCAGTAAGGTAACAACAGAGTCGAGCCGATCCAAGCCGTGCGCGAGCCGAACCAAAGGGTGTTTATTTTGTTCGTCATTGGTTTCTTCTAACTGGACCATGCCCTGGAACCTGCTAGTTACAGAGATTTTGAAGTTTAAAGTTCCATTACTAATGTTTTGAGTTATTTTTCATACAAAAAGTGTGTGTGTCAGGTCCGACGCACGACTGGAGTTTACTCCTTAAGTACGAGTATCTAACCATACGCAAAAAGAGTTTATTCAACTGAAAAAAGATTAATATCATATGAAAGGGTAAATTCAATTCAAAAATAAAATCAATCCAATTTTTAGGGATACATATTGATGCGCTCTTAAGCTGGAAACAGGAACTGGAAGCAATCACAAATACTCTCAGCAGTGCATGCTATGCCTTGAGAAGTTTACGGGACGAACTAACCATTGCTCAATTACGAAATGTTTATTTTGCCTTAGTTGAGTCCAAGCTGAGGTACAGCATTAAACTATGGGGTAATAGTTATAAGTACAATATGGATGCAGCCTTTGTCATGCAAAAAAGAGCCCTTAGAACTATTCTTCGCATAGACCAGACTCAATCATGTAGAGAACATTTTGTTAATTTAAAAATACTACCTGTACCTTGTCTTTATATTTTAGTTCTTCTCAGTAGCTTCATAAAAAATCTAGATAAATACGAGACGAAGGAAGACAGGGACACTAGGGCGGAAACGCGCAGGAAAGATTTGCCTAATTTTTTGCAGCCAAAATTAAATGTTGTCAAACATGGATCTAAAGTACAGGCTGTAAAAATTTTCAATAAATTGCCATTAGAATTAAAAATTATTAGTAATCCAAGAATATTTAAATTAAAATTAAAATCATTCCTTTTGACGAAGTGCTACTATAGTATAGAGGATTTTTTTAGTGACAAAAATAATGCCACAGTGTAACTTGTCCAATAGCCTAGTTCCAAATATGGATGTCGTTATTTTTGATTAAGTTAAATATATAATATATTTTAATATTTTAATTGATTGTAACTTTATTAGCTATTTATTATTATTAATTTTAATTTTGACTTTTATTTGCATTTTATCCATTTATTATTATTGTAAATTTAATTGATTATCATATATATTATTGATTGTAAATTTAATTGATTTATTAGTTATGTTAAGTGATTAATCCTGTATTCGACACAAATGTATTTTTGTTCAGAATAAATAAATAAATATAAAATTCACAAAGTAATAAAAATAGCAATATAAATATATCGACACTGATAGAAACAAACAAGCCCAATAACATATAGTATATAGGTATAGTCGCCTATACAGCATACCATATGTACGTCTTAATACACTAAAAAAAAAAAAAAAATCTGCAAAATTAGAAAGGTGCGCACCAAAAACGTGACACGATTTTCGTTACTAATTAATAGGTTTTACCCCTCGGATTTTTCTCATACCGGGCGCCTTATATATGAAAATCGATTCTTAAGGAGTAAGTAAACTCCAAAAAAGAAGTTGTTTTCCAGCGTTATTTTGACATTCAGAACCACGAGTACGCGGTTAAACGTCAATTTTAAAATTAAAAACACCCGCTTTACATGTTTAATTTTTTTAATTTAAAAAATCTATAGTACAAACTGATTGTGCTTGTTGTAAACAATTTAACTAAACACAGGACAATAATATTTTGAATTCAATTTTAATTAAAATTTATTTTATTTTTTACACTCTTGCTTGGGCGTTTAAGTAGGTACTAAGTTGATGGCTTCGTGACCGGTCCATTTACACCATGTATATCTCTGCCTATTCCATCGATAAACTTAGTCGTGATGACATGTCATGTTACTCAAAACAGAACATTCTTATTTACCAAACACCAAATTATAATTGTAACGAAATATTTATTAACCAAAATTACCTTCACTCAATAGCCGACTGATATCTAAAGAAATTAACTGACAAGGACGTAGAGACGTACGAAATAGATAAGGACGTCATAAATATATTTTACTAATATTCAATTAACATTTAGATAAGAGGATTAATAGTTATTTATTATTTTGATAGCGAAGTTTCTATCAAAACGTGTAATGCTTTTTACTTTAGATGAGGTTTTGGATACAAAATACGTAGAGAAATAATCTTAACCCAAAACAGAGTCCATAAAATTTTGTCACCTGTGTCTTGGTAGTGGTTCGTTTATACCACTTATGCCATATACAATCCCACAGCTATTTAAGGATATGTCTCGCGGTGGGCCTTTGTTCAGTCCATGGTCCAGAGCGAGAGGGAATGGGAAGCGGTCACTTAGCGGTCGCGAAGGTAGCCGGGCGTTTAAGGGGGTAAGCCTCAAACCAATACAGTCGCAGCTGGAGACGCTCCGGGTGTCGGACGCCTCGAGACGATACCCGGACACCGTAGATGCGGGTCTTTTGACGGTGAGCAATGGGACCGTCCGACAGTTCAGTGACGGACGACCGACCGTATCGACGTCCTTGCCGGGGTTACGGGTTTTTCGAACGAGATACCGCAGCCCCGGAACATAAAGGGCAATATAATTAATGGACATCGGTGGGTTTTAGTCAGTACAAGTCTGACACTCTCCCCCGCTCCGCCAAGAGCGGTGTTAGTTTTTTAAAATTGCGTTAGTACTGAAGTATAAGAGGACAGCATACGCCATTCCGGGAAGGAGCCGAGGAGAGAATCAGACATTTACTGAATAAAACCCACCCATGTTCCTTCGCTTTCCCTTTATGTTCCGGGGCCGCGGTATCTCTTTTGAACAACCCTCAACCCCGGCAGGTAGTTAAGTACACCTCTGCATAACCCTTTGAGGTTCACAGACGAGATCACAAAAAATCTTTGTAAATGTTAAAATTCGAGTGATTGTATATGTAGGATTGTAAATTATCCTTCGAATCAGGTCTATGGTCAAACATGGCGGATTAAAACAGAGATATATTAGTATCGGCTTACAAGATAGAGCTTATCATAGTCAAAAACAATTTTGTTGATAATAATAATTCAATATCTTCCGATGATTACAGAATTTGAACCTTCATATGAGGGCAAATTATGTCAAGGAGATTCATTTAAAAAGTATGTTTTTTGATTTCAGTTTGTCTCTGATCGGGCCATGCGTGCCACACTCTCCCCAATTTAGTCATAGTATATTTAAAATTACTTCGGTTCAGGGTGACTATCTGGATACGCAATGCGATGACTAGTTAGAGGAAGCGCGGGATATGAGTCCTTGGAAGGACTTGTGGTTTGGTCTTAATCCAGCCTTGGGACAGTAAAAACGGGCTAGTTTTTTTTGTGGTTATATTGTTTTCTCGTCTGCAGCTGCATAAATGCACATAGATCCTGTTAGTAATAATAATATTCCTGCAGCCTCTAAGAGGTTTTTGAATGAATGTTTTGTCTACCCCCATGGAATGTGACGAAATATGGTTTATCATGAATTTAAAATATTTTAGATAATTTTCTTGAGTCGATAGTTGTTTATCGGCTTATTTTGATCGATTAATCAATTGAATATTTTTATAATGAATCTGTTTTCCTTTATTAAGTACTTGTAGTTTCAGTGAGATGGTTTGTGTTTCTGTTATAAGTTTTAAATAAAAATATTTATATTTTTTTTTTAAATAATAAGTGCCGTGATTTTTGAAGAATTATTCTAGTGTGATCTGAGTGTGTGAGCTGTACCACGCGCCCATGTAAGTATTTTTAGACGTTTTTAAATATAGAAAATACATTACATTTCGTCAGTTGGCTTAAACTGCTTAAAGTATAGAAATCCTTACGTGTAAAAGGAGACCTTTTGCTTCGTCCATGTTCATATTTCGGGGGGTCTAAAATAGGGTCTGAAATAGTCACAGACGCAGTTGACATAAAAATATTGTATTTTATTTCAAATTATCATATCTTCAAATTATTATCATCATCCTATATGACACTGCTATACTTAGCGGTCATTTTAGGTCCCTTGGTCGTAAACGTACGTCTGTTACGAGTACGCCTTTCCAAAATTACTAGCTCTGGAATGGTCTCCGCATTACGCATGCCTTAAAATTAGTGTCCTTCCTCTTCCGGCGTTTTACTGCCATAGCTGCTTCTTTCTTCGTTCTTGACATTGACATGCCGACATATTTATAGTGACAAGTTAAATTATTATTGGGTTGTTTTATTTTAGTTTTTGTCTATTTGATTTATTTATATTATTTTTTTAAAACATTTATGTATGCTGTTTTGACCTTCGTACGTTTTACTCACGGGTTGACCACTGAAAACCAGCGCTGTGCTGTAGGCTCCCATGGCACAGCATCATGCTGAGTGGTGACCGATCTGTCGCAGTCACGACGTTTTTATTTTGTCCCACACCTTCTTTCTTTCATAGTAATGAGGCTACTGAAAGGGTACAAGTCTCAACCTAGGTCTTATAAAAATTGCATGTTATGAAAAGCAAACATTAGTTGCTCGACCCGAATATGACCAATCACTGCAGTCTCCATTGATTTTCAACCAATTATTTTTTCTAATCTGTTAAAAAAGAATATCCTCTTTTATTTAAAATTAAACTAACGCACTCTGGGACCGTAGGGTCCCTGTGCTCATAGCCTTTTCAAGGAACATTCATAACGTTTGATTGACACTTCCCGTGATCTAAGGGCTGGCTTTCACTTTGGCCAGAGGCTTAGCGTTGCCATACAACGTGGCAACGCGGCCAGTCTCTTGGGGACATTGCCTACTGACATTGTTGAGGACGAATTTGTTGACTCCATTTTTTAATTTATTTATAAGTTAGGTAGTTAATTCTTTTAATGTTTATCATCATGTCGAAATCAAATAAATATTTCCAAAACTAAGTATATATGTATAACTTATGTACATTATAAGAATAAAACAAAATCATTTTTATATAATAAGACTGCCCCACACTGAGAATTTCTCCTCTATTGTGGGTGCAACATTTAAACTCACATACACAAACAGCCAGACCCAAAACAACTACGTGGAGGTCATACAAATATTTGTTCGGCAAGGGGATTGAACCCACGACTCGCAGCGCAGAAGTCGATCGCCAACCAAACAGTTCTTGTTGCGATGGTTGTTATAGTAGGTTGTTTCCTACCTGGGTGTCTTCAGAAGACCAAGCGCGAGTGCGCCGTGTAACAATGACGTTCATACTTACGTCAATTTAAATTTAAAGATCCAATTTAACGTTTTTTACATTTCAAGATTTAAATTAATTTATTTACATTTTAAGATTCAAATTAACTTATTTACGTACTATAAATGATACTGATATATTAACATAAATAAGCTTAGCAGTATCAGCGTAATTAAACAAGTGATTAATGATGTCCGTGCAATCCGTTTAGTATATTAGATACCAACTAGATATTTCAAGAATTTTCACTGAATTGGTTATTTTTACCTATTATATTGAATTAGCTAAATATCGTGAAAACTTCTGTTACTAACTCAATTTTTAATCCATCTTAAGACCCTTTTGCATGCGTCCATTGGGAAAACACCTATTTTAGTGCGAGTTATAAGTGCGTACGATTGTGCGAACGTGTAACAGTGATTTATCACAACGATAATAAAAGTCGTTTCCTCCCAGCCATAATAAGTAATTCAATAGTATACAATACACCGTTGTAATATCGTCAAACGAAACTGGACAATTCCCTTTTTTATTGGAACGAAGTTCCATATAGCGCGTTGCGAAAAGGGGCTAGACGGAAAAATTAAGTCAAAAAATTGTAACGACACTTTTTTCTATAGTTGTAACCCGTGCGGCGTCCGTTAGTTTCTCTATCTTAATTTTTTTCTGATGGTGGTGTTTGGTGTCGCGACGATTATTTTTGTTGAGTGTATACAGGTTTTTTGTACATAATAAACAATAACTTCATCCCATCTTGACACCTCTCAAGTTTTTTGCTGTGACTTTATATCTATAAACCTATGATGACATCAACTGAAACTTACGTAGGTATGTGTTTCCAACCATATTTTTCGCTACTCTCCATTGCAAATCCATCTTGCCTGAGAGTACATGGGTTTTGATTTTAAACATTTTTTTTTTCGGAGAGTCAGTTCAGTCATCAGTTTGTTACTGACTAATGCCATTTATGTTCCTACTTTTTGTTTTGGGGCCGCGGTATTTCTTTCGAGCAACCCGCAATCCTGGCAAACAGTAGCCCTGGCTCGCCCCTGCTTTGTTGACCACTTTTAGACGCGCGCTTGGAACACGAACGCGCCGTCGACACGGCCTGTTGTCAGTAGACGGACGGACGGTGAGCTACCCATTGCTTACCTCCCACAGACCCGCGTCTACGGCTGATTTCAGGTCTTACATGATTTATAGACTAACATTATCATCTGTTTACCCTTCTCCCAATTATGTTGGGGTCGGCTTCCAGTCTAACCAGATGAATACCAGTATTTTACGTGGAGCTACTGTCTATCTACCATAACTTCCACAACCCAGTTAGTACTGGGTACTACGATATCCCTTGGTAAGACTGGTTGTCAGACTTTCGGGCCACTGATTACCTGTAACGATTGTCAAAGATCTTCAACATCTATGACAGCCGGGACCATAGATTTAGCGTTCTTTCCGAAGCACGTAAGCCATCTTCAAAATGTGAATGTGAATTTTCAAGCAATTTTCATCCATGTGCAGTAAAACTATGGCTCAAATTGTCTTTGAAATGCCAAGGTTTGATGATTGTTGCCACCCCGGATGGCATCTGGCTTTATCAATATCTACCTCACATTATCTAAAACATATTTAAATAAGCTTAGCAGTATCAGCGTAATTAAGCAAGTGATTAATGATATCCGTGCAAACACGTTTAGTACAATACCAACTAGATACTTACTCTAAATATTTAGTACTTTCACTGAAGTGGTTATTTCACAGTATTTCATCATTTTAAGAAAGGAAAAACGAAATAGTAATTTTGAATAGTAATTTTTAATTTTTTCATGTTGTAGGGCAACGTTTAAAAAAAAACTAAACCCACCCATGTTCCTTCTACTGCCCTTTACGTTCCGGGGCCGCGGTAACTCTTTCGAATAACCCACAACCCCGGCAGGCGGAGGCTCTGGCAAGCCCCTCTTCGTTGCTGACATCTCTTTGAGGCGCGCGTGAAACACAAACGCGCCGTCCACCCATATTTTCATCCTCATTACAGCTGAAAGATGACCAACATTGTTATTGTGTCTCCTACACCTCCTGGTCTATGACAACACCGTTCCTGTCTTTCTCGCTATCAACAGCCTCCTACTCCCTTCCACAGGTCTTCCAGCCACCTTACTTCTGATATCACCATCATTATCCTACAGTTTTGACCTCTCCGGGACAGCACAGTGGGTCTTTTTCATAGTTATTTCTCTATTAGTGTCATTGTGTCGCTTTATGTCTAAAATTTCGAAATGAAAACTTTCAGAAACGATGCCGCTCACACTGACGGCCAAGCTGGTGATCGGTGTCGTGGTTCTCGGTGTCATCGGTGGCCTGACAGCTACCATAGTTCTTCTAGTCAACGATGGTGACGTCACTGATGAAACCACGGATGGTACGACTACTACGAATCCTGAGGCTTCAACGACTGAAGAAAGCGATTTGCCGTACCGAGTGGGGGTCGGGATAGCTGATATGACTGGGCCGTGCGTGGAAATTACTTTTGTATGTATCTATCTCATGATTTCTTTGGAGATTACACTAGATTTGAAATACAATTTTGTATCATCACCCTTTTGATAAACTGTGCCTCGTAGATCCTTGGTTCTGAAACAGGATCGGTCAAAGAAAATACGTCAATACCATAAGTTTTATAAAAACAACAAATTGTTTTGCTTAATGAAACGAGACAATAAACCGATTTCCTAAAAAAAGTGAAAAATAACTTTATTTCCGGAAGTCAGTGACTTTTGTCTTTTGCTTTTTTTTTCAGCATTTTTTGTTATGCTGATATCTCACACATTTTTTGTTATAGAATATTCATTTTTCATTGTTACTAAAAGATTAGCAGATCATCCACATGGTCATAGAAGAAAAAAAAACCATATATTTTATAGACGACAACTCAAACTACGGCAACCAATATTTAATAAATAAAATTGATAAGGGACAACCACCAGGAACTTCATTTTTCGAAGAAAAGTGACAAATTCATGATGATTACAGATGGGCTACGCGGAAGTGGGTCAAAGCGGCCGTGGTCTCCACCTCCGCCAGTTCGCCAGGTCTTTCATCTTCATGAAGGGAGACACCAGGATAGTGCTGGTATCCGCTGAGGTGCAATCTGTCGGCATTGCTGTCCGGCGACAGGTGAGACGTGCTTCAAGATACATTGAAGCACCTATTTTATCGAATCACCTCAGAACTGAAAACATAGACTTAGAAGTAGAAATAGTGTGTACCTCTTGAACTCCATTGACCACTTTTTCTTTTTTTTTGCGGATGGGGAATCATCAAATAACATCCCCCACTCTGGGTGGAGTGGCCCCCGCTCCACCCAGATGATCCTAAGATCTAAGTGATTAGTAACTTTATAATTATCGCCAGATGGATAGGTAGTTTTCTACCGTAAGACCCCTTGCGTTCGTCAATAAACGTTCTCCGCTTATCTTAAACTGACATCCCTCTCCAATGAATGACATGGCCTTGTCTCTTGCCCTTGGTCTTAAGGAACACTGCATTTACAATTGCTGCATGTTTTCAATTATCTTACCACCATTTAACCAATCAAATTTCGTCCAGGTTGTGAGGAACCTCCAGGAACGATACGGTGATATGTATTCGCTGAGGAATGTGATCCTCACGGGTACCCACACGCATAGCGGCCCAGGAGGCCACATGGTGGACTTCATCTTGGACATCAGTATACTCGGCTTCTCCAGGGAGACCTTTAACGCTTATGTTGATGGAATAACCAGGGTAAGGACCTACTATTTATCTATAATCGTAAGTAAATTTAGTGTGACCACATACTAGTTTATACCCCATGAAATCTTATACTTACGTTTAGCGGTTTCAACATGAAAAATTGACAAAAACACTTTCACGTTCCTTTATAATATTAAATATAGCTATATCTATCCAAACGTGACTGCGGAAACAAGCTGTCTGCGACATGTTGCCCCCCCCCCCTGAAATAAAAGCTCGATCCGCCCTTGTATATACCACGCGTGCAATGCAGTTTTCATCAGTGTAGACCGTTCGATAAAAGTTACTGAGAATAATCTGACAGACACACCATATAACGCTTTACCCGATCCTGAACTCGAAAACAGGCCTTAATCCGCAGTAATCGTGCATGCGACCACTGAGCCAACGAGAAAATACTATATACATATATTATAATTTTGACGACACGGTTGGCGCAGTGGCTGAGCGATCGACTGCTGCGGTGCGTGTCGCTGGTTCGATCCCCCCGATTTGTATGACCTATAGATAGTAGTAGTAGTAGATAAATGTTTCGGGTCTGGGTGTTCGTGTACGTGAGTTTAAATGTTTGTAAACGCACCCACGATACAGGAGGAATACTAGTGTGGGGCATGATTAAAAAAAAATAATGATCATCATCATCAGGCTAGGTATATTAGTCCACTGCTGGGCATAGCCCTCCCCTAATGAGCGCCATAGCTCCTGTCTTCAGCTTGCCGCATCCAGCATCTGCCTGTAGTCTTTCTTAGATCGTCATCCCACCTGGTCGGAGGGCGTCCTACACTACGCTTGCCGAATCGCGGTCTCCACTCAAGAACACGTTTACCCCAACGGTTGTCGGTTCTTCGTGAGATATGGCCAGCCCACTGCCACTTCAGCTTGCTGATTCTTTGAGCTATGTCGATAACTTTGGTTCTCTGTCGGATGTATTCGTTGCGGATTCTATCCTTCAGAGAAACTCCGAGCATAAAAAAATATAGTATTATTATAATATTACAGAGTATAGTCCGTGCGCACGAGAACATGGTACCAGCCCGACTGTTCTTCGCTCAGACACGAGTAACAGATGCTCAAAAGAACAGGTCTCCCTTCTCTTATGAACAGAATCCTCAAGAGGAGAGGCTTCGGTAAGTAGCTGACTGAGGAGTCAGGATATAAGGAAACATTAATAAGGCCCATAGACAAAATACATAATTTGTATAATCGTATAATAAACTATTACATACTAGCTTTTGCCCGCGGCTTCGCTCGCGTTAAATTTGGTATAAATAACACAGTACCTGCTACCTGCAGTATTTGCGCTTGCGCCTTATGGATTTGTAATAGCAACACTAAGTTTTCCCTTTTCTCACTCATACCCAACTTTAAAAAAAATAGCCTATGTCCGTCTCCTGGTTCCCAACTATCTCTGTACCCAAATTCATCGGAATCGGTTCAGCCATTAAAGCGTGAAGAGGTAACAAACAAATAAACAAACTCACTTTCGCTTTTATAATATTAGTAAGCATTATAAAAGCGTATTCATATCACCCACCTAGGCCATTGACAATAATCAACACACTTTTTATGTTGGAGGTTTACTGTGTTGTTTTTTTAACTATTGGCCCTTATAAAGGCATCATAACCTCGAAACCAACCTACAGAACCACATAATCGCAATAATAGACCGCAGTGACACGATTGGTTGCTAATAAATATTTTTATATTATTGGAACGAAGTTCCTTATCGCGCGTTGTGAAAGGGGGCTAGACGGAAAAAATTCTTACGAAAAGTTGTCACGACACTTTTTGCTATAGTAAGCTATTGTAAGTTGTGCGGCGTCGCATGTTTCTCTGTCTGTCTGTCTGTCTCTCTCTCTTATAGAAAGCAAGCCAGATATTTTCATTTCTATTTCGCATTGAACAGTGTGGTGTCGCGACGAGAACTTCGTTCCATCCGGGTGTCCCTTGACACCTCTAATTTTTTTTTATTAAAACTATGCACAAGTAAAAACTTGGACTTGGGCCTTGGACGTGGACTTAATGCCTTAGGTATTGTACAAGTCTACCTTAGGGTGATAAAGAGACAAAAACAGTAGATGTATTGCCATCCAAACTGACATAAATATAAAATGTAATCTATGGAATAGATTTGTGTCGATACCTCATTTGCATATTAACCAATTTATTTTCCCTTCTTCCCAGTTACACTTCCAATACCGACGACACCCTGACTCAAGTGAGAATCGTGAAAGAAGATGGCAACCTCCACGGCGTAATGAACTGGTTCTCAGTCCACACAACCAGCATGAACATGACCAACCGGCTGGTGTCATCCGACAACCTGGGGTACGCAGCGCTGAGGATGGAGAAGGAACTCAACCCGGAGAGGTTGGCTGGAAAGGTAGACAAATTGGAGGCGGTATTTAAGAACAAAATCCTGTGAACAACATTATTAAGATATATTTATTTTGTAAAACATGAGTGTGTATACTATAAGGATGATAGTGTTTGCAAAGTTGCTATACATGTCTTGCCATCCAGGAATGGCGTACAAAATTTTTTGGCCATGCGTTGAAATTAAAATTTAGAATATAAAACGTAGCTTAAATTTACAAGAATATCGTAATTGCATTTGTTTTCAATCATTTAATAATTCTGATAGTGCTGAATTTTTTGAGTTGTATTTTTAAAGACTGGTTGGTAATTTGGTAATTCTTTAATAAGTTTGGGGATTTTATTATAAATGGTTGGCGCCAAATAAAATATGGTTTTATGCATCAGTGCCGTGTCCGGCCTTACTATGATACCTACATTAGTAGCAATCATATTCTCCCAGTTGTGATTTTGGTCATGGCGGCGACAATATATCGAGATTGACAAAGTGTACCTGGTTGGTTAATCTCCGGCAGGAGATTTAATATGGCAAAGAGTGTAGGTAGGTATGTAAACATAGTTGCACTCTTCCGTCATTCTCGTGGTCGAAAGGATGATAAGCAACAATTAAACATTCTTTTCAAAACCTAGGAGATTACTCATACTACCGGGGTTGTGGGGTGTACGAAAGAGATGCCTTGGCCCCGGAACGTAAAGGGCAAAAGAAGGAACAGTGCGTTTTAGTCAGTTAAAGTCTTACACTAACTTCCTCCGCTCTGGACGGAGCGGAGTGGAAGTTATTTGATGATTTTGATTTGATGACAAAAAAGGGGTATAACATCATATCCGACCTATAATTTCCAAGTCGCACTTGTTTTAACGACAAAACCAACGCAGCGGTTAATCAACGTCAATAAATTTGTTCCAGCCCGACATTGTAGCAGGATTCTTCTCCTCCAACCAAGGCGACGTGTCGCCAAACACCGAGGGTGCCCGCTGTGAGTTCTCCGGTAACGTCTGCGACAACCAGTTCCTGCTCTGCAACCATATGGAGAGGTGTTTCTCTCAGGGACCTGGTGCGGACATGTTCGAGAGCACCAAGATCATTGGGACTTCTGTGTTTGAAGGAGCTTGGGTGAGTTAAGAGTAACTGACAGCAAAAATAATAGTTACTAACTGGTCTTTTGGTATGAGGAAACCTTAGGCGCGTCGCCCACAAGATCAACAGTCAAGGTGCAGTTAAGGCGCAGGCACATAAGAGGCACGCCGCAACGAGATTTTCTTTACAAATGTCGCGTGGGCGACGCGCCTATCGCGCCCGCCGCGCCCCTATCGCACCCCAACTGCCAATCCTGTGGGCGACGCGCCTTAAATGACTACAGGAACAACCTGTCAGTTTTCTAGGGCATGTAGAGATGGTCTTATGAATAAGTTTGTAAGACGAAATATAACTATCTACAGTTAACTTTCTTGAATTGCTTGTTAATAGCTTTTATTCCTAGTTCACCCTTAAAACGGCATTTAAAAGGACCACGTCATCGGTCAAGTTTCATAGAAAATCGTTCACCTGTTAAAGTTTCACAAACAGAATTACAAATTAGTATGGATTTTAAACTTCTCTAGATGAAACTTAATGTCGTTTTCAGTAAAACCCTTTCCTTTAGGTGGAAAATAATGTAGAATACCGATGCCTATGTAGCAAATATTTCTTAAATGTTTCTAGAATGCTCTCAACTCTCC
Source organism: Ochropleura leucogaster (assembly GCA_958449745.1). Taxonomy (NCBI): domain Eukaryota; kingdom Metazoa; phylum Arthropoda; class Insecta; order Lepidoptera; family Noctuidae; genus Ochropleura; species Ochropleura leucogaster. Next base: position 2,032,031 of record OY288207.1, on the reverse strand, counting down.
CGGTGAAGAGTTGACAGGAGAGTTTGCAGTGGTTCACCAGTTCCTGAGGATGTCTGATCAAGAAGTCGCCAAGTACAACCCTGTGGAACAGACCTTTGACGAGGTAAGCTGTTTTTAGGATGATTAGTAGGCCTACTATTACATCTTAAAGCAGAACTTATTCCACTGAGAGAAAGAGATGGTGCTAGACACCCTGTATAGCTCTGTCCCTTTCCCTCAGCGGAATAAGTTCTGCTTTAACACGTCATGGTAGGGTAGCAGATTCAGTATGTGTGAAGTAGGTAAAAAAAAATAGCAATTTGCTTTCTATGTATTTACCAACTTTACACTTACACTTTTTACTGTTTTGACGACACGGTTGGTGCACTGGCTGTGCGATCGACTGCTGCGTTGCATGTCGCGGGTTCAATCCTCGTACGGAACAAATATTTGTATGGCTTACAGATAGTTGTTCCGGGTCTGGCTGTTTGTGTATGTCAGTTTATATGGTTGTAAAAGCACCCACGATACAGGAGAAATTCCTAGTGTGGGGCAATTTTTTTTTTTAAATAACTTTAGGAAGTTTGATGCCAATAAAGAGTACTTAGAATTATTTAAAATATAGTCTATTACATGTAGTAGAAAAGAATAAAAAAATCTGTGTAAAGCATACCATTCTAAATATTGTTTTGTAAACACGACGATACATCAACCTTTGCAAAACCAACTTAACTTAAGATACTAGTTTTTTATAACTTGAAAAATCGTCGTGTGTCCATATACTAAAATTTAAACACAACTTTCAACAACATTGCCAATTATATGGTAGTGACTGGTGGTACTAAGTACTCGCAAGTAAAAATATTTATCTTTTACAGGCAAACAAAGTGAAAGGATGTTTCCCAGCGATGGGCTACAGTTTCGCTTCAGGGACTGTAGACGGAGCCAACACACTAAACATTACACAGGTATGAGTTTATTCCAGGATAATTTATAAACGGGTAAAATGTAAACGTCGAGTCTTTGAAGTCGATGAAGTAATTACGATAAATGCTGTAATGCATTTTGTTTAGCGGCAGCAAAATAATTAAAAAAAAATAATATCCTCTTGGAAGTATATGAAAATAGAAAAGAAAAGAAAAAAATATATTAGCCGCAATTACGACGAAAACATTTATAATACTTACATATAGAACAAAATAAAATAAAAAATATCCTGCACGCCATGACTGCGACAAGAAGGTCAACGCTCAGCATAATGCTGTACTATCGAAGCCGACAACACAACGCTGGTTTTCAGTGGTCAACCCGTGTAAAACGTACGAAAGTCGAGATAGCATACATAACCATTTTAAAATAAGCTCCATTGAAGTGCATGATAAGGAGCTTGTGGCTAAATAATAGCAGCCGCTCAGGTCGATCTTTAGGTTAAGCCGCGCTTGTCTAGGTTGGTCTGTGGGTGAGTGACCACCCGTTACATACCGAGTTTCCTCCGTGCCTCGGAAAGCACGTTAAGGTGTTGGTCCCGGCTGTCATTTGCAGATCTTTGACAATCAGTCTTACCAAGAGGTATCGTATTACCCAGTACAAAGTGGGTTAAGGAGGTCAGATAGGCAGCCGCTCCAAGTAAAATACTAAACGCTTTCTAATCTTAAGGCATGTTAGAATATACGGGTATTGTCTTATTGTTTCCCAGGGCACATTGGTTGGTGATCCCCTTCTTGACTTCTTGAGTAGTATAGTCGGTACGGCGACTGAAGAAGACATTGCCTGCCACTCGCCGAAGCCCATACTTCTCGCTACTGGACGGGTGAGTATTTGCAATGCTAAATTAATTACAATAAAACTCCACTGAGTTATTAGAATAGAATAGAATAGAATAGAATAGAATAGAATAGAATATCATTTATTGGGTAGTAACATAGCCAGAATCCAAGCGTGATCTTCAGATATCATAATGTTTTTGATGTCGAGGCAAATCAACATCTTCAGGTTTAGTTTCAAATAAAATAACGTACAATTAGTTTAAGGAACAAAACTACATAATTTGTAGTTATATGGACAGTTAAGTAACTGACGTCATTTTAAGTCCAATATGGCGAATTCTTCAAGATGGCGAATTTTTGCACTTTCATGTTAAGGGTATCAATCAAAAGGATATGAAACAACTAAAAAAATATATAAAAAAAACATTTTTAAAACACAGTACAGGCACAACATAATTTTCACATTTAAAATGCTCTAAAAAAGAAGAATTAAAAAAGTATATATATTTTCTATTATTAATTTGATTGATTAATTATTTATCACATCATACAATTAATATGAAATGAAAACTTGTCGCGAGATTTTACACACGTAAATCTCGGTAGGGATTTCTTCATTACACAATCAAGGAAGTGCCTATCATTCAGTACAATATACATTCCAGGCTAATTTCCCTCTCCCGTGGCATCCACACGTCGTGTCAGCTACCCTCATCTGGCTCGGAGACTTGGCGATCCTGGGCGTGCCAGGGGAACCTACCACCATGTCCGGCAGGCGCATGAGAGATGTGGTCGGCAACGTGATGGAGAGGAACGGGTTTGAACCGAGAGTGGTTGTGTCAGGGTTGACCAATGAGTACATTCATTATGTGGCTACTCCTCAGGAGTATGATGTGAGTACCTTTAGCGAAAATGTGTTTTAAGTACAACCGCGTAAAGTTAATTATTTATTCCACGGGATCGCACAACCGGGATAGAAGCTTTCCTATAAGTAAATTCAGGTTAAAATACATTCAGAATAAGAATCGGAATCATTTCAGAATTTACAATATATATTTATGAATTGTAGCCTATGTGTTAGTCTGATATGTAATAGCTGTATTATTGTGAAATTTCACCAAAATCCATTCAGTAGTTTTTGCGTGAAAGAATAATAAACATCCATACATCCATCCTACTATCCTACTAATATTATAAATGCGAATGTTTGTGAGGATGAATGGATGTATGGATGTTAGTTACTCTTTCAAGTCAAAACGGCTGAACGGATATTGATGAAATTTGGCACAGAGGTAGATTATTGTCTGGCATAACAACTTTTTTTTCGATTACACGCGGATGATACCAGCTAGTACACCCATACAAACTGTCGCGTTTATAATACTAGTAGGATAATATGGTGAGGATTTTGTTAAACCCACAAACAATTTTACCAGGTACAAAGATACGAGGCGGCTTCAACGATCTATGGACCGAACACCCTGGACATCTTCCTGAACAAATTCAGTGAATTTGCCACCGCGGTTATTGAGGTATGATTCAATAATACTTACAAAACATCATCATCATTCTCCTGCTCTATTCCCAAAGTATTTGGGGTCGGCGCTGTAGGTCCGCCATTCTTGCCCTATTTATAGAACATTTTGACGGGCCTGTTGGTCCAGTGGTTAGTGGCCCTGACTGCTAAGCCGGAGGTCGTGGGTTCGATTCTCACCCAGGACAAACTTTGTGTGATGAGCATGATTGTTTGTTCTGTGTCTGGGTGTAATTTATCTATAATATGTATGTATTTATAAATTATATAAGTATGTATATCAGTTGTCTGGTTACCATAACACAAGCTCTGCTTAGCTTGGGATCAGATAGCCGTGTGTGAGTTGTCCCAAGATATTTATTATTTATTCATTTAAATTATTTATTATACAAAGACAGGGTATTTTCAAATGCTTAAATATTTTCCTTCTCCACTATCAAAAGTCATTGGAGTCTGATTTGAGGGCTCGTAGACTTTGTCTGTGTATAGAACTATTAACTTAATTACGGATCAGAACAGAAATAAATTTTCAACTCGACCTAAAAGACGCACGAGGCGCCCGGGGCACTACTCCCGGCCCCCATAGACGGGTGTTTGTGGACGGTTATCAATAGGTAGCTCACAGTCTGTCCGTCTAGCGAGGCCTGATTCACGCGCGCCTCAAAGAGATGTCAGCAAAGTAGAGGGGCCCGTCAGGGCTACTGTTTGCCGGGATTGCGGGTTAGACAGAGATACCGTGGTCGAAATACAAAGGGCAAAGAAAGAACATGGGTTTTTGTCAGTACAAGTCTTGCTCTCCCTTCCGTTTCGTTCAGAGGGAGAAGTTATTGGATGATTTATCACCCGCAAAAAGGAAAAAAAGAAAAAGGACAAAGTCCATACATTATTTAAATGTTTGATTCTAGTACAGGATTGGCGTTACAAATCCTATTGTTGCGAGAATATGTTAGCAAAATATTTTAATCACGTCACAACCCCAAGACATCTACTACATTGCCTTTTTTCTCCAGGGTACCGCCGCCAACGTGCCAGCCGGACCAGAGCCGACGGACAACCGTGACCGGATCCTGTCCCTGATCACGCCCGTTATCTTCGATAATTCTGCCATTGGCTTGAACTTCGGAGACTGTCTGGAGCAGCCAGAGACGATAGTTCGGAGAGGAGATCTAGTTTCTGCTACCTTCGTGAGTGACTTTTGACCGATGAACACCAGTTGATGAGTTGACCCATCCCTTTCAAGCTTAGTTCCTTTAGCTAACTGAACGAATGTAGTGAATGCTTTGAGACTCCCATGTTCTTGTATGTTTTTGGCACTTCTTTCTTGACAGATATTTGATAGTGACAATTCCTTATGGGTCGTATCCAAAGTACGTGCATTTCGACCTTGGAATAGCTGGTTTAAGCTCAAAGACGTTCTTCTTCATCTTTTTATTTACGGGTGGCATAATCAGCACCGGTACCTTCAGGATGGCTGGTTCATTTTTTCACGCAAAAGAGTTTGTTCGACTCCAAACTGATGATGATAAAAAAATCATAATGTGGTTTCCAGGTGGGAGCCAACCCTCGAAATGATCTGAAGCAGGAGGGAAGCCACGCCTACGTGGAGAGGTTCGAGCTCACGGAGTGGGTGGTTGTTGCTAACGATGCTGATTGGAACACCAAGTAAGAATACCTTAGAGCGAGTTCACATTAGGTCGTACCCGGCAGTTTTACCGGAACCGGTGTTGGATGCGTACTGGCATATATGGCGACCCGATAAAACTGTCGGCGAGGACCCGGCCACGATTTCTGACGAGACAATGGTGGAGAATACAGACATACTGCTTTGTATAGGGCGGCTATAGATTCTCGTGTGAACAGTAAGATCCGGTGGTCGGCCAACGGCAAAACTGTCGGTCCGACCTAATGTGAAGCTAGCCTTAGGTCACAATAAATCCCTTATTAAAGGGGTGTCGAAATAGCGGTCACATACACTGTCACCCAACGTAAATTCCGCTACTTTCGGCTACATTGAAAGCGATACCAACATGGTTGAATGATGATCAAAGTTGAATCAAAACCTGTAGGAGACCGTAAAAAACTGGCAGTATGTCATGCTAAGCAATAACAAGGGAAATTGCAACGTTTCTTTTTGAGATAATCTTATGTTCACCACTACTTATATCGTCCATGACTCCCCACAGGCAGTCAGATAACCTTGACGTTTGCTCTTCTCATTTCTGACCGCGCTATGTTCAAATCTAATTTGACTGTTATTGCCAGGTTCCACTGGGAGCGTTCATCAACGATTAGAGGCACGAGCCGAGTGACGTTCGAGTGGAGAGTCCCACAGGACGCCATCTTTGCCCCCTACCGCATTGTATACCACGGCGCGTCAAGGCCACTCCGTGGGGCCGTCCGGCCTTTCATGGGAGTCAGCAACAGCTTCCAAGTTACTCAGTGACATGAAGAGTTATAGCAACACAAGTAGTTAGTACTAAGGTTCGTTTACACCATAGCCTACCTCCGTTTATTGCTAAACTTAGTTTTACAATACCCTGTCTATCTGTTTCCGTCAGAATGATGTTAAATGTTTTATGTGGCGTTAACCGCAGATATGGTGCAAGTGAACCTAATTTTTTTTTTTACAAAATGACAATATTATTTGATTAGTAAGGATGTGTTGTGGTCTCGACAAAGTCGTTAATAATAGTTATTATTTTGTTGTCATAAACGGGTACCACGTATTCGGTACATTATACCAAATCCCTCCACATAGATATTTTTATGTTATAACCACACCGTCAAAATAAGAAACAACTGTTTTAATTAAGAATAATGTACCAAAAACATGGTAATCGTTAGTGCGACGACGTCCCGCACTCTGTATAGTTTAAGATTAAACCATAGACAAACACACTACTCCGGTTTTTTTTTACGATTTCTACCAAATATTGTTACTGGCAGGCAACACAACGGACTGCAAGTAGCGTAAGCCTACAGTTTAATGATACTTTTGTATATTACATTTTCTTCTAATATTGTACATTACATTTTGTTCTAAGGAATAATACATTATAATGTATTTTTAGGATTTAATGTAAAACTTGTCGCTGTAAGTACCGCATTTATGTTGAGTTTTATTTTACACATAGTTTTAATGGACACTGTCATTATGATATTATTATACGTAACTTATTTAAAAAGAATATTTCTTGTGTTTAATTTAATTACCCATTTTCTAAAAGTTTGTTAGGGTTGTGAAATTTTAAAACTGAGTTTAGACCTAACTACCAATGACTAAGAGGAGATCTAAAATATATAATTTTAGGCCCCCGTATTGTTTAAGAATTAGTGAATAAACTCGTTTACTACGTAAACGTTTTCAGTTTTCATAGCAAAACGTAGTTAGGAAAAAAACATTGTCTATTTTTTTAAAAATAGCCATGTATATCGAGATTTCACGTTAATTAACACTTCTCTGTATAGTTTTAGTCGCTGAAGGTTTTCAGTCAATCCTTTGTGTCTTATGTGGAAGTCATAAATATTCATGTTGTAGCTAGTAATTTTATTTTTTTTACAAAATGCTCATATTGTAAATTCTATAAACGTTAAAATTTAACGTTATGCTCGAGAAAATGTTATTAGTGTCCGATATTATAATATCACGCCTGTAGGTAATAACTATGGGGTCAGGCAGAAGGCAACCAAATAGTACTCCCACATTTGGGCTGGTTAGGTATGATTAAGTCCCACTTTGATTTTAAGTGCCATGTAGTTGAGGGTGAGGCTATTGCCATCAATCGGACACGAATCTAGACTCGGTGTTTGCTTTTTTTTTTTCAAAATACGTTGCCCCACGCTAGGAATTTCTCCTGTACCGTGGTTGCGCTTACAAACATTTAAACTCACATACACAAACAACCACACCCGAAACAACTATCTGCAGGTCATACAAATATTTGTTCCGTGCGGGAATCGAACCCGCGATACGCAGCGCAGAAGTCGATCGCTCAGCCACTGCACCAACCGTGTCGTTAAAAGTTCCGAATGGCAAACCCCAATAGAACACGGGAAAGGAAACCGCGACCTTATTCTCAGCACTCGGCGAGTAAGCCAACGATTCAGCTTTAACAAGTGATTTATTAAAGGATATGCGGCTACGCTCTAAAGGTTTATGGAATCATTTTTAGTTTCAGTGCTCCTTACCTCAAAAAGAAAAAAAAAATTAGAGGTGTCAAGGACACCCGGGTGGAACGAAGTTCCTATAGAAATGAAAATATCTGGCTTGCTTTCTATAAGAGAGCGAGAGACAGACAGACAGACAGAGAAACATGCGACGCCGCACAGCTTACTATAGCAAAAAGTGTCGTGACAACTTTTCGTAAGATTTTTTTCCGTCTAGCCCCCTTTCACAACGCGCGATAAGGAACTTCGTTCCAAAAACGGAACCCTTAAAGAATCCTTAACTTTGTCATCCCTTGTTTTGCTGTGAAAATAGACAAATCAACCCTCTAAGTCTACGCAGTGAAAATATGTGGCTGTTCACCACGTTACAAGTTTGTACGAAACCCTCGGTGGGCGAAACTGACTCGCACTTCGCCATTTTTTTATATGCGCGCCTGCGCGGTAACTAGTTTAGCGTCGGTGTCCTGTCACCTTTTATATCTCAGGAAAACTGATATTATCCAATATATTTAAAATTCTTGTGTCGCGGTGTTTCGTTACAAAATTCCTCCGAAACGACTGGACCAATATGTATAAATATTTGTATGCATCTATTTTTCACACCCCTAAGTAATAAGGGTGACCTAAAAGCGGGTGAAACCGCAGGCCGCAGTTAGTGTTACTATAAAAGTTTAAACCAAATAAAATCCTTTGCTACAGTCACACACACAAACACACATGTTGGAATGTTAAACAGTTTTCAACTTTATTTCATCTTCGGCAAGGTTTCTTTCTATATAAACTAGCGTTTAGTAAGTATGGTTGGCAGCTAAATATAACAAACACCTTTTCTTTGCTTTACAATGACCAGTTTCCTTCTATAGCAAGCCGGTCGTCCAGTTCAAGTTAATGCTATACCTACTGCAATAGCTTTGACATCGCTATTCTTCATCATACAGTATCCATAAATCCTTATCCTAACTTATATCTAATATATAAAATTCTCGTGTCACAGTTTTCGTTCCCATACTCCTCCGAAACGGCTGGACCGATGCTTATGAAATTTTATATGCATATTCAGTAGGTCTGAGAATCGGCCAACATCTATTTTTCATACCCCTAAGTGAGCAGCGGGTGAAACCGCTGGGCACAGCTAGTGTATTATAAAAGCGAAAGTGAGTTTGTTGTTACCTCTTGACGCTTTAATGGCTAAACCGATTTTGATGAATTTTAATATAGAGATAGTTGCGAACCAGGAAGGCAAAACTAAGCGTTGCTATTACAAATCAATAAGGCGCAAGGACAAAAACTGCAGGTAGCAGGTACCTGCAAATCAGGAAAGGGAAACTGTGTTACCCCAAATTTAACGCAAGCGAAGCTGCAGGCAAAAGCTAGTACGTAATAAGTTAGCACATAAATAGGTAAACACGCTTAGTTCTTATCGTGCAGAACGCTTATTACGTTGCTAATGATAACTTTAATGACTCGCCACAAGATAAACTTCGTGTTTTTGTTTGCACATGGTGTGGTGGCAAAAACAAAGAAATGGAATCTTACTAATATTATAAATGTGAATTTGTGTGAGGATGGATGGATGTATGGATGTTTGTTAGTCTTTCTCGTCAAAACGGCTGAACGGATCTTAACTCTCTTTCGGAAAGGCTCGACTGTGCCTACATAAATCATTGTTGCAGGTTGCACATTGGATATGGGTAATTCATGTTTGTGTTGTCCAATAATTTAAAATTTTATTTTGCTCATTTATTTCCTGATTTATATATGTAATGTGACTGATTGTAATAATTGTATATAATTGTGAGTCCTGGTAACTTGAAATAAATGATTATTATTAACGGCACAGAAGTAGATTATAATCTGGAATAACACATAGGATACTTTTTTTCGATATTACGCAGGCGAAGCCTCGGGCGCCAGCTAGTATGAAATAACTAAAAATCTACTTTGACACTGCCCGCCGGGCTAACGGGTTGTTCGAAAGAGATACCGCTGCCCCAGAAACGGAACATTAAGGGCAAAAGAAGGAAAATGAGTGGGTGAACGCCTAACACTCAACCCCGCTCTACCTGGAGCGGGGGGTGTAATTTAATGATTTCAAATGATTGATGTAAAAATAAACTAGTAGACTTTTATAAAAGTATCGCTACTCTGGCTGACCGTACAAGAAGAAATGCAATTCGTGCGAAGGTTGTTCGAAAAAGAAACCGCGGCCGCGTAACATAAAGGGCAAAAGAAGGGACATTGGGTGGGTTTGAGGTTGTTTCTGCGAGCGGGAGAAGTTATTTGATGACTAGCTTTTGCCCGCGGCTTCGCTCGCGTTAAATTCGGGGTGACACAGTTCCCCTTGCGCCTTATTGATTTGTAATAGCAACGGTAAGTTTTCCCTTTTTTCCCTCTTTCTCCCTCACATCCCACTTTTTTTGAAAAAATGTTAGCCTAGGTTCCTGGTTCCAAACTATCTCTGTACCAAAATTCATCAAAATCGGTTTAGCCATTAAAGCGTGAAGAGGTAACAAGCAAACAAACTCACTTTCGCTTTAATAATATTAAGTAAGGATAAGGATAAGTAAGGAAGTAATTAAGGATTTCCCATCCGGAAAAAAGGGAGGAGTGCATGTTAGGAATTTGTAGCTTAGCGTTACAGTACTAAACAAGATTAACATGTAACTGAGCGACGACCAATTCAGCCAATAGGATAATCGCAAAACACAAGTGAAGTTAGTCGCTTCTAGCGTCTAAACGGGCAAAAACCAAACAAATAAAATCCATCGCTGGATTTCTTAAGCATTCCTAAAACCATTTTCGTTGAAAACAAGCAATATATTTATGTACTAACTTTGTTTTTTCGCTGATAAAAGATTATGGCCAATAATCTAGTTTTAACTTGGATATTTCGCTTTTTCGTCAAGATATTGATAAGTCAGGGGTCGTAAACTTTTGTGTTGATAATAATTATTATCTCTGTTATGTAATTGTTTGGCTTAGTTCAGTTTGTTATCGTGAGTCGAGTTGGACGCAGTTTTTAAGGTAAGCCGTGTTTGTCTATGTTAATTAGTTACGAGTTGTTAAGGAAATTAATATTGTTGTGGTAAATTGCTTAGGTTCTAATCGTGTCGTACGATGCATTCTAAAACGAGTTGTAAGCGATTCGATTTAAAGTATATAATCGTTTAGCATTAAATTATTACATTAATTACGTAGCTACTGTTAGTTTAGTGGCATATCAAAGAAAAGTGTGTGTTTTAATAAAATCTTTCTAACCGTTTTCGTCCACACAACAGGCTATCCTTATAATTTTAAACCTAAGTATTTCATTTTTTTTTCTAAAGACGGCTTGTCAATCTTTTAGTCTACAGACTAGGCATACCATGACAAAATGACAGCAGTGGAATGCAGGCGATGGTCACCATGATGATTCACGAAATCACCCTGGCTGGCGTAACGTAACTTTCAAAATCGTCTTAAAACCAATTGTTTGTTTTGTTTTAAAAACGTTGCTCCACACTAGGAATTACTCCTGTATCGTGAGTGCGTTTACAAACATTTAAACTCACATACACAGACAGCCAGACATGGAACAACTATCTGTAGGCCATACAAATATTTGTTCCGTGAGGGGATCGAACCCGCGACACGCAGCGTAGGAGTCGATCGCTCAGCCACTGTGCCAACCGTGTCGTCAAATTATGGTAACCTTACAGATGTCTTCAAACAAGCCTATAACGAAGAAGATCATCAATTCGCCGGAGACATGCGTTGATGACAATCTACGGGGTGTTGTGGCCACTTACCCGTCGTTACAGCTGCATCCAAAACACAGGGTCATCACAGTCAGACAGAAGGTATGTAGCTATCAAGATCGTCAGCGTCATGAAGGGTCAAGAATCCTGCCAGATTGCGGGTTGTTCGATATAGATACCGAGGCTCCAGAACACAAAGAACAAAAGAAGGAATATGGATAGGATTTGGTCATTAAAATTCTGACACTCCCCCCGCTCCACCCAGAGCGGAGAATGTTGTTTGATGAATATCCATCCAAATCTATACTAATAGTATAAAGCTGAAGAGTTTGTTTGTTTGTTTGAACGCGCTAATCTCAGGAAGTACTGGTTTGAATTGAAAAATTATTTTAGTGTTGGATAGTCCATTTCTTGAGGAAGGCTATAGGCTATATAACATCACGCTACGACCAACAGGTGCTGAGCAGCGTGGGTGAAACCGCGTGGAACAGCTAGTAATAATAATAATATTCCACAATTATCACACAATTGTCCCAAGCTAAGCAGAGCTTGTGTTATGGGTACTAGATAACTGATAAACATACTTATATATTTCTAAATACATAAATATTATAGATAAATTACTCCCAGACACAGAACAAATGATTATGCTCATCACTATGAAATAAAAAACGTAGATGAAATGGCGTAGCTTCCCCCTCAGTACAGCACCGTCTTAAAATCTTTGTTATAACTGTTAGACGCTTTAGGATCATGTAATGTGGGGCTGGCCTGTTGCTATGCCACCAAAGGAACTCTAACATGTACTGATTCGAAGTTACTGCTGTGAAAAATGAAACCCACCACCACCGACTTTGACCCGGGGATCTTACTTAATTCTCATTTTCTTTCTTTAAGATATTCATATATGCCATCAGAATTGAACTGTTCGCAGTATAATTCGTCAAAGGTCCTAATGTGAGGATCCGAAATTAATTTTAAACAAATCCTTCATGTTTTCAGAGCGACACTGGCAGAGTGGCTATACTTGGAGGTGGTGGTTCAGGTCATGAGCCTTTTGCTGCAGGTAAAAAATGCGAGATTTCTTATAAAAATACGACTTTTGCGAGACCTATCCAACTGTAAACGATTCCCTAAGAATAAAAAACCGGCCAAGAGCGTGTCGGGACACGCTCAGTGTAGGGTTCCGTAGTTTCCCGTCCGTCACAATAAGTGTTCCCAGTTATGAGGCCAACGGAACAATTCGGTAATACCCGATCCAATGTGATAAGTACCTACAGCGCCATTTCTCAGGGAATTGGGTTACTAATTAATACTTTTTTAATAATTTTGGATTGCGAGGACCGATTTCAATAATTCTTTTTTTTTTTTAAAAAGATACGTTCAGGATAATAAAATATGTAAACAAAGTTACAAAAAAAGCTTGCATATACGATTATACTACAAACTTAATCCAGAAATTATTTTGTAAAACTTTTTGTCTTTTTTACACAAAAACTGTTGTGTCAATCAAGTTCAAAATAATTTTCATAGAAAGTCCTTATAAAGTTCTACTTTTGAGTTTTTTTTCATATTTTCTAAACTTATGGGTCACAAGTTATAGGGGGGGGGACACATTGTTTTTAACTTTTGAAGTGATTATTTCCGAAATTATTGACATCATCAAAAAATAATCTTAGTAAACTCCTATTCATTTTTAAATACCTTTCCAACAATATATCACACGTTAAGGTTGAAATTTAAAAAAAAATCACATCCCACTTTACATATAGGGTGGCTACCCTAATAAAACATTTATTTCCAATTTATATTTTACCACTTTGTCGGCGTGATTAATATACATATTGGTACCAAATTTCAGCTTTCTAGTGCTAACGGTCACAGAGATTAAGCGAGGACGGACGGACGGACGGACGGACGGACGGACGGACGGACGGACAGACAGACATGAGTTGACTACGGAACCCTAAAAACTGACCAAAAGCCAGTCAGATTCGCGCTTCCAGGGTTCCTTACAAACTTGAGACATAAACAGCCATATCCATATCTAAAAAAATAGCCTATGTCCGTCTCCAAGGTCCCAACTATCTCTGTAAAAAAAAAAAAACTTTGATTTACAGACTACATTGGCCCACATTGTGTTAGTATTATCATTAAACCTATGTTATGTTTAGCCGTTTAGGCGTGAAGACGTAACAAACAAACTCACTTTCGCTCTTATAATATTAGTAAGGATAATGCCTTGATCTTTTTTTGTGACTTGCCTTCATATTTTTTTTGTCCTTATTTGTTTTGGGCGCCAGGTTTCGTGGGAGCCGGTCTTCTAGACGGAGCAGTTGCTGGTGGTGTGTTTGCTTCTCCCCCAACTGGACATGTTCTGTACGCCATAGCTCAGTTGTACAAATACAACTCAGGTAACGCCATGCTTCAGAATTCTGTGTTATATAATAACGTACATAACTTCACGTTTCTAACGAGGCTGTAGAAGAACACATACATTTATATCATTTGTAATTTTTCAGGCGGTGTACTAGTCATCCTTGGTAACTACACGGGAGACAGACTAAACTTCGGAAAAGCTATTGAAAAAGCCAAGATTTCGGGGATTAAAGTAAGTTCATAAAGGTTCTAAGCGGTGTTATGGACCGTAGGGACACGATTCATCACAAATCAAATCACGACTCAGTCTTCAAAGTCATACCTTAAACTCTAGTTATAAGTATTAATCCTTCAGTTTCTTATTAAAATCCTGTTTAATGCTTCTTACACATTGTTTTTGAAGTTATACTTCTTTTGGCGCGATGGAGAAAAATGATGAGAGTGATTTGCGCGCGCACAGCGACATCGTGAAGTTAGTTATAGGTGTTCTAGTAACTATGTTCATGTTGTATATTCTAGTGTTTTTATATTTAGAACACGTGTTTCATAATAAATAAATATTCTTTTGGTGTTTTTATTAAGCTATTGCATAGCTTTTAAATCAATTTCACATTCCAAGCTACCCTTGCCGAGGTTTGGAAATGGATAGGTTACCACACGGAGCCAGGTTAAGCAACCTTTGCCAAGGTTTGGAAATGGATGGGTTACCACACGGGGACAGGTTAAGCAACCCTTGCCGAGGTTTGGAAATGGATGGGTTACCACAGTGGGCCAGGTTAAGCAACTCTTGCCGAGGTTTGGAAATGGATGGGTTACCACAGTGGGCCAGGTTAAGCAACCCTCACCAAAGTTTGGAAATGGATGGGTTACCACACGGAGCCAGGTTAAGCAACCTTTGCCGAGGTTTGGAAATGGATGGGTTACCACACGGGGACAGGTTAAGCAACCCTTGCCAAGGTTTGGAAATGGATGGGTTACCACACGGAGCCAGGTTAAGCAACCTTTGCCGAGGTTTGGAAATGGATGGGTTACCACACGGGGACAGGTTAAGCAACCCTTGCCAAGGTTTGGAAATGGATGGGTTACCACACGGAGCCTGGTTAAGCAACTCTCACCAAGGTTTGGAAATGGATGGATTACCAAAGTTTTTTTTCTTTACACCAAAGAAGTATAACTTCTAACGCGTGTACATAAGTACACACACTCCTTTTTTTTTTTCAAACTTGGCCCACACTAGGAATATCTCCTGTATCGTGGGTGCATTTAGAAACATTTACACTCACATACACATAAAGTCAGACCCGGAGCAACTACCTGTAGGTCATACAAATATTTGTATTATTTTTCAGCAGTCGATCACTCAGCCACTGCGCCAACCTTGTTGTCCGTGTTTGCACACCGATTTCGTTTTTTTTTAAAGATTTTATTTTTTAAAACAGGTTGAAGGTCTTATTGTTGGTGAAGATGTCGCTTCAAGTCAGAACAAGACCGGTGGCCGCAGTATGGTGGGAGAAGTTCTGTTTTATAAGGTAAGGTAGAAAGCGTTTAAATCTTGGCCTTCTATCTGCATGCTTTTAACATATGGTATACGTCCAGATGTTTTAATACATAGTTCATGTTTTATTTGGTTATATTAACTGCTATAAATCGAATATAAACTTATCAGTGTCAGTGCTAAGTGCTACAGTATTTTCTTTCCCGTTCTGGGGATTGCACCCACTAACTGAAGCAGACGTTCGTGTTTAAATAATAACAGCCACCGCTCGGGTCGATCTTTAGGTCTGTGGATGGGTGACAACGGTTACATACCGAGTTTCCTTCGTGCCTCAAAAAGTACCTACATAAGTTCAGCCGTTGTTCCCAGCTGTCATTTCTAGATCTTTGACAGTCGTTACAGATAGTCAGTGTCCCGAAAGTATGACAACCAATCTTAACCAGGGGACGGGAAAGCAGTCCTTTCATATAAAATACTAGTTTTCAGCTGCTCTCGGTTAGACTAGAAGCCGACCCCAATATAGATGGGAAAAGGCGAATTTAGGACCTCTTAGCGTAGCAGTCATGCTTACGACCACAAGAAGTTGTGAGTAGGTACTTCTGGCTGATATCTTAATTATTCATTTCCAGTTAGCAGGAGCATTGGCATTGAGGGATTACGACCTGGCAGCTATACGCAAGGAAGCGGCAGAGTTCAACAAATACATGGCTACCTTAGGCGTCTGCCTGAGTGCCTGCTCATTACCTGGTAAGCGACTTTCTACATGATCACCATTTTTTTTTGTCTAAACAAGGTGTAAACGGACCCCCTACACGAAACCGGCAACTAAGGGTTATGTACATCAAATAAAGTGACTCTGAATCAGTATTTAATAATTGTGATATTTTTTGTTTTAGAGCATACCTACCTAAGAAACTTCTAGTTACGGAGATGTTAGAGGTCAAAGTGCCATTTAAAAAAAAGTCGAAGATTAAATGTTATAACTTTATTTTCATACCTCCCGACTCCCGTACTTATGATACTTTCATGCTCCATGTTTTGAGCATCAAGTTCTACAGTAAAAAAGTGATTTTTTCACCCCAAAAACTATCGTTTCCTGGCAATATTTTTTTGCTTCTTAGTAACTTAGTTTGCCGTATAGGATGCATAGTTGACTCCTTCGCGAAAGGTTATTTAATACTTTGTATTATATGTATAGTCCATGAAGGATCGGTTAATTTTGGAATACATATGATCAGTAACCTTACGCACGCTTTGTTTTAATTATTTAATAATCTTTTTTCGTTAGGCCAACCGCCTCTGTTTGAGATAGCTCACGATGAAATGGAGCTCGGCGCAGGAGTGCATGGAGAAGCCGGCATCGAGAAGATGAAGATGGGCACCGCTAAGGAAGTCGTCGGCATGATCCTGGATAAGGTTCGTTTCAAAGTTCAGTTGACATTTATCTCGTTAATGCTTAAGTTCATTCAGTATTATTGAGGGCAGATATTAATCCATACAAATCGAAAGTGTTAAGTTTATACAAACAATTGATGAATCAATGTACATAGAAGGTGGAGGATAAATATTGTGGAGCAGTTCGGAAGAGACTTGTCCTAGCAGTCGATTGTAATACGCTGAGTCGATTCTTTTGAAGCAGACAAAATAATGTCACCAGTATGACAAAATCAGACTGTCAAGTGAAAATAAAGTGACATTAACAGATTTTCAACCAATAACGGTGCTTGGAAGCAGCCGTTCTAATTCAAAACTAATACATCTTTCAACTTCCAGATAATTTCCCATTTGAAACTGGTGGCTGGCAACAGGGTAGTCGTGACGGTAGGTAACTTGGGAGGTACCTCCATCTTCGAGATGAACATCATCAGCGCCGAAATCAAAGATCAATTAGGTAAGTGCTATGCTTCGAAGAAAATCTTGGTTTTTTATTTATTATGAAGACAACAGGGGTCCAGTGTGTTAGTAACAAAATTCTTAGCCTATGTTAGTACTTAATAGTAAAAGCGATGTGGTTCGATCGACCAGCGAATGCACAAGCGGGCTCTCTTATATAGTTGGAAAAAGACTAGTCAGATGACAATCCTATTTCTATACTGGAAATATTATGAATACGAAAGTTTTTTTTTGGAAATTTTTACCGATTAGGCCCCGAAACTGCTGGTTCGATTATAACCATTTTTGGTCAATCGAAAGCTAAATTTTTAGGAAGCAACATAGGGTACGACACTTACAAGCTGAACAGTGGGTGAAACCGCTGGAAATGTAGAAACTGATGCAATCTCCATAATTTTACAGAAAGTAAGAAAATCATAGTGGAGCGCATATTCTCTGGGCATTTTAAGACGTCCCTAGAGATGCAAGGCTTCCAGATCTGTCTGCTCCAGCTGCCCAAGGATAAGGGAGACTTGTGGCTGGAGCTTATGGACGCTCCTACTGGCGGCAGTGCGTGGACCGGCGGGCAGCTTTCTGTGAGGAGTGAGGGGCTGCATGTGGACGATGACACGCTTTTGCAGGCTGATGGAAGGAAGGTACGTCTTTCTGGGATTTATCAAAGAACTTTGTTTTTCTTTTAACCTGAACACGGAATCCTCGAAGCTTTAATTAGCATGTCTTAGTTCCATGAATAGCATTTTGCATATTCCATGAAAGCATTGTTTAAATGGCTGCTTATAACAGACCATAACAGTTATTCTCATAATAATCAGGAGAATGTTGAGAAAGTAGGTAGGTGGGTAAGTACACAGTAGCCAAGATTTTCTACTGCACAAAATTTAGGTAATTATTCTTCCTATGTCTTCGTTCATCTTACAGGGTGCCTCCGGACCAGCGCTATCACCTGCTGAGCAGGTTCTACTGCGAGGTAGCCTGTTAGCAGCAGCTGATGCCCTCAGCAAGAGCGAAGCTTTGCTGAACAGACTGGACTCAGGATGTGGAGACGGCGACTGTGGGATCACGCTGAAGAATTTAGGACTTGGTGGGTATTTGGCCTTGTAGTGCCTTTAGCTGTAGTTTGTCATGGAGGCGAATTAGACGAAGATTTTACGATTACTCTTTTATATTGTTTCCTTTCACTTTTTGCGAGTTCCTTATGGACGTATTTCTTCCTTAGTCGGAGAAGGATGAGAAAATTAAACTGAAGAAAATATAACCTATGTTTCAGCAATTCAGTTATATTTGAAGACAGCCTCTGTAGAGTATCCTTCCAACGTGTTATGGGATCTGTCAGAGATTGCAGAGACAGATATGGGAGGCACATCGGGCGGAATCTACAGCTTGGGACTGTCGGCAGCCTCTCAAGCTTTGGCTAGGTAAATATATTTTTAAATTATTTCCATTTTCCAGAGAGAATGTCTCTTGCTTATGGAATGGGTTGGATTTAAAAGTCTGTACGAAGTTAATTATTTTACATTAGTCTGTAGATGGGTGTGAATTATTTAACCTTCATCATCATGACCTTATCCCAATTCATTCATTCTTTTTTATTACTCGTCATCTCAGCAATCACTTACTATCTAGTTGTATCATATTTCACACAGTCCATTTATTGTTTCTTTGGTTTTCTCTTATCATTAGACGTACAGCTACCCTACTATGACCTCTTAAAGCAATTCTTATTCCGCTGAGGGAAAGAGACAGAGCTATACAGGGTGTCTAGCATCATCTCTTTCACTCAGTGGAATAAGAATTGCTATAAGATGTCATAGTAGCTCTTCTGCATCCACATTTTACTCAAAACTTTTCTCACTAGTTTCAAGTCAAAAAACGATTCGTTTTGCTTACGGATAGTAGTATTTTCTACGAGACATGTCAAAATACTACCATCTCTAAGCAAAAGGAGTCTTTTAATGTTTATTGGAACCGGGCGTTATTGAAGAAAAAACTCTAGAAAAAGGAACCTCCTAACAATGCGAACCGTGTCCAAGAGTTCCGTTTTCTGTATCAAGTGCTTGATCCAGCTGCCTAACGAAAGCCTCCTTATGTATTAGTCAAGGCTCTTGGCAGGTAAGGTTATCGGCATAATGATCGCTGGTTCCAAGAT
Source organism: Ochropleura leucogaster (assembly GCA_958449745.1). Lineage (NCBI taxonomy): Eukaryota > Metazoa > Arthropoda > Insecta > Lepidoptera > Noctuidae > Ochropleura > Ochropleura leucogaster. The sequence continues at coordinate 2,012,935 of OY288207.1, read as the reverse complement.
GTCAACCTCGCGAGCCAACTTGCACTATATTAATATTATTAACAATATGTTTTAGTGCTAAATCAAACGACGTTGCAACATGGCTGAAAGCATGGGAAAGCGCCATACAGGCGATATCCAAATATGGAGGAGCAGAACCTGGTGACAGAACTATGGTAAATTCTTATGTATACATCTTGCTTACAGCATAAACTAATAAATAGAGGGTGACCGTTATAAATGAGTCTAGTTGTCTATGTGTCAATTTTACTTTTATATTTTTAAATTCTGGTTTTGTTTTGTCTCTTACCTTGGATGCATTTTTTGTGTTATCTCCTATATTGTCTTTTGTAACACTAAATAAATGTTTTATCTATCTATCATCATCTGCCTAGCCTTTTCCCAACTATGTTGGGGTCGGCTTCCAGTCTTACTGGATGCAGCTGAATATCAGTATTTTACAAGGAGCGACTGCCTATCTGACTTCCACAACCCAGTTAATACTGGGTAATACTATACCCCTTGGTAAGACTGGTTGTCAGACTTTCGGAACACTGACTACCTGTAACGACTGTCTAAGATCTACAAATGACAGCCGGGACCAAGGGCTTAACGTGCTTTCCGAGGCACGGAGGAAACTCGGTATTAAACGGGTGGTCACCCATCCACAGACCAACTTAGGCAAGCGCGGCTTAACCTAAAGATCGACCTGAGCGGCTAATATTATTTAGCCACGAGCTCCTCAAAATATTTAAATGTTTTATCTATCTATCTACACTAATAATTAAAAAAGAGAAGAGTTGTATTTTTAATGCTAAACTCAAAAACTACATGACCGATTTCAAAAATTCTTTCAGCAAAATGCAACACCAAATAAATTAAAATTTCTTATTATTTTCTTAATTACCATCAAAAACCTTACATTTCTCCACAGCTAGACACTTTACATAGTGCAGCTGAGGCGTTCAAGCAGAACCTGAGTGCTGACCTGCAAGTTTTACTCAAAAAGACGATAGAAGCATCTGAAACAGGCGCCAGGGCGACAGCTAAGATGGTTGCGAGGTAAGATTTCACGCCCAAACATGTAAAGATAGGAAATACTTATAAGTCGAGCATATTATTACTGGATCAATAAATTCTTCTTTTTAGGGTTCCGTACCTATAAAGGAAAAAACAGAACCCTTATTGGAACACTTTGTTGTCCGTCTGTCTGTCTGTCAAGACCCTTTATCTCGGGAACGCGTGGAGGTATTGAGTTGAAATTAAAACCATATACTCAACTCTTTGGTCCCTTTGTGCTGTGATAAAATCAACCCTCTTAGTCAAAAGATATGGCTGTCTATGTCACAAGTTATAGTATGGAACCGCACTCTGGCAATTGGCCGTTTTTTTTTCATTCATCTAGCCAATTTCAACGTTTACATTTCCATTTTTGTACTTGTACATATTTTTTCTTTCATTTTTTATTTGTTTACATATTTTTTTATATTTTTACATATTTCTTGGCAAAACAAAAATAGATCATTTAAAAATATAAAAATACGTATATTGACTTTTTTCTCGAGGTTGCCCACATGTGGGATGTGGACTCAGCTGCTTAGCAAAACAAAAAAAAAACATTTAAAATATAAAAATACTAGCCCACCGGTATCGGGAACAGGGTCCAAGCTACCGACAGTCAGGGCTCCAGAGAAAGGAACCTCCTAACAATACGAGCCGTGTGCAGGAGTCCCGCGCACTGTATCAAGCCCTTGATCCAGCTGCCTAACGAGAGCCTCCTCAGGTGTTGGTCGAGGCTCTTGGCAAATAAGTCATTGGCTGTAACGACTATCGGCACAATGATCGCTGAGTCCACGTATTTTTATTATTAGTGTATGTCTATTTATAGTTTGTAAATAATAGTCTTAAGTTTATTTCAATTTTAATTTCCACGTGGTTTCTGATGTTGTTAAAATAAATTACCATTATCATGGTCTTGTTTGTTTCCTAGGGCTGGCCGAGCGTCGTACGTAGCGAGCGAGTACATACACGACGAGGACGCCGGCGCGCGCGCTGCCGCGATATGGATGCAAGCTATACTCAACTATATTGTCAGTAATAAATAAGTACATTTTTAATTGTTATTGATTTAAGACTCCTATATCCACTGAGATCTCTCATCGGTAAACATAACGAACTTGTAACATTGCCATCAAAATTAAACAGGAACGCAAAATTGACAGACGGAGAACAAAGTGATCCTTTAAGCCAAGGGTTCCGGTTTTTCGTTTTTAGGTACGGAACCCCACAAACAGAATCCTTACCTCATACATTATGTATACACACATTATCGTCACTTTGCTGTTCCTGTCTTTTAAAACCTTTTATCTCAATTTGGTCCCTAAGGGCTGTGAAACAAATCAACCCTCTAATGCCCCGTTCCAATAAACAAAAACGACTCGTTTTGCTTACGGATAGTTATATTTTGACATAGAACTTATGTCAAAATTGGAACGAGGCATAAGTCTAGGCAGTCAAAAGATATGGCCGTTTATGTTGCAAGCTTGTACGAAACCCTCGGTGCGCGAGTCCGACTCGCACTTGGCCAGTTTGTTTACGTAGTTACGTAGATAAAAGCTTGCTTAAGATGGCCAGCTTCTAGATAGTGTAAGGATACGGTTTGGGAATTAATAAGTACGAAAAAAAACTCAAATATAAAACAATTATTTGTTTTTAATGATCACAGTGGCAACATCTGGTCTAATTGAACTAATATTATATGTTTAATTATTAATGTTATAAATTCTTGTTGAAACACCCCACTATACGCCTCCGTGCGCTCTCTTGGGTACTTAGTTGACACCATTAACCAATAATTAAAAAAGACATTTTTTCTGAAAGAACACCTTATTCTAGACCTGAGAACTCCATTCATTTCAAAATAACTTTAAAATTCGATTTTAGTTAATTTTAAATCAATAAATAGTTGCATCATTGACTTGACAACTTAGTGACGTCATCGGTTGCGAGTCTCATACAAAATCTATGGGGGAAGCGCGTTTTGACAGCTCATAAAAAGTATATCAATTGATTGGTGGTGTCATCTACCCTATTATGATATATATATTGCGTTCAAAAGGTTAACGTTCACTGTTAAAACCTCAATCCAGTATGAAATATCTCTAAACACGCAGTTTTTGTTGTCAAATTTTGTATTTATTCTTGTCATTTTGAGTTCAATATATTAGTATACTTCCATGGCAATAGTGCATTTTTAAAGCGTTTATTACGTTTCATTAATAATTTATCAAACGCTTTATAATTGTAGAAAAAAAAAGTTGCGCAACACTTTTACCAAGACATATTATTTATAGTTACGTAGCACTGTTTGCGGTATTTGTGTACTAGCAACACCAAACATGTTTTACAACTTTTGTTAACTATAAATAAGATTAATTCACTACAATAAAACAGGATCGGATACTTTAATATTATGTTTCGTACTTTTGTAAACTTGTCTGAATCAATTACAATTATTTTTTTCTAGCATCTAGCTTGTAACATTAGTAAATTCTAAATGCCGAGACATTTAACGTGTTTCAATGATAAAAGCTGGGAGCTTAAAATGGCCACTTAAGTAGAAGCATTACATTAAAGGCGAATGTTTGTCACTTAAAATCCCTCATATCATTTCTAATTTCCACCATCCATATTTATATGTCTATTTATAAAAATATGTGTAGTCATCTTCTAATCATTCTATTATACTATTATTGCGACATTATGATGGCAGTAATAATTCATAAGTTTCAATTATTATTAATATGATTTAATCTAGGTATTGTATTATTTGTTTGTATATGGGAAGACTGAAATCTGTAACTTTAGGATACCTTAGTAACTAGCGTCGGTCCAGCGTAAGCATTCATTGAACTTATAAGTTGAACATGGCGTAGATAATGTGCAAAAATACCAAATTACGAAATAAATACATTTAAAGGAACACTTGGAGTTACCGTTACGTCTTAAGCAGGATTTTTTTTTATGTCAATGCAGTTTAGGATAAAGACAGGTATACTATATGTACCGAGCACGTGCGCACGCGCAGCCATGCGCGCGACGCGTGTAGTAACAGAACGCGTGACAACTTGCCACACCAGTCGTCTGCGAATTGCCAGCGCATCAATAATTTACTTCAATCAAATCTCGTCAAGACTGGTGATTTATATCATACTTGATACAAACTTATGTCATTTGTTTTGTCAGCAGTCAATCTGGGTTGACGCGTATCTATGGACTGAGTCAGTCGTGGACAAGGTAAGTGATGCTACTCAACAGCTATGCTTACATTGGACTTACGCTCAGCATAAAGATCCTTAATCGGTTCAGGTGATCTGCAGCCGTACTGCCTTCTAAGGCGCGTCGCCAACACGACCAAGAGTCGAGGCGCGGCGCGGGCGCGTTAGGCGCGTTGCGCACACGACATTTGTAAAGAAAATCTCGTTGCGGCGTGACTCTGATGTGAGATTTTCTTTACAAACGTCGTGTGGGCGACGCGCCTAACGCGCCCGCGCCTCGACTCTTGGTCCTGTGGGCGACGCGCCTAAGAGTCCGTAGTTTTGTAGTCGGATTGGAGTGTTAAGCTTCATTTAGTATTTCATTACCAGTTCCAACAAATCTTCTGACTATCTTTTGTTTTTGCCATATAAAAGTAAGCGGTTTATCGGAACATAGACCTTATTTTGCTTTTTATTTACTCTGGACGCTCTTACTGTGGACGTCTTTCTACATCGTTCTAACATATTTGTATAATCTCAACATGAATGATGTAAATACGATTTTGTAATAATATTACAATTTAAAAGAGTGTCCATGGAGTTTCTTGCCCATTTTTCTCCATAGAGATCAACGTTTTGGAACGGGCAACTATAGTACTTTCACAAGTTATTATGCCTTGTGACCGGGTCTGTAGATTCATTTTGTTTCTTGACATTCAAAAGTGCCTGTAATGGTCTAATTGAAATAAATGATTGATTAACGACACCTAAATATTTTACAATTTCATATGAGCGCGTTAAAAAAAGAGTTTCATAGTAATATGAACCTTCTTGTTTTCCAGTAAAGTTCATTTTCGTATGTAATACCTACTTTATATGGCAAAGTCAAATCAAAGTGAAATGTCAATTATGTTCTAAGTTAAATTCAAAATTACATTTTTCAGTGCACGATAGGGAAAGAAGTACACAAGAGGAACAGCGCCATCTCTTTCTAGCAACGCAGCAATAATTGTATGCTTAGAAACGTCGTCAGATCCACAATACTCCCGACTCATAGAAGAGTACGTCTACAAGACGCGTGTAACATCAGCTGCGCGTGCGCAGGAGGCGTATGTTCGGGCGCGGAGAGCTACGCGTGGGTTGCTAGAAGTCCCACTCTGTCGTCTTCTCAATCTCCATCTCTGATAGTTTCTCTTGCAGCAGGAGAGCTGACATGTCATCTGGGAATAATAAATCTTATTGTATTAAGGTATACGTCATCAAATAACTTCAACCGCTCTGCGCAGTGCGGGAGGGAGTGTCAGTCTTGTACTGACTAAAACCCACCCATGTTCATCATTTGCCGTTTATGTTCCGGGGACCCAGTATGTTTTTTTTTTATTATTGATAGGCTCGCGTTTGACCACTATCTCACCTGATGGTAAGTGATGATGTGGTCGACGATGAAGCACGCTTACCTAGAAATAACCTATTCACTCTTGACTTGAAGACCCCCAGGTTATAGCTGTCAGGAAATACAGACTCCGGCAGGGAATTCCACTCCTTAGCAGTACGCACAATGAAGGTATTCCCAAACCGTTTAGTCTGTCTGTCTGTTATGTCTTTCGAATAACCCATAACCACGGCAGGGTATTAAAGCCATGGATTTCACTCTCAACCACGGATGCCTGGGACGCTGTTGCCTTCTACAGCCAGGATCTCATGCCCGGAAAGGTAGCAGTAAGCGCGGAGCCTGACGAACTGCACAAGTACTCCAGCAACCGGCTCAAGGTAGTTAAAGAACACCCGTGGGGTTTTAGTCAATCGAACTTCTTCGCTTGTCCTAGGGTGGCGTCTACTATCAATGATTTCTGAACGATAACAAGGCCTGCGATTGTCTCGTGCCACTGGTTTTTGTCTGTTATGTATGACAATCAAGTGCAATTAGACAACATAAGGTGGTTTATAGAGGCCGGAATTTTATGGGTCAAAGTACCAAAAAAAAAATCGCCGGCCACTCCATTTGATGTATTGGTTTCTTTTTTATAATTGTACCTTGCTATGTTATCAAGCCAGATAATTCGATCCATACCGTCTCAATTAAAAAAAAACAAATAAATATCAAATCAAAAATGAAACTTAATTAAAATTTTTCGAGATGAAATCAAAATAAAAAATTAAATCACAATTAAAACAAATCAAATCAAAATTAAACCAAATTACAATAGGGTAGTTGACACCACCAATCAATTGATATACTTTTTATGAGCTGTCAAAACGCGCTTCCCCCATAGATTTTGTATGAGACTCGCAACGATGACGTCACTAAGTTGTCAAGTCAATGATGCAACTATTTATTGATTTAAAAGCAACTAAAAATGGAATTTTAAAGTTATTTTGAAATGAATGGAGTTCTCAGGTCTAGAATATTGGTTAATGGTGTCAACTACCCAATTAAAATTAAACCGTAAATTATGGTAATAATTTTTGTCACAAATAAAGCTATCAACTTACCAAGGTCAGGTTTGATAGGTTTAACTCGTCCAATAAGTCCGGGCAGGTAGTCTCCCTTCCGAATCTGTTTGAAGAACGGGTGGTTCAGCAGCTGCGTCGCTGATGGCCGCTTGTCTGGGTCCCTGCAACAGATTTGTTTACAAGATATAACATGGGATTCTTCATGATCTCATTGATATCCACCACAATGGCTTCGGATAAAAATGTATAATTATCATAGTGCACTATTCTCGCAGCCATTATTGATACTAAATGTTAATTTTAAGATTTAATTTGAGTTATATCTTAAAATTAACATAGATGCTATTACTGATTGTAATACCATCTATGTTAATTTTTAATTACCTAAGTAAATAAGGCGCAAGTGCAAAAACTACAGGTACCAGATTCCTGTGAATCAAGAAACGGGAATTGTGTTACTCCGAATTTAACGCGAGCGAAGTCGCGGCAAAAGCTAATTTTAAATATGTTGGAGTTGGTTGTCAGTCTAACCGGATGAAGCTGAATGCCAGTATTTAACGTGGAACAACTGGCCTGACTGAACAGGCCGAATATAAATTCTGATCCAACATTTGGAGTTTTAAATTTTCATGATAGCAGTAAAAAATACGTGGCGACTATTGCAATCACCTCTGCAGCGCCATCTCGCTAAGATGATGGAAGGTGTCGGAGAGCTTCCTGCCCGCGTACACTTGCCGCAGCCGCGACACTGCGTCTGCGCTGTCTCCCACGCCGCTGTCTGTGTTGTACATGCCTGGAACATTACAGATATAATAAGTAATAGTTAAAAGGCTAGCCTAAAGTTCTGCTTTCTCGTAAAAAGAACAGCAATTAAAAACGTTGAGCCGTTGGTACAGGAGTCAGACATCTGTGTTTTGAACGGCGAATTTCGATAGCGTTATCAGGATCAACATTTTATCATCCTTAACCATGATAACAGCTCTTGAACAATTTCAATGAGCTGGATTTAACCCAGTCAGGTTAGCTCAAAAATAAGGGTAATCTAGAATTAATTATAGTCCGTTTTTTTGCGCCAATGTTTAAAGGGGTAATAAATAGCTTGAATCCAAAATTTCAGAGAGCTGAGAGACACACAGTAACGACAAGTCGTGTCGACGGCGCGTTAGAGTTCCGCGGAGCGAAGTAGAGGGGCCTGCCAGAGACACCGCCTGCCGGGTTGAAGGATTGTTCGAAAGAGATACCGCAGCCCATAAACACAACAGGAACATAAAGGGCAAAGAAGGAGTGGGTCATGGGTGGGATTTAGACAGCAAAAGTCTGACTCTTCTGAATCGTCAAACTACTAAACCCTGCTCCGCCCATAGCAGGGTTTAGTAGTGTGACGATTTGCCTTCCATGAAAAAGCACTCACTCTTCATCTCAGTATCATCCAGGCAGGGTTCTGGGAAGGTGGAGCAGTCGAGCAGTTGCGGGCGACTGCCGCGCACCTTCTCCGTGAACATCAGCGTCGTGGGCACCTCCGCGAATGGCACCGCTCCGTTGGCCAGCTCGCAGCACAACACGCCGAGGGAGTAGATGTCGGACTTCTCGTCGTAGCCTTTCAGATTCTGGAAGTCGTTAGTAAAAAATAGTTCTGGAATATTCCAGTTTGGTGGAACAAAGGCTTAACTTTGCCTTATGTATATAGTTTTTGAAGGAAACATAGACTTTTGCATCCAAATTTACAAAAAGGTTATCCTTACTTATATTTAAAAAAAGCGAAGGTGAGTTTGTTTGTTTATTATGTCTTCACGCCTAAATGGCCAAACCGATTTTTGAGACGGACATCTTTTCTTCGATCATCACGCGGGTAAAGTTAGCGTTAGCCCAAAGTAACTATGCCACGCGGTCGAAGTCGCGGGCGGAAGCTAGTTTAGAATAAGAGTGGCTCTCTTTGTTTTGCGCCGTTGGCACAATGGCTGACCGATCGACTGCTGCGTTACGTGTCGCGAGTTCGATCCCCGCACAGAACAAATATATGTATGACTTACAGGTAACTATTTCGGGTCTGGCTGATTGTGTATGTTAGTTTAAAAGTTTGTAAACGCACTCACGATAAAGGAGAAATTCTTAGTGGGGCAAAGTTTAAAAAAAACCGCTCGTCAACCACCAACTGACCTGGACTTCAGTCATACTGGTACACATATAAAACGGACAGCTACGCCGTTATTTAAAGTTAGATGAATCGGATAAACTCGTAGTAACTCGCTTAAATACGCCGTAATTTCATAAGTACCTACAGCATCTACACATAGATGCAATAACCTGGAAATTATACCTGTTCCAATAACTCCGGGCTTAGCCACATGAGGTTGGTGTTATCGCCATCTGGCGGAGGCAGCTGGTGCAGGTGCCTCTGCCTGCGCCCGCGCACCATTAACGACGCGGCGCTGCGCAGACCGGAGAGGCGCACGCCGCCGTTCGCGCCAACTAGGACGTGGCTGGCGCGGACACTCCTGAAGAAGGGATATACATAATACGAAGGGTGTTTTTTCGTAGGTAGTGGGTAGATGTGTATATACTAAGATTGTAAATATGTAAGAGTTTGTTGGGTTTTAATGCGCTTTTCTCAGGAACCACAGGTTTGAATTGAAAAAATATTTTAGTGTTGGATAACCCATTTGTGGAGAAAGGCATTACGCTATATAACGATCTTGAGCTCCATCAGTTCACCTCGGAATGTTTATTTTCGTATGTAATACCTACTTTATATGGTAAAGTCACATCAAACAATGTCAATTTAGTCCTAAGTTCAATTTAAAAGCATAATATTCAGTGCATGATAGAGAAAGGACTATACAAGAGGAACAGCGCCATCTGAGCGCATCTAGTAACGCAGCAATGCTGTATGTTTTGAAACGTCGTCAAATCCGCAATACTCTCGAACAGTACGACGTGTGTAACATCAACTGCGTACGCGCAGGAGGCCTATGTTCGGGCACAGAGAGCTACGCGTAGGGTACTAGATGTCCCACTCTGTCGTCTTCTCGATCTCCACCTAGAGAAGTTCTCTCGGAAGTCATCCAATATTGCAAAAAGCGGCCAATGTAGTCATTACTCTACAAGATTGGCCTTTTGCAAGCCATGTACCCTGATCACTGCCTTATTGACAAAAATAAAGCATGGCTAGCCTATTTGCCAATTTTGGAACTATATTCGGCCTTGCAGAAAACTATTTAATCATTCATTTGACGGGACCTGTTGGTCTAGTGGTTAGTGGCCCTGACTGTTGTGCCGGAGGTCGTGGGTTCGATTCCCACCCAGGACAAACTGTGTGATGAGCATGATTGTTTGTTCTGTGTCTGGGTGTGATTTATCTATAATATGTATGTATATCAGTTGTCTAGTTACCATAACACAAGCTCTGCTTAGCTTGGGATCAGATAGCCGTGTGTGAGTTGTCCTTAAGATACATTTATATTTATAGATATATTCTCATTTATACAAAGCCATTAGGATATCAAAATTCAAATAGATCAACATATTTCTTAACTGACAAGCCACATTAGAAGATGAAGAATTACCAGTGACTGTAACCTGTGCCAGCAGTTAGTTCTAAATATGTGAATGTGAATAATCTATTGTGTTATATGTTTATACTTTGACCTGACTAAGTAGGAAGTTTAAATCATCAATGCTAATAGTATGATTCAATCATAGAAAATAATCATTGTGAGTATGCATTATACAACAATACACATAATAAGGTAGGTAGTACTTTTGTCATTTAGTGTTTATTGTTAACCAAATAACTTGAATGAACAGAGATTTTTGCAAATAATAGTTTTTTTTTTTAAAAAGACATTCTTTATTTTTTTGTACATTATTTTGGTAACCTTTTTAGGTATAAATCGAAATTACTGCACTGGCCAAATACATGCAAACAGCTGCAGTCAATAATTGTATGAAAATCCATATTTTTCTTGCTTTAACATATATTACTATGTAAACTCATGTCTGTTGTGTTAATTAAAATTGGAATGATCTTTTTCTCAGAAACATAGCAACCAAGGAGGTAACTTAGAAAGGTTTTATTTAAATTTTGAATGGGATTGCAAATATAAAGCTGTTTATTAACACTGGTGTGTAAAAATTATTGGTGTTCTTTGATAGTTTATTTCAATTAAAAAGGTCTGCCTAGGTGCTATGTACTTTGTTTTAATTTCATCACATTATTTGAGAGAAGTAACCTGTACAAGCATGACTTGACCTGAAGATCAAACTGATCAGCTGTAAGTATTATTTAACCATGTGCTTTTTAGACTAATGATAAACAAAAAGTAAATAAAATTAGTTATTATTCTACAATCTACTTCATCCTATTATTTGATTCTTTTTTGTTTTCTGCAGTCTTCTGGATTGCTTCTTTGTTTATCGTTAATCTTAGTATAGCATTATATAGTAGCAGTAATTGCAATATAATCTAAAACTATACTAGTTTGTTAGCAGCTCCAAATAAAAGCTTAATTATATTCTTAGACTAGGGACTATTAATCACTTAAATGCTAGATAGAGTCTGCTTGTGCCAGAGTGAAAGAGAACACAGCACAGCCTATTCAAGATCTTTATCTAGTTCATCTCCAAGTTAAATGGATCAGAAGCTTATAAAAAGGGCTAGGACATACTTAATGTATGTGTTGAGAAGTGGATTGTAATGGCCTCAGTTGATCTATTCTTGTCCTTCTTTGTAGGCCGATAAAACTCAGATTGTGTTAGACCAGTATGTAACCACTTACACTTTTGCATTTGCTTCGTTTAAATCCTGATAAAAGTACAAGTGGTTGTTCAAAATAGGCAGGAAAGGAGGTAGGGCATATCCTGCAAAGGGTGACCACAGTGGCATTGTGTTTGGGATGGGTTGATGGTACCCCATTTGGCTAGAGTATGTCTACTGCCAACCTCGGTTAAGAGACTTCTAGATTGGCCACTGCAGTTTTTATCCAGGTGATTTTGATTTTAAATTAGTACATTGATATAACTTACCTATGAATAAACAATTGTTTGTGCAAATATTGTAAAGCTTGCAGTGCATCTCTTAGCACAATAGCACATGCCAGCTCTGGCAGACCCTCCTGGAAGTATCGGTCTAGGATATCCCGGCAGGAGCCGAAGGTCATGAGGGGAGACACTACGTACAGCTCCCGTCCATGTACAAAAGAAGTCAAGTATGGCAGTATGTTCACGTGTTGCAGTTCTTTTCTTGTTAGGATGTCTTGCTGGAAAGAAATGGAAATTGTACTTTAGAGAAATCTCATTTGCTTGAATATTAAGTGTATGCCTATATTCAACTTCTAAAATATGTTGTTTTGTTTTAAGCTGAGGCCATAAAAAGTAACTAGTTAATAAGTTTAGAAATATTTTATTACAATTAGTTAGGGAGTGCCCTTTATAAGCCCTTGGTTGACCTAGAAACAAGATGTTCTTTAATATTATGGGACAAAAGAAAACTTATTTACTATATTTACATTGAAATACATCAGGGTAATAAGATTAAATTAAAACTTGCATTTGACAATAGGAACTGAAAGAGTTTAAAGAGAAAAGCTTTCAAAAAGATACCTGTATCAAACTGGCGTTCTCCTTCGTTTTGTCCACAAAATATCTTTTGATAGCGACATTTTGATTGTTGGGTTTGTACAGCGCTGAATAAACAACAGCTACGCCTCCACAGCACTCTGTTATTATTGAAGTAAGTTGATAGTCATTGATATCAGGGTTATACATTTTATTTCGATAACAAATTCTCGAAAATTATTGTAAATATGCTAGTCTTCGTCAACAACACATATTGATAAGATGTTTTCTAATCTAAAAATAGTTTTTATTATAGCGACAGTAATGTAATAAAGTAAATAATGTACAAAACTAAATTGGTCAATGTTTTTATTGTTTGACAATAGTCGCGCTCCGTCATCGGTAATAGAACCAAATGTCGAATATGAAGCCTTCATATCATTAGTTTTTTACTAAAAGAATATCAAAACCGTTGACTTTCAGTTTGTTATTGTTTCAATTTACGTAAAATATATTATTGTCACTGAAACAAAATAATTAATTTAATCTAATAAGTTTTAGCAAGCATTTAAAAGTTTCAAAAACATCAAAAAGTATATGCTTCACTTTGTATCAACTAGTAGTGGAACGCATTCCACAGCGTAGAATGACATTATCCTAAAAGTGTACCATGTGAGAAAAATAGAAATCTAACAACTATGTAATTGAATAAAGTTAAGTTAAAAAAACGTCAGACAATATCATTGATTGTCTATCACTGTTTTTGTAATACCTTAACGAGATAAAAAGTTTAATACAATATTAATAACCTGGTAACATTATTTGTAATCTGTGCCAACACTCGAAATTTGAATTATTTTAAGTGTTTTAGAGATGCGCAAAATGTGTCAGTAAAAAGAAAAGAATGAAGTATATCTTTTCGCTTAACGAAGTAGTCCACTCATTTAGTTCAGTACTTCATTTAGTTCAGTAATTCAGAACAAGTTTATATCCAATCCATAAGATGACGACATGACGAGACGAAGTGCGATTGACAAGTTACGAAGAATGATGCACTTCACTAGTTCAGTTTCATTTGTACCTATCTCGATTTTCCTTCATACTTTATACAGGCTTAGGACTGTCAACCTTGAAATATGAATTTATGCAAAACTTGAAAACTATTTTGATTAAGTAGTTTTTTTACTGCTACTTATATCTTTTTGTCAAAGTTGGCGTATTTAAAAATCGAAATATGTACAGTGATTTAAAATTATTTACAGGTAATATACATAGGGACATTAGGGATATTATTTACAATTACTATTTACAAATAACAATTGGGATAGTTTTTTGGTTGTTAGCCGTGTTCTTCTATCATTCAATATATGCCCGGCTTTTGAAAAAATTCTTTCGCACGGGACGGAAGTCGCCACTAGGTGCAATCTTTTTAAGGCGTATTTAAAAAGGATTGGGTACAACGACCGGCGCTCGTGCCACCAGCGCAGTGGATCATTGCACCGTTGCAAAATTGGTTCCTGGAGGTATTGGTCTATCTCTACAATGCCAGCGCTCCAGGGGTTTGTGGGTGTCAACTTTGCCACTTCTGCGTCAAATTGGTCCCATACGGAAGTCATTGTAGTAGACCCTGACGTTGTTGGCTCTGATGTTGAAGGCAACGTCGTTGTAGTTTGCTGCACTTTACCAACTTTCTTCTTTAAAGTAGCCACAGCCTGATCAAAATTATTTTTCTCACTGAATCCTTTACTTTTGAATCGAGGATCCAATATCGTCGCTTCGCTATAAAGAATGTGTTTTTCAACGTTAGAGAATCGTTTTTCTAACTGCTTATCAAGTGTTTTTAGGATTAGCTGTATTTGCGTTGGAAGCGTGATATTATTTAGGTGCGCTTTTATATGATTCTTCATGATGGCACACAGGGGGATGACTTTAGCTAGCGAAACGTTCTTCTCGGCACTAATTTCGACGGTGATGTCGTAAAACAGTTTTAAAATTGGCGCCGCGCTTTCTATGACGCCCCAATCGTCGTTACTGAGTGCCAGTTCAGGTCGCATTATAGCGACCGTGGCGATCACGGCATCTCTGACTGATAACAGCCGCTGCAGCATGTCATAGGTGGAATTCCACCGCGTTTGGACATCTTGCTTCAATTTTAGTTGGGCAAGGTTCAGCTGTTTTTCCATTTCTCGCAGCTTATATTGAGCGTGAGAGCTTCTTTTAAAAAACTCGACGATGCTTTTCACTTTAACTAACGTTTCTGATAGATGCGTCAGAGCGGCTTGTACACACAAGTTAATAGAATGCGCAAAGCATGGTATGTGCCACCTACCGGTATCTCTTATCGCAGCAGTAATGTTGGCAGCATTGTCACTCGCAATAGCTGTAGTATATTCTGCTATATTCCAGTCTGCCATTATATCGCGTAGAAAAGCTGTTAAATTTTCGCTTGTGTGTCGTTCGTTATATTCAATACATCCGATTAAATTGGACTTTAATTTAGTTTCATCCGATGTGGCTCTAATATAATGTACAGTCAAGGCTATAAAACTGTCATTGTTAATAGAGGTCCAACCATCTGTTGTCAAGCAGAAAGCCTGTCCTTCTTGGACCTCACTTTTAACCTTTTCTAGACTCATATTATAAAGTTTGGGCAAAATACTTTCCGATATGGTTTTCCGTGTTGGGAGTGCGTACTGTGGGTTAAGCATTGAAATCAATTTTTTAAATTCGTCGTCTTCGACCATACTGAAGGGGTAATGCCCTTTGGCAATCATTTTTATAACCTGCTGGTCGATTTGTTCGGAAAACCGTAGTGGTAGCGGCCTCTTGCTTTGTGCATACGATTTTATTGATGGCTGGCTAGAAGAAGTCGCTCGAAGTAGATCTTGACTTTCAACATCAACACTGGCAACTGGAAGTATGTGGGTCTGGTCTGGCTGTGCAGATTCGATAGGCGGCTGCCTTTCTTCAACTAACTTAATCGTGGGGTGCTTGGTGCGTAAGTGCCTGTTAAGGTTTCCCACATTACCACCAGACACAGATAATTCACTAGAACAGTAAGAACATTTTGCCTTTTTAGGTCCGTGTTCCACAAAATGATTCCACACATAACTTCTCTTTCTACCTACAGTCTCCATTTTTTTATACTTAAAAGATAATTTACACTTAGCACAAAACACTTCAATTCGTTATTTATTAGGTCCGTTTTCCTTAAAATAGTTCACACAGTACTTTTCTTTCTATTTACTATGGTTTTTATATGAAATTATAATTAAAAGATAGGTTAATTAATAATGTCTTTTTATCACAACTAAACGTATAATTATTATACACAATTGAATTAACGAGTGAATTTCGTTGTGACCTCGACCTCAAAACGAAACGAACTGAATTACTGAGAAAAGTAGTCAAAGAATTTCAAATAATATTATACCTAAAATTCAAATGGCAAAACGAAACAATATTTTTTTGTGAACATTATGCACTTTATCTCTATGCCAAAAAGCTCAGTTCTGATTGCAATTGCAACAATAATGAATATTATTTCATAAACGTACTTCTGTTATATTTTACGAACATTGCTGTACGCTAAATTAGACCTTATAACTATGACCAGAAAGTTCATACATAAGTGTGTTTTTACACGGGACGGTAATAATTGCGAGTCGGCTAGGCGCCACTCCGCCCGCGGCCGCCGCTCGTCCGACAGCCGAACTCTGCCGAACGTCAGCCGACCAGCCGGCGAAGTGATACGAACGCGTACGAGAGAGACTAGTGTGTGTGAGTAGTTCGGTACGGTACGGTAGTGTACCCGGCGTTCAGCTGAACTAAATGAAGTTGAGACACATTTGAATGACTACTGATTGAATGATAAGTTTATTTTACGAAATGAAGTAGTTCATTTCCTTCATTCGTTCGCGAACTACCCATGTCTAAAGTGTTTGTCTAATTTATCTGTTTTGTTTTGATTTGTTTTAGGCAGGAAGGAAACTTTTACTAATTGTTGTAATGTTGAGTTCTGTAATCTTAATGTCCAGCGTCCACACAATGGTTTATTACAGAATAACGAAACTCTTCTACTATCAAAATAAGGTAAGAATGTTTGGAAGATACAGTATTGAAGCAAAGTTAATTGCTTTTACCAACCTAATGAAATCGTGAATAACGTAACGTAACGTTAACGGGTTATTGCGACTAAGATAAGTTGAAGCTGCTCTACACGACGACTGGTGTTAAGGGGCATGACAAACTGATCAACGGTTTACTTTTATAAAAGCACAAAACATTGGACGATCATTTCACATCGTGCGTGACCTTTGGGCCTAAAATTCGACGCCGACGATGAGTTTTCACGCGCGCTCGAGGATTTGTGAGCGAATGTCCAACATAGCATACCATAATGTGCCATTACTTATTTCCGTTAGGTACATTATTTGATGATCGACTGTCTAATCTATGCGATGCGATAACCTAATATTTTGCTAAGCACTTTTTTCCCCGTGGTAAATTATCAAAATTTGATAATTAAAAATGGAAAAGAAGATAAAGGTAAATGATGAGCGAGATAAGACATTATGTCTTCTCTCGCTCAGGGCGGAGGAACGGGGTGTCAGACTTGTTCTGACTATAACACATCCATGTTCTTTCTTTTGTCCTTTATTTATTTATCTTCCTTACAACTATCCTTATCCGCCCCTAAGGCTACCCACTGACCCTTACATCCCTTAACCTAATGCGACAGTGAAGCTAGGTATCAACTAATAAAAAAACATAACACTAACTTTTTGGGGCAGCCATTTAAAAAATAAAACACAAAACAAACAAAATGTTTATACGAATCAACGGAATTTATACAGGAGTAACCAAATTTTCTTTCGATTGGTAAAAGAAACAGCTGTTTTCTATTTTTTTTAAACCGAAAGATATTTTCTATATGGTGAGGCTCAGGATGATGATGACAATCCGTGGTAATCATTTACGGGTCGGTGTCCCTTACTACCTGAAAATATACGCAGTAAGACTGCATTGCGGTTAAACAAAAATTTCTACATGTCCTTATAGAACAGGATAGTCTATGCGACAGTGTATTGGCGTGAACACTTACAGAAACGCAGACGTTTCAGTACCTACGTGCTTCAACTGCTAAACATATCGAACGGGTATGAGTATGAGCTTTTATAAGACTAACCGGATTCATCATCTGCCTGGCCTTTCCCAACTTTATTGGGGTTGGCTTCCAGTCTCATCGGATGCAGCTGAATATCAGTATTTTACATGTAGCAACTGCCTATCTGACCTCCACAACCCAGTTAGTACTGGCTAATACAATGTCCCTTAATAAGACTGGTTGTCAGACTTTAGAGACACTGACTACTTGTAACGACTGTCAAAGATCTACAAATGACAGCCGGGACCAACAGCTTATCTAAGCAAGACTAAGCGGAATATCACCATTTAAACTGACTGCGATCAACACACAAATTGCGTTCATGATCTATCAGCGTTCAGTGTCAATATTCCATAGCAATTATGACAGTGACAGTTCTTGATCATAGTTTATAATCCGAGTTCAGTTGCATCGATGATATTTGTCCAAAATGTGCTGCGTGAAATATACTGGCCGCATTCAAATTGATGCTTCAAAGAGTAACCATGGAGATTCTTGCCGGTTTTTCTCTATAGGAAAAGACCGACCCGAACCGTAAACCTTTTCTGATGATCCATAATTATGTTAGTAATATCGAATCGTTATATTCCAAACACAACAATGCTCAGTATCTTTAGTTGTTTCCTATATCATTGAGCTTTCGGTGTCATTGAAATCATATGTTGCTTTCAGACACCCTTAGACACCCTTCGGTGCCCCAGAAATCACGTGAAGTAGTTGGTCTCGTCTGTGCTGTATACGTATCTTAACAGTTGTGATAATCAACAACTGACCTATATACAGGGTGGCCAGTTGATAGACGTCCAAAGAAAAAAATTAGATGCCTTATGCTGAGGGGTACCCGAATTACCCCCATGTATGTTCCGCGATTATTTGTAGTTTAGGAGCTAGAATTTTTTTAAGTACTTTTTTCAAAATTTTCACCTAACATTGGTTTTTATTTTTTACTAGCTTTCGCCCGCGGCTTCGCAAGCGTTAAATTTGGGGTAACACAGTTCCCCTTGCGCCTTATTGATTTGTAATAGCAACGCTAAGTTTTACCTTCTCTTCCCTCTTTCTCCCTCACATCCCACTTTTTTCAAAAAAATATTAGCCTATGTCCGTCTCCTGGTTCCCAACTATCTCTGTACTAAAATTCATCCAAATCGGTTCAGCCATTAAAGCGTGAAGAGGTAACAAACAAACAAACAAACAAACAAACAAACAAACAAACAAACTCACTTTCGCTTTTATAATATTAGTAAGGATGTCTTTATTCCTATCATTTTTAGATATTCTTTTTTGTGGAATCTATTAGCGATAACAATAGCTACCATGCAAAAAAAATCCGTTTGCCTAGGCATTGTAGAACTTACCACAAAATTAGTCCAAAGTTCAAAATTACCATTAGAGTTCGATAATCAAAAATGTTCAGAGCTTAAAAAAAAATAAGTCAGGGGTGCCAGAGGTTTCTAAATGATCTTAAAAACTTTTATGGACCTTCAACAGACAAAATCGGTAAAAAAATATAGAGCTTGATCGGGGATTATTTCCTGTAATTAGCGTTGATAGCAATAAAGGTATTTTTACAGTTTTTGTTATAATTTGGGATTTCTTTATTTTTGCCACTTTTATGATAAAAAAATACGGTAGATAGTTTACAAATTTTATTAAAACACGTTACAAAAGGTTTTCAAAGTGCCGCCGTACCACAAAAATGCACAATCTACATCTACGGAGGAAATTGTCTTTTAGTTGTAAACCATGTCTCGTCTCAGTGTTAAGTTAACGTCTGACAGCAAAATTGGTAATTCTTCAAGAACTCTTTGTAGGTGGCTCCATCGAACTTGGACAGCGGTCTGGCTATGGATTCTCCATAGTCCGCTATCGAGAATCCTCATTCCGTAAGACCATAAAATTTTCAACACCACTTCAGTGTGAACATGTGGTCCGGCCGGTCTCAACGGTAAACTACCAATTACTTTACCACCACCATTCGAGCTGCCGTCCAGGCTCGTGATGGTACGCACGGGACA
This sequence comes from Ochropleura leucogaster, assembly GCA_958449745.1. Lineage (NCBI taxonomy): Eukaryota > Metazoa > Arthropoda > Insecta > Lepidoptera > Noctuidae > Ochropleura > Ochropleura leucogaster. Next base: position 1,993,511 of record OY288207.1, on the reverse strand, counting down.
CTAACAATGAGGAAGAGCTAAAACGGCAAATTGAAGAAGCAGGAAATGTGGCGGGCCTGTTGGTGTAGTGGTTAGTGGCCCTGACTGTTGAGACGGAGGTCGTGGGTTCGATTCCCACCCAGGACAAACTTTGTGTGATTTTTTAACTTTGTCTGGTTACCATAACACAAGCTCTGCTTAGCTTGGATTCAGATAGCCGTGTGTGAGTTGTCCCAAGATATTTATTATTTATTTATTTAATGTTGTAAGAAGTAATAGAGAAGCCTTTAGACTTTAGACAACTAAAAGACAATTTCCTCCGTAGATGTAGATTGTGCATTTCTGTGGTAAGGCGGCACTTTGAAAACCTTTTGTAACGTGTTTTAATAAAATTTGTAAACTATCTACCGTATTTTTTTATCATAAAAGTGGCAAAAATAAATAAATCCCAAATTATAATAATAACTGTAAAAATACCTTTATTGCTATTAACGCTAATTACAGGAAATAATCCCCGATCAAGCTCTATATTTTTTTACCGATTTTGCCTGTTGAAGGTCCATAGAAGTTTTTAAGATCATTTAGAAACCTCTGGCACCCCTGACTTATTTTTTTTAAGCTCTGAACATTTTTGATTATCGAACTCTAATGGTAATTTTGAACTTTGGACTAATTTTGTGGTAAGTTCTACAATGCCTAGGCAAACGGATTTTTTTTGCATGGTAGCTATTGTTATCGCTAATAGATTCCACAAAAAAGAATATCTAAAAATGATAGGAATAAAGACATAAAAAATAAAAACCAATGTTAGGTGAAAATTTTGAAAATAGTACTTAAAAAAATTCTAGCTCCTAAACTACAAATAATCGCGGAACATACATGGGGGTAATTCGGGTACCCCTTAGCATAAGGCATCTAATTTTTTTTTTTGGACGCCTATCAACTGGCCACCCTGTATATTCAAATTCTGACCAACTGCAGTTACTGATGGTGTCGTATTGTCAGTTACTGGATTGTAGAGGTTCCATAACCGGTCCCATGTAAAATACTGGCATTTAGCTGCATCCGGTTTGACTAAAAGTAAGCCTTCGGGCTTACTTACGTAGTTGGGGAAAAAGGAAAAGTAGATAAGAATTACTCATCCTACCGCGTTTTAACTTACCCACAAATATACCATAACCGTTAGCTTGCACTATCAGCAAAGAGCAGCGGGTAAAACCACTGGGCACGACTATAATAATATACTACTATAATATATATACTACTATGATAATAATTATAGTATCAATATAAAATAATATTAAAGATTAATATACAAAAACAGCGACGTCGGAATATCGCGTTTCTGTGCGACACGTCAAGGTTATAAATGCTTATTTTTACCCTAAACCAAGAGATTTCATAATATCAATATTCTTCAATCTCTGAAAATGATTCTTCAAAATAACGATATCTGGTCAATTATACTTCGAAAGCAAGTTTACCGGCTTCGGTTTGATACCTGGGTAAAGCGTAACGTTGGAGTTTTCATTTAGAAATTTTGCTCAGTTGAAAATGTAGAAATAGTGTAATAAACTTAATATAAGATCTGAAAAAAACCGACAATGTCAAAATGTATATTATGTACTTAATATGGCTTTACTACCCCGAGAAGTGAATCAACAATAGTATAAAAGCGGAAGTGAGATTGTTTGTTTGTTACGTCTTCACGCCTAAATGACCTAACCGATCTTGATGAATTTTGGTACAAAGATAGTTGGGATCCTAGACACGGACATGGCTAAAAAGTGGGATAAGGGAGATAAAGTGGGAAGAGCAGGGTAGAGAAATATATTAGGGTTAAAGTTAGCGTTAGTTAGCAAACGAAGTTGTGGGCGGAGGCTAGTTATCCATAGTAACTTAACTAAGTTAGGGTGAATACATAAAGAAACCGGTTTCCGGGACAGACAAGCCCGTGCGCGCCGATTGGTGCAGGATTTACCAGCACAGGAAATAGGAAAATTTGTTCTAATTTAGAACCATGGCCTCTAATCGAGGTCCAGGTAGTCACCGACAAAATAAAACGGTTTTTTTTTTATAAGTGAGTATACCGCTACCAACTCGCACAAACTCGTCTTTTTTTTTAAAAGACTGCCCTACATTAGGAATTTCTCCTGTATCGTGGGTGCGTTTACAAATATTTAAACTCACATACACAAACAGCCTGACCCGAAACAACTATCTGGATGTCATACAAATATTTGTTCCGTGCGGGAATTGAACCCGCGACACGCAGCGCAGCAGTCAATCGCTCAGTCACTGCGCCAACCGTGCCGTCTTCTCCGGAAACTTGTTTCTTTATGTGCCCTTATGAAACTAGGGTAAGACGACTTATGTCATACGTCTGTAGTGTTGCACAGCAGGCTCTGTAAAGAGAATTTCTCTAATTCTGTTTGTCCTAATAATAATCCTATAGTTCTGTTGTTTTCTTTAAATTTTATTATTTTTGTTCAAATAGCTGTTAATGCGTTTAGTACACACGGCGACAGATCAACCTATACAAAACCAGTTTATGCTGCTCTCTCAACAACGGATCATACACCATAAATTTCAAGTACAATGAGAGATCCGCATAAACTGGTTTTGTATAGGTTGATCTGTCGCCGTGTGTACAGTTCATGTAGATCCCTTTTTTTGGACTGCTCTCTCTTTCTCTTTAAACTGCTGTATTTAGAATGCATGCACTGACTGGACAAGTCCACTCAAATCTGTGTAGTTCTTTCTTAATACGACCATTTAATATACAGCAGACTCGTCTAGTTAAAAAAAAAACGACATTATAGTGTTTGTAAAAACCTACTTTCAAAATAAACCTTGGTACTTCTTGGACAAACAGTTTTAAAGCGAAGCAGAGCATCGGATTAAAAGTACACGTATATGTAGTTAGCACATTAACTCTTCATAATTGATGTGTGCTTTTCTCAGTCTTAATTTCCGCCTGTTTACCGACTACGTCAGACTATTTATTAGACCTATTTTAGTAAAGAATCAAAAGAATTCGTTTTATGCAGCGTGTGGGTGAACATTTAGTTAACATTGCCAAAAAAATAGTCCCGCCCGCCCAGAAATATCGGCCATCTCGTACCAACGGACGGCATGCAAAAATTTACAATCCACTCAATAAAAAGTCGTAATTCCTATATATACATATACCAGTTACACCTACATATACGTATACATCTCGGATACGCTTTATACGCGATGTACTCACTGCTATATAAAACCGGGGAGAGAGCCAAATTCTAAATATAAATGTGGCCGAATAGAGCCGAACGCGTCCGAATCCGCCCGCCCGCCTCAGTCCAACGCTAACTGCCGCTCCGACATTCCCAAACCATCGCAACCGAACGCGCGGTAACGAAACGTTCACTTGGTAAGGTCACACCGTATACGGCATTCGACGGTACACACGAAAAATTTTCAAATTCCTAATTTGGAACGCGTCCGTGAAAAAAATAAAAATCCAGTGAATTTGAATTCTCGATATCGGTGTTTGAAGTGACAGTGTTGTGGACCTTTGAACGTTGTTCCCTGTTACCGGTAACGTAGTGATTATTCGATAGTTTTACGATTTTTCATCAGTTCGAGTTTATAACGCTTTACTAACTGCGGGTAAGCCGGCATCTCGCTTATCGCTCTGGAAGCGAGAGTATTGAGTTTCAATATGTCCGCCTGCCTGTTCCAAAATTATTTTCTCCGTCATTCCCTGTGTGCTGCTTATCGTTGTGATTTTTGCTTCATTTTTCGTTAATATTGCACCGGTCGCTTTCCTAACCTCTAAATGTGTTTAGCGTATTGTTTTTGAGTTTGTTGATTGCATGTGTAGAATTCTGAAGAGTGGTGCATTTCCTAGATTACAGGTGCGCTCTTTCCCCGCATTGCGCCTAAGTTCCTTGTAGGTTAGTCGGGACGCCGGTCTGGGGGTTAAGTCTAGACATAACGGAGGCTGTCCGTATTGATTTTTCTGTCCTAGCATCTTGTAGATTTGTTTTGCATTTCTTTTTTTGTGGTACTGAGTATAAATGATGATCAACTTCCTACATTTGTCGAATGATGGAAAATGACATGTCAATTTTCCGTTAAACTTTTTGGGTAGGTACATGAAAGTTTAGCTTGTTTTCACAACAAGTTAAATAATATGTTTGTAATTCTTTCAAGTACATGTTTCGGGAAGGGCAACCAGCTAGACTACCGATACGTTTAGTAACTCAGTAAAGTGATTTCACGTCCGTGTTTATTTTGAAACATGGTGTACGTGACTTATGATCAGCCTAAACAACAAGAAAAGTAACATCACGCGTGTAATTCTCGAAGAAAAGGCAGAGTTGTAAAGAACGCCCACATTTCGATAGTTACGCTATAGGACCCATTTTAATTACCGCACACGCAATCGTCGAACTAATAAAAGTTGCCAATTTCCTTATCAATCAGCTTAAAACCCCAATCGCATCGCATTAGCAGTGATTCAGACGGACAGATTGCAGTTGAACCCAAATAGACATTACAGAACTGAACTTGTCATAACATTGCGCAATTGTATCAGATTTTTATTCCAGTATACATTAATTGCTTTTAAATTATTCGTTAATATTTTTCCATATGTTCTTGCATAATAAAATGGTTGGTTCAAATGATAACAGAAGTAGTGATTTTTAAACGGCATCTTTAGTTGTTAAACCACAGTCTAATCCCCAAAGGCTTAGGCTTCGCTGGCCAAGCTACTTGAAATAATTTATTTAATCAAGTTTTCGTTGAGGCAAGAGAGAGAGACACACTTGGAAGTCCATCTCAGCAGTGGGACAGTATCGTGTAAATAGGTAACAAATCTTTACTACTAAAATATTAAAACAATGAAACTGAACGCGATCAGCAAATCTAAACGAAGTTCTGCAATCACACTAATATTATATTTGAGAAAGTTTATAAGTGTGTGAATGTTTGTTATTCCTTCACGCCTAAATGGCTTAACGGATTTGGATAAAATTATTGTATCAAGATAGCTTATACCATGGATTAACATACATGCTTTTGATCACGGAAAAATCCGGTGTTGGCGTGAATCAAATAACTCAAATATGGGGTTTCACTGTGGTTTAGTAATTAGAACACTGACAGCCCAGGAATTTGGCTTAGCTTAGATTTGTGTAGATCACGTTTAAAACCACTTTCAAGAATACGATTTCTCCAACTAGTGATGCATCGACTACTTACCTGTGTTTACCTGACAGTTTCCTGTTATTTTTGTTTTGTATTTTTTCAAATAAACAAAGCTTGTTAAAAAATACATCTTACTGAAGTTTGAAGATCCATTAGAATGTCGTAAAGTGGTCTTTGATCAGTTTATGTGCCTTTTAGTTCTATGTGAAGTTTATTTTGGTTCCCTTACACTTATTTTTGATGTCTTGGTGATAGGTTTAATGGGAACAATTTAAGAGCTATCAAATTGTGTGAGCGTTTCCTCAAAAATAATTGAACTAAAGAAAATGTTATGATACCGCGGTGGTAAAACAAAAATCTAAACGAATGTTCTCGCTAACCTGCTTTATCAAATGCAATACCGATGAAAGATTCTTATTTTCTGGTTAATCCAATTATTTCCCATATTAAGTTTATTTTTGTGATCCTTACTATCGGTGCCATTCAAAATTTTCTGTAATATTTCATGAAAACGTCATTAAATAGGATTTAATAAACTAAGGGGATTGTATTGATGATTTTTATGATAACCATATTTGTTAGGATCGTGAATCATATTGTTATTAGCACAAACTAACACCGAACAACTTCGAATTGCAAATAAAACCCCTTTTTGCAAACTGAATTTTCGTCGTCTGGATTTACTAGTCCCAAAAAACATCACCTTTTTACCGCAAGCAAAACGTATGGGCGTAAGTAATTTCTAAAATTGTAGGGTAACATTTCAGGCGACCACGTGCCTTTTCATTCTGATTTGCGTCGCCGAGACTACAGTCACGCGAATTTGCTATTACCGTCGCTTTTTTCAGCCAGTTTCTTTCATGTTTAGCTTTTACATGTTTCTGTCTTGATATATTTTTTTTAAAGACCAGAAACTTCTTGAATATAATTAAATTAGCCTAATTCATAGTTTGAGAATTCTTTTTTGTTTTGTGGCATTTATTATAAGACCTGAAACAATGCTTCTGTTTCGATACACGTGTGTTTTCGAAGCTATTTTTGGGTCTAACTTTGAAATGGCTGAACTTGAAACTAGTTTGACTCCATAAAGATTTAAGTAAAAGTTAAAGGATAATGTGAAAACTTTATCGCGAATAAATTCTAAGTTCAAGGTATTAAACTATTTATAGAATAAATGAAATTTGGTGTTTGTATTGAATTGAGCATGGTAGATATTAAATGCTATGTTAAGTGTTTTGTCTTTTTTATATATAACCTAACCTCATTGGTCTGCCTACTGCCATCAACGTAATATCATCATATCAACGTAATATCATCATATTACGTTGATGGCTGTAATCCTCGAAAAGTTAAGTAGAGGAGTACCTAGTGATATGACACCCACATTTCGTCGTCGTTAGAGTAACAGGGGGCGCCTTTATTGCCATCGACCAGGCTAAGATTCAGGCTCTATGGGGGCTACTGAGAAATTCCAGATAAAAAATCCAGTAAAACTTAACCCGACCGAAGTTGCAGTCATAGTGAAACACAACAATAAAATAACTTAATTGCCATCAATCAGGCACAAATTCTGACTTAGAAATACTTGATGGAAAATCCCAATAACACTCCCTGATTGGGGAATCGCACGCTAGGACCTCAAGATCAGCAGTAGCTCTTATTACCACTATGCCATTAAGTTAGCCGACAAGACGTAATCAAAATTGCCGGTAGGCATCCCTTCAGCCAGAAAATGACTTATATTGTTCATAGGCTCATGAAATTCTGCGACTAAATGCAAATTGTATCGACTTGCCGCTCTGAAATGTGATTTCCATGTTGATGAGGACAACATATTGTTGCAAACTGCTTTAGTATTGTGTTGCTTCGTGAACTAGATGATTCATTTTTGGGCCTGGTTGCCATTTATGTAAGAGAAGTTTCCTATTATGTAGCTTTCAGCTATATAATTTGTAAGGTCTCTGTGATGATGAAAGCTTGTGTTGCACCAAGACAAGAAAACTAGAAGACCATTTTAAATTTGTTTTTTTTTGCACTATATGTAGGTACTTACTCAGCTTGAAGACTGCTCGTATTAATGAGTGTTACATAATAGGGTTAACGGACCTTGCTGGACGAACTCGCGGATAACATGCTAGCGGGATATAGGAATTGTAAGTTAGTTCTTCAATTGTGGCATAATAACGCTGCAGTACTTTTTGCCGTGTAGGAGTATCGCTTATCTGATTTCCCTGTAGCATGGTGCGGGTGTCATTAGTACAAATTAACTGTTCCTCTTCAATTTCGAACGTTACCACGATTGACGTTCATGACTGATTATAGGCTTTACCGACTTTTATTATAATGACTACCCAATATTATTATTACATCCCAACACTAAACATCAATCATCGTCGTCTTTCCGCGAAAACAGTATACATAACAATAAGCAGATACTAAACTGATTCCGTAAGTGTACCGTTTTGTCAATTTTGGCACCGAACACTAAAAAGGCCAAAGTGCAGCTATCTTAACAAATTGGCGCCTTGTTATTTTTGTTCCTTCGTCATGCATACTCATTACAACTGATTTGCAAATGATCTAATGGATGATGCAACCTTGACATATGCGATAACAAGCGATAATTACATCTGGGGAAAAATATCTGCAATACAGACGAATTATGATAATTTTCGTGCTGATCTCAGAGGGAAAGAGAAGTACATGATAAGGCAGATTCCGTCTATTTATTCATACATATATAATTCCCAACCGGTTATACGGAGTCGTACCTAATAGTGCACACACATTTGGCAGTTTGGTTTAAGTCCCATGAAGTAGGGGCGAATTGTCATCTGATGGAAAAACCCAATAACAATTTGCGCGCCCCATGAATCGATCCCAGGATATCATGCTCGGCAGTCCCGATTGTGATCACTAGACCTACGAGGCAGGCATGTCATGAAATTGCGGAAAAGGCGTTGTTTTGGTCCTCGGTGGTTCGGTATTCTTGCGTTTTAATTCCGGAAAATTACCCTTAGTGGACCCAAGTTTTAGATAGCAGCTACGGAGCCTGTATTTGTGCCTGGTTGATGGCAATAGCCTCGCCCCTATTCGCGTATGATGTGGGTTCCTAGACTCTCGGTATCGTATGTTATTTTGTGCCTATCAAAATCACTGATCCGAATGAAGGAATACCTAATTAGGTTACCGTATGATCAAAACCGAAAGTTTAATCGAAACCTAAATGCATTCTTGCGTACTTGTTTGCTTACGCTGTGGAAAGAGTATGCAGTCATGTTTGTGGGACTCCTGAAATAGTATGGTCGTCCCATTTAGGTGGTTACGTAAAAACAAAACATTTGATTTATGGTGCACCGACTTTTGGTTACGGCTTCGCCTGTTTGTAGGAATAATTTCCATTGAAACGTACTGTCAGGATATCCTAACGTACGTCTTGCTCTAATTATGTTCCAACTTTCTTTCGAACCTGTTCAGTCCCTTGTTGGCATGGTTAGCGGTATGGTGGCTTTATTTGTATAGCCTAAAGATACTTGGTCTGGCTAATTGTGTTTAAATATTTGTAAACTCACCCACGATACAAAATAACAGACTTCCTAAGAAACACTAAAGAGACGGAAAATAAATTGACTTCCAAAAGTCAGTTAATTTTGTTTGATTAATCGGTTATTTTGCCTTTTTAGTTGGTGTATATGGTATGACAGTATCTCCCACATTTTTTTATCGAGTATTCATTTTCCATAGCTACTATGAAATATTAGCATGTTGTCCATATACAATAGATAACTCATAAAGCACCCAAGCAATATAGATAAAATTAATATGGGACCCTTTCGGGAGTCAATCCTTTCGATTATAAAAAGAATTTTGAAAATCGGCCCACGGACGGCAAATATAATTACGAACCAGCTCCTTTTTTAAAGTCGGTTAAAAAATCGGCATAATTTGGTAACAGCCAAACACAGTTGCTTTCGTATCCGCAATTTAAGAATAGATTTGTGTGCTCAGTACTTTCTGTTTAACATTCTTTTAAGTTGATTTTATAAGCAGTGCGTGTTTAGGGTAAATATAGTCACCCTTTTATTTGTTTACTAACAAAAGTTTATACGGGAGCGTAATTTCAGATGGGTATTTTGGGCGAAGCTTTACAGCAGTTATGCATGCTTATGTGTTTAAGTAGGTAAGATTTTAACTGGGTTTAGGAATACCTGAAAAAAAAAATCCTTAGCTGTGCTGTAGAATGTTGACCAGGCCTACTGAATAGGTGTTTATAGGGATTGCATGTGTTTGGAAATAGCGTTTGTCACACTTCCCAAACACTGCACCTTGCCACTATTTGTATTCTGAAATGGCAAGGAAGTTTAGAAACTTGAAGTGTAGTATTAGAAACTTAATGTTGAAATCAAAGGTAGAATTCCAATTAGGCTGAATCAACACTTGCGAATGAGAAGTTAACAGGAAGTAGTGCCCCGGCCCTTCGCCTTTTCTACTGTTTTAGCTGGGAAGAAGAAGTGGCGGAAAGCTACCCAGCGACACATCTGTCTGTTAGGTTAGAATAATCAGATTTTACGTTACATAAAAGATAAACCAAGAATTTATTAACCTTTTGAACACCTTTTTGATATGTGCGATCAGCAAGCGCGGTGCACTGGACGTCAACGACAGTCGACGCAAATATGTAACAAATGATAAGGTAAAATTTAATTGTGACCGGAATTGATATTTCCTGTCACGTTGCACCTACACTATGTCTGTCTCTGCATCACCCTAAGGTTGACTGGTAGAAAATGCCCAACGCATTAAGTCCGCCTTTGTGCAATGTTTTTGTGCATGAAGTTTTAATAAATAAATAAATAACAGCCAGTGGCTTAATTGCTAAGAGCCTCGACCAACACCTGAGAAGGCTCTCGTTAGGCAGCTGGATCAAGGGCTTGATACAGAAAGCGGTACTCCTGGACACGGCTCGTATTGTTAGGAGGTTCCTTTCTCTGAAGCCCTAACCGCCGGTAGCTTGGACCCTGTTCCCGATACCGGTGGGCTACTATTTTTATATTTTTAAATGTTTTTTATGCTTTTTTGAAATATTTAAATATGTAATAATATGTATAAAAACCAATAAATGAACTTTATAAATAAATAATATGATGCTTGTGGCGTGGAGGACATGCGCTTACGTTTATGCTCTGGCGTTTTTTAAAAATTTGTTCTTCCGACAACACATATGGTTAATGAGTAATAGATCGTCATTGTAACTGTGTGCTAAAGTTAGTAAATTGTTTGTTGGCGAGATTCAACGATGGACTTAAGTTTGTTTCAAGTTTTCACGGTAAACTACACTTAGATATCTTCTGCTATTTCAAATTATTGTTAGCTCCTGATATTTCGACGCTATTGCAAGCATTATGATCACGGGATTACTGAAGAATGCAAGTGAATGGAAAGAAGGAGGGTAGACCAAGTTTAAGAAAGAGACTGGACAGATTTGTCCGCACCTAATATTTTGCAACATGGTCGAAAAACCAGCTCACAATAATTGGAAATCACGGAAGAAAACCCATCATAATTGCAAGACTCAATCTTAGGTGTTCCTTTTAAATATTCCATACAACTAATGATCGAGTAACGTCTACAGTCTTCCTCATACCGCTGGCATCGTCCACGCTTGATACTCAGAATTATATTATTGATCTCATTTCAATACATCAAACGCTGAACTGAATTTGATCTGACGATGTATTGGTGTATCTAAACAAAACCTGATGGAATCGGGTCGCAGCGTCGTAGGTGTTTGGTTTTAGGTTAGAAAGACGTGCTGGAGATTGTCATGAGATATTTTATGGACTTGGTCATCAAAATTCGGAAATTCGATTGCATGAACGTTATAATTTTTATAAATATACTAATATATACTTTATAATATTATAAAGCTGAAGAGTTTGTTTGTTTGTTTGTTTGAACGCGCTAATCTCAGGGACTGCTGGTTGGAATTGGAAAATTCTTTTAGTGTTGGATAGTCCATTTCTTGAGGAAGGCTATAGGCTATATAACATCACGCTACGACCAACAGGTGCTGAGCAGCGTGGGTGAAACCGCGGAGAACAGCTAGTAAATATATATAGCGAAGCCGCGGGTAAAGGCTAGTGATATATATATTATCACTAGCCTTTACCCGCGGCTTCGCTCGCGTTAAATTCGGGGTAACACAGTTCCCCTTTCCTGATTCGCAGGTCCCTACTACCTGAAGTTTCTCTTTCTCCCTCATTTCTCATTTTTTTTAAAGTTAGCCTATGTCCGTCTCCAGGGTCTCAACTATCTCTGTACCGGTTAAAATCGGTTTAGACATTTAGGCGTAAAGACGTAACAAACAAACTCACTTTCGATTTTATAATATTTATCAATCAATGATATCACATAATATACATAATCTTTTTCTGATTTACAATGTGTATTTTTTTGTATAATGAGAGGTCCAGTTTAAAGTACAAATCTGTATACCTACCTAGATAAATAATACTGCGCCTGCGCTCATCTGTCAGATGTCATCTGTGTCAGATGCTAGCCTCACCAGAACCGTGCCCATGGTATGTTGCGGCACGTTGATTATTTAGTGGCGTGTAACAGCCTGCATCTGACAGCTTGTTTACATTGATTGTTGTACAGTGTGTCGTATGCGTTCCTGGTAATTGTGGTTAGTGGTACCGGTTCTGATAGCTTCTACATGTTTGTATCTACGATCTTGATAAATGTGTATATTTTTATTTATTTATTTTATAAAACGTTGCCCCACACTATACATATCATGTCTCTACAGCATTTTTCTTTTACTTCCTGTACGGAACTGTATAGTATTTCATTATCATCAATTCATTACAATTTCAGTTGAAACTTGTCGTAGAAATCCTCATAAGTATATGTAGTTAACATTTAATCTTTTTGAATGTCAAAGTACATATTTGCTTGTCTGTTAGGGAGTTTTCAGTTTCAATACTCAATAAGTACATTTTTTTTTACTTTAACATATTAAACGAGTTTCGTTATGCTTTATTTTTCACCTTTCAATAGTAAGGACTGGGCATAACAACTATGTTAAGAGCCATATAAAAATACTAGAAATCTTGTTAAAACCATGTCAGCGCCAAAATTCAAGGCCATTTCTTTCATTTACACATGTAATTGTAACAACTAGGTCAGTTTTCTACTGAAATAACTTTTAAAATAATCAGGATTTACGTTAGTTGTTAATTATTTGTGTTTTGAAGGTTCGGTACGTTTTAAAATGAAGTTCAGAAGTTCTGCCTACTCTCTGGCGGACAGCCAAACTACTACTAACTGTACCATTGGGTATCATACTGTCACGAATGAAAAATGTTCGAAACTTCTAATGTAGTATTATGATATGTTGGACTGTTTGATGATTATGAGATGAACCTTTCCAACCACGCATATAGCAGGTTTATTCTTAAATCTTATTCAAAATCAGTTACTCAAACTATGGCTGAGGATCAGAATTTTTTGAACTTTGAACGTCATTTCCCAAGAAAGTCCCCCAAAACGCCCTTCGCTACTACCTAGTGTTTTAGCTGACATGAAGAAATGGCGGGGAAAACTCCCCAGCAACACAACTGTCAGGTAGATTTGATGAAGATTCAGTTAGAGAACTAAATCTTCAGAACCACGCAGAAGTTTTTCAAGTGACACATTTCCGGAATATATAACAATCAAAGCTTGGTGTTGGCAAATATTGAAATTGTGGCACAGAAACGTAGCGCTATAAAAAATGCTATTGAATTATACATCTAACAGCCAACAGGTTTAAGTGTGACTTTGATAATAAAATGCTGGAAGTTTAGCAGGCCTACATAGTCTAGAAAATACAGGTATTTAACCTGCATAGCGTGACCGCTACTTTCATTGAAAAAGAAAATGGTGGAAGTAAGGTAAGCCATAAAATTCAAATACCTTTCGAAAAGGCAATATGAGGTGAAGGAAAATATTAAGATATAGGCATACTAACTGCAGTTTTAATTTTAGTTGTGCTACAATCAATCGCCTACGAATACTCGTAGCAGGTCCGCTACACAAGTTTTGATACATCGTAGGTAATAAAAGCGTAGCAGTTCTACGAATAACAGTATCCAATAAAAATAATGGACCCTTATTTTGAACTCTGGGGATCACAAACAAGTTTTGTTTCAATGTCATTGCCGCCTACATTAATTCCTACCTACCTACATTCCAAAAGATCAGGTTTCCTTGTAGAATAAATAAATGTTGCAATGAATGCAGAAAAGACTTTGTTATAATAATAAATCTTCATTAACAAACTAGTGCTGCAATGTGCGTAATAAAAATAAAATAAAAGCAAGTAGCTACTCAAATAAAATGCTTTTTCCTAGAAAACGCGTGAAATTCATAATGTTACGCGTTTGAAATTATTTTTACGTTTGAACTAAGCTTCGCTGAGGAGTTGATGCAATACTTGTGGGAGATAAAAAGCTTACGGGTGATTCAGTATGTCAAGTCACTGACCCCAAACTGTGGAGGTTATAATGATACTACTGCTAAGGGGTGTCTGAGGAGGATGCCTGCATTTTTGGAAACGTTTTCTAAATGTGATGATTATGAAAACGTGCATCCCCAAAGACATTCAGTGCCTGTAATACCCGAAGACTAAGGTAGAGGTGTACCTCCGGGGTTGTGGGTTATTTGAAAGAGATACTGCGGCCTTGGAACATTAAGGGCAAAATAAGGAACAGTCTCAGAGCGGGGAAAGTTTCCCTACCGAAGAGAAAAAGAGGTGCATCTAATACAACTTACCCATTTTTTAGCTAGTTATGTTTCGACTTAGTCCCATGTAATAGGGGCCAACTTATCGTCACTAAAACAGTCTGCGTGGTCTAAATACTGCCCAGACCCAGGACGTTTTGAGAAAGTTTTCAGTTTAGTATAAGCTGAATCTTACGAGAAATCTGAAGTCTTGAACATTGATTGATTAGCATTATCATCATCATCATCTAATGGCCGACTTGACTCACTGCTGGGAATATTTGACTATTTGTTCGTCTTAATATCCACACCAGGCTCATCCTCATTGTTGGTTATTGTTCAGACGTTTTTGAAATATTTGCATGAAATGTGACTGGGTGCCCATTATTTAACTTTGGTGATCTATAATAGTTTTATCGGGTCTTTTACGTTCCACTTATATTTATTTTATCCGTTTTATTCACTTTCCATTAAATTACTTTCTTAAATATTTCTTAGAAAAAAAGATTTCCACCGGTAACGGGAGCAGGGTCCAAGCTACTGGTAGTTAGGGCTTCAGAGACAGGAACCTCCTCACAATGCGGGTCGTATTGAGGAGTACTGCCTTCTGAATCTTATTTTATCTTTTAATACCGATGATCGCGAGAGAAGTATGGAAGAACAGCTGCGCCAACCCCAAAGAAATTGGGATAGGGACGTGAGGATGATAATGATGATAGATCCTGTTGACCTTGATGTTTCTTTTAACAAGTCATTAAGTTAGCCTTATATCATTCCGCTGCAAAGCAGAGCAAAGCCTTCTTCCCATCATTGGCATTAGTAAGCTTCCACAGATACACTATTATTATAAACTATTATTATTATTTGCAGCGTAAGTTGCTTCTTTCAAATTTGTAAGAAAGAGACAAGGTGAAGGTCAAGAAAAGCTAAATAATAAGAATTTCAGTACATCTAAACTCTTAATTCACCCAAGTTCGACAATGGCCGAGAAAAATACCCACGGTACGTCAGAAAAACGCAATAAAGTTAAAAGAAAAGATACAGAATTAGCCATACATCATGATCTGGATAGGATTTTGGTTCTAATTCCGTCGGTTATATCACTGGCATCGCTGCAGAAAGCGATGCCAATATTAGACCAGTATATTGACTCCAGCTGAGATTGACATAGTGATCTAGAAAAAACTGATTTTAGACCTGTCAGAGCTTAAAAATGCTAGAACTAATTCGATGTGGGAGTGGTGGCTTTCATGGAAATGTTTAATGGTTTTTTTGTGATATAAGTAGGTCGCACAAAGTTGATATTAGCTGAAGATGATGAAGATGTGTATTTGAAAATCTTTAAATTAGATGTGGAAATCCAAGACTCCTGCTATCCACACGGCAGTTTCTATTTCCTCGGCAGTGATATTTGAATCCCTGTCTCGCTCTCTCATACTCAAAATTCAGATTCAATGTTTCACTTTTCTTAGTAGTACCTTTAACGCAAGGTTTTCTACCAGGCAACCCTATGCCAATATTCACTGGAAGGTGATATTACTACCAGAAAACATCGCCCAAACTGTCTGTTTCTGTTACGCGAACATTTTCGTCCATTTCTTTATCACCGTGTGCATTCCAATGATATATTTCATAAACACTATTGATTATATTTTTTTGAACTTTGATGGGTGCCCACGCGCACGCCTACTACATTTTTATAAATATTAACATTCGTGATTTACAAATCTCCTGTTACACGTGTCAAATATTTATTTAAAAGAACTCGTCAAGTTTCTACATAAATATGAGTTAATGGTTTTTCTTAGCAGCTTCGGAAGAGTAGTTTCGATATAGATCTTCAGAAGATATAGAAAACCTAAGGTCTCTATTATTTTCCTGTATATATCCCAACTTATTTGGGGTCGGGGCAGCATGTCTTCTTGTTCTATATTTCTTCATCACTAGTATTTCTCTACTCCCTGCATTTATATTCCCCTCACATTTAGGTATATCTCCAGGTCCATTCTCTTTACGATATTTTCCTCATCCCTCCATTTGACACGACAATCGATAACCAGAAAGCTTTTCTGTTTAATCCAAAGATGCCTCATAAAATATTACAAGCCATAAAATATAATAGTTATTTATTTGAACAGTTAATGGCCCATCATAACAATGTTTACGCCACAGAACCTATTAATCCGGAATCACCTGTCGTCGTTGATCATTCGCATTATTTGTAACATACCATAACAATCCTTGGCACATGATTCTCCAGGCTGTTACATAAGGGGTCTTCGCGCTGGCACGGTTGGAGGACAGCCAGACCCCGTGCATTGCCCAGAGTAATTTTTTTGACGTCTGGCTGACGGCCATTTTTGACGCCATCTTTGTAAAAGTTCGTTGACTATTTTGATATTTAGAAAGTTCATGATTTAAAAATCTGATGAAGTAGTAATAGTGTTGTAGGATATTTGATGTGGTACCTACCTAATCAAATAAATGAACAATTCTTCTCATGATTTTTTAGTTTCTGAGGTCCAAAGTTGTATGAAATCCAAAGGATTACTTGGATTGTATCATGCGTTAATTTCTGAAACTACATTGTATATCATTATGGTTCAGGTTCACAACCTGCGAACTGTTCTCGCATATTTTGAGTATCCTCATGTTCATTTTCAAGATCATGTGATGTTGTCTGTTGTGTTTCTCTATTCTTTTTTTCTTAGGGGTTTTCTTTATTGATATTGGCATTGATATTGGCTTCTGACTAGAAGCCAACGCCTACTTTTTTTTTTAACCAATATCAGCTTGGAAACAAGTTGTCTATTCAAAAGCGTTTCACATCTTGTCTCCCAAAAGATTTTTCACGCAAACTGTTCTACTTTCCTTGTCTCTGAGCAGCGAGCACGTTGTTTCTAAACAATTTTTTCATTCCCCCTGACATTGGCTTGTGTCCAATATAATTTATTCAACGGTTATGTCTTTCAAAATATCACCATTGCACTGTGCAGCCGACGTCAAGGTTCTATGGTTCGACTATTTATATAAATCAGCGAATATTTTATTTGATACTTTCAACTTCGTTGATTAATGTGTTTTTTTGGCTGTCATTGTGGGTTTTATTTTTCATTTGATTGCTTGACGCAGTTTTGATTATGTAATTGAAACATTAATAATATTTTGTGTGGTCATGTTAAGTCGCTGGTCCTGCATCTGAACCTTGCAACCGATGGTCGTGATGTGTTGCCGTCCCAACGTCCCATCTAGACAATGTACCTTTTCAACGATACCTTTTACGTTTGGTGAAAAATTAGGTCTCTGACCGAAAATAGTCATCATAAATATAAACGTACGTGTAACGTTTATGGTGTTGTCCATCATGTTAATTATTATTATTGATCTGTTTAGTTCAACTCTTTAAGGCATGGTTTATATTTTGTTTTCCAGTTACTGCAGGGTTTATAATCGTACTTCTTGTATGAAAATAGCAAAATTGCTAACTTTACAAGTCTAGTAAGTCGAGACTTTAGCTTTTCGGTTTGTTAAGAGACTTAAATATACCAACATGCAACGTTATATATTGATGTATAGTCTTATCCCAACATGACATAGTAAAGATAGGGCTAACACATCTGTTTTCGAATTACCATAATTATATTTTTCAACTCCTAGCCCAAAAATAGAGAAGTTACGCACCCAATATGTGCCTGCTTCCTTTAGTACTAAATCAACTAGTCACATTGGTCAGAATAAGGAAATGTCTTGTTATTAAGTCAGCAATGACAAGTTTATAACAATACTGTCTCATGAAAGAGAAAAGGAGTAATATATAATTAGTTAAAAAAAATAAAAAAACACGCTTTTTTGAGTCACGTGACAATTTTTTTAAATTCTTGACAGCAAACCCTTTCATTTGATACCCATATCATGGGGTGGATTTCAAACAGCCACTCCGCCATCTTGGGGAAGCCGCCATATTGGATTTGTAATGACGTTTCTTAGCCAGTCATGTATTGTAATCAAAACTCAGAGCGTGTGAAAAATTTCATCCTAATCGAAGACCGGGAAGTGGGTCAAATTAAGATTTCCAGATTTTCTTACATACATAGTTACAATTGAAGCTAATAGAAAAGCGTGTTTAAAAAATTATGGATTTTTTAGGTTTTACCCGCCCATTGTTTTGTTATCTAACTCAACGTCTAGCCAGATCTAGCTTCATAAAAACTGAGTGATGGACACTTACATATGTTTTTGTTTTTCGCTTTGTTTTTCTTCCAAACCTTGTATAACATTTGGCAAGAGGTGATGCTCCCAAAATTCTCTCAGCGGCCTCAAACCTCCAATGAAGACATTCCAACATTATCACCATTCAATAAATACACTTAAGAAGCCATTTGTACATAATAAAAGTATTGGGGCATCTGTTTCGTGAAGTATTGTGTATGGCGGTGTAAATGTGGGTCGTAACCCCTTCTGAACACCTCAAAATAGACTGGAGAAAACGAACAGGAATAGATATCTACTGAGCCCTTAACGTGATGGTATTAACGTGTTTTCGTATTTGGAATGGATTTGTAATTTATGGAATGCTTCCGTCTGCTCTTTGATGATTTCACAAAAGAATCGTAATCTTACCACAGCAGAGTAAAGACAGCTAGAAAACCATTTTTTGTAAAATCAGACGCGGTTGTGAGGGTTGTCAACTAAACTTTTTTTAAGTTCAATACACACGTTGGGTGCCCGTAGAAGGTGGCGAGATGACCTGGATGCGTACCAGGTTGGTTTTAGGAGGCCCAGATTGCCAAATTGCCAGGCATGATAGCAATTGGGGAGGCCTTTGCCCAGTTGTGGGGCAGTACAAGCTTAATTAAAAAAAAAAAAACTTTAGTAATCGCTTGTGTCGATGCGATATTTCCACGAGTAACCCGCTTGTCAGCATGCCCAAAATTCATTTGCGTTTGTGTAAGATTCTATTCCTACATATATTCTAACAGTTATTTTCTTTTGTTACAGCGATGCACATTGTGGCGTGACACCGGGTTGACGTGAATCAATCCGCGAGATGTCTCAGCCGCCGGGGCGCGGCCGCGCGCGGCCCCCGGGCCCCGCCTCTCCCCTCAACTACCGCCCCCCCTCACCATGGGCCCCCAGCCCTCCCCCGCTCATCTCAGGACCCAGGCACTCTACAGCTATTGTGACACCACCTCCAGTCCATCCATCCCCAAAACCATTTCGACCTCTACACTCCCCTCACAATTTGCGACAGCACTCTCCCTCACCTAGTTCTCATTTCTCCATCTCCCCTTTTCCTATGTCTCCAATTTTGGGGCAAAGTCCGGAGTACTATTACTCGTCTCCTTACGAGCCGGTTCGGGAGTACGATTACGCGGGAGTGCCGCTGGAGCCGCCTCCGCCGCCGCGACCCATGATCTACGAGGAGGATGAGGAGGAACGAGGTCCCTCTACGGCGGAGATCATAGCTCAGCAGTCGCAAGAGGGCTACGTGGACGAGAAACTAGCAGAGTATCAGGCTACTATTCAGTTATTGCAAGGTGAGTGGTTATGCTAGAATTATTTCGATGATGAGAAGGCAAAAACAATAGTAGTAGTTGTAGAATTCTTGTGTTTTTTTAGTGTATTCAAAAGGTCTCAAAAGGTAAAAACTAAACCTGTTTAGACAGGCAAAATGTCAATCATGTCATCAATAAAACAGACAGACAAGCGTCTGACTGTTTAGAACGCTTTATTTCGGAAACGCGTTCAACTCGATAAGTTTGAATTAAAACCATATACTCAAATCTGTGGTCCCTTGGAGCTGTAAAAAAATCAACTCTCTAAATCTACGTGGTCGAGATATATACGGCCGTTTAAGTCGCAAGTTTGTACGGAGCCGAGACCGGTTATTTTAAATGCGAGCTTTTAGAGTTCATTACTGTATTTTACTTCACAGTTTTACCTGAAACATGCAACGTTTGTTTTAACAAGTAATCGTTTAATTACACAGTAATTAAAGTAATCACGTTTTACCCAGTGATGATGTTCGTTGTAATTACTGCTAACTTCTGGTTAATATTTCTTACAAATTATTTTCGATCAAGTCAGCTGAAATTCATGGAGAACTTTCTTCTCGGATCGTACCCATTTCAAATAAACAAAAGGGAAATGCAGATGCTGAATTCCTAAAAATACTGAAAATGGAGTTACTTACTTACTTTCTTTTTGAAATACCCGTCTCGGCTTTTTTGCACTAATATCCGACTAATATTATAATGCGAATATTTTTGAAGATGTATGGATGTATGTTACTCTTTCACGTCAAGACTGTTAAGCGGATCTTAATGAAATTTTGCATAGAGGTAGATTATAGTGTGGAATGACACATAGGATTTTTTTTCAATATCACGCGGGCGAAGCCGCGTGCGCCAGCTAGTAGTCCAATAAAAATACTGCACGCTGCATTAAAGTTACTGTAAGATTGGTCGGTAACAGAATGCATGACGCTTCATGATTTATTTAAGGACGTATAAATTTAGTGCCTCATAAAACTATTTGCGAAGACTAAATAACATTAGTCTTCAAAATTACGTATTATATTAAAATCTAACCTAATAACACTTATGCATATTGTAGAGGCATATGTGTTATTCCAGTCTATAATCTACCTCTGTTCCAAATTTCATCAAGATCCGTTCAGCCGTTTTGGCGTGCTAGAGTAACAAACATCCATACATCCATCCTTACAAACATTCGCGTTTACAATATTAGTAGGATCGTACACTGTTGTAAATAAATAGGTTTATTCGAAAACAGCACCAGCCAGGATCTTGGAAACTGCCAGTTTCAGAATAGCCGTATAGGTTCATGATCAATTACCCATTACAGATTTCATTAACAAGAACCGTTACTAAGGAAAATCGCTTAGTTAGCCATTAATATTGGCACTTACAAAACTTTATTACGGCCTTAAAATTCAAAACGTTCAAACAAACTTTGGTTTATAATGCTTCTAGCCTTTTTTAGCGGAACGGGTGAGACTGCCAGACTTTTACTGACTAAAACCCATCCATGTTCCTTCTTTCCGAAACCCTGGTGGTCCTGGCAGCCCCCCTGGCAGGTCTGCTTTCCTGACATCTCTTTAAGGCGCACGTGGAACACTAACGCGCCATCGACACGGTCTGTCGTCATTGGAGAGCTAGACGGTGAGCTCAGTTGTGCTACCCATTACTCACCGTTCACAGTATCTACGGTGGCCGGGAGTCGTCTAGCGGCACCGCGCGGATACGGCTAACTTTGCGACGCAAATCTAGACGTTTTACGAAGTGTTTGCTTTGTACAACGATTTAATGAAAATTTTAACATGGTCTGTTTGAACACTTCACCTTTGATTTGACAAAGTGAGTCGTTATTTCACAAGGAAATTTCACTTTTGAATTTTACTTACAGCATACTTAGTGATGTTCGTGATTGTATTCGAAAACCCACGTCAGGTTCCGATCCTATTTCCAATCGATTAGCTCAGACGTCAGTGAATTTTATTGTTTCTCGAACACAGGTGGGTCATGCAGTTGTTATGTATCGACGAATAATTTTAGAACCAACTCCTAGTTTTGGAACAATATCGATATTCGAGCGCGTGTGACTCAAAGCTTGGTAACGTCTGGTCTGGTCTGAAATACTGGAACGTCGGATCGTGATCCTAAAATGAATCGTGACGTGCTCGCTGTTTTTTATGATCCATACGTGTGGAGAGAATAAGGAATGAGGATATTAAAAGAAGTTTGAAAGTTGCGCCTGTTACAGATAAATTGAAAGGAAGTCGTTTGTCTTGGTATGCACATGTAATGAGGAGGGACGAAGCGCATGTGACTAAAAGAGTAATCTGAATGTTGATGGACGGACAGCGAGAGGAAGGCCAAAAAAAGGATAGATGGTTTGTATAAGGAATGATATTATGAAGGTGAAAGGCGTAAATGATGCCGTGACGTCTGATAGGGGAGAATGGAAGTAGATAACGTGTTGCGCCGACCCCAAATAGAAAGGGATAAGGGTAGGAAAATGATGATGACGTGTTGGGGGAATAATGCTGTTTAACTTCCCTTTAATAAACAGTATATGCAACGCTTAATAACTTTCCGGTGATGTACCAAACAGCAACTGAAGAAAATACGTGATTCGGATGAGATTAGTTACATCTTAAACTGTTTTGACGTTCTAAATGCAACTGAAGTCAAATATGCCACTGAAAAAATGCAAACAAACATCAATTCGTTGCATTTTCCATTCCTTCTGGTCTTTCTCTTACGTTTTTGAAGATTTCATCACATCGCAAAAATTTCGGCAGAAGCTGCCAAATTGCAGGCTTGCAACAGATTGCAAACGGTACACAAACAAACAGTTTGGGCTAAATTTACTAATTGATCAGGTTCAGTGACGTTAGTCTTTGGCGTTGCTCTGTGAATAATTGCTGTTTGAGGTGGTGACAAGACCTTCTTTACAGTGCGATTATTTTGTGAGAAATCGGTGAGATTTTGGCTTAATTTAAAGCGTTGCTGTATCGTTAAAAAGTCAAGTTATTGCTTCTTTTCTGGCGACAGATTTATTTTATGAAAATCGGAGGTATAAATGGATATTTTGTAGGTAAACCTGATAAACTTGGTTTGGGCATTCATTTGTGTCTGACAAATTATTCAATTACAAGAATTTATTGTATTTCGGCTTGTAAAAGCACATTTTTAGGGTTCTGAACCTCAAAAGGAAAAAAACGGAACCCTTATTGGATCACTTTGTTGTCCGTCTGTCTGTCAAGACCCTTTATCTCAAAAACACGTAGAGGTATCGATTTAAAATTAAAATCAAATACTCAAAATTGTATACTCAAAGTCTAAACAGTCAAAATATTTACAGAAAGAAACGGTTTTGGCTGGTTTTTTAAATGTTGAGTTGTATGTCCATAAAAATAACCATGAGCACCGCATCGCGTCTGCTAAAACAAAACTTTATAGAGCACACTAACGAGAAAATATTGCACGGCAGTTTTTTTATCATAACACACCATTTTCTTCCACGTAAGTGCCATTATTGTTTCGCCAACACGTCTTGTTGGGCGGTCATGTAGAAAATTGAACACTCACAGATTACCTTTCATCTACGTCATCACGCCCACCACCTACCCGAGATAGGGAACTCTTGATGGCTTCTCATGGCCAAGATAATGTGCGATGACGTGGAAAGCTGAAGGTCTACGATAACATAACATCATTTATTTATTATTTACTAGCTTTTGCCCGCGGTTTTGCTCGCGTTAAATTCGGGGTAACACAGTTCCCCTTGCGCCTTATTGATTTGTAATAGCAACGCTAAGTTTTCCCTTTTCTTCCCTCTTTCTCCGTCACATCCCACTTTATTCAAAAAAATATTAGCCTATGTCCGTCTCTTGGTTCCCAACTATCTCTGTACCAAAATTCATCAAAATCGGTTAAGCCATTAAAGCGTGAAGAGGTAACAAACAAACTCACTTTCGCTTTTATAATATTAGTAAGGATTTACTGTTGTTCTAAACTGGGGACAGTTACAAAATACAGGGTTGTTTTTTTGGGTGACCCATTCAGGTACCTTCGCGGCATCTCTTTCGAACAACCCGCAAAACCAGAAGTAGAGCTGCCACTTATTTAGTCCTAGGCAGATAATCCCAATAACACTTTTCTCGTACTAGGAATCGATCGAACTCAATTACCTAATGGTCAACGATAGCGCTTACGAATACTACACCGACGTGACGGTCATCATCATCTGCCTAGCCTTTTCCCAACTATGTTGAGGTCGGCTTCCAGTCTAACCGGATGCAGCTGAATATCAGTATTTTACATGGAGCGACTGCCTATCTTACCTCCACAATCCAGTTAGTATTGGGTAATATGATACCCCTTGGTAAGACTGGTTGTCAGACTTTCGGAACACTGATTTCCTATAACGACTGTCAAAGATGTACAAATGACAGCCGGGACAAACGGCTTAACGTTCTTTCCGAGGTACGGAGGAAACTCGGTATCTAACGGGTGGTCACCACAGACCAACCTAGGCAAGCGCGGCTTAACCTAAAGATCGACCCGAGCGGCTGCTATTATTTAGCCACGAGCAATAAAGTTAATGATAATAAGATGATGTGATGACATGGAAAATTGAAGGTCTGAGTTATTGAATCTTCTTGTTTATGATATTTTGCCTTGCTCTAGTTGTTTTTGAGTGCGGTTTTATGGGACTTGAATTTTATGGTTTGTTGTCTCGGAATATAATTTGGAGACTGAAATAGAAACAAGGATGGTCGAACTTCAAAATCCGTCTTGCCGTGCATAGGAGAGAATTCCTAAAGCGCAACCAAACGAACCGATCTAAAACTTTCAAAGCAGAATCAATTACTTAAGCAAGAACCATGTGCCTGACGGAATTTCGCAATGTCTTACATAACAGATTTCCTCACAAACTTTCACCCCTTTCTAACTCTCTTAGGGAATTTTCCAAACGTGTAATTTTTGGTGCTCACTTTTTCAACAACATCTTGTTTAAGTTCTATAGAATACTCGTGTAAAATGTCATGTCGTCTAGACTCCGTTCAAGGTGTGTGTTGACATACGCCATGAACCTTTGTTCACAAAGTGAGCATCGTGTTAGTGTATGAAATAAGACACCGTCAGACCAACCAGACCGACAGACCAACTGCGGGCTGTCGGACATGCGCACCGGTTACTGTAAACAAACTTGCGACATAAACGGCTATATCCTTTGACTTAATAGACGTGGAGGGTTGATTTGACAGCACAAAGGGACTACAGACTTGAATTTATCGTGTTAATTTTAACTCGATACTTCCACGCGTTCTAGAGATGAAGAGTCTACACACAGACATATAGACAGACAACTAAGTCATCTAACAAGTTTTCCATTTTTCTTTTTGTGGTTGGGAACCCTATGACCTTGTTTTCGTTGTCTGTGGTAGTTTTCAGTAATACCAATTGCATTCTTTAATTCACTTTACCTAGTTATAGCTTCCCATATCAGACCGTTATCGAATTTCTTCGGAGCTTCATTGGCAGTAGTCACGCTATATTTCAGGATATGTTTGTTTCCCCTTTCATGTTAAGGTTGATTAATGTTTGTTATTTTTATGAACCATTAATTTTGTGCGTATTGAGGTTGCAGTAGATCAGCATATAAATGTCAAATTATCGTGAAGTTAATGCATTATTTTTATTTTGTTGTCGGAGCATTGTTTGTAATTATGAATATTAATACGTATTTCAGTATGTATGTTGCTTGGGTTTACATGCAGTATTTTATTTTATTTGTACCGATCTGTATATATGAGATCTATTAAGGCACCGAAAACTATAAGCCAGGCAGCAGCGGTAGAAGTTACTGACACCATTATTGCACCGGATGTATTGTAGGTCGCACGTGAGGGAAATCTAGTCTAAGCCTATGCTTGTCCCTGCCAAACTTGCGGGTTGTTCGAAAAACTGCTGCCCTGGAACATAAAGAGCAAAAGAAGGAACATGGGTGGATTTAGGCTCAAAGCTGAGGAAGTTATGTGATGATTTCACATCGGCAAAAAAAGGCCTATGTTTGGCCAGCTCATAGCTTAATGTTTTGCCAACGATATGTGCGGTCGTCTGCAGAAGACTTGTCAAAAAAATAACCAATATAAATGACATGCAAGATCTATTATCATCGTTTTTGACATAAATTTGGTACGAGCATGTGGTGCAGAGAAATGAGCAAAATGCAGTGAAGAGATTTTTGAGTTTGATTATGAATATGTATAGATGGGTATAAGAGTAGAGGAAGATCAAAACCAGTCAATTAATCGCTTTGAATTAAATTTGTAAATAATAAGTAACAGCTTAGATGACGAAAAATTCAGAATTATGGATGAAAAGACAAGCAGCGCCGACCTCAAATAAATTGGAATTAGGGCAAGAGAATGATGATGAGTTAATACGTGTTTGACGACAAACTCGAATGCAGCAGACAGATCTAAATCGCTAGTCTATAACTACCAGTTAGTTATAGAAGTTAGATCTTGGTGGTATGCCAAGAGCGATAATTTGTGAGGCGGTGTACTCATGGACACCGCGTCAATCAGTATCGGGGAACATGTGTGTGACTGTCAGTCAAGATGCAGCCGCACTAAATGTGAATTACTTTTAGTTTCTTCATGAGCTGTTTGGTTTTGGGTAACGCCCTGTTTCTTATTCACGTACGGTTTATTTGAAGTTGCTGATGGAGAAAATATGAATAGTACAAAATTAATGTCTGCGTCTTAATTACCTTCATTTCTTTTCCTATTCCCTCACAATCATTCGCATGACGCATGCGTCATGCGAATGATTGTGAGGATGAATGGATATATGGATGTTTGTTACGCTTTCACGTCAAAACGGCTGAACAAATCTCGATGAAATTCACAGAGGTAGATTATAGTCTGGAATAACACATAGGATACATTTATTTCGATCATCACGCTGGTGAAGCCGCGGGCGCCAGCTAGTTGCCAATAATCCGAACCTGACCTAATCTACAAACTACATAATCATTTCCGAAAAGAGTTTAATAATCTCTTGATATTTTATGTTTTGGTGGTTAGATGTGATGCAAGCAGGTTATTTATTCTTAATCTTTATTCTCTCCATATTACAAAGTGCCAAATCTAAATTGTAATGCATGTTCTAGTAAGATCACGACAGTAAATATTCGCAAACAGATATATTGCTTGTCCATTTCTACAAGTATCAAAGGGGCGCTTGCTTGGCACTCGAGCAAGAGATGACAAGTCGTTTATCCAACTGTTATACTATAACATAATTATCACAAACGTATTTAACTGGATACTCTAAAATCACATGCTTACTAAATTCCATCTTTCGTACATCTTCATCTTCTCTAGCGATGGTATTCTCATCTCTTAATGTTTTACGATCGTTTAAAGAATCATTTTGGTCGCCAAAATAAACATAGCTAATGAAACGTGCACATGCAAGTAACAGTGAACCTGTGAGATCATCCACCTTGCCGGATCGGTAGGCGAATGACGAACGCTTCCCGTGTTACGACATTTCTATTCTAATTTACTTATCGTTTGGTGCTGGTCTACTTTTGGTGGGTTGGCAAGGTCGCTATCGGATGTTGTGTTCTTGTTGGGGTTATATGTGTTTCTAACTCGGATTTGTTACCAATGTTTGGATTTTCCTTTTTGAATAGAAATATTTTCGTTTAAATTTTATTAGATGTCTCATTGGTGTTTCTTTTTTCCACTTTGATTGCTACTGCTTGATTACTCCGCACCTGTTCTTGTAAGGTAAACACCATATTTGGTAAAAGCAGAGACAGGGTACGAATTTTGATTTGTGCTCGTCGACCCGGTGATCATTCCTTATTTAATTGGTCTTTGAATGACTTTCATTTAGCTCACCTCAAATTTTTCTGAGCTGTGATCATCATATCATTTTAGATATCACCCCCAAAACTAGCTCGAATGCATTTCACACACTTGGCAATTGACGTCTTTCGAGTTTTTCTTGGTACACAGTTATTATCTTTAATATTGATATTATCTTCAAAACAAGCTGTGTCTGATGTAACAATGACATTGGCGGACTCTTTCATCGTGTTCATGAGTTATTTTTAACTGAAGTGCAGTTGGAAGGCTGAACATTAATCATTGATGGTTCAGAGAACTGATTCATAATCACATGTTTGTGTTTAATTAACGGATGTGTGCCAGAATGTTGATGAGCGCCAAATA
Source organism: Ochropleura leucogaster (assembly GCA_958449745.1). NCBI lineage: Eukaryota > Metazoa > Arthropoda > Insecta > Lepidoptera > Noctuidae > Ochropleura > Ochropleura leucogaster. The sequence continues at coordinate 1,965,787 of OY288207.1, read as the reverse complement.
ATTAGGATTATTTCAGTGGATGGACTTGGATTTAATGTTTTGGTTTGGATGGAACTTCTGTGTAAAATCTGTACCATTTATTTTTATTTACCTTATTGACCTATTATGAATGTTTTGTGGCTAACCCAGAGACGCCACAAGATTAGATGTCAACAGGAAAGATAAAAGAAGTCTATGCCAGCGCCAGCGGAATGAATCAGGTTCAAAGTTGCATCATCAGTCGAAATAAATTATCGTAAATCTAGAACACTTTGCGCATCGCGCCTTATTGAAAACGTGGGCAACATCGAGTTAGATAAACAGTATCACACAATTTTCACTAAAACTTTACATTTTATTTATTTATTAAAACTTTATGCACAAGTAAAAACTGTTCAAAGGCGGACTTAATGCCTTAGGCATTTTCTACCAGTCTACCTTAGGGTGATGCAGAGACAAAACACAGTAGGTGCGATAGCAGAAAAAAAAGGATATTAGAAAATAAATATTTAAAAGAATAATATATATATATATATAAATAACTATAAATATATATACCTACAGCAAAATTATATAAAGTAACGAGACCATAACAAGACAACAACCACAACTTAAACACGAGACGATTCTACCAACTTCTTATAAATATATTCACGACATTTTCGTGCAATCAAAAGCTCAAGTCGCTCAATGTTCTTCATTCTTCAAAATCCTTACTAATATTATAAAAGCGAAAGTGAGTTTGTTTGTTACCTCTTCACGCTTTAATGGCTAAACCGATTTTGATGAATTTTGGTACAGAGATAGTGGGGAACCAGGTGACGGACATAGGCTAACTTTAAAAAAAAAAACTGGGATGTGAGGGAGAAAGAGGGAAAAAAATCAGTAAGGCGCAAGGGGAACTGTGTTACCCCGAATTTAACGCGAGCGAAGCCGCGGGCAAAAGCTAGTAATAATATAATTTTGTTAGTTTTGTTTTACAGAACAACTATTTTTACTTAAGTATTATTTACTTTTTAATTTGTTCAGAAAATGGCAATAGTTTTTCCCCAAAAAATACTGCAGTTACTATTTCAATGCTTCATTTAGAGTGTTGACGATTCATTTGAATTACTTCCCCGTCTGGCCGGCGCGTCGGCGCCGGCGCTCCCCAATTTTAAACGCTGCACTACCCTCTGTCTCCTGGCCCATAGCCAGCTCGTCTCCTCCTAGAGAACTTCATTCAAAGTTTACAAAGTTTCATTTTAAACTATCGTAAATGATAATTCTTGTAGAATGAAAAATTTAACAGTTAGTCAGCAGAATGAGTATATCGCAATTTATTACATGTCGGCCACTTTGTGTTGGCTACAAATGTGTTGCCCTTGCAATTTTCCCTTTTCTTTTCTTAAGTTTTCGCTTTAAATGCCTTTTGTTCTTTATCTTCTTCGTCGGAAACAATTAGCGAAACAATAAATAAAGCAAAATTTATTATCATTTAATAAATTGACAGCACTTAGCCGGGAATAATTTCAGGGAATTGTTTCCCTGAAATTTTCCTGAACTCTTTTCATCAATCTTTGAGCCGAATTCTGTTACCTCCGGTATCATTTGTTATGAATTCGTGGATATTATCATAAATTATACACATGCTATTTGCCTTCAAATATATCGGTCTCACCATCTCTTACAGCTGATTCGACTCTGGTCCCACCGTCATCCGCCCCCGCACTGATACCGCTGACGTCATCAGTTAATCGTGTTTGAGATACACGGAAAGTGTTAGAAAATTCGAGGTCGATGCACGACTCGTTATTTTCCTTCGTCTCATTTCTATTATTGCATGTTTTACCTATCGTAAGATATTTCTAGCTATGCTGTGTCTGTTTGTCTTCGTCGTCTGGTATAAATTGGTTTTTGTCTGCGGATTTACTCGTATGATTAGTTTTTTATTGCCTCTTAGATAATTTATGAACATGGCTTAGAAAATTTGCTCACCTCAAATTTTACACTGCATTTTCTATCCGGGCCGACAATTCTAATGCATCCATCTACATGAATCATTTTTAAAACTGATTCTGTTGTAATGGAACTTTCTGTAATATATTTGAGAGACAACGTTTTCAGGTTAAGTCCATTAGCTAACCATTGTAGTTAACAACGGGGGCGAGTACATTAGTGCCAAAATCCAGCACAAGCTGTGGCACATTGTGGCTGGTTAGTTCTATTTTAGTAGACTTGACACATCTAATGAATGTGGGTCCTCGAGTTTAGTTTTAACGGAAACATTTGCATAAGTAGTTATTGTTCCCGGGAAATTATTTGCAAATTATTTGAGGATTAAAAGCAAGCCCTAATTTGATAGCTCTGAAAACTACAACATCAAGATGCAAATTGTTTCTTCTCATGACGCTACTCATAAAAATAAAGTGATTTTATTTTCCAAACCATATTTTATTTTTGCAATGTGACTAACGTTAGATCGTTTTTCATAATACAAAAATGAAAATCATTTCCGTCCCGAAGTTGATCTATCTAGTCTTATTTCATCGATTCACTTAGCCAAAAATCTAGAAGAACATGAAATCCTTTACCACCTCATATTTGGCATAAAGCATAGATAAAATCAGTCTACAATGCTCGCAATCCTGGAATCTATGTGAGAGGGTTGGCATCGGTGAGACAGCCCATGCCATCATGCTTTCAACACAACCCGCACTGAGACCATGTGGTGCGGGTTGTTTCATGTCGTTTTTCCATTTGTACTATGGTACTATGGCACTCGCTCGTTGCCCTCCGAGCGAGATCGCAGTTTTCAGATGTAAATTGGGGCAGGTGTACAAATAAGAGCCACCCCAGGTTTAAACTGAACCGCACAATAGGTCAATAACTGATTACAAACTGATTTTATGACATTCACATTAAAATAGGATATAGATACAGCTTATTAAAAAAAAACAATAAACTAGCTCGTGTGGCTGCTATCCGTGATCCAAAAAAGTAAAGAGCCAAAAAGTTACTGTTGAAGATGAAATGACAGAATGAAATTCGAAATATGAATATTTAAAAAATTAAAAAATAATGTATAGTACGGCCAACGAGAAGCGATACCAAATGTAAACAAAACCGATCCTAAAACCCCATCTAAAATGGCCGCCCGAATGTTGGCGAACCCGTCTTAACGTTGTCATGTTTTTGCCGGGAGAACGAGATATTACGACAAAGGCACAAGATGGAAAGAGCTAAATATTAGATTGTCAACGCCACAGTTGTTCTTTAGGTTAATGACCTTTCGTATCGCTTCTCGTTGGCCGTACTTATAGATCCTAACGAAAAAAGGTTGAGGCACAAGAGAGGGTAAAATACCCAATCTGTTACACTTGTACAGTACTATCTACTAGGACATGTTGTGAGATGTTGGCATGCTTGTTATGAATGTCGTTACTGCTATAAAGCAGCTGTGGCATTCCAAGATTTCGACAATGTTTGAGTAACGTTTGTCACGTGTTGTTTGCTATTTGTGACTGACCTACATGCGAATTTGTGGCTATGAATTAGAGACTTCTTAGAACCTTTCACACACTTTGTCATGAATGTTCTATTAAGAATTTGCCAAAAGGTTTGTAAGGTCATATGCATCTGGCAATAGTTTGATGTGTTAAGGTGGGTATGCATCGGGAGCATTCGCGTGTAATGTTACAGCTCGAGCAAATCTAGTATTGCATAGAATACGGAATTTGTGCCCGGGGATGGCTACGGTCTCGCCCCCCCATCACATGGGATTTAAACATATCTGGAGTGATGGGGGTTGCACACTTCTGTCTAAACTCGGGGATTACAAGTCGTGATGTTATGTATGTTTCTCCGGTCAGTACTCAACTATTATAATGTAACTAGCTTTTCCCCACGAATTCGCTCGCGTTAAATTCGGGGTAACACAGTTCCCCTTTCCTGATTTGCAGGTACCTGCTACCTGTGAAACAGAATGACAAAGTTAGTATGAGAGAACCGAATTTCTTGTCCGGATTAACTTCAAATTGTGCATTTAAGCAATTTTTACGTAATTAATAAATCATTCTATGACACTAAGCTGAGCAGAACCCGCTGGGCATAGTTAATACATTATATGGCGCCTGAAACCGCTAACAAAATATATTCGCTAACGTAATGCAACAGGGGAATGTAACGCCTACGACTTCCAACCCACAAACTTCTAGAAACTAACATTTTTATCATTCTCAGCTAAGAATATGTTGTCGGTTGAAATGTAAATATTTTGAAGTGATTGAGGTTATATATGAACAATCAATAGGTACATGAAGTCATTTACACAAAGATTTGCATACACACCACATAATATACTGACACCGGAACATATAAGGTGAATGGTAATCCTTATTATTAATTAACTAGCTGTGCCCAGCGGTTTCACCCGCTGCCCACTTAGGGGTATGAAAAATAGATGTTGGCCGATTCTCAGACCTACCCGATATGTACACAAAATTTCGTTTAAATCAGTCCAGTCGTTTGGGAGGAGTATGGGAACGAAAACTGTGACACGAGAATTTTATATATGTATTAGATATTATAAAAGCGAAAGTGAATTTGTTTGTTACCTCTTCACGCTAAAGTGATTTTGATGAATTTTGGTACAGAGATAGTTGGGAACCAGGAGACGGACAAAAGCAACTTTTTTTTAAAGTGGGATATGAGGGAGAAAGAGGGAAGAAAAGGGAAAATTTAGCGTTGCTATTACAAATCCATAAGGCGCTTGAGGAAAAACTGCAGGTAGCACGGCCTGACGGGCCTGTTGTCTAGTGGTTAGTGACCCTGACTGCTGAGCCGGAGGTCTTGGGTTCCATTCCCACCCAAGACAAACTTTGTGTGTTGAGCATGATTGTTTGTTCTGTGTCTGGGTGTGATTTATCTATAATATGTATGTATTTATAAATTATATAAGTATGTATGTCGGTGGTCTGGTTACCATAACACAAGCTCTGCTTAGCTTGGGATCAGATAGCCGTGTGTGAGTTGTCCCAAGATATTTATTTATTTATTGTGTACAAACTACCCTAATTACCCTAAACTCTGAGGCGTTTTGTCTCTTAGCAATCAGTTGTTAGTTAAACCTCTACATCACTGTGTAGACTATAGACAACATACCGTACAAAGGCCTCTATATTTAAAACTAGCTGTTCCCCACGGTTTCACCCGCGCTGCTCAGCACCTGTTGGTCGTAGCGTGATGTTATATAGCCTATAGCCTTCCTCAAGAAATGGACTATTCAACACTAAAAGAATTTTCCAATTCCAACCAGTAGTCCCTGAGATTACCGCGTTCAAACAAACAAACAAACAAACTCTTCAGCTTTATAATATTAGTATAGAATAGAGTATAGATAATTGATTTCATACCATAAACGCGTACTGTATCTCGTTGTCTACATTTCGAACTAAAGAACTAGTAACAAAAAATACGACTTTCGACTTTAGTATTGCTTAAAACCAACACTCCTATTTTTGTTTTGTTTGTAATAAAAAATTAAAACCCAGAAATACGTGTATATCTTATTATCATCTCCAATTAAAAATCTAATATATATATGCCAGTTTATCAGTGATAGAGGGTTAATTACAATAAATCAATAGCCTTTCATCTTTTATTCAAAGACAGAACAAGGTATAAATCTCAAAGAAATGGCCCTGTAGGCGTTAACAACTGTGCTGCTCCAATAACTACAGTCGTCAACATATGCCCCACTACTCGTAAAATATACGTTTTTGCTGTAAACTTTGAAATCGGGTTAGTTTTCAGTTTAACTACGCTCGCCATAATTATCTTATAGAGTGATTAATACCGTGGTAATAGCGTGGTAAATGTTAGGGCTAATGAAAAAGCAATTTAATAGAGATTGCTGTAGGCCTACTATGACATCTTAAAGCAGAACTTATTCCACTGAGTGAAAGAGATGGTGCTAGACACCCTTTCCCTTAGCGGAATATGTTCTGCTTTAACACGTCATGGTAGGGTAACTGTTCATTGCTTCGATTGTACCTTTAAGCTAATTTTTATATCTATACTAATATTATAAAGCTGAAGAGTTTGTTTGTTTGTTTGTTTATTTGAACGCGCTAATCTCAGGGACTACTGGTTGGAATTAGAAAATTCTTTTAGTGTTGGATAGTCCATTTCTTGAGGAAGGCTATAGGCTATATAACACCACGCTACGACCAACAGGTGCTGAGCAGCGCGGGTGAAACCGTGGGGCCTGTGCCTATGCGTTGTAATGTAATTTTTCTACCTTTCTACCAACCAGGGTAGGTTACCTACACCTATACCTATACCTACCTATAAATGTTTTTAAAAGAGTAACCATGGAGTTTGTTGCCGGTTCTTCTCCATAGGAAACGACCAACCCGAACCGTGCATCTTTTCTCGACGTTTTATAAGTGCCCATGTAGGCCTATGTGAAAAAAAATATTTTGATTTTTATTTTAATTTTACCTTAACTACACAAAAATCTAAAAGTGACCTTTAACTTTTTTTATTAACCCTGCTCTTAAAACTTGAACATTACGGCCTAGGGAAACTTGCCCTTAGTTTAGTTAAATCGTATTTAAATGATAGACAGCAGCAAGTACAAATAAATGGTGTCAATTCAATGGGTTTAAATGTAAAGATGGGTGTACCACAAGGATCGATATTAGGTCCCTTCCTCTTTTTAGTATATATAAATGATCTACCCCATTTGTTTAAAAACCAACCACAAATGGTGTTATTTGCTGACGATACCTCTTTAATATTTAAGATAAACAGGCGTGCCACAAATCTTGACGACGTAAATAATGCCCTAATGCAGGTACATAATTGGTTTACCGCTAATAATTTAGTATTAAATGGGAAAAAAACGAAGTGCATAAGATTTGCTCTACCAAATGTCAAAAACAGTGTGTGTGACATAGTATTGAATCAAGAGAAACTCGAATTCGTCGAAAAAACTGTTTTCTTGGGAATAACACTCGATTCAAAGCTACAATGGGGTCCGCATATAACATCTCTTGCAGGACGCCTTAGTTCAGCAGCATATGCTGTTAGAAAAATCCGTCAGTTTACTGATGTAGATACCGCGAGACTAGTCTATTTTAGTTATTTTCATAGTATAATGTCATACGGTATTTTACTTTGGGGACGGGCTGCAGACATCGAGTCTATATTTATTCTGCAGAAAAGAGCCATCAGGGCCATATATAACCTACGTAGGCGAGATTCTTTAAGGGAACAGTTTAAGGATATTAACATCATGACAGTACCTTGTCAATATATTTATGAAAACATCATGTATGTCAGGAAAAACTTGCATCTTTTTAGTAAAAGAGGTGACAGACACAATTATAATACTAGAAATAGGGACCAATTAGTTCAACCAGGTTTCAGGTTAGCTAAAGTAGACTCATCTTTCATGGGGTACTGTTTAAAATGCTACAATAAAATACCTCCCCACATTCTTCAACTGAATGAAACGAAATTAAAATCTTGTATTAAACGCACACTATGTAGGCAAGCATATTATAAGTTGGGGGATTATATTGATGATAAAAATGCTTGGCTTAATGCTAGTCCTGCTCCACAAGCATAGGGATAAACTCATTGGTTAGTATCCGAAGCTATAGTGGAAGCTGCAGAAGATTGTAAGACTATCTTTGCAATGTATAGAATCAATTCTCTAGTATTGTATAATTATTAAGCCCATATGTGAGTGCTATGTATTATCATTGACTTGACGAAGCCCTGGTGGTTGATAGTGTCATGCTCACTTAAATGTCTCACTGATGGTGGCGGGTGTGTCGGGTCATTTAGCTCCCTTCAAAATGGTCGAGCTGAATGGGGCTGATCCATACGTCATGTTCGTGAACGGGCGCTGTCAGTTGGGACTGGTCATTTTTTAGCTACCACGGTTCATTTTTAAACTTATTTAGATTTAAAATTAAATTTTGCTTTTTATTTACTCTGGACGCTCTTACTGTGCACGCCTTTTTACATCGTTCTCACATATTTGTATAATCTCAACATGAATGATGTAAACACGATTTTGTAAAAATATTATAATTTAAAAGAGTGTCCATGGAGTTTCTTGCCCATTCTTCTCCATAGAGATCAACGCTTTGGAATGGGCAACTACAGTACTTTCACAAGTTATTATGCCTTGTGACCGGGACTGTAGATTCATTTTGTTTCTTGACTTTCAAAAGTGCCTGTAATGGTCTAATTGAAATAAATGATTTGATTTGATTTGATTTGATTGATTTGATTTGATTTGATTTGATTTATTATTTTTTCTTGCCGTAAAACCATGCTTGGACTGCAACGAATATTAGAAAAAAAATTGGTAAAATTGGTCCAGGCGTTGTTGAGTTATGAGCTTACCAACACATTTTGCGATTCATTTTATATTATAGAAGACTAGCTTTTGCCCGCGGATTCGCTCGCGTTAAATTCGGGGTAAGACAGTTCCCCTTGCGCCTCATCGATTTGCAACGCTAAGTTTTCCCTTTTCTTCCCTCTTTCTCCCTCACATCCCACTTTAAAAAAAAAAGACATTAGCCTACGTGTGTCCTGGTTTCCAACTATTTCAATCCAAAATTCATCAAAATCGGTTTAGCCATTAAAGCGTGAAGAGGTAACAAACAAACTCACTTTCGCTTTTATAATATTGGTAAGGATTAGGTTGCATGTTGAATGTTTATTTTTCTTTGTTATTTTGTTGCTCGTCGTAATTTGCGACTAATAAATGTTTTTTCTTTCTTTCTTCTTTCTTCTACTGTAAAGTTTATATCAATCGTACTAAAAGTCGATATAGAAATGCTTTGGTAGCAATTATGACTTGTCTAAGCTCTATATCCATATTAATTATTGAAGAGTCTCTGGATACTGGGAACCCCGGGAGATCGGCTGCAGTAAAACCATGTCAATCGCGTAACAGATTTATTAAGAGACTGGCTCCCACATACAATGTTGTACTGCATACCCACTTATTGCTATTATATATAAATGTTGTATTACCTACATCACACCTCCACACTTAAACTTCTAGTATATAACTAAAATATAAAGCTATAAATCTAAACGTTAACATTAACTAACACACAAACTTAACCTAATTATAACTAGACTTGTACTCTATGTACTAATAAGAATAACAATACATACAACTAACGTTAACATTAACTAACACACTAACTTAACCTAATTATAACTAGACTTGTACTCTATGTACTAATAAGAATAACAATACATAAAACTAACGTTAACATTAACTAACACATTAACTTAACCTAATTATAACTAAACTTGTACTCTATATACTATAATACTAACAATATATTCTTACATCTAATCGAACTCAAATCCATATCTAACCGGTTTCTTGCGAATACGGATGGGACGGTTCACGGAATCCGGAACGGTCGCGGCCGTCGGCGATGATTTACTGCCGACTGGTGGTGACGATGGTGCCCTACGGGTTGGTGAGGTCTTAGTGACCGCTGTATCCACCGCGTCACTCACTACTGGGCCGTCGCCCCCCACTTTGCCCCTACTCGTCCCCTCACGAACCCTTGGCTCCGATATACTTGGAGACAGCTGTTGCTGTTGCGGTTCAACGACATCCCCACTCACTTGTCCCTCGGACATTACGTCTGGGTACCTTATACTTGAACGTCGAGTTCTATGCCTAATTTGATCGCTATGCCGTGTGAGGAGTCGACCATCATCGCTGTTTACTACATACCTACGTGAACCTTGTGGGTTTACTACAGTTCCTTTTAACCACTTGTCTTTGCTACCGTAGTTCCTGGCCCATATCGTATCACCAACGGTGTGTTGCAATGGTTCAGTGCCCGAACTCGTCGACTGCTGACGCTGGACCCCTTCCACCCGGTCCTGACGCGCGCGGTCTGCGCGCAAAAGATCTAACCGGGAACGCAACGGCCTACGTTGCAACAGCATGGCGGGACTTTCCCCTGTAGTGCTTTGAATACTATTTCTATACGCTAGTAGGTATGTCTGTAACGCTGTGTCGATGTCTAATGCCTCTCGGACTGCCTTTTTTATTGTTCGCTTACATAATTTGACGGCATTTTCTGCTGCCCCGTTTGAAGCTGGATGATATACTGGGGAATACGACTGCTTAATACCGTTCAATTTTAAGAATTCTTCTAACTCCGTACTAGTAAATGGTGGGCCCTGGTCGGATACAACCTCCAAGGGCAAACCGAATCGCGCAAATAATGACCGCATAACCTTAATGACTGCCGAAGCATTTGTTTTATTCATTTCAAAAATTTCAATCCACTTTGTACTGGAATCTATAATTACGAAAAACGTTTTTCCCTGGTATGGGCCTAAAAAGTCTACATGTAATCTACTCCACGGCTGGCTTAAATACGGCCAACTACGTGGCGCAGCCTGCGGCGGCGCAGCTGCTTCCATCGCACATGTTTCGCAAGTGCGGCATGTCGATTCGATGTCTGCGTCTATATTGGGCCACCACACAAAACTTCGAGCCATCGACTTGGTCTTAACTATGCCCATGTGGCTAACATGAAGCTCTTTTAGTATTGTGTTCCGAAGAGTTGGTGGTACAACAATTCTATAGCCCCACATAATACAACCCCGTTCCACATATAATTCGTGTCGCCTAATAAAGTACGGTTTCATCAATTCGTCTGTGCAATGCGACGGCCACCCTGACTGTACGCTAACCATCACTCTACTAAGCACCTGATCCCGTGCTGTTGCTAGACGTACATCATCATTTGTCACCGGCAAAAAACTTTCTGCAAAATTTAAATAGGTATATTCACGCCCTATTTTATTCTTATCTGTTGGTTGCGGCAGTCGCGACAATGCGTCGGCACAGTTTTTAGCAGACGCAACATATTCTATATCATACGAATAACCTGTTAATATTATTGCCCACCTTTGCAACCTGGATGCTGCCATCACCGGAATGCCTACTTTATTTCCAAAAATGTATGTTAAGGGTTTGTGGTCCGTTCTTAAAGTAAATTTCCTACCATACAAGTACTGATGGAATTTTTTAACACCGTATATAATCGCTAATGCCTCCCTGTCTATTTGAGCATACGATCTCTCCGCGGAGTTAAGTGTGCGTGACGCGTATGCGATCGGGCGTTCGCCTTCCGGCGTGATGTGCGAGATGACGGCGCCTATCCCCGTGGCGCTAGCGTCCGTCGTCAGCACAAGCGGTAGCTCCAGGGAGTAATGCACAAGCACTTCACTCGTACTCAGTGCCAGCTTAACCCGAGCAAAGGCTACCTCACAAGCATCGCTCCATACGTACTTCACCCCGGCACGCAACAAATTATACAATGGTGTAAGGATCGAACTTACATTTTTTATAAATTTACCATAATACATGACCATCCCAATGAAAGCTTTCAACTCCGATACGTTCCTCGGTATCGGAGTTTTAACAATTGCTTCCACTTTATCTTTGCACGTGTGAACACCTTCCTTACTTATTACATACCCTAAATATTCGAGCGACTCCACAAAGAAAGAACATTTTTCTTTTTTTACTTTTAAGCCACTCGACTTTAGGCGTTCAAAAACTTTATGTAGGCTACTTAAGTGTTGTGGTGTGTCCTTTCCTGTTATAATAATATCATCTAAAAACACTCCTACGTGGGGTATATCTGCAAACAATTGTTCTAAACATCGTTGAAATATTCCTGGGCTCGACGACAGCCCATAAACTAATCGTTTATACATGAAAAGCCCTTTATGTGTGTTAATTACCGCGTATCTCCTAGTATCATCCAGTTCAAACTGGGCGTAAGCCTGTGACAAATCGATTTTACTAAACCTTTCGCCTCCGTGTAACCGAGACAAAAGATCTTCTACCTTCGGTAATGGATAACGGTCGACTTCTAACACCTTATTTAAGGTTAGTTTAAAATCAGCGCAGACTCTAATGGTACCATCTTTCTTGACGACCGGCACGATTGGTGTTGCCCAGTCTGAGTGGTGGACGGGAGTGAGGATGTCGTCGCGCACGAGCTGTTCCAGTGCGCGCTCAACCGGCTCCCGCAGCGCGTACGCCAAAGGGCGCGCGCGCAGGAAACTCGGGCGCGCTCCCTCGCGCACTTGGATGCTCACTTGTCCTCCCGTGAACCGCCCCAGGCCATCCGCAAACACCTCACCGTATCTGGAAATGAATTCCGAGCATTTGAAATCCAAATTTCGATTATTGTTGACTTTATTATAATGCATAGTCGACACTGATATATTTAGCTCCGTTAACCATTGTCTACCTATTAAAACGGTATTTCCATTGTCAATAACATATAAATCCAATACCTTTTCAGTATTATTATATTTAACGACGGGTTTAATAACACCTACAGGCCTAACTAGTTCACCCGTGTAATATCTTAAAACCAACTTAGTGGGTTTAATACTTAAACTGGAAAACATTTCCTGATATAACTGGTAATTAATGCACGAGATTGCACTCCCCGTGTCACATTCCATTCTTAAGTCACAACCGTGCACACTTACAGAAATCATAATAGGTTCACACTGTGCAAGTGATAAGCGATTAATAGGTACTATTACCTCGTCACTGTCGCTCCCCGTCGAGTAAGCGCCACACCTGTCGTCGCTGCCATGCCCGTCTTCTTGTATGTTATTTAAGAAATTATTCTTGGTCAACCTCGGACACATCCGTTTTAAATGTCCCTCCTGGGTACAAATTCTACAAACATACAGTTTGAATTTACACGTATTCGAATTGTGTTTGCCTCCACAGACTTTGCATTCCTCTGTTTTAGTGCCCGCTCGAAGTAAGTTGTAACCCGCTCCGCCTATGGTACTTGGACCGCCGCCGCCGGATTGTCGTGAGTCACGTGTCGAGCGAGTGTTTCGCCTCGCGGCCGGCCGATAGCCACCGCCGCCGCCGCCTCCCAACGCACCGCGCCTTCCTCCGCCGCCGTCCTGCCCGATCTTATGAACGGGTATGGACTCCGCAACCGCTGCACTGCCGCCGGTCCTTCTTCTCGTACCGTCTTCCACTATTGCCGCGTTTGTCTCAGCCGCCTCCATCGATAAGGCCAGCTTATACGCCCGGTCGATACTGATGCTGTCGTCTTCAGTAAACAACTTCTGCCGAATGTCATCATTTACTAAGCCGCACACAAATTGATCTCTCATATTTTCTTTTAAACTGTCCGCCGTAAAAGAACAATCTTTACTTAGTCTTTTAAGCTCCGAAAAGTACGTCGCGATATTTTCACCAGGTTTTTGAATCCGTTGTCGAAATTTGAACCTCTCAGCGAGCATACACGGTTTGGGGTTTAAGTGTCCTTTCATTACCGCTATTAACTCCGAATAAGTCTTTGTGGATGGTTTAACGGGTGCGCATAAATTTACCATTAACTCGTATGCACTATTACCCACCACAGTAATTAAAGTTGCGACTTTTAATTCACTTTTTACACTGTTGGCAATAAAGTATTGATCTAATCGATCCACATACGTGTCCCAATTGTCTTTCGTTAGGTCAAACGCACCGATCTTTCCAACCGCCATTTTAAGTCCGTTTTTTTTTTAACTTTGCACCGCACAGTTCGCACGAGAAAAAAAACAATCCACAACACCTTTAGAGTTTTCTGGTCACAATATAACCTTTACACGCGTGAAATCACTTAATCGTCGCCACTGAAGAGTCTCTGGATACTGGGAACCCCGGGAGATCGGCTGCAGTAAAACCATGTCAATCGCGTAACAGATTTATTAAGAGACTGGCTCCCACATACAATGTTGTACTGCATACCCACTTATTGCTATTATATATAAATGTTGTATTACCTACATCACAATTATAAAAGAGAAAATCATGGGAAATATTTTTTTTCGATCATCACGCGGGTTAAAGTAAGCGTTAACCCAAAGTAATTGCCACGCGGACGTAGTCGCGGGCGGAAGCTAGTTTCTTATCAAGCTATGCAGCTAAGCTTCTTTAATGCTGATCCCTACTATTTAATAACTACATCACACAACATAACAGTTATAGCAGCAATGAAAATAAAATGATCACCAATAATATTTGATCACCTCATTAGGAAATCCACGCATCCCGCCGTCCAACGAACATTCCTTCAACCTATTACAACATCTAAAACAAACGCAGGAAGGCATAAATTCGTTTGCATGCGACATCATAATCCCATTGCACACGTCCAGTCGAATTTGTATCTACTTAAAGACGTGGATGTTTTATAAATAAAGTTATTTATATAGAAAAGTACCGTCAGCAACGACGCCTACGACGCTTGGGCTATTTATAAGAATTACTATAATGTTGGTATCGGAGACGCGTTGTCGTGGCTTTGTGTTTGATGATGTTTTAGCTTGTTTTATTTGTGGTTCAGATTGTGTGCGCTGTGTTCAGCTAATCACTATATGAAGTCACTAGCTGTTCCACGCGGTTTCACCCACGCTGCTCAGCACCTGTTGGTCGTAGCGTGATGTTATATAGCCTATAGCCTTCCTCAAGAAATGGATTATCCAACACTAAAAGAATTTTCCAATTCCAACCAGTAGTCCCTGAGATTAGCGCGTTCAAACAAACAAACAAACTCTTCAGCTTTATAATATTAGTATAGATTACTTCGTGTCTCTTCCATTCTGGTTTCGTCTCATACAATTTTACGTTTCAATATTTATTTATGAAAACAGAAAAAAAACAATAATAGGTACTTAAAAGAGTTGTTTTTATTCCTTTTTTACATTTTTTCATATTTCTTATTAAAAATTACAGAAAACTTTTGAACAGTTAGTAAAATTAGAATCTTGAAGTAGTAATCTAGTAGAAGTAGTAATCGGGGTTGCGGGTTGTTCGAAAGAGATACCGCGGCCTCGGAACGTAAAGGGCAACAGAAGGAACATGGGTGGGTTTTAGTCAGTACAAGTCTGACATGCCCCCCCGCTCCGCCCAGAGCGGGGGAAGTCATTGGATGATTTCCCACCCGAAAAAAAAAAAGTAGTAATCTAGACATAAGTGCAGCTATACAAATACTAGCTTTTGCCTGCGGCTTCGCTCGCATTAAATTCAACTACCTGCTACTACCGGTAGTTTTTGCCCTTGCGCCTTATTTATTGTAAAAGCAATGCTAAGTTTTCCCTTTTCTACCCACTTTCGCCCTAATTTCTCACGTTCTCACAAAAAAAGCTTATGTCCATCTTCAGGGTCCCAACTATCTCTACACCAAAATTTAACAAAATCGGTTTAGCCATTTAGGCGTGAAGACGTAACAAAAAAACTCACTTTCGCTTTTATAATAATAGTAAGGATATATAAAACATTTAAACAGTTAGTAAAACTAGAATCTTGAAATAGAAATCTAGATCTATATAAAGTTCTACAAATATTAATTTGCGTAAATCGTGCGCGGAACTTTTCGCCCTTGTAACTTATGGTGACCTCATCTTAAACATATTCAATCGTTTCTGAGAATCGCTCTACAGTCACCATTATTTATTTATCGACTGGTACTCGTTTATACCTACTTAATATAAATTGAACCAGATTTTATACCTGTGTTGCACTGACTTGGTGGGTAGTAGTGGGTAGTAGTAGTGGGGCTAGGTGTGCATTGTAGGGCCGCAATGGAATGAGGTCTTCAAAACCAGGTTTTTTTTCGGAAAATAACCAATTTATTTGCAGTATCGGGTTAACTTATCGATCAAAGAAAGACTGCAGGCAGATGCTGGATGCGGCAAGCTGAAGACAGGGCGCTATGGCGCTCATTAGGGGAGGGCTATGTCCAGCAGTGGACTAATATAGCCTGATGATGATGATGATGATCGGGTTCACTTTAACAATAGAAAATATATGGCTCTGGTTCTATCACGCACCGTTACCGAGATAAGGGCTTGAGATTTTTGAGTATGAGCTTCGGTGAAAATCTTTACTGGTAAGAAATAGTTGTTACAAAAAAATTTAGAGGTGTCAAGAGACACCCGGATGGAACGAAGTTCCTATAGAAATGAAAATATCTAGCTTGCTTTCTATAAGAGAGAGAGACAGAAAGACAGACAGAGAAACATGCGACGCCGCACAGCTTACAATAGCTTACTATAGCAAAAAGTGTCGTGACAACTTTTGTAAGAATTTTTTCCGTCTAGCCCCCTTTCACAACGCGCGATAAGGAACTTCGTTCCAAAAACGATGAGGTCATACAAAAAGATCTTTTTTTTTGTTTTGTTTTCTATGCTACTCATAGTGCCCCTAAGGCTGTACTCCAATTCCGCTCCGTAGACGACCCACTGACCGATCATTGTATAGTTAACCTAACTAGTAACTTTAACACGCGTGACGATTGAAAAAAAATATCATCAGTCCCCTTTTTTTCCCTTTTTCTCCCCCTTTTCTCACAAGCCTATGTCGGTTTCCAGGGTCCCGACTATATCTGTACCAAAATTCATCAAAATCGGTTTAGCCATTTAGGCGTGAAGAGGTACCAACAAACTCACTTTCGCTTTTATAATATTAGTAAGGATATTTATTTTACAATCACCTTCATAATCTTGGTCCAAATTTGTGATTTGCACAACACATTTTCTTCTATACAAGACTTTCAGCCGTGATCTAAGTATTTATTTCTTTTCTAGCTGTATTGTGTTTTACACAATCAATTCATTCGGTCGTATTCGTCAGTATTCGTTTTTGGAACGAAGTTCCTTATCGCGCGTTGTGAAAGGGCTAGACGGAAAAAATTCTTACGAAAAGTTGTCACGACACTTTTGCTATAGTAAGCTATTGTAAGTTGTGCGGCGTCGCATGTTTCTCTGTCTGTCTGTCTGTCTGTCTCTCTCTCTTATATTTTCATTTTTATAGGAACTTCGTTCCATCCGGGTGTCCCTTGACACCTCTAAATTTTTGGTCTTACTTTTATCATCGACAATCTCCTTAGATCCGCGTCAGACTATTAATTATCATTTATTTCATCATCATATTCTTGCCCGATATGCTTTGGTATCGATGCAATACGCATTTTATTTGTTTGGTTTATTCTGTTTCATCATAAAATGTTCTTAAATATGTTTCGATGTGAATTATATTCTCGTTCCTTTCTAACTATCTACAGTAGGAAGAAACTATCTCCTAATGTCTGAACTACTTTCATTTGGCTCAATAAACTTCCTCCTAGGCTTTGTCTGTGAGTAAAAACATAAAGCTTTTTGCGTAATCGTGAGTAGAGCTTTTTGGTAGTTGTTCAAAATCAAAGTGAAATTCTTTATTGCTAAGTGGAGTAATTTAGATCTTAACAAATGGTAGGATCTTAGAACCTAGATGTTTTATTGCGTAATATATTTATATATATTATATATTTATATATTATAATATTATAAAGCTGAAGAGTTTGTTTGTTTGTTTGAACGCGCTAATCTCAGGAAGTACTGGTTCGATTTGAAAAATTCTTTTAGTGTTAGATAGTCCATTTCTTGAGAAAGGCTATAGGCTATATAACATCACGCTACGACCAACAGGTGCTGAGCAGCGTGGGTGAAACCGCGTGGAACAGCTAGTTGCGTAATATATTTTAAGTCTAAGTACTGGTTTTTAGTGTGTCAAAAACTACTGATGTTTGATCGAACTGAAATTGAGGTCTCATAGATATAGCAGGAAGGGTTAATATATTGAGATTTATAAAGTGAGGTTTTCAAGAATCTTAAACACGATGTATTATAAATGACTTCTTCCCAGCTAAAACACTAGGAAGTGGCGAAGGGCGGGGCGTATTTGTGGGACTGTCTCTTGGAATTTGACGATCAAAAAGTGCTAATTATCAGCCTAATCTGAATAAATAACGTTTGATTTAGATTTTCTGATTTTTACTATGGTAGACGTGACAATGAAATTCAATGCTGCAAACATATTTAATACTAAAAACGTATTTTTTTAGGTAGGTATTTTTTTACGGGTGGGTAATCCTTACTATCCTTACTACTTATATAATATATATATATATATATATTTATATATATATTACATTTTATATATTATTATAAAAGCGAAAGTGAGTTTGTTTGTTTGTTTGTTACCTCTTCACGCTTTAATGGCTTAACCGATTTTGATGAATTTTGGCACAAAAATAGTTGGGAACCAGGAGACGGACATAGGCTAATTTTTATTAAAAAAAAATGGGATGTGAGGGAGAAAGAGGGAAAAAAAGGGAAAACTTAGCGTTGCTATTACAAATCAATAAGGCGCAAGGGGAACTGTGTTACCCCAAATTTAACGCGGGCGAAAGCTAGTCATCAAATAAATGGAGCGGGGGGAGTGCCAGACTTTAACTGACTAAACCCCACCCATGTAATGTGCCCTTTATGTTCCGGGGACGCGCTATCTCTTACGAACAAGCCGCAACCCGGGCAAGCAACTTATAGGTATGATCTGTTTTTAAAGGGTTTTAAATCAAGAAAAAACTATTGTTTATTTGCTTATCATACATCTAGTTGTACGTGCTCTCTATTTTGACACGCTAGGATATCGTAAAGCAAGAGAAACAATAAACTTTGTCGAAAAATCCCGATGTTTCGCGGGTATTAATACTCTGACGCCTACGAGTGCCTACGAGCAGCACACTAACCCATTTTTCATGGCCTAATCTTAACAGTTGTGTATGTTAGTAAGACTTTTTCTTTTATTTTAAATACTGAGAATTTGTTGGAATGTTTTATCCTTGACTTACTTATGTCTTTGTGACGTAGGTGATCTTTTAGAGGGAACTATTATGAGCAGGCGATGATGACAAAATTCTTGATATTTTTTGTCTGGACCTTAAAAGAGACCTCTGAGTTTGTTTTGGCTGTTTCTTCTCAGGGTAGTCGGGTACGAAACACTGGCCTCATCTAGTTTAAAAAAG
Source organism: Ochropleura leucogaster (assembly GCA_958449745.1). Taxonomy (NCBI): domain Eukaryota; kingdom Metazoa; phylum Arthropoda; class Insecta; order Lepidoptera; family Noctuidae; genus Ochropleura; species Ochropleura leucogaster. The sequence continues at coordinate 1,946,876 of OY288207.1, read as the reverse complement.
ACGTGTAAAAGTGTTTGTGGAAACCTACTTGCAAAATAAACATCATTTATCGAATTCTTACCTACTGAACTTGATGATTGACTGTAATTCTTTATGGTTTATTTATTTCATGATGTAACAATGAATCGTCAGTAAAACTTGTATAATGTTCAGAGTATTAGAATGAAAAACATAAAATAATTAGATATAAGCGAATGATAGTATTTCATTTGTGATCGTCTGACCTGAAACTTTATTTAAGACTAGCTGTGCCCAGCGGTTTCACCCGTTGCTCACTTAGGGGTATGAAAAATAGATGTTGGCTGATTCTCAGACCTACCCGATATGTACACAAAAGTTCGTTTAAATCGGTCCAACCGTTTCGGAGGAGTATGGGAACGAAAACTGTGACACGAGAATTTTCTATATTAGATAAAACTTATCTCTGGAAAAACAACTTAATGTTCTCATAAAACGGGGCTTCCTCTCTTTTGCGCCCTTGCTGTGTCCTACAGAGTTCAATGATATGAATTATTAACTATCACCTAGATAACATTATGGTAAATATTGAAATCAATGCAAACATCTCAGGATGGAGGTGTAACTGCAAATTTCCTTCTACACTATAAGTCAGACCTTAGGGTGTAGAAGGAAGTACCTATGCAGTTTATAACTTACTGTAAAACAGGTACTGACGGTTTTGTGTATGTGAGTTTAATTGTTTGCAAACGCTCCCACGATACAGGAGAAATTCCTAGTGTGGAGAAACGTTTTATTAACAATAAATATATATATATACCGTGACGTGACTGACAGAGGAGAGTGACGAAGAAGAAAACGTGTTGCATCGACCCCAAACGGGACAAGGGCAGGAAAATGATAAGGGCGACATAATTTCCAATATGCCCATCGACTATAGACATCAAATCATTCAGCGTTTGTGTTTGTTCGTGAAACACCCGGCCTCAACCTTACTTCATGGACCAAAATAACCCATCACACGTCCGCAACTAATCTGTCGCTAATTCTTTGGTTTAGGCTTGCCAAATGTATTAATAGAGCGATAACCTGTCTGCCGGAGCACCTGATCGGTTCACTTTCTGACTTTTGGAGCTGGGGATTAGGCTAAGATTATTTCAGGCGTTTTTCTAGACATAAATCTTGTTAAACGATTTTGGCTGAGAATGATAGATGCCAACCACATAATTCTAGCTATGGAGATGAAGTGGTGTCACGAACTCCATTTCAAAAATATAAAATAAAGTCTGAAAAATCTGAAGCCCAAACTTACTGGTGCTAACATTTTTCCGTGATTACAATAACCGGGATAATCTTCTTAGCTTTTTTTTTGTGATTGGCAAATCAACAAATTACTTCCCCTGTTCTGGGCGGGGTGGGGAGAAGTGTCAGACTTGTACTGACTAAAATCCATCCATGTTTCATCCAACCTTTATGTTCCGGGGCCGCGGTATCTCGAACAACCCTTCACCCCGTGCGGCTATGTCCCAGGCGCACCTCTGCTTTGCTGACATCTCTTTGATGCTCGCGTGGAACACTCGTCGACGCGGTCTGTCGTCAATCTCTTTTTTTTCGCCTATGTCCTTCTCCAGGGTCCCACCTATCTCTGTACCAAAATTCATCACAATAGGTTTAGCCATTTAGGCGTGAAAACATAACAAACAAACGATCTAACTTTCGCTTTTATTGTAAGGGTATTCTATGCTTCAAATTGGTTTTCTTACTATCAACGGAACAAATACTTAATTTTGATGTTGTACATGGATTCTTTGGCAATCGAATACTGCTACAGTAGATTATCATCTAAACATATTAGAAGAGCACTTACCCGACATACTGAAAGGTTTATAATAAGCCCATGCTATCAACATAATTCTTGCCAGGGCAAGGTTGCACCTGTCATGCGTAATACTCTACTAAATCAACTGATTTTTGGCGCAGTGGCTGAGGGATCGTTCGATTCCCGCACGGAACAAATATTTGTATGACCTGTGGATAGTTGTTTCGGGTCTGGCTGTTTGTGTATATGAGCTTATATGTTTGTAAACGCACTCACGATGCAGGAGACATTCCTAGTGTGGTAACGTTAAAAAAAAAAGAGAAAGAAGATATTATTTCGACAGTTCTAAACTGTAGGGCCCAAAAGATGTCTAAGCTCAGTCAACTGGGAAGGTTGTTGAGGTACTTCTTCCCTGATAGGAAGTGGTAACTAACTGGACGCTCTTACTGTGCACGCCTTTCTACATCGTTCTCACATATTTGTATAATCTCAACATAAATGATGTAAACACATTGTGATTGTAAAAATATTATAATTTAAAAGAGTGTCCATGGAGTTTCTTGCCCATTCTTCTCCATAGAGATCAACGCTTTGGAATGAGCAACTACAGTACTTTCACAAGTTATAATGCCTCCTGACCGGGACTGTAGATTCATTTTGTTTCTTGACTTTCAAAAGTGCCTGTAATGGTCTAATTGAAATAAATGTTTTGATTTGATTTGATTTGTAAAGGTAAGGTTTGCGGTTTCATCTTTGTATACCGTGATAAAAATAGCCTATGTTTTAATCCATGGTATAAGCCATCTACGTGCCAAATTCGATCCAAATCGTTCTAGGCGTTTGAGAATGAAGAAGCACGTACACACACATACAAACTTTCGCCTTTATAATATTAGTGTGATGTCCATACAAACTTTGCTCCCCTGTTTCACCCTCTTTGGGCTTGAATTTTGTAAAATCCTGTTTAAGTGAGCAGTTACGTCCTAAAAGGATCCATCACGCAAAATTCTAGATTCCTAACACTTGTAGCTTCTGAGATTTTGTGATAAGTGAGTCAGTGGTTTTGTCTTTTATAAATATAGATAGTATAATAATAATGCAAATGTAGACTCAGCAATCATTGTGCCGATAGTCGTATCTGCCAATAACTTAATTGCCAAGAGCCTCGACCAATACCGGAGGAGGCTCTCGTTAGGCAGCTGGATTAAGGGCTCGATACAGAAAGCGGTACTCCTGGACACGGCTCGTATTGTTAGAAGGTTCCTTTCTCTGGAACCCTGACCGCCTGTAGCTTCGACCCTGTTCCCGAAACGGGTGGGCTATAATTTTTATATTTTTCTTATTAAGATTTATTTCAATATGTGAAGAAAACAATAAATGAACTAATAATGCAATACATAGTAAGAATCGACGGTTCAAAAGTACAGATTCTGAACGTAGTATGTAATTTTATTTTTATTTGAAACACACTTTGAAGAGACTACATCAGCGGAAAAAGTTGAAAAAGACATTTGAGGTAAAATATGACAAAAATATATTTCAGGAAAACTGTCATTTAATTTTTTTAAGTGTCTTCTCAACATCGTCTTAACAAACGAATGTCAATAACCACAATACTGTCATGACGAGGTCAATGTCCCTGTTCTCAGTTATTCTAAAATAGCACTTTCATAGGAAACTTCGGTAGAATGCGGTCACAGCGTTGACTGACGGGCGACCGCGACGGTCAAAACTTTCGACGACCGTTTTCATTAAATTTTTGACGATGAATGGCGAAAACTTGGGCGTTCACCCTGTTTGAGACTGTTCGAACTCTTTGAAGTTTATGGCATAATTTCTTTAACCACAATAAATTAAAAAGGAGAGCATAGAATCAAACATAGCCATTAATAAATTGTTTACTTATTTCTGAACTTACCATAAAAAGAAATAAACAGTTTATCAATGGCTTTTAAAATCTCTATTTTATCATATCTACTAGCTTTTGCCCGCGGCTTCGCTCGCGTTAAATTCGGGGTAACACAGTTCCTCTTGCGCCTTATTGATTTTGTAATAGCAACGATAAGTTTTCCCTTTTCTTACCTTTTTCTCCCTCACATACCACTGTTTAAAAAAAACAAATAGCTTATGTCCGTCTCCTGGTTCCCAACTATCTGTACCAAAATTCATCAAAATCGGTTTAGCCATTAAAGCGTGAAGAGGTAACAAACAGACAAGCTCACTTTCGCTTTTATAATATTAGTAAGGATGTTTCTTCAGATCTTAAAGCTGCATTACACTTTTAACCATTTAGTAATGGCGTCGCATTAACTATTTTCAGGTTTTCTGTCAATTTCGTTGGCTATTTCCTTTCATGATTGAAAGTTAGGTATTCCATTATCTCATCGCTGAAATGGCTCATTGCTAAGAGCGAGCACAAAACGTGGTCCAGAGACCTTTCTTTTCGCGGGGTAAAAGGGGCTTTTATTTTAAAATCAAAATACTTTTTTTTTTTCACATAGGCCCACTTTTAAAATGTTGTGAAAAGGTGCACGGTTGGGGTTGGTCGTTTCCTATGGAGAAGAAACCGATCAGAAATTCTTGTTGCACCTTTTTCAAAAACACACTTAAATCTAGGAAAATCTCAGATATTGACAGAAATAAGCTATATGACATCACATCAGCGTATGACGAGGAAGCTAGCTAAGCGGCTAATGAAAGATATTTTATGATACTTGTACCAGAGCACTTCTCTCACAAAATCTCATTTAGTGGCGACCGTAGAAAGGAATGCAGATACTGGAATAACAAACTGTCCCCGCCTCAATAATAGACAATGTTGCCACAATAAAATAATATTGAAATTGAAACTGCATGCAGTATTCCTGTGCCGATGACATCAACCTGCGTGCTTGCATCTATCAAGGCTAACCAGCTCGTAAAAAGGGTTAGTCGTGAGTTTGTATTATGTAAACGAGATGACCCAGACCTCAAACTGTGTATCTATACACAGTAGATTACTCTTTATTTTATGCCAAGTCTGAGCTACTTTCATCCACTTATTTGTTTACTAGCTTTTACCCGCGGCTTCGCTCGCGTAAAATTTGGGGTAACACAGTTCCCCTTTCCTGATTTGCAGGTACCTGCTACCTGCAGTTTTCCCTTGCGCCTTATTGATTTGTAATAGCAAAGCTAAGTTTTCCCTTTGCTTCCCTCTTTCTCCCTCATATCCCACTTTTTTCTAAAATAAAATAGCCAATGTCCGTTTCTGGGTGCCAACTATGTAACAAAATTCATCAAAATCGGCGTGAAAACAAACAAACTCACTTTCGCTTTTATAATATTAGTAAAGATGGTCATCGGGGTAACTTAAAGTATCTAGGTATGCAAAGAAAAAAATAACAATCAATGAGGACACGACTCCTTATAAAATTGTCGCAATAACTTAGAAGGACGCATTTGTATGTTTTGCTCTTATTTTTCAACAAGGGGCATGCTACGATATCAATCTTTTTTTTGGATGGCAATTCATCAAATAACTTTCCTTGCTCTGTGCAGAGCGAGAGGAAATGTCCGACTTTTACTGACTAAAACCTATCTATGTTCCATCTTTTGCCGTTTGCGTGGTATCTCTTTCGAACAACCCGCAACCACTGACGATATTCACCTGGCAATAAATCTAACGATAAAATACTGAGCTAGGAACTATATTTAAGACTAGCTTTTGCCCGCAGCTTCGCTCGCGTTAAATTCTGGGTCACACAGTTCCCCTTTCCTGATTTTCAGGTACCTGTTACCTGTAGTTTTTGTCCTTGCGCCTTAATTCTTGTAATAGTAATGCTAAGTTTTACCTTTTCTTCCCTCTTTCTCAATGAAATCTCACTTAAAAATAGTTGGGATCTGGACATAGGCTTAACTTTTTTGAACCGATTTTGGTGAATTTTCGTATAGAGATTACCAAAATTCATCAAAATCAGTTTAGCCATTAAGGTGTGAAGACGTAACAAACAAACAAACTCACTTTCGCTTTTATACTATTAGTAAGGATTAATCGCAAAGCATGTAGCAATAAAGTCGTGTAATAATTGATATCGTGTGATGGTTTATCGAATCAGGAAAGTTATGGCAATTTGCTGGATAATTATTATGTATTTATGGATAAATTTTAGTATCGCTGTATGCTAACTGAACAAATACACAAAACTGAACCGTTTACTAACCGTTGAAATTGTTGTGGGGCATAAACAGGTACTCCTACCTACCTACTATTCAAATATGTTGATCAGCTTATCAGCCTTTCTAATTACCTAGATACAGAAAACGCAGAAATCCATCAAAACGCCGTAAACTCGGCCAGACTAAACGTCTAGCCTATACACAAAACATTACTCTCGGGAGTTCATCGCAATCGGTTAAAAATAACTCTTGTTCGTACCATATGCTGTCTCCGTAACTATATGACGCTCGTCAGTTAGACTTTGAGTCTGCTTGCTTGCTTTCCTAAATCCCGGAGCTCTAGAATAAGGGAATAGCTTGGGGAACTCTGTATTATTTAACAATTATAGACACTGCCTACACCTCAATGTCATTAAAGTGGTTTTTGTCTTTTTATTACAACACTAGCTTTCGCCCGCGGCTTCGCCCGCGTAAAATTTGGGGTAACACAGTTCCTCTTGCGCCTTATTGATTTGTGCAACGCTAAGTTTTCCCTTTTCTTCCCTCTTTCTCCCTCACATCCCACTTTTTTTTTAATAAAAATTATAGCCTAAGTCCATCTCCTGGTTCCCAACTATCTCTGTACCAAAATTCATCAAAATCGGTTAAACCATTAAAGCGTGAAGAGGTAACAAACAAACAAACTCACTTTCGCTTTTATAATATTAGTAAGGATTTCAAAATAATAACGTTAAGTACTAATTATGCGTGGGGTAGTGCTGCAACTTGTCTGATGTTAAGCGATGATGGGGCTTATTGCCTTAGTTTCAGGCTTCCTCGTATGCAGGGATGGTATATCTTGGGCTGTCAATTGTGGTACTTTCTGCAATTAAAGGTCTCACGACATTGGTCTTCCAGGTGTCCCACCCGTCCCTTGCAAGAGCCAGCCCGCGTTGCTGAGCCAGTAAGTTAAAATAGTCCATAAATAATATCACTCAGATCCAGTACTGTCCTTTGCTGTCCCTCAGCGACGCCCTAAGCCGAGGTTCGTACCCCACAGGGGGTGCCCTTAGCGTGTAGTCGCTTAGTTTGTAAGTTTATACCCTGGCTGGAGGTCTTAATTTTTAAGGCACCCACAGGATTCGCCCGGTTAAGCAGACGACAACCTCCTTGGTTGAACTGCGAGATGCCATTCATAAAAAAGGTCTTCCAGGACCCTGGTGATCGGCCTTTTGTTCGCTGCTGCACCATCCGATGAAATTGAACATTGTTTTACTGAGTAAATTTCCGTCTTATGTTGTGACCACGCTAGAACGTCAGTTTGTAAATAAACAAATGAAAAGTAGTATTACAAAAATCTATAAATTCACGAAAGAACAGATGGGATGCCGACTCGAATTAATCGATACAAATGTATTTCGATACATTACCCAATAAACACACGTTGCAACTTCATTCAACATCCAATTCTACAATTAGTTCAAACAAACACTTCTCAATTAGCAGTTCCAGCAAATCCTAGCTGTTACTTGCCTACACTGTGTCCGCGATTTAGTTTTCAAGCTTGTAAACATAAGTGTGTTTTCGGAATAACCACTTTATCTAGTAACACATAAAGTACAGTTTTCGCTACAACATCACACAAACAGATTTTGAAATTATACAATGGGAGTATGGTACTATACTATAGTATCCTGCGTACCCTAATACTAGCTCATAACAGGAATCCTTACTTCCTCACTAAAATGATAAAAGCGAAAGTGAGTTTGTTTGTTACGTCTTCACGCCTAAATGGCTAAACCGATTTTGATGTATTTAAGTAAAGAGATAGTTTGGACCCTGGAGACGGACATAGGCATTTAAAAAAATTGATTGAGATATGTGGGAGAAAGAGGAAAAAAAAGGGAAAACTTAGCATTGCTATTACAATAACTAAGGCGCTAGGGAAAAAACTACAGGTTCCCACGAATTTAACGAGAGCGAAGCCGCGGGCAAAAACTAGTAGTATATAATGCAGTCGACATACTAAAGAAAACAACTCTAAAACACTAGCATAAAGTTGAAATTCGTGTTTCGGCGAGTAACATCGATTGGAATCAAGAATGTGAACATACTTTAGGTCGATATTAGTTGCTAGTTTCATAGCAAACGTGACTTCTAGCTGGTCGGTGATCACGTATTCTCGCCGCTTTGAAAGGAAATACCTGCTTTAAGAACGAATGTTCCCACTTCTGTTTAGTACCATTTAGGCTCTAGACAGACGGACTGCACGCCGACTGCAATTGAACTGCAATCGGACTGCTCGGTTGGTTTGCAGTTCTATTGCAGTCGTGTCAACTGCATTCAAACTGCATCCGAACTGCAAATTTGCAGTTGAAATGCAGTCCGTCTGTCTAGAGCCTTAGTGGTGAGATTCTGTGTAGTTTTGGTAATAGTAGGAAATGGATATGGTTACCATATTATGGTATGAAAGCTCGTGGGGGATATAAATCAAAAGCATGTATGCCAAGTAGGCTAGTTACAGGCACTTTTGAACTGTTGGTACAATGACAACAATAAAATGAAGCTACAGTCCCAGTCACAAGGCAATTACCTTTCTTATTTTTTCTTAATTAAATTAAATTATTTATATTTTACTAGATTTCGTCCGCGTGGCATAGTTACTTTTGGCAAACGCTAACTTTAACCTCGTGATTATCGAAATAAAATATCTTTCTCTCCCCTTTATCCCTTTTTTAGGGTTCCGTAGTCAACTAGGAACCCTTATAGTTTCGCCATGTCTGTCTGTCCGTCCGTCCGTCCGTCCGTCCTCGCTTAATCTCTGTGACCGTTAGCACTAGAAAGCTGAAATTTAGTACCAATATGTATATCAATAACGCCGACAAAGTGGTAAAATAAAAATTTGAAAAAAATGTTTTATTAGGGTAGCCACCCTTTATGTAAAGTGGAAAGTGATTTTTTTTTTAATTTCAACCCTAATGTGTGATATATTGTTGGAAAGGTATTTAAAAATGAATAGGGGTTTACTAAGATCATTTTTTGATAATGTCATTAATTTCGGAAATAATCGCTCCAAAAGTAAAAAACGATGTGTCCCCCCCCCTCTAACTTTTGAACCATAAGTTTAGAAAATATGAAAAAAATCTGAAAAGTAGAACTTTATAAGGACTTTCTATGAAAATCATTTTGAACTTGATTGACACTACAGTTTTTGTACAAAAAAGACAAAAAGTTGTACAAAATAATTTCTGGACTAAGTTTGTAGTATAATCGTATATGCAAGCATTTTTTGTAACTTTGTTTACATATTTTATTATCCTGAACGTATCTTTTTTCAAACAAAAAAAGGATGATTGAAATCGGTTCTCGCAATCCAAAATTACCAAGGAAATTGCACGTTTTTGTATTAATTAGTAACCCAATTCCCCGAGAGATGGCGCTGTAGGTACTTATTACATTGGATCGGGTATTACCGAATTGTTCGGTTGGCCTCATAACTGAACACTTATTGTGACGGACGGGAAACTACGGAACCCTACACTGAGCGTGGCCCGACACGCTCTTGGCCGGTTTTTTTAATTAGCCTATGTCTCCAGGGTCCATCTCTGTACAGAAATTCATCAAAATCGGTTTAGTCATTTAGGCGTGAAGACGTAACAAATAAACCCACTTTCGCTTTTATAATTGAGTTGAGTTCCGTAAACCGCTGAGTACCTAAAAACATAATTGATTTAGATGTTTCTGAAATTTTCAGTTTTTTTTGTTTCCCAAACATACCCGAATATAGAATTCAAGAAATATTTGTTTTAAATATATGGATATTGGTGCTTATGACGTCCATACCGACTTTTTATTCGCAAAAACAATCCGTAATAGAGCCTACACATCAAATTCGCCAACACTTTTATGGATGAAGAATGGAATCTTCAAAAACACAATATGTTCGATATCGTGGTTTAATCTGAAACTAGATCGTTCTTACATATTTGTATAATCTCAACATGAATGAGGTAAATTCGATTTTGTATTAATATTATAACTTAAACTAGTGACCATGAAGTTTCTTGCCCATTCTTGAACATAGCGATCAACGCTTTGGAATGGGCAACTACAGTTATTATTTTTTTATTATTCATTTATTTACAGACTACAAGGTGGTCCAGTGTGTTAGTAACAATATGACTTAGCCTATGTTAGTACTTAATAACAAGAAGAGATCGAGTGCGATTAGTTAGCGCCCACATTAGAGGACTGTCTGCCCGGTCAACTATCGATTGCAGGATAGTGTTGGGACTGCCACGCAGCCTATGGAGTAGCGAGGCAGATTTTTTTCGCCACAATGCAACAAAATTGACAGTACTTTCACAAGTTATTATGCCTTATGTCAAGAACCAAAATGAAGCTACAGGTCACCGGGACTGTAGCTTCATTTTGTTTCTTGACATTCAAAAGTGCCTGTAATGGTCTAATTGAAAAAAATTCTTAGATTTTGACTTTGAGATCACATTAGATTCAAAATCACTTGAACCAAACCGTACACCAGCAACACCCAACTCTCAAAACTGCCAATCATTTGATTGACATAACTTTCTGCTCCACGACTCACGAAGACATAATAACATACATACATGAACATGTATAGGTACACAATCTTACTCGACCTAGCTCTAACAATACAGGCTCCGATTTCTAGCCCAGCCCGTTGGACCGGTTTGGCTATCTGCTTTGTCCAAGTCTAGATACACCTCTTGTATGTAGGCGTTAAGATATGTGGTGCCCTTTATTGTTGACTTGCTTTTACCTGCGGCTTTGCTTGAGTCATCATCTTCCTGCTTTTGTCTCATTTGACTACACTAAGGCCAACTAGCAGCGATACGAAAGGTCATTAACCTAAAGAACAACTGTGGCGTTGACAATCTAATATTTGGCTCTTTCCATCTTGTGCCTTTGTCGTAATGTCTCGTTCTCCCGGCAAAAACATGACAACGTTAAGACGGGTTCGCCAACATTCGGGCGGCCATTCAAGATGGGGTTTTAGCATGGGTTTTGTTTACATTTGGTATCGCTTCTCGTTGGCCGTACTGTAGAGGGGTTTTTCTTCATCCTTTCCTCACAGCCTCCACGATAATATTTATGGGGTCGTACTGTTGAGATGCAAGGTTATGACCTCTTCGCCACCTGCCGGAGTTGCGGGTTGTTCGTAAGAGATACCGCGGCCCCGGAACATAAAGAGCAACAGAACATGAGTGGCTTTTAGTCAGTACAAGTCCGACACTCCCCCCCGCTCCGCCCAGAGTGGGGGAAGTTATTTGATGATTTCCCATCCGCAAAAAAAGGCCTGTCCTTCATGCAAAACGTTGTGGGTATACATCTGGACAAGTAACAATGTGACGTTATTCATGTACTTTTCTAAGTTTATCTTGGACATCACAGACATCTTGAGTAATATCAGTCTGAAATCAAACCAAAACCAATCTAAAAATTTATGAACTACTAGCTTTTGCCCGACTTCGTACGCGTGGATTAATAGTTCCCGTTCCCGGGGGATATCCGGGATGAAAACTATCATATGTCCTTTCTCGGGCCTGACTATATCTGTACCAAATTTCATTAAAATCGGTTCAGTGGTTTAGGCGTGAAGAAGAGACAGACAGACAGACAGAGTTACTTTCGCATTTATAATATTAGTTTGGATTAGTTTGGATTACTTAAAAATGAATGCATACGTGTACAAATTTCATATGATTTAACATGGAAGATATCGAGATATATGTGTTTATGTGATCTTAAATGAGCAAAGAGATGAGCAATGTGCTACTGCTCAACTCTCTCTCTCAATAAACTCTGTGTGTACTAATGGAAAGCCAAACGCAAATAAACATGAACACTAAACTAAATTACTAAGTGAATCTCTCTCTATAAGCTAAGGTTAATCAAGTCGTTTGAACTTCAAGTTAGTGTATCTTAGCATATAATCTAAACAAGTTTAGACCCTGTAGGCATTGATTGTATGAAGATATCTTTCAATATCGTTTAAAGGTTAATTGGTGTTGGTTTAGCTTTAGTTAACCTGTGTTATTTATGAGAATTTCTCGTTATGTTTTTGTAGCCTAAATAACAGTTTAAATGTGACCTTACAGAATTCAATGGTAATATTTTTCAATTCATTTCGAAACAGTCTAGAAATCGAATGTAGGCAGGCTCTTTACTTTTTCGAAAATATTCCATACACTAGTCTAGCGTAGAAGATTATCTAATATATAAAATTCTCGTGTCACAGTTTTCGTTCCCATACTCCTCCGAAACGGCTGGACCGATTTAAACGAAATTTAGTGTACATATCGGGTTGGTCTGAGAATCGGCCAACATCTATTTTTCATACCCCTAAGTGAGCAGCGGGTGAAACCGCTGGGCACAGCTAGTATCATATAGATTAGATTATATAGTTTACATAGTACAAAAAAGAGAGAAAGAGAACCAGACTCGCGCACCGAGGGCTCCCTACAAACTTACAACATACATGGCCATATCCTTTGACTGCGTAGACTTGGAAGGTTGATTTTTTCACGGCACAAAGGGACTGTTGGAAAGAAGTGTTGAAAGGGAGGTTTTTTCATCTCGATACCTCCACGCGTTCCCGAGATAAAGGGTCTTGACAGACAGACAAACAAACGGACAACAAAATCACCCTATAGATAAGGATTCCATGTTTTCCTTTTGCAGTACGCAACCTTTAAAAATAGAAAGTTATAAACAATAACATACAAAGCTAAACATATATTTATAAATGCAATGGGGCGAAAAAAATAAACGATGATGATTTTGAAATGGAAAACTAAATTTTAAGTTTAGTTATTTTAATTCCTCCAAATAATTATCTGGCTGATTGTGTATGTGAGTTTAAATGTTTGTAAACGAACCCACGATACAGGAGAAATTCCTAGAGTGGGGCAACGATTTATAAGAAAGAAATCTGCCTAGCCTTTTCCCAATTGCGTCAGGATCGGCTAACAGTCTATGCAGTTGATGCAGCGTAATTTCAACTATATTTTCTCCAAATATAAAGCAAAATAAGAACCTCCTTTTGTATTAAATACAAATTAATTTTAGTAGATAATCTATACTTTTATAATATTATAAAGCTGAAGAGTTTGTTTGTTTGTTTGTTTATTTGAACGCGCTAATCTCAGGGACTACTGGTTGGAATTGGAAAATTCTTTTAGTGTTGGATAGTCCATTTCTTGAGGAAGGCTATAGGCTATATAACATCACGCTACGACCAACAGGTGCTGAGCAGCGCGGGTGAAACCGTGGGGAACAGCTAGTTTAGTATAAACTATGATGATACAATCAGTGAAAGGCTAGCTCATCAGCAGGCACCATGGCAACACAATCCTCCCTGTGGAATAATTCATATGGAACGTCTTAATGCAATCGTCTTTCCGGTTCGTATGCGGGCCGATGATCTCAAAAGAATCGCCTATCTACTGAATCCAGTCACAATTCTGCGTAAAGAAATAACAGGGGTCTAAAATGGCTGTTTTAGCAGAATTATAGTAGTATCCTTACTTCCTTACTAATATTATAAAAGCGTAAGTGAGTTTGTATGTTACCTCTTCACTTTGTTACATCTTAACGCTATAATGGCTTAACCGATTTTAAAAAATAGTTGGGAACCAAGAGACGGACATAAGCTAATTTTTACTAAAAAAAAGTGGGATATAAGGAAAGAAAAGGGAAAACTTAACGTTGCTCTTACAAATCAATAAGGCGCAAGGGCAAAAACTGCAGGTAGAATGTACTGTGTTATACCGAATTTAACGCGAGCAAAGCCGGACTAAAGCTCCTGTTTTGCAGGTACCTGCAAACCTGTAGCTGTACCTGTAGTTTTTTCCTAGCGCCTTATTTATTGTTATAGCAAAGCTAAGTTTTCCCTTTTCTTCTCTCTTTCTCTCTCTTTTCCTACTATCACTATACCAAAATTCATCAAAATCGGTTTACTCATGTAGGGGTGCAGACGTAACAAATAAACAAACTAACTCACTTTTATAATATTAGTAAGGATTATTATAAGTTTTTAAAGCTGTGTGTGGTTTTACATATAATATACAACTAAATTGCAAAAACGGAAGATAATATTTAAGGCTTCCCTGCCGCTTCCACCTTAATATAATCTGGTTTCAAGTTCTGCGGAGAGCATTGATCTCGGTTCAGTCAGTGAGACTTTCGTCTGGTATTGTGTCGCCGAATCCGCTCGCTTTGAGTATTGTGCTCGGATTTGTGGCGCTCTAGAGCGTGTGTGCGTTCTGAGAATGTTTTGGTGAGACAAGAATTTATAGGTAGATAAGTTATAAATGTAAGTTTTGCTGTTATGTTCACGAACATGGTATTGGCGAATAGGCCCCGCGATTTTACCCTCGGCGTAAAGCCATTTTTGAGTGTTTTATCATTTACAATAACGCATTTCTTCGGAATCAAAATGAGCTTTTCGGGTGGGAAATCATCCTATGACTTCCCCCGCTCTGGTCGGAGCTTGGTCGCATGTCAGACTTGTACTGACTAAAACCCACCCATGTTTCTTCTGTTGCCCTTTACGTTCCTCTGCGTAGCTTGGGATCATATAGCCGTGTGTGAGTTGTCTTAAGATATTTATTTATTTTAAATTTATGTTTATTTGGGGTCAGCACAGCATTTCTTCTTCCACCCTTCACTATTATTCGTCATTAGTAAGCACCAACTTTCTAGCCTTTTATTGCGGATGGGAAATCATCAAATAGCTCCCCCGCTCTGGGCGGAGCGGGGGGGAGTGTCAGACTTGTACTCAGTAAAACCTACCCATGTTCCTTCTATTGCCCTTTACGTTCCGGGGCCGCTTTAGCTCTTTCGAACAACTTGCAACCCCGGTCCTTTCTGGCCTAATTATCATATTCTGACAGTCCAATAAATTGATAATAAATCATACGATAAAATATTTAAGTCTTGTTTCTTTGTTGTATTAAGTTCTAGAATTTCGTTTTCAACCGTCGTCGGTTTAACTTTTTACCAACTTCAAAAAAAGGAGGAGGTTCTCAATTCGACCATAAAAAAAATATCAAGACCCGACACGTAGTTTTTGAGTTATCTTTAATAATGCGTATTAGATTGACTTCGTGTACGTTGATGATATACTCATTCGTCTATTATATTTTAGAAGTTGTCGAAGACAAATGATCAAAAAATGCTATGTACTACTTACTATGGTTTGGAAGGTCATCGCAGTTTTTTGAGGTGATTGTATTTTAATTTGGTGATAGATCTTCAGTGATATACAACGGCACTCTTTAATAAATGACAGCAAATCTGCCGGGATTGCTGCAATCACATGTATAAGTATGGGTTTCGCCAGGGTAGGCAGGCGAGTGGGAGCAGGGTGACCGTATCCCCTCCCCACCCCTCACCTAGTCATTAAGAAACATAAACATCAGATCAAGTATTAGCTGTATCCCCTAGGGGATGATGCATATGATTTCTGAATTGGTTTAATACTAAAGCATAATATAGATACTTAGTATTTAATCTATAGCTTGATGTGGAACTAAAACTTGTATCTAAGACGGGACTAAAGCTAAATATAAAAACTTTTTAACCGTGTTTGCGTACTATATCATAATACTATAACTAAAAATGCTGAAATAAAAACTTTTTAGTAAAAAAATAAAACCGACTTCTAAAAAAAAACTAAAAACTGGAAAATAACTTTATTTCCGGAAGTCGGTGGCAAATAAAGTCAACGAAACCGACAAATGCCAACGACTTCCGGAAATAAAGTTATTTTCCAGTTTTTAGTTTTTTTTAGAAGTCGATTTTTAAGGTTAATTTTCAATAAATCTTTGTTTCTAAGCCAGAAAACTTTTCTCAAAGACAGTGAAGTGTTTAAAATTATATATACACACATACAATATCTCAGACCATAATACTACTTAACTTTAGCCACGCAAGTTGCAGACAATGCGACGTCTCTCCTCTGTGTCGTATTGAGAACCGGACGGACCGGATTGGCACACTTTATTATATGTATGGAGCATGCTTGACTGCTTGTACTTAGATTCAGTTTAGATGTGGCTGAGTCTTCTAGAAATACTTCTAAAGTTGCACAGATGTTAGTTGTGTGAACTTGTCATCTGCCTAGCCTTTTCCCCCAACTATGTGGGGGTCGGCTTCCAGTCTAACCGGATACAGCTGAATATCAGTATTTTACATGGAGCGACTGCCTATCTGACCTCCACAACCCAGTTAGTACTAGGTCATACGTTACCCTTTGGTAAGACTGGTTGTCAGACTTTCGGAACACTGACTACCTGTAACGACTGTCAAAGATCTAAAAATGACAGCCGGGATCAACGGCTTAACGTGCGTTGTGTCAACTGTGGTACTTTGTGTGCCCCGGGATTTTACGCCATCTTTTATTTTATAGGGTTGTCTTGTACCTAGCGAGCCTATTTGTGCACTGTATTTCTGATCACATAAGCGAGAAAAGAAATGACGAATTATAATATTGAAATGTGGTAATTTAATGTGTTCTTTTTTATTGTACAGACGCCTGCAGATCAAGCTACCCGAAGTTGTCAAGTTGTTGTGTTGTTGTTTTCCTAATGAACCTTGAACCTAATACTTTAGAAATAAAGTCGAAAATCTATCAAACAAATCTGACAGATTGTAGTAGCTTGATGTGCAGGCGTCTGTACCTTCCCATAACCAGGAATTTCTCCTGTATTGTGGGTGCGCTTACAAACATTTAAACTCACATACACAAACAGCCAGACCTGGAACATTAATCGATCCTCGCACGGAACAAAAAAAAATCTGTAGGCTATACAAATGTTTGTTACATGCGGGGGTCGAACCCGCGACACGCAGCTCAGAGTTCAAACGCTTAGCCACTGCGCCAACCGTGACGTCAAAGTTTGTGATTTAATTAATTTATATATTTTAATTACATTTTGATAATAATTTTAATGGTTTTGATAGAATATATATATAGTTTTTTAATGTTTCTTGATTATGGTAATTTTGCCTGAAATAACAACACAATTTATTTTATTTACACCCCAGTTTTTCATCTTATTACATGAGACTGGAAAATATTCGTGAGGTTATGTTGAAATTGAAAATGTCGCGAAAATCGGTGTAAACGAGCGGCAATCTAGTACGATATCTTGAATAATTTTAATGGTAAAAGACTTATGTGTGTTTTTTTTTATTTGCAGGTAATTACGACCTAGTTATCATCCGACGGCGAAAGAAGAAGTCTGTAGTTAAATGTGGCATTGAAACTACTAAACGGTTAGTTTGCGATTTTGTTTGTATGTAGGGAAACTCTTATAGGAGCTCGTGGCTAAATAATATTAGCCGCTCAGGTCAATCTTTAGGTTAAGTTGCCTAAGTTGGTCTGTGGATGTGTGACCACTCGTTTAATACCGAGTTTCCTCCGTGCCTCGGAAAGCACGTTAAGCCGTTGGTCCCGGCTGTCATTTGTAGATCTTTGACAGTCGTTACAGGTAGTCAGTGTTCCGAAAGTCTGACAACTAGTTTTACCAAGGGGTATAGTATTACCCAGAATTAACTGGGTTGTGGAGGTCAGATAGGCAGTCGCTCCATGTAAAATACTGATATTCAGCTGCATCCGGTTAGACTGGAAGCCGACCCCAACATAGTTGGGAAAAGGCTACGCAGATGATCTAGGGCAACTCTTATAGGCGTATCTTTTTAGCCGCACAGGCCTGCATTATCTTAATTGTGTCACTTAAGGATTTACTCACTAAGGTTTGTTTGTTTGTTACCTCTTCACGCTTTAATGGCTAAACCGATTGTGATATTTTGGTACATAGATAGTTGGGAACCAGGAGACGGACTAAGGCTAATATTTTTTTGAAAAAGCGAGATGTGAGGGAGAAAGAGGGAAGAAAAGGGAAAACTTAGCGTTGCTATTACAAATCAATAACGTGCAAGAGAAACTGTGTTACCCCGAATTTAACGCGAGCGAAGCCGCGGGCAAAGGCTATTAATTATATAACTTCACTCTGGGTGAAGCGGAAGTCACACTTTTAATAAGAAGACTTTTACTGTAGTAGTGTTGATAATAAAAGTCATATATTTCTTCTTTTGCCCTTTGTGTTCCGGGACCGCGGTATAAAGATATCAAACGACTTCTTTGGCTTTGGGCGGAACGGGGAAGTTGTTTGAAAATTTCCCATCCGAAAAAGGGCAGTTACAGAGAAAGCTCTTGTGCATCACCTATAAGACGTTTGTTAAATATTGCAATACGATGAAATCACCACGATTATAATTTAAAAAATATATTGAACTAGCTTCCGCCGCGACTTCGTTCGCGTGGCGTAGTTACTTTGGGCTAACGCGTACTTAAACCCGCGTGATGATCGAAAAAAAAAAATCTTTATCTCCCCTTTTCTTCCCGTCTTTCTCACTTTTTTTAACCTATGTCCGTCTCCAAGGCCCCAACTATTTCTATACCAAAATTCATCAAAATTCGTTTGCCATTTAGGCGTGAAGATGTAGCAAACGAACAAACAAACTCACTTTCGCTTTTATAATATCAGTAATGATTATCACTCGCTATTGTGAAGGAATACATCGAAACGTAACCAGCATTACCCGAGATATATTTCACAACGGCATGTTTACAAAGTTAAGCCAAGTCCTTGTTAAGAATCAGTAATATCATTGTTAACGATGATTTCCTTTTATGCCGTCGATAAAGCGTCCATTGATTGCAGACGAACAAGGTGTGCGGTTACCATTCATCCTTTGCGGGACAAGAAGGACATTAATTTGTGCTAATTAACATATCATAATAGTAATTAAGCGTTAGTTAGGGTCAATTCACACGTACCACAACCACACCACAGCCGACGACAACGACGACATGTGGTCAGGCGTATATTTTGTATTGAAAATGAATATTACAATTCACACGTACCACATTTTGCCGTTGCTATCGACCACCTGTGTAATACGGCCACATCGCAACCACATCGCGACGGCAACGCCACCACCGGAGGCGGCACCGCGGCCACATCGCCACGACATGGCGTCATCAACAGCGACAAATCTTTCCTCCATGACTACGTTCAGCCAAGCCGTGTTTCCTCTACGAAAGCCGGAGTATAACTGCACATGACCACGTGGTTACCGCAACGACAGCGACAACGCAACCACATCGACGTTTTGTCGGTACCACAACGCAACTGCAAAAAGCCGTTGCGGCACTATTCACACGTAAGCACAGCTTGACCACATTTTGTCGCTGCGACGTGGTGTGGTTGTGGTACGTGTGATTTGACCCTAAACATCAGTTTTGCTTCTTGAAGTCACACGAAGGTACTTTTTAAAGTGATTTTTACAACTGTATTGACACAGAACATATAAAGGAGACTAAGAACTTTTATTTGTTCTGTGATATTGACTAACCTGTCTGTCTACGTTAACATGAATATAGTATTTTGGAAGCCATATTATTAGGAAATAGGTTTTGTCTAAAAAAAGAAGGCTTTATAACTTGAGAAAATTGCTCGGGAGCTTTTTGTTTTAAAATTATTATTTTTAACATTGAAGATGTACAAATTTCACAAAATTACAAATGCCCAAGGCAATAAGTCCACCTTTGTACAATGTTTTTGTTACTTGTGCAAGAAGTTTTAATAAATAAATTTACAGCTAAAGAGGACATGTACAAAAATTACAAATAAGGCAATAGTCAATTTCAAGTCTTTACTTACTTATAAATAACTGAAATTATTGAAAACTATTTTCATATTCTACTGGAACAGAACACCAAAAAGAAAATAACTAATGTGGAAATTACTTCAGCTAAACAGAGATATTGCTCACACTCAACTATTTCTGTATAGAAATTCATCAAAATCGGTTTAGCCATGTAGGCATGAAGACGTAACAAACAAAGTCACTTTCGCTTTTATAATATTAGTAAGGATTTTAGGGTCCCGTACCTCGAAAGGAAAAAACGGAACCATTAGATCACTTGTTGTGAACTGTTGTTATTCGTCTGTCTGTCAGGACCCTCTATCTCGGGAACGCGTTGAGGTATCGAGTTCAAATTAAAACCTTATACTCAACTCTGTGGTTCCTTTTTACTGTGAAAATCAACCATCTTAGTCTATGCAGTCAAAAGATATTATGGCTGTTTATGTTTTTTTGACGGGCCTGTGTTGGTCTAGTGGTTAGTGGCCCTGACTGCTGAGCCGGAGGTCGTGGGTTCGATTCCCACCCAGCACAAACTATGTGTGATGAGCATGATTGTTTGTTCTGTGTCTGGGTGTGATTTATCTATAATATGTATGTATTTATAAATTATATAAGTATGTATATCAGTTGTCTGGTTACCATAACACAAGCTCTGCTTAGCTTGGGATCAGATAGCAGTGTGTGAGTTGTCCCAAGATATTTATTTATTTTATTTATTTATTTATGTCGCCAGTATGTACGGAATTTCCATAAGGAATCTTGGTGCGCGAAGTTTAAATCACAACCGAAACTGGTACCTGGACCTTTGGCCATTTCATTGCATAATATGGATATGGGATTGTTAATTTAGTAGGTACCTACTTACTTATCTACTTATTAAATGCAAAGTTTGAAGAGTATACATAACTTGCCCAAAAAAAAATTGAGAAGCAAAATAAAGGAATCTAATAAAATTCTATAAAGTTTCTTATCTTCCTCCTGTATCAGATACCTCTATAACTTTAGTGATAAGCTCGTTCAGACAGCACCTACCTACGTACTGCTGAATAGGATACTATTGTATGTAATACATAACATTGCCAATACTGAAAATCATCCTTATCTTTCACTGAACAGAGTCCAAAATACATTGCAAGCTTCAAAAGAAAAGTTGGTCAAAACTAACTTAAACTAAAATCTATTGTCATGAGTAGGGAATAGAGTTTTAAATCCTTTGAAGAGAGTAGAAGAAAAGTTGGCACAGGAAAAGTTCAAAGACCTTGGGTACTTGAAGCTCGCGTGCGGCCTGTCTACGACGAATTTTTTGCAAATATTTCACATTTTCAGCCAGTGCGGTATGTCGCCTGCAATCAAATTAAGCTATTACTTAGTTATTTATAGAGCTTTATTTCGAAAAACAGGATCACCTAGTTAAAGTTTTTAACATAAATTTGTCGAATTTTGTCTTTGCTTCGTTAATTATTTAACTTTCCTTTGAACTATGTTTGTACAGTTAGTTAACTATTACAAATAATAAGTCCCTTAATATTTAACACAATGGGTAAAACTACCAAGTGATCAAAGGAACTATTTTCCTGATTGTGCAGGAAACCAAAACTTCATTAAAAACAAACATTAATTTCGAACCAAAGTGTTCAAACCAAATTTTAGTTATA
Organism: Ochropleura leucogaster; assembly: GCA_958449745.1. Lineage (NCBI taxonomy): Eukaryota > Metazoa > Arthropoda > Insecta > Lepidoptera > Noctuidae > Ochropleura > Ochropleura leucogaster. The sequence goes on along the minus strand of OY288207.1, from coordinate 1,925,549 downwards.
CAGCAGAGCTTAGGCGTTAGTAACCTTGATATAAAATTAGTATAATAAAACAAAGAACGACCGGGCAGGAAAACATGATTCCTACCTAATCAACCTCTATACAAAATGCCTATTATTTAGAGTAGTTCTCCGCCACAGCTCTCAGGATATAGACAACTCCGGGCACAGCGCAACAGTCTTGAAAAAAAACTGACCAAAAGGGAGTCAGAATCGCGCACCCAGGGTTTCGTACAAATCTTTGGATTGCATAGACTTAGAGGGTTGTTTTTTTACTGCTCAACGGACCACAGAGATGTCAACTGGATACCATCACGAAAAGGCCTTGACAGACAGACAAATAGACGGACAAAGTGATTTTATTCGGTTTCCGTATTTTCCTTATGAGGTATGGAACCATAAAAAATCAAGCAACATCCCGAGCCTGGAAAAGTTCATCGTAACAAAACCGCACAGCTGTATAAAATCTCAATTGCAAATACTTGAGCAGCACATACTATGCATATGTAGTATTTTATTTACATCATTTAACTTAACATCATTGATGTCTATTAATAGCCGTGCTATGAATATTCTGAACGGGATATGTTAGATTATATTGTAATCTATTTATAATAAATATGATGGTACTCATGAATAAAATATTGTGATAAAGCCATTATTAATATATTATGGTAATTAATAGTTGTTTGTTCTATAATTTTCACTTCAATTACAGTACGACCAACGAGAAGCGATACGAAAGGTCATTAACCTAAAGAACAACTGCGTTGACAATCTAATATTTAGCTCTTTTCATCTTGTGCCTTTGTCGTAATGTCTCGTTCTCCCGGCAAAAACATGACAACGTTAAGACGGGTTCGTCAACATTCGGGCGGCCATTTTAGATGGGGTTTTAGCATGGGTTTTGTTTACATTTGGTATCGCTTCTCGTTGGCCGTACTGTAGCCGTTTTTGGCTACAGCGACTGCATTCGTTGGCTTTCTATGGCGGTTGTCGAGAGCTTTGGTGTGCGGCTCTATATATCTTACCTACGCCAGGAAAACCTACAAAACGTTTAATATTGACTTCTTCGTTAAATTCGGGGTTACACAGTTTCCCTTTCCTGATTTGCAAGTACCTGCTACCTATAGTTTTTGCCCATGCGCCTTGTTTATTTTAATAGCAAAACTAAGTTTTCCCTTTTCTTCACTCTTTCTCCCTCATTCTTCACGTGTTTTTTTAACCTATGGTATCTCCAGGGTCCCAACTATCTCTGTACCAATATTCATAAAAATTGGTGTAGTCATTTAGGCGTGAAGACGTAACAAACAAACCAACTCACTTACACTTTATAATATTAGTAAGGATTTAGCTGTCATGCATGAACAGGTTATGTTCCAGCAATTAAAAGTCTACTCATTAATGGTAATCTGTCAGCAGCACTGTGGGCTACATTATTATTGAGAAATATATGTTTTTTATTAGTAACTAGCGACCCGTCCCAGCTTCGCACGGGTGTTACAAATCTTTGAAAATCCCCACTTTTCTCTGCTATAATATGTATGTATTATACATAAAAACCTTCCTATTGAATCACTCTATCTATTAAAAAAAAACCGCATCAAAATCCGTGGCGTAGTTTCAAAGATTTAAGCATACAAAGGGAAGAGAAAGCGACTTTGTTTTATACTATGTAGTGATATCCCAAAATTTAGCTGTTTGTTGTTTCTAGTTGAAAAATAAAATAAAATTCCTTATTAATAACCTCTAATTACTTCAAACTCAAGTCTGAAGAGAAAGGAGCCTCTTATCAAGAACAATGACAAAACCTCGCGACTAGAGTGTAACTGTACTTACTAACTATACAGTCTTAAACCAAACGCATCAGTATTCAATCACTGGCTATGCCTTAACATTCCTTTACCTCGTCTTCTAGGTTAAGCACGAGCTAAGCAAGAGATGCGCGGACTGTGTTCATAGATAGATAGATTATTTATATAAGTAACAGATTCAATAAATTTGTCATTAAGAAAATGTGATTCAGTGTAATAACATTTTTTAATTAAATTGACATGACCTGATCCCACCATCTCCGTTTTACTACCGGGATACCAGACGAACACCCATATCCCCAATATAATTATCAGGGATGAAAATGCAATTAAGAATCAAGACACACTTAAGAAAATCAGAGAATCAGTGGCAAAAAACAGCTCAACACTCAACGTCATGAGAGGACAAATAAAAATTAACCCAGACAATGCATCAGCGCGCGAGAACTTACTCACTACGCTTGAAGCCTGCGGGATAACTAGAGTGATTGCACCAAAACCGAAGGCTGACAGACAACCAGCGACTAAGATCGTGCTCAAAAATGAGACATATGGAGAATCTACCGACACCATTGCTAACGAGATAGCCGACTGCATCGGCATTAAACCAACATCAATCAAGCCCCTCGGAAGAGCAGGGAAAATACACTTACTCATTTTTGATGGCAAACACAAATCGAGAGATCTCCTGGCGAACTTCAAAACTTCGGAGAGGAAATTTTTCTGCGCACCCTCCATTAAGGTCGAACCATTCAGGGAAAACCCGAAGCACATTGTACAATGTAAGAAATGCTATGCATTCGATCACTCGAAACAATCGTGCTACGGCAAACAAGAGGAACCACAGCTAGTTATTACCACGCTAGAGGGCACCACGACAAAAGTCTGCAGAAATTGTAAAGGAGAAGACCATGGCGCGAATAACGCAAAATGCCCTGTGTTCAAAAATGTGATAGCTAGGCAAATAGAACAAACAGAGGCTAAACAAAAAAGGAGAGAGGAGAGAATTAAACGTTCAGTGTTAAGACTGGGTGTTCAATTCGCAGATGTCACAAATACAAGGCAATTTCCAGCACTGCCACAGAAAGAACCAGCACAACCACCAGCAGAACAAGTGCCATCGAAAACAGGCGGACTCACACTAGAAGGCCTCTTTCAGATGCAGACACAAATGCAACAGACACTGATGATGCTGATGGACACTATAAATAGCATATACTCGCATCTCAATGGCTAACCACAACAGTAAGAAAATACAGAATCTTAAAATCTTACACCTGAACACCCAAGGAGCAAGAAATAAATTCAATGAAATAAAAGCACTAGTCGAGAAATATAGACCAGCTATAATTATATTGAACGAGTGTAAAATCGACTTCGAGACGCAACAATATAACATAAAAGGGTACGATAAACTCACCCATACATTGGAAAAACACTTAGCAACTGCCATGTATGTACAGAGGGGGCTAAGGTGGGCCGAAACGGAAGTCACTCCAGGCTGGCACGATGAAAACAAGAAGATAGAAGGCATAGGCATTAAACTTTTCACTAACCACGCAACTGGACAATATATCAAGATCAAAGGAATATATATCCAAATTCCAAACCAACATCATGCTAGAGAAGAACTAGAGGAGACCCTAGCTGACGAGCCATCTGTCATCATCGGCGATATGAACTTACGTATGCAAACTCTTGGCCACAGCAGAAATTCCGGCCTCGGCAACATTGTTAAAAAAGCAATTAAAGACGGAATCTGCTCGCTGAAATACGCCAACGCACCATCTAGACCTTTCAGCCAAGGTAACAATATCCTGGACCTAGCTATAATAACACATCAACAACTAGAAGCACAGGCCAAACAGGTAGAGAGTGTTGGCTCGGACCACCTCCCTTGGTTGCTAACGTTGAAGATTCAACATACTATAGAGGAACACTTATACCGTAACACAAAGAAAATCTATGAGGACGAGAAATTAAGAGCGGCATATCAAGAGACAATGTGGGAAGGTTTCTGCAACCTTAACGAAGAAATCATAACAGAAGCCGACTGCGAGAAATACGTCGAAACAATGGAAAATGCAGTTATCGCAGCCCTTGACACTCACGCACCTCTGAAAAATTCAACAAGGCAAGAACGACTACCGAAGGAAATAAACGATAAAATAGACTTTCGAAACAAACTGAAACAAATTACATGGCAAGCGAGACACTGCAGCCCCAAACTCCAACAGGAAACACGCAATCTTTACAACCGTGCCAAGAGAGAAGCTGAAAGGATCCTGAGAGAATACTCCGAAAAGGGCTGGCTCGACAAACTCCAGGATGCACGAGACAATAGGTCACAAATGTGGAGCATCCAACGAAACATGAAGAAGCCTATCGTTAAACTACCAAATATTACTGGATGCAGTACAGAGATAGAAACAATCGACAAGCTTACTGACACAGCCATAGTTAAAGAGGCCAAAATAGCAAAAGAAGATGAGGGGACCGAAAAAACCACACCCTTCCAACCGCTTGACCCAACGTCAAAAAATGAAGTGCAACTTGCACTCAAAAAATTTAAAAACAAAAAGGCCCCAGGGCCAGACGGAATAAAAGCAGACGCCCTCAAACTTGGGGGAGAAGTCTTCACCGAGGCATTTGTGCCTCTAGTTAACTTTGTATTGTCCACAGGTTATTTCCCTAAGCGATGGAAAACCGGCGAGTGCATATTTTTGCACAAGGCCGGCAAAGACCACCGTCAGGCATTATCATACCGCCCAATCACACTGCTCAACATCATGGGCAAGCTGTGTGAGCGACTAATCCTGAGAAGACTAACAGCTACGGTTAACCGGCTACAACCAACGTTCCAGCACGGCTTCACAAGAGCAAGAGGCACAGCAACCCAGATTCTACGTACAGGAAAAATAATCACGGATGCGTTAGCCACAGAAAATAGCGTCTCTATGATATCAACGGACTTATCGAAGGCCTTCGACTCGATAAACCACAAGGGCCTGGTCAAGAAACTTCAGAATCAAGACGTTCCCAACAATATTATTAAAATAATTGCGAACTACCTAGAAGGCAGAAACTTGAGAGGTAGATTTAGAACTACCACAACCAAAGACAAACCGATACCTCACGGCGTACCCCAAGGTTCGATCCTGGGACCGATAATCTTCAACCTATACGTCCATGATATTTGGGATATACAAGACAACATCAAAGGTCTGAAACTTTCACAGTACGCGGATGATCTCTGTATTCTCAACATAGCTACGAACCCAGAACATGCGACTACGCGTGCTGAATGGGCAGCGGAAGCCATTGTCGACTATTACACGAGGTGGGGGTTAAAGTGTAATATAGAGAAAACAGAATGCATCATGTTCTCGAAAAAGAAAAAATACCGGCCAACGGTGAAACTGAAACAACAAACATTGCACTATCAAAAACACATCAGATACCTCGGCGTTATTTTCGACAAACACATGAAGATGAACCAGCATGCCGAAAAAGTAGTAAAAAAACTGAAGCAAGTTAGAGGTGCCCTCGGTTCAATAATAGGATACAATGCGAAGACAGAATTATTTACGAAACTGGCCATCATTCAAGCCTGGATTTTACCGCTGATGGACTACGGAGTGGTGCAACTACTCTCAAGGTATAGCGCAACGAACCTTAGCAAAATCGAACGCCAATACAGATTGGCACTGAAAAACGCCGCACAACTACCAAGACGAACACCGACGGAAGTTATCTGGGAGATGGCTGACATAGAAGCCTGGCACCTACGCGCCGAGGACCTTAATACTAAAATGTTGGAAAACGTTGCAAAACTAGAAATAGAAGATCTAGAATCTCCTGGAGATGCCTACCAAGCGCACGGCGAATTCAACCCTCTCAGGGTTAATCACAGAATAGGTGACATACTGTATGACCCTAATAAAAAAGGATACAAACGGTGGCCTACTGACAAATCAAAGGCTCCTCGTCCCCTTAAAATAAAATAATAATAATCAATAACATAAATAAAACACGTAATCTGTCTGTATTATATATCTCCACATATTGCGAATCAATAAATCACAGCGAACATAGATCCCTATAGGACATAAGTTAGCTGACTCACCTCTGCACGGCCCACCGGCCACAGAGACTTTTTGTACACAAAAGTAGGCAAATAAATGTTATTCTGATTCTGATTCTGATTCTGATACCAGACGCACGGCAGGGTACCGGTAGGGTAGGTCTTGTCGTACTAAGTGCTTTTCCTCAACATTTATTGTGCGCACGGCCAAGGTGTGGAACTCTCTGCCGGCTTCTGTGTTCCCTACCACATACGACCCGTCTGCCTTCAAAACAGGATTAATTAAATAGGCATCTTCTGGGCTCGCTCGATCCATCGTAGACCTCATCTGTCGCTTACCATCAGGCGAGATCGAGGTCAAGAGTGAGTTCATTCTAAATAAAAAAAAAAAAGATTGTTTTTACTTGAGAGTGAACTTCCGGTTAGAGCATACACTTTCTGGGTTATACATTTGGCTTAGTCATGTTTTTTTTGCGGATGGAAAATCATCAAATAACTTCCTCCGCTCTGGGCAAACCGAGGGGGAGCGTCAGGTTTTTACGGACTAAACGTCTGTTTTTCTTTTGCCCTTTATGTTCCAGGGCCGCGGTATCTCTTTCGAACAACCCGCAACCCCGGGTTAAAGGTTGGCTTCTAGTACAACCGAGTGCAGCTGAATACCAGTAATTAACTGGAAGCGACTGCCTATCTGACCCCCATAACCATACGTTGTTTGTTGTGTATGGCATCCTAATAATATTATAAATGCGAATGTTTGTGAGGATGGATGGATGTATGGATGTTTGTTACTGTTTCACGTCAGAACGACTGAATGGATCTTGATGACATTTGGCACAGAGGTAGATTATAGTCTGGAATAACACAATATAAATATCACGCGGGCGATGCTGCGGGCGCCAGCTAGTGTTTCTATAAAGCTTGAATGAAAAACCGGTCAATAGCGGGTTAGACTGGCGCACAGAGGGTTCCGTACAAATTTGTGACACAAACAGCCATATCTACTTAGACTTAGAGGGTTGAGTTTTTCAACAGACAACAGAGTTGACATTTCAACTCTATACCTTCCCGCGTTCCCGAGATGAAGGGTCTTGACAGACAGACGGACAACAAAGTAATCCAATTATTAGAGAAAAGCGAACATGGCAAATATTTGAATTGAAGGTCGTTTTTAGGTTTTAATTTTTTCCTTTTGCGGTACAGCTACCCCACCATGACGTCTTAAAGCAGAACTTATTCCACTGAGGGAAAGGGACAGAGCTATACAGGGTGTCTAGCACCATCTCTTTCCCTCAGTGGAATAACTTCTGCTGTTAGACGTCATGGTAGGCCTACATAATCCTAAAAACAACCTTCAATCTTTATTTTTGCAATCTTCGTTTTAAACTCCATGTCAAGGCAAGACTGCTTTCTATAAACCCTCGGAATTTATAGATAAATGTAATTATGGCTTGTTGTGAACTCATGTGGTAACTAACTACCTATGTCTATGTGCCTATGTACACACATCAACACGGTCTAGGGATATTTCATACTTAATTAAATAACTCGAAAAGTACTGGTCGCATTGGAATCTTTTATACACCGATTTGTTTGTAATTTATTTCGGACTAATTAAAAAAAATTTTTTTTTAATTCTTTTGTTTCGGTGGCATAAAAATGTCTTGATGTGTAGGAGAGGGAATTTTCATTTGCGCAAAATTTAGAAAACACTACGAATTACGATTAGTTACAGTTTTTTTGTCATTTTTAAAGAAAGACAAAGTTAAAATTGAGGTATTGTAGCCATGCAACGCCGACATTTGACGAGGGCGGAAATGTTACGAGCTGTGGGAATGCCGGAAGCTGGGTCTGTTCAGCGTAATGTTGATGAGGCCATAGGGACCCACCAAAATGTAATTTCAAGATTGTGGACACGCTATCGTGCCACAGGTGAAGTAGCGGAGAGGCACTGAGGGCCAGGTCGCATCACTACCCCCAGACAAGACCGATTTTTGCAAATTACTGCACGACCTCAACCAAATGCAACGGCTACTAAATTGGTCCAAAGGCTGCGAGTGGAACACCAAGTGCTTGTGAGTGACCAAACTGTGAGAAAGCGACTGCATGAAAGCAATCTACGCTCCCGTAGACCACTGCGGGTCCCACCTTTACGGAGAGGCAATCGTGGACGACGATTAGAATGGGTTCGGAACCACGTGGACTGGGGCCGTGAGCAATGGTCCAATGTGCTGTTCACGGATGAATCCAGGTTCGGCTTCCAGCCAGATTCACGAAGGACGCGTGTTTGGCGAATTCCTGGACGAGTGAGCCGTCTCCAGAACCCTCAGGAAGTTCACCCATACCAAGGAGGAACAATTATGGTTTGGGCAGAAATTGGCCTTGGAGGACGGACGGATCTCGTTTGGGTCCGGGGCAATATGACGGCAGAACGATACATCCAACAAGTGCTGGGGCCCGTAATCTTGCCCCACAGAACACAAATGGGGCAAGATTTCCTGCTCATGCACGACAATGCCCGGGCACACACGGCGAGAACGGTTGCATCTTGGTAACACACACACAATGTTAGGGCCTTTGACTGGCCTGCTCAATCGCCAGATCTAAATCCCATTGAGCATGTGTAGGATATGCTGCAAAGAAGAGCTCTGAAGGAAGTTCTTGAAAATCTTGCTACAGAAGATCAACTTTTTGCGCACCTCATAAGGACATGAGACAATATTCCGCAGCAAGACATTGACAACCTTGTTCTGAGCATGCCGAATCATTGCCGATGTGTTATGAACATCATGGGTGCTTTCTCAGACTACTTACTAACTTCAAGTTTATAAACACAAATTAAATGGTTTTTCTATTTTTTCAGTTTTTACTCACTAATTAAAAGTTAATCCATATACGGTTTCTGTCTATGCTTCATTTTTTTCCATAAAATCCTGAAATTTTAATCTAAGTACCTTAACCATTATTAAAAAATGGTAGAATATTAAATAACGTATCTTTTAAATATAAACATGTCATATAAAAAATTAACACATTTATAGGAATTCGCTTTTTTTAAAATATCCCTAGACCGTGTTGATGTGTGTATATGTATATAACACACAACCTTCCATACATTTATGTATGTATATGTACGTTATCTCTATCAAGTTTATAGTGGGCTGTAATGATCGTTAAACAAGTGCCTTCGCGGTATAAATGTTCTAAGAAATACAAGACATAGGAGTTTTACCGTTTTCAGGTTTTTTATTGATTAAACAGTTACTGTAGATACATAATTATAAACAGACATGAAGAAGGTAACTAAAAATATATGTTTCCTTGTAATCACAGCCTTTTTAAGGATATTCCAAAACGTTTTGTTGACCCTTCTCTTTGTTCGTCTCTTTATTATGTGAAAAACGGAACCCTCGGTGCGCTAGTCCGACTCGCACTTGCCCGGTTTATTTTATTATATCACTCATATGTATCTCTGAGCTCTTTTCCTCATATTTTTAGGCAATTTTTTCGGAAAATCATTTAGTAACCGCTCTGGACGGAGCGGGGGGGGAGTGTCAGACTTGTACTGACTAAAACCCACCCATGTTCCTTCCATTGCCTTACCTTCTAAGACCTTGACATAGAATCTGGATGTAAACATATACATGCACTCTACTAGCTCCCTAAACCTGAGTACGGTCATCGTAAGTCCGGTGATTGTGCTCAAGTTCCTTGAGGTATAGATAGTACTGAGGTCAAGTATAGAGAGAATCATCTTTGAAAACCTCACTGTCCCACATTCCCAAGACAATGACGTCGCAAAACTACGAGTAAGCGAGCTACTGCGTAAAAGCCGACCGAGGCTTCCAGACATTTACGCAGTAGCTACGTTTTGCGTTGCAAGTCAGCCCCTTGCATACCATAAAGCTTTGAAAACTAAGGTAGCACGGCGAAGGACATTCATGTATCGGGAATAAAAAAAAAACATCGGTTTTATTTGTACCGTAATAAAATACAAAAATATTTATTTTATCTTAAGCATTATTTCATACATAAAAAGTTACAATAGTGTCGGAGCTGTCTCACTCTTCTCGTATCTTAATAAAAAATAAAAAAGAAGACAATTGTAAAAAAAAAATGAAAAAATGTGCTCAGCTCCTAGATGTGTTAGGTTAGTGTAGGTAGTGCAGATATGCGTGCATGTGTAAATAAGTATGTTTGTTTTCATCAATTGTGGTACACATATTGGAGTCTAATAGTTTAGAGTAGGTCTTTGAACCCAAGAACTACTATGTACAGACGCCTGCAGGTCAAGCTACCCGAAACTGTAAATTTTTCCCAATCAACCTTGAACCTTAACCCTTTAGAAATAAAGTCGAAAATCTATCAAAGAAATCTGACAGATTGTAGTAGCTTGATGTGCAGGCGTCTGTACATTATATGATGACATCATATTTTTCAGTGTCTTTATTTGCATTTTCTTGTAACAAGAACTTTTTTTTGGGCGACACTTTGATTACGAGATGATGATGATGATTATAATGAAAATTATTTTCTATAAGAAGCATCCCATTGTCTGGGTTTGTGCCTAGTTGATGGCAATAGGCTTTAAAGATGGCCGATTACAGGACATACTGTAAAGTAAGAGAACAACCCTGGCTAACAAACAAAAAAGTGTGTTTTTATGAATAGAAAAGCACATACCTACACCAAACGCCACATTACTCATACAACACAAGTGGAACTAACAGAATCACTAGTCACAGTGAACCAATTTAACAATTAGCCAACATATAGGTCACAGTCTGTTGCGTTAGAGGTCGAGAATCAAGGGCACTGGGGCTTTGGCCCTTTGGCATCCGACAGGGACGTATGATTGGCACGCCGAGAGGTGCGAGAAGGAAAGTTGATAATTGTATCAGCTGATTTTAGTTGAAGTTTCAAACAGCACTGTATTATAATTGGTGATTTTGGAACATTCCTTTTGATGATAACAATTTGTCTGTAAGAAAGTTCGGGAGGAATTGTTTGGTTGAACAAACACCTGTGTTATCACATAGTCGAGAGAAGGTTAGATTAAGGTTGATTAAGATGATGAAAGTGTGGACACCAGCGTGGTATTGATGTGTATTCATCCCCACGCAGCGGGGGGCGTGGTTCCGCGCCGGCAGCGCGCACGCTTCCGCGCGCCCCAACGTCAATGAGTAATAAACTAACCTTATACCGGACGATCGTTGTTTCATTGCGCTCACATACGTATCATTGGCGACGAGGTGAACAATTACACACAAAATCATCGAAAATGAACGCGTTTCTAGGAACTCTAACAACATTTGACCATAAAAACAATGATTGGCAAATATATAAAGGGAAGCTGACGCAATTTTTAAAAATCAACGATATAGATGTCAATAGCAAAAGTGGAATTTTACTGTGTCATCTCACAGAGGAATCGTACCGGTTGGTGCTCAATTTGGCTTTTCCTGAAGAGTTGGAAAAATTGAGCTACGAAAAGTTGGTGGCATTACTCGACGGCCATTTCAAGCCGAGGAAGTGCACATTTGTCGATAAGGCGAAGTTCTTTGGGGCCAGCCGAGAAACAGGCGAAACTATTGGAGAATGGGCGGCGCGGCTGAGAGGTTTAGCAACCTACTGCGATTTCGGCACCGCTCTCGAAACGAACCTGAGAGATCGTTTCGTCCTAGGCCTGAGGGCAGGTCCAGAACGCGATAAACTCTTCGAGCAAGACCCGTTGACGCTCACGTTGTCGCGGGCTATTGAAATGGCGGAGCAAGCAGCATGTACCAACGAGGCCAAGGCCCTTATGGGTTCTGAGCTGCCTACATCAGTTAAAGAAGAACCAATATACAGCGCGAAGTTTCAAGGTCGAGCGAGCCGAGCACGTGGCGCGGGCGGCCCCGACGCAGCACCTCGAGGCGATAAAGATCGCTGCGATGTGTGCGGATTGAAAAATCATAGTGCAAATAAGTGTCGTTACAAGGCTTATAAGTGTCAAAAGTGCGGTGTAAAAGGGCATTTAAAAAAAGTGTGCGGTAACCAAAAGGGCTCCACACGTGTTTACCACGTGGACTCTAATGAACGGGGTAGTGACGATAACCAACCCCAGGGCCAGGACTGTGATGAGTGTCAGAATTTTAACATAAGGTACGTGGCTGATAAGCCTATTGAAATTGAATTAATTTTAGGTGACTGTCTTTTAAAAATGGAACTAGATTCTGGATCAGGTAGCACAGTTATTTCCGATCATTTATACAATAAAAAGTTCGCAAAATATCAATTACAAAATTGTAATCTGAAAATGTGCTTATACAATGGACATAAAATCTCCCCACTGGGATTTTTCACAACTAAAGCGACCTTCAATAATTTACAAAATAATATAAAAGTTTTTGTCATTAAAAACGGAGGCCCGCCATTATTGGGTAGGGATTTTATGTCCGCCTTCAATTTAATTGTTACCACAAATATTAACACATTAATAAGTAGCGATAATGATGTATTGGAATTGCTTGGAAAATACCCAGACCTGTGGCGAGATGAGTTGGGATCATTTAATAAATTTAAAGTAACCTTACAACTAAAAGAGAACACTATTCCCAAGTTTTTTAAGCCCCGAAATGTACCTTTTGCTCTCAGAGATAAAGTCGAACAAGAACTAGATCGATTGGTAGGTTTAGGTATTTTAGTCTCGATAGACCATTCACAGTATGCCACCCCAATAGTGCCGGTGTTAAAGGAAAATAATCAGATTAGAATAGCGGGAGATTTTTCGGTAACTCTTAATAAAGACCTGTTAATAGAAAAATACCCTCTACCCAGAATTGAGGAGGTTTTCGCTAAGATTGGAGGAGGCCAATTGTATAGTAAAATTGATCTAAAAAACGCATACAATCAATTTTTACTAGATGAATCATCACAAGATCTTACAGCGATAAACACACATAAAGGTCTGTTTAAATATACGCGCTTGGTTTACGGCCTCGCTAACGCACCCGCGATCTTTCAAAAGTCCATGGAAACATTATTGGCGGGAATACACGGAGTTAGTGTCTGGCTTGACGATATTTGTATCACAGGACCCGACAGAGACACTCACATTAATAGGCTAACGGAAGTTTTAAGTAGATTAAGCGGTGCCGGTCTACGTCTTCATAAAGACAAGTGCCATTTTTTTCAACCAAGTGTTATTTACCTAGGATACGTGATTAGTAAAGACGGACTAATGACTAGTCCTGATAAAGTCAAGGCAATATTGAGCGCTCCCGAGCCAACTAATGTCACCGAAGTAAAACGATTCTTAGGCGTCGTAAATTATTATAGGAATTTTATACCTAACGCTTCGTCAGTACTAAGTCCCCTCCACGAATTATTACGAAGCAACGCACGCTGGGAATGGGGTGAAAGGCAGCGGCAGGCCATGACAGCGGTCTGCCGAGAATTAGCATCGGAACGGGTACTGGCGCATTTCGAGCCATCGGCCCAGCTGGTACTCACGGTGGACGCGGGTCCGACCGGGCTCGGCGCGGTACTTTCGCAGCGCGGGGAGGGGGAAAGCGACGCGCACAGGCGCCCGCTCGCGTATGCGTCGCGCTCGCTGGCTGCCAGCGAGCGCAATTATAGCCAGATTCAGAAGGAGGCGACCGCTATAATATTTGGTGTGAAAAGGTTCCATCAATACTTGTACGGTCGCAGTGATCCGTTTATTTTAGAAACGGATCATAAGCCATTGGTATCTATCTTTAACAACAAAGCAGGTATACCAGTAACCACAGCTTTACGGCTACAGCGATATGCCATAACGCTATCGGCTTATAATTATGTGGTACGTTATGTAACAGGTAACAATAATTTAGTTGCCGATTATTTTTCACGCGCGCCGTTGAAATGCAAAAACAAGACGGAAGATAGTAGTAATGATTCTTACTACGCGCTCAAGTTCTTAGACGAAGCGTCACCTGCTATTACGAGTCGCGAAATACAACAGGCTACGGAGAACGATAAAGTAATACAAACTGTCCGTAGGTATATGCAAAAGGGTTGGCCTCGAAAAATCAATTGTAAATCGATATTCCCTTATTTCCAGTGCAAGTCGGATTTGCAGTACGAAAACGATTGTCTTTTTAGAGGACATAAAATAGTAATTCCGCTTCCTCTAAGAGATAAAATGTTACGAGAACTTCATGATACCCATTTAGGTATAATTAAAACGAAAAGCAATGCTCGGAGTAGGATGTGGTGGCCCGGCATCGATAGCGACATCGAGCGTTGGATAGGGTCTTGTAGCACGTGCGCGAGCGTCCGCGCCGCACCCCCGCGCGACCCTCCCTCGCCTTGGCCCGCCGCCGCCGCTGCCTGGCAGCGCGTACACATAGACTATATGACCGTAGGACAAAGGGTATATCTCGTGGTTGTCGATTCTTATAGTAAGTGGGTAGAATGTTTACACATGAACAATGGAACTTCAACGAAAGCGCTAATTACTAAACTCAAACAAGTTTTTTCAACCTTCGGAATACCAAATGTGTTGGTATCAGATAATGATGTTAAGATTAATTCGACTGAGTTTAAAACGTTTTGTTCCTCAAACGGTGTAAAATACATGACGTCGCCCATTTATCATCCGCCCAGCAATGGACAAGCCGAAAATTCGGTAAGAACATGTAAAAGAATGTTAAAATGTATTTTAAACGATAATCTACCGTTATATAAGATCAATGAATTGTTACTTGGTTATTTGTTTAATTATAGAAACACGGTGCACTGTACCACGGGAGAAACGCCAGCTAAGTTAATGTTTGGTAGAAATCTACGATCTCGGCTCGATTTAGTTGTACCTTCGAGTGTAAAAACCCACGTCGATACAACTATAGTGCGCACGAAAAGACAGTTTGTGATTGGCGATATCGTTTGGACCCGATGGTACAGTGCGCGGAAGGAAATTTGGCAGTTAGGAATAATAAAAAATAAAATAGGAAACAAAATGTATAACATTTATATTAAGGACTTAGACGCATATTGTATAAGACATGTTGATCAGCTGTTAAAGTACACCGGTAGCAAAGAGCCAGCGAACACTAACACTGTTCAGGTGCCTAATCAGGAACAATCGCCCGACATTTCCAAAGAGTTGAGTTCAGCCGTGGTGAATGAAACTGTACCGGTTGCACTGGATGTGGAATGTGTCGCAGATGGTGATGAAGAGGAATGGCGCGATTGTGAGGCGATGGAGAATGTGGAAAGGGTAGCTGATGGTATAGCATCATCGCTACCACCGATAGTGCAACCTGAGCCGCTTGCTACCGGCCAGTCTGAAATTACGGGGGACCGCAATGTTGACATACCACCATCACCCCCACCTTCACGCCAGAAGCGTCCTAGGAAGGTGGTGGATTACAAAAAATACTTTTAACTATTAGTACGATTAAAGATAATGTTTTGATATGGTTTAAAGGACGTGTTTAGAAAATAAGTTAATTAGTTTTATGGAGTGTTACTTATTATTGTCTTCAGGTGTTCCAAATTAAGTGTGGAGGAATGATGTGTATTCATCCCCACGCAGCGGGGGGCGTGGTTCCGCGCCGGCAGCGCGCACGCTTCCGCGCGCCCCAACGTCAATGAGTAATAAACTAACCTTATACCGGACGATCGTTGTTTCATTGCGCTCACATACGTATCAGGTATGCATGTTATGATTCAATTGAGAAAGATGTACTGAAGTACAAGAGACCACTGATGACAATAATTGGGTCATAACAGCATGTCCTTGCTTTTTGTGTTTAATTCAAATCAAATCAAATCAAATCATTTATTTCAATTAGACCATTACAGGCACTTTTGAATGTCAAGAAACAAAATGAATCTACAGTCCCGGTCACAAGGCATAATAACTTGTGAAAGTACTGCAGTTGCCCATTCCAAAGCGTTGATCTCTATGGAGAAGAATGGGCAAGAAACTCCATGGACACTCTTTTAAATTCTAATATTTTTACAAAATAGTATTTACATCATTCGTGTTGAGATTATAGAAATATGTGAGAACGATGTAGAAAGACGTGCACAGTAAGAGCGTCCAGAGTAAATAAAAAACAAAATTCAATTTAAATCTAAATAAATTAAAAATGACCGTGGTAGTTAAAAAATGACCAGTCCCAACTGACAGCGCCCGTTCACGAACATGACGTTTGGATCAGCCCCATTCAGCTCGACCATTTTGAAGGGAGCTAAATGACCCGACACACCCGCCACCATCAGCGAGACATTTAAGTGAGCATGACACTATTAACCACCAGGGCTTCGTCAAGTCAATGATAATACATAGCACTCACATATGGGCTTAATAATTATACAATACTAGAGAATTGATTCTATACATTGCAAAGATAGTCTTACAATCTTCTGCAGCTTCCACTATAGCTTCGGATACTTATTAATGAGTTTACCCCTATGCTTGAGGAGCAGGACCAGCATTGAGCCAAGCATTTTTATCATCAATATAATCCCCCAACTTATAATATGCTTGCCTACATAGTGTGCGTTTAATACAAGATTTAAATTTCGTTTCATTCAGTTGAAGAATGTGGGGAGGTATTTTATTGTAGCATTTCAAACAGTACAATTTCCGGATTGACACAGTAAAACGCTATTAAAACAGATGTTTGTTTGGATCCATTGTCTTGTGTGATAGTAAATACACTTGTTACACTGCATATCATTTTAAAGATTGCATTGGTATTGTTTTTGGGTCAATTTTATTACAATTAACTGGTGTTGTTCTCAAGAGTTTTAGTGCTATGGAATCATCATTTTCTTGCCTTTGTGCCATTCTATTTGGGGTTATATTTCCGTTCAGGGTGCAGCACGTTTTCTTCTTCCACTTATCCCTGTCAGACGTCACGGCAGTATTAACTCTTTTCTCTATCATATCATCTCTTACCAAATCCATCTATCTTTTATTTTGGAATATTGACGTAGAAAGATCTCTATAAACTTCGTTAAAGACCTATTAGTGGCGAAATTCCATTTGTTCCAATTGTTCCTTACGTTCGGTTTCTTCCAAATGTACAATTTTGATTCAACTATTCATAGATACAGAATTTAAAATCGAGTACAGTTTAAACTGTAGTTTCCTATGAAAGTCAAGTTTGTGCCACAAACCTTTTGCCATTAAACTATGGAGAATTCGAACTGTCTCGATGACTTAGTGAGGCTGCCTGAACCGAGGCTAGAATAAATTTAATGCCAATAACTAGGCCATATGCTTTAGAACGTAACAATGTTATTACTTCTAAGTTTATGATGCTGTAGATTTTATTATTTGTGAATTATGTGGTGTTGTTACTCATTTATTTATTGTTGATAACTGACTGTGGCTAGCAGCCGCTCAGTTCGATCTTTAGGTTAAGCCGCGCGTGCCTAGGTTGGTCTGTGGATGGGTGACCACCCGTTACATAGGTACCGAGTTTCGTCCGTGCCTCGGAAAGCACGTTAAGCTGTTGGTCCCGGTCCCGGCTGGCATTTGTAGATCTTTGACAGTCGTTACAGTGTCCCGAAAGTCTGACAACCGGTCTTACTAAGGGGTATCGTATTACCCAGTATTAACAGGGTTATGGAGGTCAGATGGGCAGTCGCTCCAAGTAAAATACTGGTATTCAGCTGCATCCGGTAAGACTGGAAGCCGACCCCAACATAGTTGGGAAAAGGCTAGGCAGATAATGATGGTAACTGACTGGAACTGTGAAGTTGTTATGCTTTCATTCATTTTAAAGTTTTGTAGCCATTGTCTTTGGACTATTCTCGAGGTTTCCAAAACGGTAAACTTTAACTTACCATAGAGATTTGCTTAGTAAAACTTCTTACTTACTTTTGTATTAAGCGTGCTTACACTTCCCGAATCAGACCTGGCTTACGATAAGAGGCGGGACAAAAAGAGGCTTATTTAAGTTTGTTATGTTTTAATTTGTACATGATCTAAACTTTGATCATGACTATAGATAATCCAGTAATACTGGGGCAGAATTTCACTAATAAAACTGAGCGTTGTCAGCACATCTGAACCTCGTTTATGGGCTTTCAACTCGACACTAAGGATAATGCCAATTACAGCTCTTAAACACCATTTAAATGTCTTCTGCACACTGCTGATCACGTTAGTGAGATTCACCCTAAAATGCTGATTATTGATTGATTCAATTTTTTAAATTGAATAGAGAAAAGTTTAAAAAAAAAGTATTGATCAAACGTATCCTTTAACAACACACATTCTTCCTACTTTCCTAGGTTGGATCCATCTGAATTTTTTTCCAATACATCCAAAATTTATCTATCTTCTACTACGGATAACGTTACATTCTAAGCCTCTCCGATACGATCGCGACACGACACCGAGTGTCCCGTTCCGTACGAACAACATGCTGAGCCTCCGTGACTGCGCCACATAAGCCGGGTTCAATGTACTGCCGCCCAAAAGAACATGGCTCCCAATGCTGCTACTGAAACACTACTGGTGTAAAGGAATTTAGTTGACTGTATGTGGTTGTTCAGTTACTTTTGACTGGGTCGTTACTATAAAATGCTATGATATTTTTTTTATGGACTTCGGTTGGTTTTGGTACTGATTGGAGAAAAAAATCTTTGATATGCTGAATATTTTTTGCAAGAATTGGTTTCGTTTTGCCAAGTTATAGAAGGAGAAAGGTTTTTTTAAACTTTTCTAGTCATGTAAAGATTCATGGAGTATTTGATCATACAGTTTTATCATCTTATAGAATTATCAGGACATTTAGTCCGAGTTTTAAAGCTAGCCATGTTTTTTTTGTATGGATGGATAAAATCAACACATAGGTACTCTGCTAGTTTCTTGAAATAAACAATAGGTGTAATAGTTAAGGTTAAAACCTCTAAATAAATAAAAGATAGGGTCTGTGGAGTTTCGGTAAATATTTTCTTCTGTTAGAAGGTACATTGTTATATTGTTAATAGGATTTGTTTGATGATATGATGAGTAATAGAAGGAAGGGGAGGGAAGAAGAAGTATGGAACCAGACGACATGCTGCGCCGACCCTAAATAATGTATGATAAGTGCAGGAGAATAATGTTGATAATGTAAAGTACAATGTTATTCGCAAAATAATCGATGTCTTGTGCAACAATACAAAGTTCGTCAAAATAAACGAATATTATCAGTAATAACACAGAAGCAGTTGAAAATGATAACATCTAAAAATATCTTATATAATTAGTGAGTTAATCGCATTACGTCAGCCTTATTATTGGCCGTTTGATAACGGCAAGATATACATACCTAAACAGCAATTAGTTCAAACATAGTGAACGTAGATACATTTACTATTAATAGTAACCCACATTATGTAGGTGTATTATCATTGTTTTCCTGTTTGTTGTCAACCGGTGCGGGCCATATGACAATACAGTTCAAAGTTTCAGCTGCTTCTACGTCATTTTTATTACGTCTACTTTTCTTGATACTTACAAAATTTTCCGGACCCGTACAAGGCTCAGTTGAAAGCACCCTGAAGCTCGCCGGCAACGTCTAGGCGATGTCTACAACCACACGTGGGATCGCATAGCACATGCGCAAAGTCAAACCTCCAACTTAACGGCTAGTATCGAGCGAGCCTCCGTGCGGAGAGGTCATGTCGCAATGTCGGACGGTCGCGAGTCCCCGTCGCAAAGCGGTCTTCGGGACCGTGTCCATTTCTTTGAGAAAGTATGGAGTGGACAATCTAGTAATGACACAGTAGATGCTACCACTGATGTAGACGAAATAGAGCGACGTATTGAGCAGCGCAAGCGGCGCCCAGAGTCGCCGAAAATTGAAGTTAAACTTAAACATACTCGTGATGGAGAATCTCCTACAAAGACTTTTGAATCTTCTTTCCCAAACTTGAAGTTAAGACATGTGGAGCCCACTGAGGAACTGGAAAAGTTTGAGCGTCAGGTCGAGGAGGGCGACCTGGCTGCCGGCGTCCGGTTCGTCAAGTTCGAGCGGGTAGTTAAAAGGACTGTGACCGAGACCCGTAGTGAAGAACGGGCGGAGTCTCCCCAGCACGAGTGGTACTCCGAGTATAAGCAGCAGACTTGGCAGACTGCTCCCAGGAAGGAATACTTGCGGAGCAAATCGGAATATGACTCACACATCGCAGAGAGACGCGGTAAGTTTGCGTTCTAAAATTGAAAAAAAAATCGGGAATAGAATTTCGACTCTAGTGTAGTTCCTGTTTAATTTTTTATACGTTCTCATACTTATGAGAATGCAGTTTATCCCTATTATGTATAAATAGCCTTTATTGTGCTCATAAACACCCGTCAAATGTCAAAAGTACGTTTGACCTTGGCAATCGACAGTAGTAAACAACTTGATTTGGTATTCTAATTTTAATTCTGTCTTCTCTGCGAACAAAACGTATAGTTTTTTTTTTCTTCAGGCAAAAATGACATCATAGGTACCTACCTAACGATTTTTTAAAGTCGAAAAGTGAATAGTTTTTAAGCGGATTTGTCTAGTACGCCTTGTTTGGAGTTATAATGGCTTTATTTTGATTAGATAAGATAATTGCTGAATGTTTTCAAGTAGCCTTTTCTTTTTTTTTTCGGGTGTGAAATCATCTAATGACTGTGTGTTCCTTCTGTTGCCTTTTACGTTCCGGGGCCGCGGTATCTCTTTCGAACAACCCGCAACCCCGGCAGTAACTTTCAAGTAGCCTTTGTTAATGGTTTAACAAACTGGCGTTCTTCCTTACTGGAGTTTTTGAGCAAATTGTGCGCCTTGTTTTCTACAAACCTTGAATGTCATGGCAAAACAATGGGTCGTTCAATAACGTATCGTTACTTGATTCTTCACTTGAAGCTATGAGAGAAAATAAAGATGTAGCATCTGCCCGGTAGAGTTTTTTTTTCTTTGATCTTGGTTTAGATATGCTAAACCAAGATCAAAGGGAAAAAATGTGGTAGTGTATTGAATTTTCTCATCTTATATTTTATAGTTCAACCGTATAAACTGAATTGAAATAAAAACAGTATTTCTCAACTAGAAACTAATCAAAATATTAAACAGCCATTAAATCCTTTTACGTGATAAGTGTCTCATATTTGATCTTCGTGACTGAAATCCTGAGAACTGATTTACATATTTATGCTACCGGTTATCATTGTGTACTTGTCATTTTTGCTCTTCATTAGTCAGAATAAAAAATCAATTTATTAAAAAGTCGTTTGTCATGTTTCTCCATATTGTGATTTTGTTTGACTGCATTGAATTTACATTGGTTTGACAAGGTATCATTTTCACCAATATCATTTGATGCTGTGTGAAAATATTCCTTCTGCCCCACAAATACCGTACCGTTGTTGATTTAGACTCGTGAATAAGCAATTGGTCTGGCAAAAAAGGCAACGATGCACTTACTATGTGAGGCAGTGAGTCACTGTTCTGAAGACGACTTCGAACAAATTGTTTGCTTCAGTACACGTTACACTGAAATTAGCTGTGAATTAAATGAAGTTCAAGGCTGCTTCGCATGAGTAACCGAAAAGCCTTAATTTTTTTCATATATTTTGAATTTTGGATTCTTAAAGTGAATTCTGAAGTAAATTATTATTATTATAGTTCTGGTGTTTCATAATGTTGATAATGATGATTGTATCAACTAAAAGGTCATCTACTAAATCTAGTCTACCACCTATCCTGCCGGGGTTGCGGGTTATTCGAAAGTGATTCCGTGGCCCCGGAATAACGGGCAAAAGTAGAAACATGGGTGGCGTTTAGTCAGTTAAAGTCTGACACGCCCATAACGGGGAAGTTATTTGATGATTTCAAATCCGCAAAAAATAAGTCCCACGTATACTAAGGGCATCTATTCCTACATGTATTATTGATACGGGATCTTCTTTTTGTAAAGAATCTTGTCTTGCGTTCGCAATAACTATACGTATGCAAGGACCCACCTAGTATCTCTCCTTTATTCGTAAGATGGCGATATTCTGGTTTTACAAGAAGCGCTGGGTCTACCTACGCAAACTTTAGAATAGAAACCAGATTTTTGCTGTATGATGTTACTTGTATCAGTTTCGTTTTGTTCTTGCTCTTATTTACTTACCTATATGTTATTATTATTTTCTGTTTTGTTTGTATTGTTGGTATACCTGCTACTAACTTCAGCTTCAAAAGTTTTAATTCTTAATTTTCAGTTTTATTTTGTAACCGTATTGTCTTTTAAATAAACTGAATTTTACCTCTGACTTAGTGCTTACTACATCCGTTGGTCCAGTTTCTCTGTTATTGAATTCGTTTCGGATTATAATGCAATTAGATATACTTTGGATACATCAATCTTCATTGTTTGCGGTCCATTGTGTGGTTCTTGGAATTTTGAAGTTCCTTTTTGAGACATGGTTAAAGATAAGTAGTCCTCGCCTGGCAGGGTCACAGCCTGCCGGTGTTGCGGGTTGTTCGATAGAGATACCGCGGCCCTGGAACACAAAGGGCAAAAGAAGGAACATGGGTGGATTTCAGTCAGTAAAAGTTAGACACTCCTCCCGCTCCGTCTAGTGCGGGGGGAGTTATTTAATGGTTTCCCATCCGAAAAATAAAGGCATGGCTGAAGATGCACATGCATAAGATGAAGATGATGATTTAGTAAAATAAAAAAAAACCTTTTCTTTCATGCATTTATAGTTCATGATTTAGTATCAGAATTTAAATAATTTGGAAATTCAGTTTAATAACAAAAACAGTTGCAGTTAATAAAGAAAATGTAGAGCATCAATCAATGCAACGTTTAAAACAACAACCTGTTGCTTAACGTTTTCTTCAATTATTGTAACTGTTACATGTTGCTTCTGCAATTTCTTCGTTCACTGTTTCTCAAAAACAATCAAACAGACCATGTATTATTCAATCCAAATTAACACCTTTAACAAATAATTTACCATGGCCACTATTTTCATTATCAATGTCTTTAAATCATCAATCAATCAATTTGTTCCTTAATTCCGGCGTGACAGAGATTAAATTCGTTTGCGATGCGTTATTTCAAAATTGGCCACTCTATCTTATCTTGCACTTTAGTTATTAGCGCAGTGATAAATGTTGCACTTGGCTTCTAATTGTTTTGTCCTTGGCCACTAACATTTTAGTTTTAAACTTCTATATTTTGGTCTTTAGGAAGCTGTCTTTAAGGTTTTAATGTTTATAATTTATTTAGATTTAAATTGAATTTTGTTTTTTATTTACTCTGGACGCTCTTACTGTGCACGTCTTTCTACATCGTTCTCACATATTTGTATAATCTCAACACGAATGATGTAAATACTATTTTGTAAAAATATTAGAATTTAAAAGAGTGTCCATGGAGTTTCTTGCCCATTCTTCTCCATAGAGATCAACGCTTTGGAATGGGCAACTGCAGTACTTTCACAAGTTATTATGCCTTGTAACCGGTACTGTAGATTCATTTTGTTTCTTGACATTCAAAAGTGCCTGTAATGGTCTAATTGAAATAAATGATTTGATTTGATTTGGTCTATTTTTTTTTTGGGTTGGGAAATCATCAAATAAGTACCCACCCAATTCCTTCTATTGCCCTTTATGTTCCGGGGCCGCGGTATCTCTTTCGAACAACCCGCAACTCCGGCAGGCGGAGGCCCTGGCAGGCCCCTTTACTTTGCTGACATCTCTTTGAGGCGCGCGTGAAGGTGTCTATTATATAATGTTTTTTTTTAAACGTTGCCCTATACTGGGAATTTCTCCGGTATCGTGGGTGCGTTTACAAACATTTAAACTCTCATACACAAACAACCAGACCCGAAACAACTATCTGCAGGTCATACAAATATTTTTTCCGTGCGATCGAAGATCTTCTGTACCGTTTAAAAATTGCATTGCTTCACGTTTACCAAACAATTCTTATGATAGTAAACACCATGCCAAAACTTTGCGTATATCATCACGATATCATACATTAAAGACTATCATAGTAAGGGGATCTAGCCTAACTAAAGCCTGCATAGGTCAGATGGCAATCTGTTCCCCTAGTATCAGAAACAAGACTGCATTTGCTAAT
Source organism: Ochropleura leucogaster (assembly GCA_958449745.1). Classification (NCBI taxonomy): domain Eukaryota; kingdom Metazoa; phylum Arthropoda; class Insecta; order Lepidoptera; family Noctuidae; genus Ochropleura; species Ochropleura leucogaster. Next base: position 1,901,576 of record OY288207.1, on the reverse strand, counting down.
GAAGTCACGACCAAGGCCATAAAACAAAGCTCTAAGAATATTAGAACAGGAACAACGTTTAGAAATTCCTCGACTAAGATTTTTATCCGCTTATGTATATTTCTGATGTCATTGCTAACAAGGACCAATTTAGCTGAGATATAAATTCTATCAATAACTTAGTCTACCTAAATAATTTATTCAATGTTTCCGAGAAAATCCTTATCCTTACTTCCTTACTAATATTATAAAAGCGAAAGTGAGTTTGTTTGTTTGTTTGTTTGTTTGTTTGTTACCTCTTCACGCTTTAATGGCTAAACCGATTGTGATGAATTTTGGTACAGAGATAGTTGGGAACCAGGAGACGGACATAGGCTAATTTTTATTTAAAAAAAGTGGGATGTCAGGGAGAAAGAGGGAAGAAAAGGGAAAACTTAGCGTTGCTATTGCAAATCAATAAGGCGCAAGGGGAACTGTGTTACCTCGAATTTAACGCGAGCGAAGCCGCGCGCAAAAGCTAGTCGTCAATAAAATTGTCGCGGCTGAATGGTTTGATGACGTCACAGCATGTGTAAACGCAAATTATAATTGGCGTGATGTCACTGGCAGTAAATTAGTACCGAGTTGAATAACAACTAACTGGTAGAAATTTCGAGTAAATACATCCGTTGGTTGTATTGTTTATGATTAATTCCATTCAATTGAATTTGGAAATTTAATGGAATAAAGACAGACAGACGGGTCTCAGCCTAGAATCTTCAAGCACATGTTGCAAGAGAGGTACAAGGTCAAACGATTCGTTTTGATGCATTTCTGTTTTGGTGCGTGTCACCATTTTGGGGCAGTTAGTGTTTGTTTTTATGGATGTTCTTTAAGAACGCCTCAATTCTTCTTTTCGTGTCAATTGACTGCAACTCTAATGTGTGATCAATTCTATTCGAATAGTTCTACCGTTCATCTAATTCAGTTCATCATCATATGCCTAGTCTTTTTCCAACTTTGTTGGGGTCGGCTTTCAGACTAACCGGAGGCAGCTGAATACCATCACCCTATCACCCTGCCTAGTAATCATTGCTAGTTCCAGTCTTGCTGACTATTTGATATTTAAATACGTTTTACTTACTTTGTTTCACATTCGTTGATATTGCCTTAACCTTAAAGATACGTTCTTGCGCATCTTCTCACGCACTTGAAGGCCGCGAGCATGTTATAAAGTTGAGTGTATGAACAGAACATTGTTGAGCCAAGATAACGGAGCGCTAAATATATCCTCTTTTATAGCTTTGTTGATTATGGATCACGTAACCCCTGTATGCAAGTTTGTAGATTGCATCTTTCTTGCAAAAGAAACAGTGAAAGAAACAGTGATAAAATATTATAAAGAGGGGCTTTATAATATTTTATGGTCTGCTCTATAATACACAAATAATAATATCATCCTTTTACTACCCCACTAGCCAGCCAGCGTAACTAAAGTATCAGGATAGGACATATTTATTTAAAAAAAAGAGAGAGAAGAAAGGCATCAAACCCAATGCACAGAAAACACAAAAATTAAAAAAATAAATTTATTTACTATTATGTCAGCAGTACTATATTTTATTAATACAGTATTGGTCATACGATGAAACATTTGAATAACTTGATAATTGTGCATAATAGGCTTAAATTATATACACGAGGATAATCAACAGGACAATTGAAGACAATTAAGTGTTTACGATTGATAATTTCCATTTAAGAACTAGAACTGAAGTTTGTCCAAAGTTTTAATGGAGACCTAGGCACACATAGAGGTAGACATCTAAAAAAAAGATTTAGAATCAGGCGTTACTTCACGAAAATCTATGGTACGGCCAACGAGAAGCGATACGAAAGGTCATTAACCTAAAGAACAACTGTGGCGTTGACAATCTAATATTTAGCTCTTTCCATCTTGTGCCTTTGTCGTAATGTCTCGTTCTCCCGGCAAAAACATGACAACGTTAAGATGGGTTCGCCAACATTCGGGCGGCCATTTTATATGGGGTTTTAGCATGGGTTTTGTTTACATTTGGTATCTTTTCTCGTTGGCCGTACTATATGTATATAGATCATCAATCGATATTATGGGCTGAATGGCGGTGGGTGTTAGCTCAAAAGAGATACTGCAGCCCCGGAACTCAGAGGGCAAATGAACATGGATGGGTATTAGCTGTACAAGTCTGTCATTCCCTTCCACTTATTGGGATAAGTGGAAGGGAATGATGAGCGGGAGGAATCATTTGAAGAATTCACATCCGAAAAAAGAGGCCTAAATATTTTTTTCAGAATTAAAACTAAATATCTTGGCATAATACTTTATCTAAAAAATCCTCATTCAGTTCAATTAGAACCTCACACCTTAAGATTGACTTAGTTAAGTTAATTGACCCAAGTTAGTGAATGTATTGAGTTTAATCAAGACCCAATTCCCTTAACTGCTTATTGGATAGACTAACTTGGGGATCTTTTCATTGTCCTGTTTAAAGAATTACTGATAAGGTAACTAATATATGCCCATTTTCATCCATTGTTTTTGGGTCTACAAGGGTCATTTTGGTAGAAGATGTGTTGACAGTCTCTGACGGTTAATAGAGAAGTATGGAAGAAGGTATACTGGCTCCAAATAAATTTGGGTATGGACAGGAGAATGAATGAAGTGTTGGAAGACCAACAGCTAAATGTGTGGATGATATGTTGAAGACAGCGGGTAAAACCTTGTTGAGACTTATGCAAATTCAGGACTCATGACGATAACGAAGGAGGGGATGGGGTATACTTCGCAGTTGTTGGAACAAGAATTTCTGTGATTGATGATTCAAAATAAGGATTTAATGACGAGTTTGAAATAACAATATTTGAAAACATCATGTTTCTGGTGCGTATTAAGTTGTATTTTATTTTACTATTACCTGTGCCTAGCGGTTTCACCCGCTGTTCAGTCCACCCTTATCATTTTGGAGTTTAAAAAATAGATAGTAGCCAATTCTCAGACTTACTGAATATCCAAAAAAAAAACATAAGAATCGGTCGAGCCGTTTTGGAGGACTATGGGAACTAACTTTGTAACATTGTTATATATTAGATAAAAGACTATAAATGTCAAGGTTTGTATGGACTGATTGATTGTTACTCAATCACGTCAGAACTCCTGAACGGATCTGGATAAAATTAGCCACGGGTAAATAACAGTATGGAATAAATAACACATAAAAATTACAGCCAAAATCGCGGGCAACAGCTAGTCCCTTCATAAAATCCTAATGCAAAGACGTCCAATTTAATTCATAGCAGTCTCTATACTGGTTTAATAAATCAAAACGTTTGTCAATAATGTGGGGCATGGTGATAATTGTATACAGGAACAAAAAGTAGGTTATTGCATTCCAAAAAAATAATAAATTATTCTTGACCCATATTTAAAGGAATACATGAAAAGAAAATAAGTAGGTGAATCATGAGCAGTCACATGTAGAGTATGCCAGCGCCGTGCGCCGGCGCATCGCAGGTGTGAGATTCCCGGCTAGGTGTGCAATGAGTCACTGAAACAATCGGAAAAATACTGACGCATGAGTGATCCAAAAAAAACATGGCAACGGATTTTGGCTACTTTTTATACTAACCTGTAAAGAAATAGTGCTAACTATCTTGTCATCATCTGCCTAGCCTTTTCCCATCTTTGTTGGGGTCGGCTTTAAGTCTAACTGGATGTAGCTGAATAGCAGCGTTTTACTTGGATCGACTGCCTATCTGATCTTCACAACGCAATTAGTACTGGGTAATTCGATACCCGTTGGTAAGACTAAATGTCAGACTTTTGGGACACTGACTACCTGTAACGACTGTCAAAGATCTACAAATGACAGCCTGGATCAACAGCTTAATGTCCCTCCGAGGCACGGAGGAAACTTGCTGTGTAAAGAGTGGGCAGCCATCCACAGACCAACCAGCAATGCTTAACCTAAACATCGACCCGAGATGCTCCTATTATTTAGCCACGAGTGCTAACTAACCATTTAGTCTTTTTTTTTTGGGGCTGGAAATCATCAAATAACTTCCCCCGCTCTAGGTGGAGCGAGTTTCTTCTATTGCCGTTTACGTTCCGGGGCCGCGGTATCTCTTTCGAACAATCCGCAGCCCCGGCAGGACCATTCAGCCTTATATCTCAATTTAGAACAAGACTTCTGTCTATTCTTGTTAAGCAAACTAATTGCTTATTTACATGTCGATGAAACACATATAATGTTAAACCAGAAAATGACGGCCAGCTCAGCAGTTTCATACGCCCGGCGCGCGGCGGACCCTAAAGAGCTTGCTCAAATCAAACTCAATACTAAAAAGCTTTTCATAAAATCCTGTTTGATAATAGACCACCCTGTGTCATTACCATCATTATTAATTACCATCATCTGCGCTAATAGCGTCAAGTCATGTATTTTCATATCCAAGCAAGATATGATCCTTGTCTCATTCTGCGCGTGCACATAAAAATATCCACGTTTTTTGCTTTTCATTTTCTATAGAGTTTCATAATATAGAATGACCTTGCATCTTGATATCAGACGTTTTTTATTGGTTTTGGACAAACAGGTTTATTGTTGTCGAATTAGGAAATAAAGTGTTTTGGCAATATTTAAATTGTTCTATGGACCGCAAAATTTTCGATGTTAGGTTTTGATTATTTTAAAACTATGCTACCGCTTCTGAATTGTAGTTGGTTGATCCAAGGCTCCTAGTACAGAACTGAGGAGACAATTGACTATTTATCAACTTTCTAGCCTTTTCCCAGCTTTTTTGGGTACGATATAACCCGAACTGAAATACTACAAAAAGCGATTGCTTCCCGAATTCAATTACCGGTTGGAAGCAATTGCGTTGTGAAAGAACCCATTCTTGGCAAAACTGATTCCTTGTCCGAATTACGTGCATTTTGTTACTGCCAGCACTTAATCTTCCTAATCCTAAAGACTTAAGTAACTTCAAGGATCCCCCCCCTATAAACACAAAAGCACCCACTTAAAACCTACCAGAAGGATGCTATGAAGACAACCACAAACTCGCCATCACCTATAATGTCCCATTTGAGTTCGAGATGGACATCGGTCATTGAGGCGTATCACGTAACGATAAACCGCAGCTATTGAAGTAATCTGTGGCTCCGCTAGTCGCTGTGAGGCACCTGCCCCATTGTCCACGATAAGCGAAAACGGAGTATTGCTGGGCTCTGGGAATAGAAGAATAGTGTAGCTTTTTTACGAATGGTAAATCATCAAATGACTTCTTCACTCTGAGCGGAAAGCGGGGGGGGGGGGAGTGTCAGACTTCTACTGACTAAAACCCACCCATATTCTTTCTATTGCCCTTTATTTTCCGGGAGCAGTATATCTAGCAAAAGGAATCGAGTTGATAACCGATATCGGGTATGTGGCTTTGAATGAATGCATCAGTACGACAGTCGCGCTCAGTCGATCGCTTTTATTTATTCTTTTAGAAATTGTTCAGTTCTGTTCGTCAACTGAGCGTCGCTGGATGAGCTGGGCTATCAAAGACTAAACCAGTAATTCTTGTTGCTACGTCAAACTATTGGAGACAGAGTCCTCGATTATATGGGCTTTGAAGTTTCATGTGTAAGATAATAGTCCATAGCTAAGTTGCGTCCTAAATATAGGCTAAAACTACCACACATTGCCAAAACCACACAATGTTGTCGTATTTAACCCAAAGGTTGACTGGTAGAGAATGCCTTATGGCATTAAACCCCCGAATACTGAATCGTCACTCAAAATGTGAGGGCTGCTTAACATTTGAGCAGCTCTTAAACTTTAGATTTTGTATGGTCAAACGTCACTTCTGAGTCTCTGTTAAATTTAAGTGGGACTTAAATTTTGAGTGACGTTTCAATATTCGGGGGTAAGTCCGCCTATGTACCACTATTGAACATGAAGTTTAAATAAATAAATAAAGAAACATTTTTTTATGGGTGCCCTTCACACATTAACCATTTATTTCAGTAAATAATTGGAAAAGAGGAAACAGAGAAGGATATGCCTTAGCCTCGTAGTGGGACACAGATGGCTTACATTAATAAAATTGTCGCTATCTCGTCAGCTACGGGACTGATACCTAAACTCAAATCATTGAACACGTGACGAGCTGTGACGTGGATCGTATATGTTAATTGTGCAATAGCTTCGATAATGATTATTTTTACAAGGTGACTCATTGAGATCGGTCGGTGGAAATAATTGTAAAAGAAAAGAGGCATCGCCGTTAATAATCCTGTATGTTAGGGCGCTGTCAGTTGTGTCCGGTCATCTCTCAGTTGCCACAGCTTATTTCAATTAATTTTTGAATTGTCTTTACACTTTTAACGTGCACGTTTTGCTACATCATGCTCACCGTATTTACCATTTCTACATGAATAATGCAACCAAGGTTTTATAAGAATATTCTGATTTAATAGATTTGTTGATTGTGTTGTTAATTTGAAAATGTTTACACCACAGACCACCTACAGTACTAATTCTCCTCCTTTAAATCCATATCGTTTTTAGCGATAAGACCGCCCATTGTGTAGATGAGATTTTAAGATGTAGTTAACTACATCTTAAAATCTCATCTTACATTTATGATACAAAGTTTGTAAGTTTATATAAACTTACAAACTTTGTGTCGTATTCGTCCGTAAAAGGACTTAATATAATCCCCGTTACCTTCCATGATTCAAATTTACATAAAGGAGAATCCATTTGAACTGAAGCTCTTAAGTTCTTGGCTATAAATACGCAGATATTGATACCGCCCACATTTTTACAACCCACCTATGTTCATTGTTTTGCCTTTATGTTCCGGGGCCGTGGCATCTCTTTCGAACAGCCCGTAACCCCAGGTTAAACCATGCTTTGAATTTACCATTAGCTGACATAAAATTTAAAAAAAAATTACGTTGCTTTAATTTAATGCCGATGTTAAGTACATAGAAAATGTTTAGCGTAATGTCTTGCCGTGTGTACTGTACTATTGTAAAAGCGGTAGCTGTGCCTGACTGAACAATGGTGTAAATATGAATATGATAATCAAGATGACTTATATTAAAAATGCAAATACCTCCCCCCCTCCCCACAACACAAGCATAAACTTCGTGCAAAGTTTAATAAGTGATAACTATTAGAAGGTCACGTACAAAGAAACTATAGTTTGGCGAATGGTATTTCATGCATCATGTATTTATTTTATTCAGTGTTTGTTATCTATAACCTGTTACAAAAGTTGAATTATCACAAATACGAATAAAGGTTAGCGCACACCAGGTATGACAGAGTAGCGTATTTTGTCTTACTTAACGTAACGTAAACTCTTACGTATCCAAAGTAAGATATTAAAGGTGTAAAAGTACCTTTTTATTGCGGATGGGAAATCATCAAATAAGGGGGGAGGCTTGTTGTCAGGCTTGTTCTGACTGGTAGCTCTTTCGAAAAACCTCGGCAGGCGGTGGCCCTGGCAGGACCTTCTGCTGTAAAAGTACCCTAACGACACCGAAAGGCACTTATTCTACCCATCATTGCGATATTTTTTTGGGAATCTTTTCATTTTTATTTCCAGTATTTATTGTTAAAACTTAACATTAAATACCTCCCAATCCCCGTACTTTTCATTGTATTCAATAGTCGAGTTAGATGTTTTGACTGCACTTAGTGTTCTACCGCAAAATGTTTTTTTTCACCCCAAATTAAAAATATTTTTCGCAAAAAAAAAAACCGACTTAAAATAATATGAATCAAACTAAAGTCATCGGCTTTCGCAGGTAAATTATGTTTTCCGTGTTTTTTTGGAAGTCTGTTTTTTCAGTACTTATTATAACAATAGCATCCGCAAATGCTATTTATAGTTTTATTAGTTGTTTGTCGAGAGTAATAACTTCTTTGTATTCACTTCTTGGTTAATTAACTTGTTCGTGTCAGTCCTTGAGAAAATGGCATTTATTAGTTTCCATGATTTACGACAAAGATAGGATATTTACGGATTGTTCTGTTATATTGGAGGGTCTCATCTCATCTAAGACTTTGATGACCAGAAAAAATGTGATTTGACAGAAAAATTTGTGTACGTAACTGAAGTACCTTTTATTGAAATCGCCACAAATTCCAGACATTTGGGATACTAACGATCTGTAACGACTGTCAAAGATCTACAAATGACAGCCGGGACAAGCTGAACGTGCTTTCCAAGACACGTCAGAAACTTGATATGTAACTTTTGACTGCGGATGGGTGACCGGGTGGTCACCCATCCGCAGACCAACCTAGGCAAACGTGGCTTGACCTAAAGATCGATTGACCATGTTGTCACAAATATATCACAGATTCCCGTGACATAAACTATTCCACAGACAATGATTTACAAAACATCATTTATTTACCGAACACATTTTAGGAACCACGACAAAGTTCTAGAATCGTTTCAAAACAATCAAATTCACAACAAATTACTACAAGTACAAAAACAAATAGGTATAAAACGACACTAGGCTAGGAGTACAAACGCGTGTTAATGAAATGATGTCATCTGCGCGTGATTAACCAACGCGCGGTTATCGCTCGACCTTTATATCGTGAACGGCGAAAATAAAGGTGATCTGTCTTTACTTGGAAAAAATATTTATGTAACTAATTTATGTATGTGTGTGGATGTATTGATTGTCATTCTGGGTACGTAAATTGAGTGAGGAATGTAGGTATTGAGGGGTATAGTTGTACAAATAATATATTTGTAAATGTTTAAATAGCTCGATATATTGACCGCTAAATTGTTATCACCTGATGGAAAAGCAGTTGTATTATAACCGAATTCAAAAAAAGTCGTTTCCCAACTATACTCTTTTTTTGCATGTTTTATGTGCGATTTCTCAGTCAAATAAAGACCGATTTTATTTTATTTTTTGATTACGAATAAGGGTGTTCTTCCGAAAATAATATTACAACTAAAAAAAACCGACCTCCGACCGGCGATAAAACACTTAGGTAGGTACTACTACTTTACTTTTGTTTGATTTATCGATTTTTCTTGCCACCTACTTTCGGAAGTTGTTTTTTCTACCTTTTTGGTGTTTTATTGATAAATGATAAATGATGTTTATTTTGCAAGTAGGTTTTCACAAACACTTTTACACGTCTTTTTTTTAAAACTAGATGAGGCCGGTGTTTCGTACCCGACTACTCTGAGAAGAAACAGCCGAAACAAACTCAGAGGTCATAGTCTCTTTTAAAGTCCAGACAAAAAAAATCTTGGTCAACTTACATGAGGACTATGCAGATTAGTGTCTGAAGTGGTCTTTTTAAGAAAGCACCACACAGATTGAGTGGACCTGTCCAGTCAGTGCAAGCATTTGTCAGTTATCGTGTAGCTCGACTCATAACCCAAGGAGCTCAACGAAACGACGAACAATACCAAAAAAAGGACATTAGCGTAGGTCCCTAAATAGTACTCAACTGCCAGAATCGTCAAAAGCAAAAAAAAGTAAATAAAAGTTATGATCCACATGGTCCTCACATTCACAATAAACAACTACAGACTAGAAAATATTTACAAAATTAAATTAATGAGATCATAATGAAATCATAAAATGTCACAATAAAAAAAAAGTAAAATCAAATAAAAAAAAAAAAAATAGGTATAAAACAAAGTAAATATTAATGTCAAATCATTAAATGTCAGTGTATAAAATAAAGGAATAAACAATAAATAAATGAAACAAAGAAAAATTTTGACACTCACTGAGTAAATTAAATTGGAGCAGCTTAATCCCAAGCCTTTTTATCTTCAAGGTAAAAATTAATATTATAGTAAGCTTTAAGAGTTAACTTACGTTTTACAAAAACTTTAAATCTATTGAGGCTTAGTGTTTGAACGTCGTTTGGGAGTTTGTTATAAAAACGTATACATTGACATGTGAACGTGCCCCCTATTTTTTTTAGCCTCGTTGACGGAACGACAAATTTGTGTTTGTTCCTCGTATTTATGTTGTGGATATCACTGTATTTTTTAAACAATTTTATATTTTTATGCGCGTACAAAAGGTTTTCGTAAATAAACTGAGAGGGCACAGTAAGTATATTAATTTCTTTAAATTTTTCTCTGAGGGAGTGTCTGGGACTTAATTTATACATTGAACGAATTGCCCTTTTTTGCAAAATAAAAATAGTCTGAATATCGGCGGCATGACCCCACAAGAGAATACCATACGACATCACACTGTGGAAATAACTAAAATAAACTAAACGGGCTGTCTCTAAATCAGTTAAATCACGAATTTTTCTAACGGCGTATGCTGCAGAGCTTAGTTTTTTTGACAACTTATCTATATGAGCGCCCCACTGAAGCTTAGCATCCAAGGTTAAGCCTAAGAACACTGTGTTATCTTCCGGTTTCAACTCTTCATCCTTGATTAGTACACTAGTTTCCACTTGTTTTACATGAGGTAACGTAAACTTAATGCATTTGGTCTTTTTCTCATTTAGAAGTAGGTTATTAACATTAAACCAATTAACGACCTTTGCTAGAGCGCCATTAACATCGTCAGTAGCTAGCTGCTGACGTTTTAGTTTAAATAAAAGAGAAGTGTCGTCTGCAAACAACACTACATCATGATTATCCTTTATGAGGTAAGGCAAGTCATTTATATAAATAAGAAACAAAAAAGGGCCAAGAATTGAGCCTTGTGGTACTCCCATTCTTACTACAGATCCGGGAGATCTTTTCCCGTTAACATCAACTCTCTGAATTCTACCACTCAAATATGACGTAAGAAGATTCAGAGAGGCGTTCCGGATTCCGTAGTGGTGTAGTTTCCTGATTAATGTTTTATGGAAAACGCAATCGAAAGCCTTGGATAAATCACAAAAAATGCCCAAAGCATCGCATTTATCTTCCCAGGCATTATATATGTGTCCTAAAAGTTCAACACCGGCATCAGTAGTTGAACGACCCTTTGTAAAACCGAACTGTTTGTTATGCAATAACTTATGTTTATTAAAAAATCTTTGCAGTTGCTCTAAAATTATTTTTTCAAAAATTTTACTAAATGTTGGTAGCACTGAAATTGGTCTATAGTTAGTTGGGTCTAATGTATTACCCGATTTAAACAATGGTATTATTTTACTATTTTTCATTAGATCAGGAAACTCACCACGGTCAATACAATCATTAAATATAACAGCTAATGAAGGAGCTACAATGGTTATAATGGACTTAGCAACGTCCACAGAATGACCCCATAGATCAGCGGTCTTCTTAACATTTAACATATGAAAAGTTTTAATTATATCATTACAATTGACATATTGAAAATTAAATTCGGAATCATGGAATGGAACGTTTTCTTTTAGTAAAGCATCTGCAGCAGCAGGTGACGAGTCTAGCGATTTAGTAGTCGATACAGGAATATCCGCAAAGAAATTTTCAAAGGCTGTAGCAACTTGAATATCTGATTTTATAATATTATCGTCGATAGCAAGGCTGTAGTCACTATTTCGCTTGCAAGACCTTCCTGCTTCGCTATTAATAATGTTCCAAGTGGTTTTAATTACGTTACTACTATTTTTAATTTTTGAACTCAAATAACGTGACTTAGCTATAGTACAAACTTTTTTAAAAACTTTAGAATAATTCTTAACATACAAATTAAATTCTACAGTATTAATACAAATTCGCTCTTCATACAGCTCATATAGCCGTTTTCTACTTTTATGAATACCAATGGTGGCCCAGTCATTGAAAGAAGCGTTATTATTAACCGAAATAGTCTTAGGAACAAAAGTGGTATTAAATTGTGTGCAATACATACTAAAAAAATTGTTATATTGTTGATTGGGGTCATCATTAGTTGACAAAAGTGGTAATTTAGTCGAGAGTTTAATTTTAAAAGTTTCTAGGCGACTTTTAGTTTTTGGGTTAACAATGATATCCTTTTTAGCTACTTTTTTTATAACATTTGGAATTGTGATCAGTTGCCCACAATGATCTGAATCTAATAAGTTAATAATTACTTTGTGGGTTGGTATAACATCTGTATAAATATTATCTAGGCAAGTGGCACTAGTCTGGGTTATTCTAGTGGGCTCCAAAAATTTGTTTTTAAGATTGTATGACTGAAACAGGCTTATAATTTTAGTACTCAACCCAGATTTTTCTAACAAATTAATATTAAAATCACCACAAGTGATTATAGATTTCTTTGTGGTACAAATTTTATGCAACACTTCATCCATTATCTTTTCAAAACAATCATACAAACCTGAAGGGGGTCTATACACACTTAATATGATAAACTGCTCCAATTCTATACAGGCTATTTCAATTGTTCTCTCAACAGACATGCTTACAATATCCTTGCGTTCTTTAAATTTGAGCTGATTATTTACCAAGATTAATGCGCCGCCATGTATAGCATTTACTCTACTGAATGAGCTACCAACCTGGTGATTACTAAAATTAAAAATTAACTGATGACTTTTGAGCCAATGCTCTGTGATACAAAGAATATCTATGTTATTACAGTTCAGGAAAAGCCCTACTTCTAATTCTTTGTTCAAAAATCCTTGAATATTTTGATGCACCAGGTTGATACAATCAAAATTCCCAATACTTTCACCTGATTTATTATCTGGCTTCCTTACGTTATTGCAAGAGGTTGCCTCTATTGTCTCAATCTCTAATTTAAATGATGAACTGGTTGATTAATTGTGATCAAACTATTGGCTGAGTAACTTAACTGAGTATTGCAATGTTCAATAGAGGCAACTCGCTTAGCCAAATTCTTGGCTGTAATTGTAAAAAAATATGATAGCGACATAGCTACTTGTCTTCTACAATAGTTTGAAAGATAGTACCGATCCACAAAAAGTCTATCTTTTGTCAAATAAAAATAGTTACCAACATAGTTATTGGTGTCAATCAAATGTAATACATTACTATCAAATGTCAAATTATGTAATGTCTTATTCATGTTGTATCGTATGTAATTTTCTTCCTGTGGCAAACTTGTACTATATGGAAATGTAAACAATACAATTTGTCTTAAATTCAAGCTAGATAAGGTTCTATGATATTGGAGCAATTCCCCTTTGTTCACATTTCCTCTATTACCAATCAAAATTACTAGTATGGTGTCCTTATTGAAATTACATTTAATTATTTCCTTCATTATATGATATAACGAACATCCTGGCATACAGTTGTTTATAACTGAGTGCCCTGGATATTCATCTTTTAACAAACTACCTAGGTCTTTTCCAATCTCATCACAAAACATTATTATGTCATTATTTACACCTGGTTTACAATGATTTTTAGAACTATTACTAGGACTATGTAAGTTAACACATGGCTGCAGTAAGGTGGCATTACATGTTGTCATTGAATGATCTGGTGTAAGTACATGTGAAGTTGGTTGACAGTGCTCACAGCTATTGGTTTGAGGAATTACTAAAAACTATTGGAAGATATCTTATCGAATATTCATTTTCGGAAGTCCACCCTTTTTATAATCAAAAGAATTTTGATTTTTCGTAAGCGTTTTATCCATAATACCTATCATTTGTGCCGTGATACAGATGATGGCAAAGCATGCAATGGTCTTTTGAAACTTGAATATTTTCGGCATTTTTCCTCTATTATAATTTTACCATTTTGAGCTATAACATCATTAAAATAGCAGAACATGTCGACGTTGTGTAGGTAAGTACAAGCACACCAAAAGTAGGTGGCCAATGGCGCTAATAAAATAGGTAAATATGAACACGTAACTATAGTTAGTATTGATATACTCATCTACATACATAAATGAAGTCATTCAGGCCGGAAAGTCTTAACATTCCACGACTATAGTTAATCCATTTCAAAATGGATAAACAGATCCAAAAAATGGACAGCAGACAAAACAGAAATTTACTTCCGGAAACATACGATATTATAATTAGATATACATATTATAATTAGTGTTAATAATAACTAATCTATAAAGTTAAAAACTTCTTCAAAACTAAAAATCCATACTTAAAAGTTTTCAGACACTGATAACACTTTGAAACAAACTCATAGTTCAAATGGCACGAGGCATATTATATGCAAAACTGGTGTCTACAGTACACCAGTATTTTGCATATTATACCCCTCGCCTATAACACAGTATTTACGGATATTTGCGTGCCTACCACCCATTTAATTATACACGAAAAATCAAAACCGAGACTTACAAGACCGTCACGGTTGTAGATCAATGTATTAACATGTATACGTATCGTACAGACGCCTGCACATCAAGCTACTACAATCTGTCAGATTTCTTTGATAGATTTTCGACTTTATTTCTAAAGTATTAGGTTCAAGGTTCATTGGGAAAAATTGAGACTTTCGGGTAGCTTGACCTCCTGGCGTCTGTACATGCAAATCTAGCACTATAAAATAACGCAAGTGTTTATGCTAAAAACACTGATTTACTGAACTAGTATTGTTAACATTTAGGATAAATGTTTCATATTAATATATATTTGTATGCAATTATATGGTAAAACATGATAGTTCACAATACTATAATTATAAACAGCCACATCTTTTGACTGCGTAGACTTATGCCCCGTTCCAATACGGATAGTTGTATTTTGACATAAGTTCTAGATCTTATGTCAAAATACAACTATCCGTAAGCAAAACGAGTCGTTATTTTAATAGTTGTATTTTAACTATCCGTAAGGAAAAAAGAGTCGTTTATTGGAACGGGGCATCAGTCGCTCTATCCCGCTCATTTCGTTCCCTTCTAGACGAAAAAGGTTGAAAGGAAATTGGTCATTCGAAGAATTAACTTGTGGTTTACCAAAGTGACGCCATTGTCTCACCCTCCTGGAAGCAGGCGCCTTGGCGTGACGGCAGTATATATGTATATGTATACGGTACCTATATGCCATGGCTATGTTTATGTAAACAAGTTTGGTATCGTTAGATAATCACATGAAAGCGGATATGGTTTGATGGGTCGCTGTTTTATAGGGGAAAATGTTGGCTTTTACGACGGGGACGCATGGAAGGATAATTCGTAGGTACTGGTAGCATAATCTACATTTATGTATTTCTTTGATTTATACCTCAAAGTATTCAATGTAATTACTATATTATGATTTGCAAACGGTTGTCTGAAATATGATGAAGTTGTAGTTTTTACCGCTCGAACCGTTATGAAAATGTTTAATTGTTACGTCAGTTTGACTAGCGGATTTACTTATGCTTGAGTATATTTTTTATAAGAGAGAGAGTGAGTTGAGTTTTTTCGTTACATACAAAAATACAAATCTTTCCTCTTTATAATATTAGTGTAGATATCTATGTTTAAACACTGTTTAAACTTTTTTGGTTACTGAAGAAACTCCGTGAATGACAGGATTTCTTTATTATTACGTTCTGTTTTTCCATTATTGTGTACTCGCCACAAGCTATAACTACAAGCTAAAACAATTAAGCTATAGCTGATATTAGGAGTACACATTTATGGAAAATCACCGCTAAAAGCCTGTAAGTGACAGTGTAAATGACACGGCCGGAATTGGTTTAGAGCTGTGCCCTAACAAAAAAAAAAATCTTATACATTGATGTACGTCATTTTAGGATCACAAAATAGGTGATAAAATCAACGCAATATGACAATGTAAAAATCAATCAATGCAATGTCAGAATATAAAACCACACAATCAATGAACAAACATATATTTTTTTTCCTTTTACTCTCGCCTATTTTAGGGAAATGTTATTAATGCGTTTATCTTTTATTTATTTTAAAAGGAATTTTCGTATATTAATCATTACTGTGCATTACCACGGCATGATCCGGTCATGTACTTTAATATCTATAGTACGAGACCAACGAGAATCGATACGAAAGGTCATTAACCTAAAGAACAACTGTGGCGTTGACAATCTAATATTTAGCTCTTTCCATCTTGTGCCTTTGTCGTAATGTCTCGTTCTCCCGGCAAAAACATGACAACGTCAAGTCGGGTTCGCCAACATTCGGGCGGCCATTTTAGATGGGGTTTTAACATGCGTTTTGTTTACATTTGGTATCGCTTCTCGTTGGCCGTACTATACGTTGTAATATTAGATAGACGAATGAACCAACAGCTAAAAATTTGTACAGTCCATTTCAACCAAGTTAAGCTAAATAATTCCGTAATCCTACTTGGGTTGTCCCACAACCTACATACCAAACTAGGACAGTCTTAGAGTCTTGTCGATTTCTGTCCACATCGTAAGGTTTCCCTGTCAAACCACTGTATTTATTGGCAATTGATATAGACAGATACACGCAGATGTCTGTCTGCAGACCGTCTAGTTATATACTTGGGGCTAAATAAGGCTATGACTGAGCTAGAAAATTATTAAGGAGGTTTCTAGTTGAAGAGAGGCACAGCTTTCTGGATCGTTTATCTTTTGTTTTTATGTGTGGTGTTTAAGTTTTGAAGAATGGTGTTTTTTTGGAGTGACAAATCATCAAATTACTTCCCCCCCCCCCGGAGCGCGGAGGGGGGGTCATCACTTTTACTGACTAAAACCCACACTTGTTCCTTCCATTGCCCTTTAAGTTCCGGCGCCACGGTATCTCTTTCGAACAACCCGCAACTCCGGATGGTGGGTTACTCTTATTTAGGTAATCGTTTATTTTGTAAATGGCTTGTTGTCTGCATATTACTTTATTTACAGTTTTTAAAAGGCAGAATTAAAGTTGTGCAACTTTAATTCTGCCTTTTAAAAACTGTGTCTGTGTCTGGGTGTGGCAAAGTAGAGGAGTGATCAATTGATGTACACACGACGGCAGGTCAAACTATTCTAAACTATTATAATCTGATCTCTCTACTACGGATCGCGCACCATTGTAGAGAGATCAGGTTAAAATGGTTTTGTATAGGTTGATGTGCCGTTGTGTGTACATAATATCGACTGAATTAAAAAAAGCCGAACGAGTCAGACTCGAGTACCGAGGCTTCCTTACAAATTTGTGACATAAACAAGCTATACAATTTTAACTGCGTAAACATAGAGAGTTATTTTTTTCACATCTCCAAAGGGACCACAGAATTGAGTATATTGTTTTAATTTCAACTCGATACATCTACGCGTTCCCGAGATAAAGGCTCTATACATACAGACAGACAGACAGACGGACAAAAAACTAATCGAATTAGGGTTCCGATTTTCCTTTTGAAGTACAAAACCATTATTAATGAGGAGCGTGATAGGTATGGCAAGGAAATAGAGAAATAGATGACGATCAAAGAGTACAATGAATACTACTCTAATATGATTTTTAAAACTTGCGTTTATAAAAATGAACATTCTTATCACATAAATAAATATTGTGTTCACACGTGACGAGTTATCCGCGTGTTACAAAATGTTACAAGGACATGTCTAACACATTATATTGTTTTGTTTTGGAAAACTAATGTGTTTCTTTGTTTACATTGTCTTTGTTACAAATAATAGAGTGGAGTTGTTAAGTAGTGAGTTGTTTTGTGTTCGGTTTTAGGAATTTTATTTTGGTAATATTTATGTCTGATGTGTAGAGGAGCAATGGAGAAGTATGTAAGACGAGGTCATGCTGCGCTGACCCCAAGTAAATTTGGTTTTTTTAAGGAGTGGTAAATCATCAAATATCTTCCGGGAGTGTCAGACTTGTACTGACTAAAACCCACCCATGTTCCTTCTATTGCCCTTTACGTTCCGCGGCCGCGGTATCTCTTTCGAACAACCCGCAACAAATCAAATCAAATCAAATCACTTTTGAATGTCAAGAAACAAAATGAATCTACAATCCCGGTCACAAGGCATAATAACTTGTGAAAGTACTGTAGTTGCCCATTCCAAAGCGTTGATCTCTATGGAGAAGAATGGGCAAGAAACTCCATGGACACTCTTTTAAATTATAATATTTTTACAAAAACGTATTTACATCATTCAGGTTGAGATTATACAAATACACATACAACCCCCACAGGCGGAGGCTCTGGCAGGCCTCTCTGAATAGAAGGCAGGCTTAAGTGACGTTCATGAATACTGGTAGATTGCCTGTCGCTGTTAACCAATAAGTTACTGCTTTATAAGGACTCAGGCCATATAGTAAAACTCGGCGCAATTTAGACCTCTACTAGTGGGAAAAAATCGAAACCATTCGTTTCGTATGAATAATTTATCAAGTATCTAAGATTAGGAGCTGATAATGTCCGCCATTTTTATGAGAAACTTAATTACCTAAGTCTTTGAATACTTGATTTTAGCAAAAGTCTGCCTTGATTGGTATCTCGTTTGCTCACAAGATACAAATTAAGGCAGACTTGTCTTAACATTTTACTAATATTATAAAAGCGAAAGTGAGTTTGTTTGTTTGTTACCACGCCTAAATGGCTAAACCGATTTTGATGAATTTTTGTACGAAGATAGTTGGGACCCTGGAAACGGACATAGTGTACTTTTTTAAAAAAAATATTGAGATATCAGGGAGAAAGAGGGAAAAAAATGGAAAACATAGCATTGCAATTACAATATGTAAGGCGCAAGGGCAAAAACTACAGGCAGGTACCTGTAAATCAGGATAGGGGAACTGTGTTACCCCGAATTTAACGCTTAAAATGTGAGAACGCGATTCCTCCCGGTTTGACATAAAATTTAGCGAAAGATAAATTACTATATAACATCACGCTACGGCAATAAGGTGCTGAGCAGCGGGTGAAGCCGCTAGCACAGCTCTAATATAAGGCAGTAGTTTGTATAAATTGGTTAGACCTGCACTATATTTAATTCGCGTTTAATCTTGAGTGCACTATCTTGGCCCCTGTAATTGTATTAATTGTTAGTCATTGATAAGATACGAGCGATCGATTAGGATCGAGTGTCAATCACTTGACGTGTCCTTGCCGCGCCTTGCGTTTCAATGTTTTAGTCGTTCATTACGAGCTTGTCTCTGATGTGTGGGTTACTGACAATTTATCAGCTGTCAATTGTCTTTTCCAGCTGTTTCCAATGGGTAGTGATTCTTTGCACGATATCGTTATTGTCCTGTGATATTTGTGTCGTCATTTAATGTTATATGTTTTAGGTAACCTAAACCAAACTCCTATCACCCTCAAATTAAAAACCGAACATTTGCCTGCGTGTCACTCTCATACAACGTTGTAACTGGCCAAATACGTCTCACACACAAGAGACGTGAATGCCACTAGAGAGGAAAAAAAATGGCTAGTGATGATGATAATAAAGTCGGACGCTAAAAAAATAGCAAAAGACATTAAACTTAATCGTGATTACCTATGTCAAAAATTATCTGTGTCAATCAACTAAAAATAGTACGTAGTAGTCACGAAAATAGTGATATGACTATCTGTCTTCCAGAGACAATAACAACAGGCTCTAATAGAGACAGGTTGTTAGTTCATGGTCTATAAACACCATACCATAGGCAATTGGGACGAATGACTCACACTCCAGCGCCAGCAGACCTGACTACCTGCACATGTGTACATGTAACCATTCATGCAATTGTTATTCAGGCGCGGATTTGATTACAGCTTTGATACACCAATTTGGAATAATAAAATAGCTTGTTGAGTCTATGTTGTTGTAACATACTCAATTCTTTTCTGGGTACTGTTAGATTTCTCATTTTAACGTTTTGTGTTGAATTGTATCAAATCAATTTCATTTATTTCAATCAGACCATTACAGGCACTTATGAATGTCAAAAAAAAAGTTAAAGCTACAGTCCCGATCACAAGACATTATAACTTGTGAATGTACTGTGGATGCCCATTCCAAAGTCGATCTCTTTGGAGAAGAATGGGCAAGAAACTCCATGAGCACTCTTTCAAATTAGAATATTATTACAAAATCGTATTTACACATTTTTTTAAATATATTCTAACATTTTGATGTGACCTGACCTTACCTAAACACTACATCGCCCACTATCTCTGATAGTTACCATGGCGATGTAGCAAACACTTGTAGTACCTTCCTATTCAATATCTTTATTTACGTTTATAAACAAAACAGTTTCTTGCCCCATTTACCACTACTTGTGATAAGCCGTGAACTGTAGGAAACGTTGTGCAATCGTGAAGTTTGATGTGAACTACAATATTTAATTTATTTATTTAATCATTTAACGAAACACCAAAGAAAACAACATAGAGTACAAAGGCACAGTTTACTTAAAAGAATTTCTAAGAGCATGTATTAATATTAGTTTATCGTAACTTTGTCCTTTTTAAACATCATTTTGGAACATCATAAATAACTTCCCCCACTCTGGGCGGAGCAGACGCACTCTTTTTTCCTTCACGGTCATAGACCATACAATCATGTTCTATTTGTACATTCAAAGTCTTCATCAGATTATTTTCTTTCATCTGAGTCTAAAAAAACGGGCCTAATGCGAGTCAAACACTCGCGCACTGGATTCCAAATAAACTTGCGACTTAAACGGCCATGTCTTTTGACTGACTGCCTTGACGTAAAAAGTTGATTTTGCCAAAATAGTTAAAATGTTAATTCAATATCTCCACGCGGTTCCGTTTAAACAGAAATGTCCATATCTTTTGACTGCGTAAACTTAGAGGGGATTTTTCACAGTTCCAAAGAACCACAGAATTGGTTTTAATTTTAACTCGATACCTCCAGTATCGAGTTGAAATTCGTTCTCGAGATAAAAGGTCTAGACAGACAGACAGACAAGGGGACAACAAAGATCATGATCCTATAAAAGTCCGTTTTTACCATAAGGTACGGAACCCGACAAAATGACTTAAAGTCAACACAGTTTAGCTGGCGCCATTAAATGAGCAACTTCCTGTAGGTATAAAAAGTTAGCCTTACATATTCGCCATTTGAGAATAACGTAATAAATAAATGGACCACACAGTTAAACTGCATAGAGCCCATGACCTTGTGTTCCGCGTCGCTTGTTCGTGGTTTAATAGTTTTTGTAACCATTATAAACTCAGACGTGCGTGGGAGTTGATCTATGGAAGATAAAAGGGATTCGTTCGACATGAATCTACATAAAAGCCTTGCTATGGTAAATTGAGCGTATAGAGCTCTTTTCAACGTGGTTAGAGGAGAATAGTTTGTTAAAAATGTTATGAACTAGCAAACGAATATTAAGGAAAGGGAGAGAAAATCCTGCCGGGCTTCGGGGCCCGAAATACAGAGGGAGAAAAGTGGAACATGTATGGGTTTTAGTAAGTGAAAGTCTGACACTCTCTTCTACTCTGCCCGAAGCGGGAAAAGTTATGTCGTGATTTCTCATCCAAAAAAGGGATAGAAAATGTTGAAAGGAAGCATTTACTATATTCTTGACACATTGATATAAACAAAGCAAAAGCAGTTAGGATTCTTTAAAATACTGAAAAATGAGAACTATTTATGTTAAAAGTGTCATCTGCATGGGGTATTCTTGCAATAATCTTATTTGGATCGTGAAAATATTTTAAGCGATATAGATCTAGCCGGATGTCCTCGCTTTCATTGAATCTATGCTAAAGCAACGTCAATTGCTTGAATCACTCCACGTTTTACATTGCAAAGTGTACGAATTCAGTATCACCGGAAGAAATGTTTATTTCATAACGTAGATTACTCAGAAATGCAATAAAACGTACGATTAGTTCTGTTATTGATGCAATTGGAAACAGTGGTATCAAGGTTAGACCGATTCTTTGAGTTGTATTACGATTATGTGAGGCTTTTTAAATATATTTTTTAACAAGTTTGAAATAAATAGAACTTAATATACATAGCATAAACATTGGGGGTCAAAGTTCCAACCATAGCATTTTTTTTATTCTCATTATTTTTTTATTTTTTTTAACCTTGCTCCACACTAGAAATTTCTCCTGTATCGTGAGTGCGTTTACAAACATATAAACTCACATACACAAACAGCCAGACCCGAAACAACTATCTGTAGGCTATACAAATATTAGTTCCGTGCGGGAATCGAACCCGCGGCACTCAAAATCGCGTGTCGTCAAAATCGAAAAAGTCATATTTATGTACTTTTCAGTGCGCCCTTTACCATGTTTTGAGTTTCCCTACTGTATCACGTAATTTTGTATCTCCCAAAAACTCGTTTCCCAGCACCCATTTTTGCAGTTTATTTATTTAATGTACAGATTTCTTTATTGCTTCGTGGAGGCCCCGTTTACACCTTGTATGAGTTATTTATAAAAGAATCACACATGCACTAAAACCTTGTCTTAACATTGTAAAAAATTGCCCCAAACTTATGTATCATAGATTGCTTTTCACAAACAAAACATTTTTAAAGTTGGCCCTAGTATACCTCCTTGCGAAATACAAAAATGCAAATTGCAAGAAACAAACTCATTTGACTCTGCAAAATGGCATTTAGAACCTATCGTATACACCCTAAATTCTTCAGCATTTTGTGCGTGCCATTTCACTCTCGCTTATAGTTTTTCCTTGTCATTCATTGGAGGTGACCTCATCGCGCTTGCGCAACTAACCAGTCAAACGCCGTATGATGATCTAATGACATTTAATACGTGTTTTTTCGCGATATATTTTATGGTACTTAATGGTTCTGCATATTTTATGTGGCGATTATATTTTTTTACTTTAGGATACCTATATATTAATATTTTATTTTTATGTTTGGATAGATTCTGAATAATATTAAACGTATTCAGGTAGATTGAAATAAGGGCTAGAGTTTCATCTGACTATTCCAGTAAACTGGTTTTAGTTATGACAAAATAGTAAAAGATTATATGGTTTTTTACCGCGTCTTTATTGGTAATTCAAATGACACACAAAAATCGCTGTTCTCAAGGACCACATTTGCTTCGGGATTATTAAATACTAGCTGTTCCTCGCGGTTTCACCCACGCTGCTCAGCACCTGTTGGTCGAAGCGTGATGTTATATAGCCTATAGCCTTCCTCAAGAAATGGACTATCCAACACTAAAAGAATTTTCCAATTCCAACCAGTAGTCCCTGAGATTAGCGCGTTCAAACAAGCAAACAAACTCTTCAGCTTTATTATATTAGTATAGATTCTGCGCCTCACGAGCGACGTCTTAAGGATCCTGACATGTTTTTTACTGCCGGCGCTACAAAACACGTGAATCACAAGTATTAACTGTAATTGCTGTTCATTACAATCTTTCAAGCATACTTAAAATAACTCTACGGTTCAACCTGTTTATTACTTCAAGAAGAGTTAATCGATTTCATTACTGCCTACACTTATATCATCGGGATATTGTGTTAATAGTTGCAATATCTTCTTTTCTCATTAGATCTAGCACCATTAAAGTGCAGACACCAACCATTATTACTAAGCGTTAACCAGAATAACCAGATTTAGATAAAACCTTAGCCATTCTAGAAATAGCATTAAAAAACTAACTAATCACGTTTCGGAATCTATAATATTGCGTGCACCTACGTAAGGTTTTGCTTTAAATAATGCACGAAGAAAAGTCCCGATGTCCTAAATTAAACTTTGTTATAAGAGTGTAAGGCAGGTTTTGGTGTGGTGGCAGAATTTCGTCCTTAAACGTCCAGACGCTCTGTGGCTGGAATTCAAAATGGAAGATAAAAGTGGAATGTTGCGCTATCTGTGCCCTTGCGCATTGTGCATAATGTTATTTAAGGATAATGTGGGTATTTATACAATCTATTGGGTGTAATGTCTACGAGGCATTGTATGTAAGTTCTCATGTGAAATGTCTTTATAAGGACTGTGTTGAGGATTTAATTGTTGGAGAAAATTTCCCATGAGTGCAGTAGGAGTAACCATGATATAAGGATTAAGATGATCCTGCCGGGGTTCCGGGTTGTTCGTTCCAAAGAGAATGGCCATGGAACCTGGAAAAGTAGTGGGTTGGTATATCGTTCTTCTAAGTGTGGTTATCCAAATTATAAGTACTGTCTTGCCTTAACCAGGCGCCTTAAATTCCACAGGTCACCACAGGAAAGTTACGAGTTTAGCAGCTAGTGGCTCTAAAAAAACCTTACAATCTTATCTCTTTTTTATCTTACTACTTAAAGGTACATTAAATTATAAAAAGGAAATTGCTTAAGACGAATTGCTTTTATCAAAGTCAATGAAAGCCTGTTCAAAATACCCGCAAAACTAGATTTTCTAGATGATACTTTTTTTATTACAAAACATTATTTTTAACGCATGGTTAAAAATAATTTTGTACTAACAAACTACATTTGGTAACATCAGTGGTTTGATAAAGGTGGCATTTATCATTAAGTACAGGTTAGTCATAAAAATACCTCACTAATATTTGACTGCACATGAACGCTATTGTTGTCACGTAGACATTCGAATAAAGCATCATACAAATTGTTGTCTTGCCTCGTACTTAATATGACATGTTTTTGAGAATTAGGTATGTAAATAACACTTTTTGGTGTACTTCTTATTCTAAGCATACTAAAACGTAATTCCAGTGCCTTGTTGATTTGTATCAATCTTATTTTTAACGTTTTGCCTAACGTGTAGTGGTTTTTCATATCCTTACTGCAGCCTGCACTCTTGAAGGTGTGCTTAAAACCTCCACATTACCAATCTTATAAAAATATTTATAGTATCTAAAGTCCAATGAGATTTTCTATCAGCTGAATGAGCCTTTAGGCTAAAGGCTTACTAATATTATAAATGTTTGTGACGATGGATGGATGTATGGATATTTCTTACTCTTTCACGTCAAAACGACTGAACGGTACCTGATGAAATTTGGCACAGAGGTAGATTATGGTCTGAAATAACACATAGGATACTTAATTTTCGATACCACGCGGGTTAAACCGCGGGCGCCAGCTAGTTCCTTATAATTACACGTGTCCACTTGTATTTAGATTTTTTCTTAATAAACATCCTTGTGAACGCCGCAAAGGCTTATAAAATCTTTATAATCATTACTTGTTTAATAAAACGAGATACAAAGGAAATGGCAATGCGATTAGTTAAGATTAGTTTTCCTCCTATGCTTGTTTATAAGAGGTATTCCTCAAAGCGCTCCCGTTTTGAAGCGCTCCCATCTAAGCGCTCCCGTTTTATTCCTCTAAGCGCTCCCAAAAGGAGCGCTTCAAGGAGTTCTTTCTTCGAGCGTTCCTTTTGGGAGCGCTTAGAGGAATAAAACGGGAGCGCTTTGAGGAATACCTCGAGTTATGAGTTAACCATTTTGCAATTCATTTCTATATTATAGATTTTGGTCATGTATGACAATGCAAAGAAGAATATACCGAAATCACAAAGCACAATACAAAGAAAAACATTACAACACAAGTTTTATTTTCAATTTCGAATTTAATATTATTCTTAATAATAAACAATGACAGACAAAGATCAAACAACTATTAAATTAAGCTAATCAAATCAATTCATTGCGATATTGAAAACAGCAATACAGAATTCAACTCGGCTTCCAAATATATCACACAGCAAGCTTCAAAACCCACCCTACTTCGTACAATATAGAGTCCATAGTCAGTTGTTGAAAAGAATTTGAATGACAGACATCATGAGGTCATCAAGGTAAGTGGACATTTACGTAATGCATTAACATAACCGACACACGACTCCTTGACTAGGTCACAATGGTAAAGCTTCGTGCCTTATTAGACTTCGGGCCTGGGAACCGGGTCAGTTTAACTCTTTGTAACTATGTTTAATAAATTAAAGAAGATTTTATTTATAACTAGCTGCACCCCGCGGTTTCACTCGTGCCGCCTATGTGTTATTCTGATACGTAAGCTATATTAATGTGAAGTTTCATCAAAATATATTCAGTAGTTTTTCCGTGAAAGAATAACAAACATAAATACATCCATCCTCACAAACGTTCGCATTTATAATATTAGTAAGATTAAGCTAATAAATAATGCGCTGTCGGTGATGCTGAGTTGAGACTTAACATTGAGATACGACCACATGATTTAAAATGAGAGGAATCTTTGGATACAACAAGCATAAATGACTGTGCGTCTTTAAATGCACAATGATCATGCTTATTGGGTATTTCCATCAGAAATTTCTCAGTCGGAGCATAGATTGGTACAAACCTGACGGCATAGGCTCGCTCCTTTTAACATAGCTGGCGAAATGCGAATTTAATTACATACACCTCTGATTTCTCTTTTTAATCGAAAATGCAATAATAATTGTCGTATAGCACTTTAGTTAAATTGTTTGCAAGAATCACAATTAGTCATTCATAGTTTTAAATTAATTATTTCTCAGAGATGGTGACAAAAATTATGAATGCCAGATTAATAAACATGGTGCAGTTACAGGAATCCCTAGAGCGTGAGCAAAGAATGTAAATAAATGAGAACATCGTACATGTCATATTTGATGTGACACATAATAACAAGCGAGAACCATCGTTTCAACAACCAACGCCGCAATTTTACCAATTCTTTCTTTAAAATATTCGTTGTCCAAATCCAAGGATAGTTTTCACCGAATAATTATTTTTCCAATATAACCCTAAAAACAGCCCTTTTCTTTTTCCCATACAAACGTTTTCTAACTAAAATTTAGCGTCAATTTGAACTTTATTGCCATTAAATAAAAGTAGTAACCTACCTAAGGTTAGGGTAGAAAAATTGCATTGCAACGCATTACGGCACGGCTACTGTTTGGAATAAAAATATCTCACTAACAGTATGAATGTTTGAATAAGATTAGTAGTAGACCTAAGAGACGATGGATAGTGGAAAGAGAGATACTATTACGATGATAACTGAGCCGATATCGACTATTCTGCCAGGGTCACGTGGTGACGGCAACTATCTTGGTGAGCCTTCGAACTTTACTTTTGGTAGTGTTGGTAGCTGTAAAGACTGGACATTTTTGTTAGTTAACACGTAATAATATTACATACTACTGTTAATGTGTGTGTGGGTGTCATTCACAGACAGGACTTTCTTACTGCTATTATTTGCAACTGTCAGTTGTTACCTCATGAATAAAACTTTTGGTTTGCTAAAAACTTTAAGGCTTCAAAGTGGGTTTGATGATGAAAGTCCGAACTGATTTGCTGCATTGAAGTAGAGATTTAGGATCTGTTTGTAATAATGCTTGCTGGCACTTGTTAAGTTACACTAGGTGATACAGATGCGTAAAATCTTGTATCGGATATATATATCTATCTTGTGTTGGATTTTCAACTCTTAGAATTGACCTGCGGAGCATTACATTTTTTTGAGTTAGTGACCTTTCTTTTTATTTTGAACTAGCTGGCGCTTGTGGCTTCGCCCGTGTGATGATCGAAAAAAAGAAGTATCGTTTGTCTTTTAGACTATAATTTAACTCTGTGCCTAATTTCATTAAGATTCGTTCAGCTGTTTTGACGTGAAAGAATAACAAAAATCCATACATCCTCACAAACATTCGCATTTATAATATTAGGAGGATTTAGTTTATGCAATTTTTAATTTAAGTTTAATGCAATCAATCGTATTTTAGTTACGAAAATAGCTATAATATATATTATCTGTTTCATATCAACTTACCTAGACAAATAACTAATAATAGATATGTACTAATATTATCTGATTTAAATCTGATATGAAAATAACAGATAAAGAATATTGACCTTTCTGAACGGTTAACGGAACTATCTGATTACATTATCAGTTTGCAAATCTAATCTTTATTATATATGAATATACATAACATTATAGCGTGTTGTCTTTTTTATCTTGAATGTAAATATGTTTGGTGGGTTATTTTTTTTCTCTTATATCTAGCCAACCAATCAGCGTTAGGAGCAATAGCTACTGGTGGGTGTGTAGAGTGGAGCATGAGTTCTGAGTTCGATTCGTGGGTCATGCAAAGTGTTGGGTTTATTCATCACACAAATACTGTCGAACGGATTTGGAAGAAATTTTGCACACAAATAGTTTATGATTAAGATTAACAAATAGGATACTTTTGACTTTGTTCTCGTAGCACAATTATTGAACTTCAAGCGAGCAACGCCGCGGGCATGAGCTAGTAGGCCAATAACGCTATGCTTAGATCTCACACACGTGGAAGCAATTTGTATTACCTCATGCAGGATTTACCAAATGTAATAAAAATAATGAAACATATTTCATGTACATTCACCAAAAGAGATAAGTTACCAGGCTCGTCAAACACATTTGAAATTTTTCTTTAAAATCCTTGAATATTTTCTAATAATTTGAAAGAAAACAAACAAGTCATTAAAAAAATATGAGTTAAAATGTCAATCGAAGAAAAATTGTACTACCTGTATCTGACGAGCCGGGCATTACTTATTTCTTATGTTGACTGTACCGGTTCATTTATATACAACAATGTTTTATGTAAATTCTGAAATTAAATAGCAGGTAAATTGAGAGTTGATGTAAATATTTAAATGACTATTTCGCGATAAGTTTTCCTTCCTCTTTGAAAGGAAAAAAATGTGGTAAAAATATTTCAATTTTTCTGCCTCATTTTCACGTGATTCTCTGCAGTCCTCGTGTAAACGTTTTATTCTTTAATTATTATCTTTTCTTAATCCAAATTTTATTTAAAAAGCTGGTCACTATTTCCCCGTCCCGTATTGACCCATTGTCCTTTTCTTTTCAATGGTAACCTGGGTTAGCTTTCATCCTTTATTTCTATTTATAGGCCGCAACATCGCTTCCCAGCAAGCGAGTTGCGGCCAAACGCAAGCCTATTTAATATACAAAAAGAAACAAACTAAATACAAAACCAAATATAGTATCCAAAAACTTCTTCCTCGACGTTGTCAACTGGTAAAGTGCGCAAAAGACTGCCGTCATTACCACATTGTTTAGTTTACATAGTTAAGTTTAGTTTTAGTTTCACTTAAATTGCTTAGGTACCAATTTTTTTTTTCGGATGTGAATTTATCAAATAAGTTCCCTTACTCTGGGAGGAGCGGGGCGGAGCGGGGCGGGTGGATTGTCACAGTTTCACTGACTAAAACCTACACATGTTCTTTCTTTTGTTTTGTTCTTTATATCGCGGGGACTGCCTGTGGGGTACCGAAAAAGGTATCTCTTTCGAATTATTCGGTACCCCACCGGGCAGTGGCCCTGGCAGACTCCTTTGCAAATTGCTTAGCTTCTGCACAGCCTTTGGGTCACGGTCAACGACACCGTCCTAGTCTATTTAATTACTTAAACTTTTCAGTATACAAATTATAGTCAAGTGCACTTAGACTATTTTAAGTTCTAAAAGACGAAATTAAATCTAGGAAATCAATGGAGAACGAAGCAAAGGAACAGTGATGTTATCTTCGCAACCACCGCATAGAACAATAGTGTGATTCAGTCCAACGATGTTTTGTCTGCCGCGAATAATAAGACATGGAACGCATTTTGTAGTTACAAATGTACAGTGAACAAAAAAGAAAAGTTACCAAGCTCGTCAGATTCACTTTGTTTTCGAATAAAGTAAAATTAATTTGATAGAAAGCAAAGTGTTAATGAAATGAATTAAATTTGACATTATTATGTTCATCGGTTTTCATAAAAAAAGAACTGGTTATGACGATCTTAATACATTTCTACAATATCTTTTTTCCTCGTACATTTCCACAGAACAAAATACAAGCGAAAAATTGAGCAGATGATGATAGGCTTGGGTTTTTAGTACTTAACAAAGTAAATGAAATCTGAATTTATTGCTGCTTGTCTAATAGCAAAAGTTTTTATTTATCTTTCGGTTTTAACAAAGTTTTGGCACTCATTGTTAGTGGTATATCCTCCATGTATAATACTGTTATTCTGTTAGACGCCGATGTTGGAAGCCGACTCCAAAACTACATAAATGTTAATAGTTAAACTACATAAAATAAGAGAAATTACATCAACAATACACCCGTGCTTTGGAAAGCGCGTTATATCTCTCCGGTCGTGTCGGGTTGCCATCCCATAGGACTATGAGAGTGAGGGTACAGAGAGTGCACCTATCCCTGCGCACACACTTATGCACAATAATATCTCCCACGCCGATGGCAAAAATCCGCTTACATTGGTCGCCGTGACCAAAATCGGTCAGGAGGACTAATATAATATACATCAACATTCCCCGCAGCTATTCCTCCCGCATTCATTTGTCTGGTTCAAATGTAAAACAACAATCTGATTGGCAGACGCGGAGATGATAACTGTAAAATTTACCATTGTAACAATACAATACAACGTTAAGTAACGGAGATAAATACAAATTTATATCCGTTAGTTACAACTCTATCTATTATACTTATATATAGGATAAAACATATTACATCTTGGTGTACAAAGCATTGTTATTAGACCTGACTGTGATATGCCATTGAAATCAATTTGTAAGGATGTCGGTTGCTGATATTAAAGGTATCTACTTATTTAGTAACTAGCTGTTCCTCGCGCTTTCACCCACGCTGCTCAGCACCTGTTGGTCGTAGCGTGATGTAATATAGCCTATAGCCTTCCTCAAGAAACGGACTATCCAACACTAAAAGACTTTACCAATTCCAACCAGTAGTCCCTGAGATTAGCGCGTTCAAACAAACAAACTCTTCAGCTTTATAATATTACTAGCTGTTCCACGCGGTTTCACCCACGCTGCTCAGCACCTGTTGGTCGTAGCGTGATGTTATATAGCCTATAGCCCTCCTCAAGAAATGGACTATTCAACACTAAAAGAATTTTCCAATTCCAACCAGTAGTCCCTGAGATTAGCGCGTTCAAACAAATAAACTCTTCAGCTTTATAATATTAGTATAGATAGTATAGATTGAAGCTAACCGTTAGTTAGCTACATTTCCAGCTGTTTAGATGCTTGAATTTTCAGGTTTCAGGTTATTAATCTCTATGATTAACAAATGTGTACTGTTTTTAGTCGAAACCTTGTTTTACAGTTGTAGTACTTTGGAACAAAGTATCCGTTGGTTCATAGTTTAAGCAAGACAGCACAATTCTGTTGATAGTAACTTTTTTATGTTTTTTTTGTATTTTGGTTTCATAACATAACATCAGGACAATTATCTCCTATAGTTAAGGCAGAGGCGTTCTTAATAATTATGTTCAAGTCTTTTGTAATAAGGGCGAGCCTGTGGCCAGTAACCGGACACAAATCAAGATCCTGTGGTAGCTTCGGAGAAATTCCTAATAGAAGGAACCAATAACTCTTTACCCGTCTCGGGAATCGAACCCAGAACCTCATGCTCAATAGTCAGCGGTTGCGACCACTAGACCAACGAACAGTTCCTTGAGACAATTATTTGTGTGAGTCACAGTACATTTAGGAATGGAACTCTTACGCCCGGTTCCAATAAACAAAAACGAGTCGTTTTAATTACGGATAGTAGGGTTTTGACATGACGTCTCATAGAACTTATGTCAAAATACTACCATCCGTAAGCAAAACGAGTCGTTTTTTTGTTTATTGGAACGGGCGTTTAATCAACTTCATCAATTTTTTTTTTTTGTTTGACGGGTTTGTTGGTCTAGTGGTTAGTGGCCCTGACTGCTGAGCCGGAGGTCGTGGGTTCGATTCCCACCCAGGACAAACTTTGTGTGATGAGCGTGATTGTTTGTTCTGTGTCTGGGTGTGATTTATCTATAATATGTATGTATTTATAAATTATATAAGTATGTATATCAGTTGTCTGGTTACCATAGCACAAGCTCTGCTTAGCTTGGGATCAGATAGCCGTGTGTGAGTTGTCCCAAGATATTTATTTATTTAACTATGTAGATAGAAATATCCTCAAACGCTAAACATTGAAGGCATGGCAAATCAGCAGCATGTTATGGTTAATTTAGATCAATAAACATACTACTCTGGATCGTATCTCTATCTCAAATTATCATATAAATCTAATAAACGATAAACCAAATAATAATAATGATTGCTATCAGCTGTAATGTAATGATAGCAATTATGATCAAGGCTGAACATGTAAGAGAACATGTCGGGTATGTGGTATTAACCACTAACCTAATTTTTGGATCAACCGCGTAATCTACGGACAAGGTTGAAATATTGGTAATAGCACTAATAGCAACAAGAGTATATTTTATTGTAGACCAGAATTTGTAGCACAGTTCTTGAAAATGACCTTAAATGATTTTTAATTACTGCGAATTATGAAGTAACTAGCTTTTGCCCGTGGCTTCGTTCGCGTTGAATTATGGGTAACACAGTTCCCCTTACGCCTTATTGATTTGCAATAGCAACGCTAAGTTTTCCCTTTTCTTCCCTCTTTCTCCCTCACATCCCACTTTTTTTTAAATAGCCTATGTCCGTCTCTTGGTTCCCAACTATCTCTGTACCAAACTCACTTACTCACCGAACCAAATTCATCAAAATCGGTGTACCCATTAAATATTAGTAAGGATTAAAAAAAAAATACCAATATATTTTTTTTTAGATTAAATTTTTTACAAAGTTAACCTACAGAATCTAAAAATGAACTTATACTTTCCATTGGTACAGAATCGACCCAAAATAACTATGTTTTTGGTCATTTATTTTCATTCTCAGTACTAATTCCTGTCACAAATAACATGTCAACATTTTAACACCACATGTCACACAGGGTAGTAAACAACACTTACCACTATCAACAAAACTGTTGCCTCCAATCCTCTTATCACCAACCTCCAAATTCCTTGAAACTAACCAATACATCATCACCAAAGGTTCAATTATACCATCAGAAGGGCTACTATGACATCTTATAGCAGTTCTTATTCCACTGAGGGAAAGAGATGGTGCTAGACACCCTGTATAGCTCTGTCTCTTTCTCTCAGCGGAATAAGAACTGCTTTAAGACGTCATAGTAGGGTAGCAGATCCTTCTAGATATTCTCAGAAAATTTGCAAAGAACATACGTAGATAGTAGTGTAAGATATTATTGGCAATATAAACAAATGGTTTTAGCTAAGAGCCGATGACAAGATAGTCGTAAATTGGTCTCTTGACTACCTGATGGTCATTGTTTGTAGTATTCTTATTTATTAGTTGGCTGATGTTACATAGCTATGTATTTAAATGTACAGATATAATTTTTTTTTTTTGGGATGGGAAATCATCAAATAGTTTCCCCCGCTCTAGGCGGTGGAGTGTTAGATTTGTACTGACTAAAACCCACTCATGTTCCTTCTATTGCCCTTTACGTTCCGGGGCCGCGGTAACTCTTTCGAACAACCCGCAACCCCGGCAGGCGGAGGCCCTAGCAGGCCCCTCTGCTGTGCTGAAATCTCTTTGAGGCGCGCGTGAAACACGGACGCGTCTTCGACACGGCCTGTCGTCAATAGACTGACGGACGGTGAGCTACCCATTGCTCACCGTCCACAAGCCCGCTTCTACGGTGGCCTGGAGTCGTCTCGCGGCGCTCGCATGTACAGATATATTAAAAAATGAATTAACCTTTATTTGGTGATGTTACCTTAAAATTTACAAAAACTGTTACAAACGAAACTACTACAATTGTAGGCAATGATGTTTTAGGCATTTTAAGGGTTGCTAACAGCAACAGGGTAGCAACACCTGACGTAAAAACCGCCATAACCATTATTTTAGTAAATACTTCAAGGTTAGTATAATACCAGTTACAATTAATGTTTATTCAAAAGTGAAATCGATTGAAATGATCACAATACTTATAAATAAGAAACAGGCCAAGCTAAAGCATAACCCAATCAAAACATTAACAATAGAAAGTTTCAACTAAGAAAGACACTCGCTTAACTAGAAGTTTCTCTAAACGCTTCTAGTACTATATTTATAGCGACTATTTAGACTGAACTGAGATTAATAGTCTTTAGGCTATCTGGCTCAGCTGTCGTTGCCATCAATCATTGAGGAGGCAGTTCCGTTTGTTTAACAGTTATGAGTAGACATATACAGTCTGTTAGAGCCACTAGCATTAATGATTGTTGTTTAATTAATAATAGAATCAGGATAATTTCTTATATAAATAAATGTCTTGGGACAATTCACACACGGCTATCTGATCCCAAGCTAAGCAGAGCTTGTGTTATGGTAACCAGACAACTGATATACATACTTATATAATTTATAAATACATACATATTATAGAGAAATCATCAGAACAAACAATCATGCTCATCACACAAAGTTTGTCCTGGGTGGGAATCGAACCCACGACCTCCGGCTCAGCAGTCAGGGCCACTAACCACTAGACCAACAGGCCCGTCAAAATGTTGGTTTACGGGAACAAAGTCAGTATAAATGTGAATAAGGTGAAGACTGTTTGAACCATGATCTGATTACAAAGGTAGTGACTACTATTATGACTAACTACTACCTACGTAGTAGCTATTTAGTAATCTGTGCTACTACTGTGATAATAATATGTTGGCTAATATAGATAATTAAAAAGGACATGCATCACCGACCCCAAATTAATAGGAAAGAGCGTAGGAGAATGATGATGTTAGTTTACTATGCAATATAATATGTGCAATATCTAAAAACATCCTACTAATATTATAAATGCGAAAGTTTGTGAGGATGGATGGATGTATGGATGTTTGTTACTCTTTCACGTTTGTAAACAAATTTGGCACAGAGGTAGATTATAGTCTGGAATAACACATAAGATACCTACGTTGTTTTACATTTTTTTACGATATCACGCGTGTGAAGCCGCGGGCGCCGGCTACTTTTAAAATAATTGTAAAACTTCAATCTCCGATAATATAGATTGATTTCGTGAAACTTTAAATAGTCTAAAAAGCTAACAGAAAACGATTACAAAAAAAAACACGACAACATGCTCGTAAAATAACAAAACAGGTTTTTCTAACAAATCGCCATTTCTGCATCGCAAAAAACTTGACCTTGAAACTGCCAAACCTGTTGCAGCAGTTATGTACAGACGCCTGCACATCAAGCTACTACAATCCGTCAGATTTCTTTAAAAGATTTTCGACTTTATTTCTAAAGTATTAGGTTCAAGGTTCATTGGGAAAAATTTACAGTTTCGGGAAGCTTGACCTGCAGGCGTCTGTACAACAGGTCTTATGACAATAGCATGTTAGAATACCTTAACTTGTGTAGTTCACTATTTAAATGAAACCATTTTGTTTTATTATTTAGAAACTACAAGGAAATGTAGTAAAAGATAATATTTTATTGAATTGAACAACTTGTACAACATTTTCATTTTGTTCATTAGAAATTACATTCGGTAACAAATCGTTAAGATACTAACATTCTTAGACTTAAAAAGCTATAGTCTATTTTGGGTCTGATTTATTGTTCAAAATATAATTATCACAGCTTATTACACGGACAAGTATATGGGACTAGGATAGCAAGATGATGTTATTGATAATCATGAAATCAATTTTACAACATGAAGTAAACCACATTATTACACACTCAAACTCTTTTTCAAATAACTCATCAAATTACTTCCCCCTCTCTGGGTGGAGCGGGAGGAGTGTCAAATTTGTAGGTAGGGTAAAACCCACCCACGTTCCTGCTTTTTCCCTTTATGTTCCGGGGCCGCAGTATTTCTTTACTTTTGCCCTATTTGTCCCGGGGCCGCGGTATTTTTCACGAACAATTCGCAACCACGGCAGGCGGTGACCCATCTTTTTGAGGCGCGCGTAGCATTCGAAACCTTTATTCAACACTTACAAGTATCAATTAACTAATCAATTGAGGCTCATATCCGTACAGTCGATGATGTAATGAGTGTCAACGATCGTCAAGGGCTACGGAACCAAGGTTCACTTGACAAAAAAATAATTGTACTAGCGTGCCAACGCATGGTAAACAGACTCTAGACAATGTTGTCAAGTATTCGAATATGGACCTTATTACTGGTAGTTATTTTGTTTTGCTTTAAGAACAAAATGCATTTACGTTGTAATTTAAATTAACTTAAAGAAACAAACTTAAAAACAAATTTAAAAATAGCGTAAAAAAATTCATCCTTAACGCTGACAGTTGGCAAAGTCTGGCCCAAGAGACTGGCCGCGTTGCCACGTTGTATGGCAACACGAAGCTCTCAAAGTAAAAGCCAGCCCTTGGGTCATGGGAAGGTCAAACAAACGTTTTGAAATATCCTTAAAAAGGCTGTGAGCATAAGGACTATATTTACGCCGCATTTTGCCACTTTAGCTTCAGCCGCCGTAGCACTGGAACATTATATTACTGGTAGTACATTAAATTATGCTAAAGATTTTGATGGAGTAGATTCAGATGATATTGCAGTTGAAAAACTGATTTAGCCGATACATGTGCGAAATGATGAATATAAAAGTCAGCCTACACTCTCTCTCTGTCTTTCTCTCTCTCTCGTCCGCTGCAGAGAATTGACCTCTCTCTAACTGTAGTACAACATCCTATCCTCCGACAAATTAATATCTATTTAAATGAGCATGGTTATATTTTTTTATTTCACTCGAAGTACCTGTAATTTCAATGACTACTCTACTGGTAATTATAGCAGTGTCAATAATATGCCTATCTTAACAAATTATAAACGTTTTGGTTAATACTTTTTGCCATCCTTTTTTTTAAGTTTTTGATGATGCTAGCTGACATCATCATCAATGGCAGGAAGATCCTTAACTTCAATAACAAGGATATGCTTGCATTTGCTTACCTTAACCTGAATAAAAGTAGCATTCAAAGTTTCTTAGAATATTACTTTCCTTATATGTTGGTGACTGTTTGTTATTTATCATTAGGTACTGTCAAAGGAATCTCACATTCAACGTATAGTTTAATCCTTACTAATATTATAAAAGCGAAAGTGAGTTTGTTTGTTTGTTACCTCTTCACGCTTTAATGGCTAAACCGATTTTGATGAATTTTGGTACAGAGATAGTTGGGAACCAGGAGACGGACATAGCTATTTTTAATTTTTATTTTAAAAAAGTGAGATATGAGGGAGAACGAGGGAAGAAAAGGGAAAACTAAGCGTTGACTTGCTATTACAAATCAATAAGGCGCAAAGGGAAAAACTGCAGGTAGCAGGTACTGTGTTATACCGAATTTAATTCGAGCGAAGCCGCGAGCAAAAGCTAGTAGATATATAAATTAATTATCTCAAAATAAAAGTTTCGAAACTCAATAAAATTAATCGCAGACACTTGACTGCAGGCAGCGTAATATTAATAAGTTCTGTCAAGCCGTTACGTGCCAAGGCTGGCGTTAGATCATCGTCTTGTGGTCGGCTTGTTTACTTGTATTTTTATTTATTACCTACATCAGAAGGTCCAGTGAGATATGAAAGGTCTTTTTATTTAATTAAGATACTTCTAGAAGATTGGCCTTAATGTCTCTCGTTATTATAATTTATAACATCTGTTGCTATGAGACTACGAGCTGATATCCGGATCTGTAAATCACTTTATTTTATGCGTCGTATGGTCGTTGGTATATTATTAACTAACTGGCACCCGCAACTTCGCCCGCGTGATGATCGAAAAAAGTATCATATGTGTTATGCCAGACTATAATCTAACTTTATGCCGAATTTCATCAGGATCCGTGCAGCCGTTTTGACTGGAAAGAGTAACAAACATCCATACATACTCACAAACATTTGCATTTATAATATTATTATATATAGACTAGCTGTGCCCAGCGGTTTCACCCGCTGCTCGGTTAGGGGTATGAAAAATAGATGTTGGCCGATTCTCAGACCTACCCGATATGTACACAAAATTTCGTTTAAATCGGTCCAGCCGTTTCGGAGGAGTATGGGAACGAAAACTGTGACACGAGAATTTTATAAATTAGACTAGCTGTGCCCAGCGGTTTCACCCGCTGCTCACTTAGGGGTATGAAAAATAGATGTTGGCCGATTCTCAGACCTACCCGATATGCACACAAAATTTCGTTCAAATCGATCCAGCCGTTTCGGAGGAGTATGGGAACGAAAACTGTGACACGAGAATTTTATGTATTAGAAGAAGATATAGTATTATGTTGTTGCTACTCAAAAACTAGCGACAAAATCAGTAGTGGGGTTTAAAATTGACAATGCCTTGATGGTTCAAATTCAAAACACTTTCATGGTTCCCGTTTTACATTTTACTGGTGGCTCTACAATATTTTTTGCCCAATAAAGTTTCAAAATCAGCATAACCTCTGTAGTTTATACCTTCAACTTTAAGTCCTAACTTTGTCCTTGAATCCCCAGCTTGAGGCCTGACTTCAAGCCACCTGTCCCTACCTCCATTACAGAGAAAGACATAGAAATAGACACATCTCGCGTCATGTTTACATCGTGCGACCTTGGCATCGATTCGTTTTCGTCTGTTAGTAAACGTGTAGACACATTGAGCGAGTTTTCATTTTCATTTCGCGATGATTTTTTTTCTGTTACTGTTGACAATTTTTCGTTCGTTCTCAGTAGCCTTAAGTTGGGATATTTGGATGGATTTACCGTTGAGATGTTGGTTAATATGGAAAGCATATTTTTTTATCGAAAAAATCCCGCGATCCCTGGAATTTCAATTTAAGTGAGGTGGACTAAAATTACTGTAGCCCTGTTACAACGAAATATTACTGCTTTTTCTTGACAGTGATTTGTGACCTCAGGAAATATAAGTCAATAGAAAAATTAGGTAATTATACATACATCCGATTCCTTTTGCAATTTCGGGCACTCGGGATTTCTTTTTAATAAAAATATTCTTGCGAGACGCTTCCATACTTTGTTAGCTAAACAATAAATTTAGGTAAATATGCATCCGATTATCTCATCTCTACCTATAATTCAAGGACGTTGATCGTTATTTTGAAATATTAATTCTTTCTCTTTGTGAAAGTAGTAGAGAGATAGCGTGAGAATTAGAGAGACTATCTGAAAACAAATGGTTTTCTATAACAATCTCTTATCTAAAAGGTTTTAGCCAATGGAAGGAAAGATATCTAGTGATACAACAACATCTTAATTATAACAAAACATAATAAATAGATGGATCAGTGGCTGATACAATTATGTAACATATTATAATGACGAAATAATTGACATGAATGCTTTTATGTAAGTGTGTCTGTATCGATGATATTCTAATATATAAAATTCTCGTGTCACAGTTTTCGTTCCCATACTCCTCCGAAACGGCTGGACCGATTTAAACGAAATTTTGTGTAAATATTGGGTAGGTCTGAGAATCAGCCAACATCTATTTTTTATATCCCTAAGAAAGCAGCGGGTGAAACCGCTGGGCACAGCTAGTATATTATAATGACGAAATAATTGTCATGAATACTTTTATGTAAGTGTGTCTGTATCGATGATATTATTAATATACAATTTATTTCTATCCATAGATGGGGGATCAAAAGTATTAATGTCATGACATTTTCCATCTGTTTCGTTCCCAAGCTAGGCCACGTCACATTCTTTTATAGTATTACTATACATTTCTGAATTATTCATGATACGAAGAATAAAAGACTCGGCTATTATAATTTCTTCAAGATTTGATCACACTGTGGACGTGCTCTAACATATGTAGCGTTCAATTACCACGTTCACCTTGTCGAAGATATATCTACGAGTACATTAGATCAGTCTGCACTTAATACGATTTTTGAAAACTAACCTTGTTGCTAAGACGTCTTTAGGATCGTTTTGTAATTGATAATTTATCATCTGAAGGTCCACTTTTGTTTGTTTAAGTTTGAGAGTCGTTATTGTGGAGGTACGTAAAGCTTAGCACAACCTGAGCTTTATTATTAAAATTATTTTGATTAAAATTGTTTCTAATCCGGGTAATAAATATACAGGTATAGCCCCTTTGACTGTTATCGGCCACGGCAGCCAATCTCAGCGGAGATTAGCTATCGGCGCGGAAGGTATTATAATGCGCAGGCACACTGCAGTCTCTGTTCCCTCACTCTCATAGTCCAATGAGACGGCTATCCAACACGACCGGAGATAGAGCATGCACAGGACCAACGGCTCAACGTGCTTTCCGAGGCACGGAGTTATCTTACCAACAACTTCCAAACTCCGGGCTGCTACTATGAAATTCCTAATAAAAAAACCTAATAACACTTTTTGCCCGACTCGGGAAATGAATACAAGACCCGTGCTCAGCAGTCACGCATGTGACCGCGAGACCTACGGAGCATTTAAAAAATAAACAAGATTTTTAAAACAACAAGTGTCATCAAATTTTACCTAAGAATAGTATACATTACTACAGACATACAGATGGTGATGGAGGTTTCGTATTTCTATACTAGCTGTTCCCCACGGTTTCACCCGCGCTGCTCAGCACCTGTTGGTCGTAGCGTGATGTAATATAGTCTAGCCTTCCTCAAGAAATGGACTATCCAACACTAAAATAATTTTCCAATTCCAACCAGTAGTCCCTGAGATTAGCGCGTTTAAACAAACAAACAAACAAACTCTTCAGCTTTATAATATAAGTATAGATAGATTTAGTCATACATATACTTCGAGCTTATAATAAAGGATCGAACCAACCACCAGACGGTACATTGTAGTCGCATGACGCAATAGAAGTACCATCTAATGCCATTACCACCCTGATGGTGCTAGACGGGTCACCCTTCCGTCCATAATATTTTAATGCTTCCACCATTAACTCATCAAGAAATTACTTATGACAAGTGTAGAAACAAATGAAGTGCGAGTCGAACTAGCGCGCTAAGGGTTCCATACTATTCTTACTAATATTATAGAAGCGAAAGTGAGTTTGTTTGTTTGTTACGTCTTTACGCCTAAATGGCCAAAACGAGTATGATGAATTTTTGTACCTACAGAGATAGTTGCGACCCTCGGACATAGGCTAAAAAAGTGAGAAAAGGGGGAGAAAGAGGGAGGAAAAGGGGAGAGAAAGATAATTTTTAGGTTAAAGTTAGCGTTAGCCCAAAGTAACAATGCCATCTATAAAAACTCCAAAAAAACATGTTTGTTGTATGGGAGTACCGTTAAATATTTAGGTATTTTATTCAGGTTTTTTTTGTTGAACGACAACATTTATACATCGCCTGTGAAGGTATAGCCTGGTGAAAGACGAACGGTCAGCGGAGTCTTAGTAATAGGATCCCTTTGGGTCGGGAATCTTTAAAAAACACTTACAATTATCTATGTCTTCAAACAATCCGTCTGGTAAAGGTCGGTGTGACAGTGTCGGGGCCAGTGTCAGGGCCAGTCATATCTGCCCATAGATAGTGTGGCGACTATTAGTGGTCGCAGTAATGGTGTGTGACGTCATCGGCGCCAGTACAATGTCAAATGGGGATTACGTGTGTAGGGTGCATAGTTTGTCTTCTAGATGCTTTATGGGTGTGGTTTTGTTTATCTATACTATCTATACTTACTTATCTATACTTATTACTTATCTATACTAATATTATAAAGCTGAAGACTTTGTTTGATTGTTTGTTTGAACGCGCTAATCTCAGGGACTACTGGTTGGAATTGAAAAATTATTTTAGTGTTGGATAGTCCATTTCTTGAGGAAGGCTATAGGCTATATAACATCACGCTACGACCAACAGGTGCTGAGCAGCGTGGGTGAAACCGCGGGGAACAGCTAGTTTTTTATAAAGTTGTTTGTTATGGATGTTATGTCGTGTTGGCCCAGTGGTTAAGGGCTTGCCTCTTATGCACGCGATTGTGAGTTAAATTCCGGGCAAGTACGAATTTAACTTTTAAATACATATGTACTTTTCTAAGTTTGCCGTAGACATCACTGACTTTGGTGAAGGAAAATGTCGTAAGGAAATCCCCGTCTTGAACAAGTGTGGTGATCAATGCTCGTGCTTTCTCTGTTTGAGAAGAGGCCTTTGCCTAGCAGTGGGACATTCATAGACTGGGTT
This sequence comes from Ochropleura leucogaster, assembly GCA_958449745.1. Classification (NCBI taxonomy): domain Eukaryota; kingdom Metazoa; phylum Arthropoda; class Insecta; order Lepidoptera; family Noctuidae; genus Ochropleura; species Ochropleura leucogaster. The sequence goes on along the minus strand of OY288207.1, from coordinate 1,859,668 downwards.
TTTTTTAATCATTGCCCTTGGAGTTTCTCCTGTATCGTGGGTGCGTTTACAAACATTCAAACTCACATACACAAACAGCCAGACCAGGAACAGCTATTTGTAAGCCATACAAATATTAGTTCCGTGCGGAAATCAAACACGCCACAAGCACAGCAGTCGATCGCTCAGCCACTGCACCAACCGTGTTGTGTTGTTCGTGTTGTGTGTATTTTTTGTTATGTGAGAATGTATTGTGTGTTACGGGGATTCAAGCTTCACCATTTCTATTATCTTACCATACCGTATATGTCTTACCGAAGGGTTTATTATATTTCCCATTTTCTTGGGTTATGAAGGTCAGATAGGTAGTTGCTCCATGTATAATAGTTAATAAATTAAAAAAATAGCCTTTATTTTCTCTGACCTTAAAATAAATACACTACTTAGAGTATTTTAGAGCAAAATTTTTTTTGTAACATGTTTAAATTCTAAACTATCACTATCTATTATTTAACTATAAATATGTATCTATACTTATTTCTTCTATATGTGTATTGCATATCTAAATTTCTTTTTTCTCATCAGCTACCAGGTTAGACTATCTTGCGACATAGGCCCCCTCAAGTGGCCTCCACTTTTGCCGATCCTGCGTTATTCGCCTCCAACCCTTGGGATGCTCATCTTCCTACCTTTTCGTCTGCCTTCCTCTACGTCTCCATCCTCTACGTTTTCCATCTCTTGAGTACCATTCAGTAACTTTTTTGGACCACTTTCCGTACGTTGTTCTCATCATTTGCCCTGTCCATTTCCACTTCAGGACACGCGTTTTTACTTTTATATCTGCCACTTTGATAATATGTAAAATAGTTACTGGTATTTAATAGAATCCAGTTGGACTGTAAGCTGACTCCAACATATGTAGTTAGAAAAAGAGGCGAAGCGAGAAAGATTTTGCAAACATCATTCTTTCTTAGTTTAATTAACACTTTATTACTGTTTTCACAATTAACGTTTATGTGTAGTACTTTCAGTTAAACAATATTCACCCGTTGCGTGTTGTTAAATAAAACCTAATTACTTGAAAACTCACTAACCTACCATAAAAGTACATTTTACATTTCGTGAAATTGACACAATTAGTGTTAAATTGTTAGTTTCCAAAACAACTGTTACTAACGGACTTTCACTTCAAACTTAACGATTCCCAAGGTATAATTGTTCTATAATTATGTCTGGTTGGCTGCCATTTGGGCTGTACCCGTTGAGAATTCGGCCAGATCTGATTGAAATGATATGGCTTCAATTACCGTAAGTATCTACAAGGTGGCCAAAGTATAGGCATACATATAAAAAGCGCAGGTAATTTAAAAAAAATGTGAGTCCAACTGAAAATATCTTCCTACTAATATTATAAATGAGAATGTTTGTGAGGATGGACGGATGTATGATGGATGTTTGTTACTCTATCACGCCAAAGCGGCTGAACGGATCTTGATGAAATTTGGCACAGAGGTAGATTATGTCTGGATTTTTTTCGATTTGTCGCGGGTACAGGCGCGGGCGCCAGCTAGTCCTTACTAATATTATAAATGCGAAAGTGAGTATGTTTGTTACCTCTTCACGCTTTAATGGCTACACCGATTTTAATGAATTTTGGTACAGAGATAGTTGGGAACCGGGAGACGGACATAGGCTATATGGGTATTTCTCATTTTCCAAAAAAAATACTGTGATCCTAAATTATCTAACTGGTTGGAACTAAATGATAAAGTTGTGCTTTATGTTATTAAAGTATATTTATGATACAATATTTTAGAGACAAAAAATGGTACATTTAATGCTAATTTTATTTATTTTTCATTTTTTTTTTAAACTAAATTGTCCCTTCCATGGATGTGATCATACAGGTTTTATGAAGAAAAAAAATTGCTGTGTTTTATCTGTTTCTGTGAATGTGCAAAAAGGTAAGCGAATAATATCTTAAATGTATTTACACGGTAAATGTAATATCATATGTTTAAGAAGCTACTAGAATATACATAAAATTTTCTCATAAATATTGTGATAACTTTTTTTGTCACTTCCATGGATCAATGTCACACCGGCCATGCCAGAAAAACAACTCGAGAGTTTCCGAACGTAACTGGCCATAGACAAGGCCTGAGACGCCATCTTTTTATTTCAGTTGTCAGTTTCTACCGGCGGCGTAACATCTGTGTGAAAATAAAAAATAAAAGTTTATTCTTAAAATTCGTCGAGCATAAGAAGTCACATCTGTGTAGGTCGTCAAAGGTATGTACTTTACAACTATGCTATTAGGTTGTGTGATTTTAATGCGTTTTGGTGTAAAAAAACACGTGGCTAAACATGCACGTTCATTCCCGATTTGGAGGTTATGTAATCAGAGATTGAACGGACAAAGTCGATGTGACTTTGTCCGTTCAATCTCTGATTACATTACGTGGAGGTCACATCCATGGTTCCATGGATAAAAATTTGCCCATGGAAGTGACTGCTATCCACGGAAGTGACTTTGTATGGAGAGATCTTGTGTAGGTTTTACGATGCGTACAGACTAGGTAACACTGTTATATAACTTGTGTTTTATAACATGTCTACACTATCTAACCTTGTTATTTAACATTGCAAAGTGTGTTGCAGTACATTATAATAATAATGTTAAATAACCAAGTCACATCATGTGTACGTGTTATAAAACACAAGTTAAAAAAACAATATTACATGGTCTGTACGCACCGCTAGGGTGGTGGTTTTGACGTTATTATTTGGCTTCATGAAAAATATTGCTATTTTTTATTTTTAGATGGGGAAACCTAAAACTAAAAATCGCCCAAAAACTGCGGAAGAGATACGTCAGCAAAAGCGAGAGTGTGAGCGAAGGCGAAGAGCTCGCATAAAAGAAAATGCTGCCTTATACGAAGCTTCTAAAGAAAAAGATAGAGAACGGAAGAAGAATAAAGTGAACCTTGTTGTTGATATGACACCTAGAGAACATCGAATGCAGCAAAAACAGTGGAGAGAACGCAAATTAAGGAGTCGATTGAAACAAAAACGTGCTAAAATCTTATTAAATCACTTAAGAGAGAACACTCCAGAAACTACTGATGATGAGGCAGTTTTACCCATCCGACCAGAATCAGCATCTATCTTAGAAAGCGTTCCAGAGATAGGAGCCCGTCGACCGTCTAATTGTGACAGTGATGTTACCACATGCTCGGAATTAATTCGATTGACACCGCCAATGTTGTCAGACCTTAGTCCAAGCTCTTCACAAAGTGGGACAGTGAGCCGACAAAAGAAAAAAGGCGTACAAGCATCAAGAGTAAGACGTGAGTTAACAAATTTGATAATAAAAAAACAAAAAGAGAAAATACAGGCTATGAAGAAAAAAGTACATACCTTACAAGTGAAGTTATTGAGAGCAACTGAGCGAAAGAAATACATGGTTAGTGTTACGAAGAAGAAAAGCCCTCTCAAGGTAAAAACTGAAGTATCAAAGCCAAAAAAACTTCGGACAGCCGTTACTAAATTCCTTCAAAGAGACGACAATAGCAAAATGTGCCCTGGAAAAAAAGATTGTGTCACCAAAAATAAAGTAAAAAAGCAAAAAAGATACCTTTGTGACACTATGCTAAACCTACATAAGAAATTTCTGACAGAAAATACTCTTAAAATTAGCTTTGCTTCTTTTTGCCGACTAAGACCTTTTTGGATTACAGTACGAAAAATATCTGAAAGAGACACATGTCTTTGCGTGGTTCATGAAAACATGCAACTAATGTTTGACAAATTAAAGTACCTCAATATAATTTCTTATCTGAATTTAAGGGAGCTCTGTAAAAATATAGTATGTGACATCAATTCAGAGATATGCATATTACGCAAATGCACGATGTGTAAGAACAAAGTCCCAAATATTAATGTTTTTGATGACTCGACTGAAACTACTTACAAATCATGGACAGTGATAAAGGAAAACCGGATGATAAAAGGCAAGGAAAAAGAAATACGCAGAACAGTGAAGAAAGAAATAAAAATAACGAAAAAGACATTGCTGTTGAAGTTCATTGAAGCTTTGGACAAATTTTTGCAACATCAGTATACTATAACGCATCAGTACTTAGCTACAACTCAACTTAAGGCTAACCTTTCTGTGGGAGAGATTTTCATGCACGTCGACTTCGCAGAAAATTATTGTTGCAAGTATTCCGATGAAATTCAAGCAGTACACTTCGGTGCTTCAAGGCTGCAAATAAGTTTACATACCGGCGTGTATTACTACAGATGCTCTGACAGTAGTGAGGTGAAGAGTAAATCTTTTTGCACGCTTTCGGAATGCTTGAGGCATGACGCTGGTGCAGTTTTTGCTCATATGCAAAAAATTCTGGATATTATATGTTTGTCACATCCTATAAAAACTTTGCATGTGTTAAGCGATGGGCCTACAGCACAATATAGGAATAGGAAGGCGTTTTTTCTATTTTCTCAATATATGACGCAGCGCTACGGGATACAAATTGCTTCATGGAACTTTTGCGAAGCCGGTCATGGCAAGGGTCCGATGGACGGAGTTGGAGCTGTTATAAAAAGGACAGCAGATCGGTTAGTAGCTCAAGGCGAAGATATCCCTGATTTTACCGCTTTCATTAAAGCCGTAGAGACAAACATAACTAACATTGCGATTTCTGTCGTGACTGAAGGGAACATGGAAGACATAGACAGAGTTTTGACCGACCAAGGAAAAAGCATAAACGGAACCTTAAAAATTCACCAGGTCACTTGGGTTGTTACCGATCCTAAAAGGATTTATTTGAGAAAACTCACATGTATTTCTTGTGAACCTGGTAGCGTTTGCTCTCACTATTCACTGTCAAAAGGTTTTATTGATTTTGTCAGCAGCCCAACTGTATCCGATTTTATGCAATCGCAAGAGATATTGAGTTTCAATAATGAAAAAGTTGTTTCGCGGCCTGAAATAAATGAAGACGTTCATACAAGTTCAAAAATAGGTGAAAAAAATGTGCCAGTGAAGGAAGTACACGAAAACGTGCCACCTAATTCAAAGTTTATAGAACTAAAGGATGGGATATGGGTTATTGCCAAGTTTTTGTCAAAAAAAACGGAAAAACATTTCGTCGGTCAAGTAATTGGATTTGATGGCGATGAGCCCAGGATAAAATTCGCGAAAAAGAAACAAATTACAGAGGATCATGCTGTTTTCGTTTGGATAGACCCTGAGGACATATTCCCTGTTCCTCGCGATGATGTAATATGTGTTTTGAAAGAGCCTACATCCGGTCGGCGGGGACGATTGTTGTTTAACAATACCGAACTTAAAAATTACAGAAATGTTGAGTAATGGCCACAAACAGATTAAGTATTTAGATGGTCATTTATGCACAAATGATAAATATATTATTTAAAATATTTCTTGAATGTAAGAATTGATTAAAAAATATGAGACTGATTACTGAGACTGCATAATAAATAATTGACATGAAAGGTTTTGTTTTTAAGTTGAAGTTTATAAGAAAGTTATGTGTGTTACATATTCATAAGATACCTAAATAAAAAAGTTTTAAATGATAAAATATGTAGTAGAACCTTTTATTTTCAAAATATTACTTATTTGGTTTTTCCATGGACAATATTTATTTAGATATTGTCTCTTCCGTGGATCTAATGGAATCAGTTCCATGGAGCGCGTTTCTTCAACCTTTTTTATATACTCATTAAGATAAATAATAGATTTTTAAATGATAAAATAGTATAATGTTTTATTTTCAAAACATGACTTCATTGATCTTCCCATGGACAATATTTATGTACGGATTGTCACTTCCGTGGATCTGGGGTCACTTCCATGGAGGGCAATTTTATTTCAACCCTTTTAATTAAATATACAAAAGACTGCGAGCTCGGCAAGTATTTTTTCTATGACAACCAAGAACAAATCTGTTATAATGCATCATCAATTACATTTGAATACCATTTTCAGTAGATTAAATTTTATTCTATTAAAAAATGAGAAACACCCATATATATATATTTTTTAAGAAAAAGTGGGATATGAAGGAGAAAGAGGGAAGAAAAGGGAAAACTGCGTTACTATTATAAATCAATAAGGCGCAAGGGAACTGTGTTACCCCAAATTTAACGCGAGCGAAGCCGCGGGCAAAAGCTAGTCTTAGAAGACGGAACATGGGTTTTAGTCAATAAAAGTCTGACACACCCATCCGCAAAGAGAAGTAAGGCTAGAGTATTTTTGTTAACGGAAAAAAAATCGAAACGATCAAAGATAGGTAAACAAACAAACAACTACTTCATCGCATCTTCATTTTCCTAAACATTTGTACTTTATTTCACGAAAAAGGAACAATTATTAGTCTTCCGAAAAATAAAGCAACGAATGGCATGCTGCATGAAAATGACGTGTTCATGTTTAGCAATAAAGAAGAAATAATTCATACTGATAAAATCATTGACAAAAATAAAAATATGCCTCCAGATAACTCGTAGAATTATCGTGCACGCGATCACTGTTATGAAATTGATCGTAAAAATATAGGGATGCGCCCTACAAAAGGAAATATGAATAGAAAGGAAAAGTTGTTTTGTGTGTAATAACTTATTGAACTAAGTGAACATTCGTCTCAAATGATAGCGCTTTAGTTATTTATAATAGATTTATCAAAACTGTGCCTTTAGAACTTCGTACTACCACGAGTAAAGTTTCGACCCATATTGGTACTGATATGATATTGAATTTCAGCACATACAAATAGGTTCATAAACAAACTTGCTTTACAGGTATCATACCTGAATATGGATTTGGAATCAAGTAACAGAACACGAAAGGTTATCAACCCTGCTTCAACTTCAAAGATAGGCCATTGTCCGTGTCTGGTTGTGCCATGCGTGCGCTCCTCCGTTTCGGAGTTACAAGTGACAGACCGGTATGCGTGACTGAGAATTGACGGAAAGCCTACAGGAACATCATGGAAACAATGCGTTTGCGGGAAATTGTTCAGACCCATTACGGAGTTTTACTACTTTCTTATATCAGAAGTATTTAAGTTTATGAAATGTTTATTTTTGGTAACGTTTGTTTGATTGCTTAGTCGTTAAAGTAGCATCGTCTTGCTTGTTCAGAATTGCAATAGACGGTTGGGTTGAATAATTTTATTTTACAACGCTCTTGCTGAGCTCATAATTAGTTTTGCCTTAATAAGGAATGTAATGATTCTGCAATAGTACCTACAGTTCAACAGCAGTAGTGTAAACGTCAGACTGTCAAGCCATAAGTCTCGAATCCGATCTTAAGTCACGCACCTCCGATTTTTCAGATACATGTGCGTATTGCATCATTATCACTGCTTCGGTGAAGGAAATTATTGTGAGGAGACCAATTGTCATTGTGAAATTTAAGTCCCATGAGCTGTATACAAAATTGACGAAAAATTTACCAATAAAAATCCTAGGACACAGAGCAGAATCTATAAATCATCATTTTCCTGCCCTCGTCCCATTTCATTTGGGGTCTGCGCAACACGTTTTCTTCTTCCAGTTTCCAGGTATCATTTACTCCTTTATTCATATCAATCTTTACACAATCCATCCATCTTGTCTTTGGCAGAATCTATAAATGCGGACCCTTATTTTTGTTACCTGTTATTGTCTCACTGCTAGTTAAGGCTACCGTCCATTCCTTCTATTGTTCACAATTTGACGGCACGGTTGGCGCAGTTGTTGAGCGATCGCCTGCTGCATGTCGCAGTTTCGATCCCCGTACGGAAAAAAATATTTGTATGACCTACAGATAGTTGTTCCGGATCCGGCTATTTGCGTATGTGAGTTTAATGTTTGTAAACGCACTTACGATACGGGAATATTTCCTAACCTAACCACACGAAAAAGAGAGAAAGAACTTCAAAAGCTATTTGAATCAAGCTTCGTTAACAAATTTAACATAGTGCTAGCAACAATGCAAATAAACGTTACTCTATTTGTACAGTACCTGCTCCAGTTAAAAATACACCCACTAGCGTTTAGCCAACACTGTAATAATCTATCAACATCCTTATAACGCAATCTCCAAATATTTGTTCTGCAAGGCAGGCAGAGTCTATGCACTCATAAACTAGAAATAGAATTCTGATAAATTTACTGTATGTGTATTTAAGATTGGCTTTATTGCCGTTTTAACTTCTGGTAAGATTAATTTAGTATTGAGGTTAGAGTCTGTCATTAGAACACTAGTAGATTATTGTTTTGTTTTTGGAATCTCAGAATGGAATGTACCCTTCGTACTCAATCATATAAATCTCAAAGGTAACGCAAACTTTAAAGCTCCTATTGATAAATTACTAGTTTAAGAAGTTACTGATTTAATTTCTAGTACCGATAGACAGATATTCTGCAACATAATCAAAATATTTAAGCTATTTGAACAAAATCTTCACCCAAGGAAACCCATACATCCTCTATTAATACTATTAATATATGAATATTGGTAGCAGTCATAACAACAATATAACTAAAATTAATAATATTTACTCTTATCGTACCACTATCCTTACTCTCAGTGCACTGAACTTGGCAAGATGTACCGTCTGTTATAGAGAAAGTGACTCAGACCATTGTGATTTAGTATTTGAGTAGTTAAGTCTCATCGTGCCAAATCTGGCGTTCAAGTCTTTTAAGAGAACGTGCCAAAACCGTTTTATGGCTGTCGCAGCTATTCTTGTTATGTATTTAATTTCTTTTATAGGCTTGTTTGGGGTTTGGATAGACATTTTATGGATTTCATTTTAGGGGAATTAAATTAGGGTATAGATCTTATGTGTCGTAATTATGTTTGATTTAGTGTTAGTATCTAGATTTGTATTTTTAATGTTGTGTATTTAATCATTATTATGTCTGCTTTTATAGGTTCGTATAAAGGCAATTAGTTATTGCTAAAATTTACTGTAATGTAAGGTTGTAAGTACGATTATTCGTATGTTGGAACCTGATGTTAAATATTGAATTTCTCTTGTTACAGATGAACAAGAAAGAGTACAGAAGAAAACGTTTGTCAATTGGATCAATTCACATTTATCGAAGGTAAGAGATTAAAATAACTAGCTAGCACTTAGTACCACACTTTCGAACAGATTTAGTACAACGCGATCAATTTTACAAGATTTATTGTAAGGAAAGTCTGCAAAGAATTTATGGGAAGTAATAACCACCTTTCTTACCATCAACTCCGTATACTGCACACCCAAAGCGTGGCAATTATGAGAATAGCGGTCCTTTGCAGTTTGAAGCCTATGTTCAGTAATTGTGGCTTTCATGAAGCGATCTAAAGTCGATAACATTTTAAGCAGTGTTATAACCTGCTTTATCATTTTGTGTTAACTGGTGTGGCTATTTAATCCTTATATTTTTTTAAATTTTTATGTCTTTCATATACTTAAAAGCCATAAATATTCTATTAAACATTATGTTCTTCTGTTTACTGAAATTGGGTAGTAAACTTAATTGTGAAAAGCCAGGCCAAGGTCTTCATAACTAATGTTATTCGACTTTTACAGAGTACACTTGTATCTGTAACATGTAACACTGTACGGGACTAATAGTATTGTTATGTTTATTGTTTTTAGGGTTCCGTACCTGAAAAGGGTAGAATGGAACCCTTTTTGGATCACTTTAGTGTCCGTCTCTCTGTCAAACCTTTTATCTGGGCAACATGTGAAATTATCGAGTTGAAATTACCCAAAATGAACCTAGTGGTCCCTACGTGTTGTGAAAAAATCAATCCTCTTATTCTACGCAGTCAAAAGATATGGGTGTTTATGTCTGAAGTTTGTACGGAACACTCGGTGCCGAGTCAGACTCGCTCTTGGCCGGTTTTTAATGTTATGGTTTTTCGCAGAATGGGCCATGATTTACTTCCTTATACCTTCTGACTACTCTTCTTTTTATATCTCCTATGAAATAAATTATGTTATCATTTTAGTGTCACTTACTTAAGGTTTTCTTTTTTGCATCGTCACACTGATTACCTTGTCCCTTTCAGCGTATACCGCCACTGCGCATCGATGACCTTATCTATGACCTGCGAGATGGAACCAAACTGTTGGCGCTGCTCGAAGTGTTATCTGGGGAGAAGCTGGTGAGTACTCAAAACTAATTTGATTCTAAGTTTCACCCGCTGCTCACCTCCTAAGAGTCATAGCGTGAAGTATTATAGATATAAACCTTCCTCTTGAATCACTCTACCTATTAAAAAACCGCACCAACATCCGTTGCGTAGTTTTAAAGATTTAAGCATACATATAACATAGCAACATACAGACGAGAGAGCTGTTTTGCCCGCGTCTTTAGTTGCTGCCTCGTTCACGGTAGTAGCTTGATGTTGTATAGCATATGTTAGTTTCTGATAATGTAGCATCCTATTAGTGAAAAAAAAATTAAAATCGGTTTAGTAGTTTTGGAGCCAATTCGATAAAAATAACAATTTCTTTCCTCTTTATAATATGAAGTATAGAAAAGAGAAATGTACTTTGAAATTACTTTTGGAAAAAGAGCAGATTTCAAGGGAAACATCTAATATATAAAATTCTCGTGTCACGGTTTTCGTTCCCATACTCCTCCGAAACGGCTGGACCGATTCAAACGAAACTTTGTGTACATATCGGGTAGGTCTGTGAATCGGCCAACATCTAATTTTCATACCCCTAAGTAAGAAGCGGGTGAAACCGCTGGGCACAGCTAGTAAACTTATAAAACAAATTCTGTGTTAACTTATACTTAGCTCTATTCGTATATGTAATAATAGAAAATAGCCTAAAACAACTGACTTGTTGCTTTAGAGGTAGTAAGCGTGACCGTTGAGCATGAGGTCCAAGGTTCGATTTCCCCAGCTCGGAAAAAATATTATTGAGTTTTACGTCAGGAATTTCTCAGTAGCAGCCGCGGAGTCTGGATTTATGCCTGGTTGATAGCGATAGGCTCACCCCCTATTAAATACGGTTAAACATAACAGTGAAATGTAGGTGTTCTATTAGGCACACCTCTGCTTAACCCTTAGAGAGTACAGGTGTGATGTAATGTCCTAAAATAAGTACTTTTCCAACAGCCTATGGAACGCGGCCGCGTCCTCCGACGCCCACACTTCTTGTCCAACGCAAACACTGCACTACGCTTCCTGGCCGGCAAGAGGATCAAGCTCGTCAACATCAACGCTGCTGACCTGGTCGATGGTCGACCTGCTGTCGTGCTCGGCCTCATTTGGACCATCATCCTCTACTTCCAGGTAGGGAGACGCTCTTCTTGGCTTGCGATTGAACAGAGAGCTGGAATAGTATTGATCTACGGATATAGCAGATAATTATGTTTTATTTCGGATTGATAGGGGTCTATGATAGAGGTGACCTGAGGGTCTAACGGCGGTAACGAAGATAGTAAAGTCTAAATAATAATAAGATGAGACATTAAAAATCTGATGTCCATCTTTTTAAAGGTCGTTGTAGAAATATAAAAACGCTTACATAGCAATTTAAACTGTCATGGCTGAATTTTACAAAAATATAGACGTCAACATTTTGACGATCATTTAGAAAATTTAAAACGTGAAAAAGAAATATTTTTACTCTAACTTATTGTAATGATAGTCTCAGAAATCAAATTAATGCTATTAATTTCACATGATCGATACTCGATATCAGATTGCCAAAAACAACAAAATCATCGATTGGCTTTCTCTAAAGTATACGATTACACCTTCAAAAATATCTAATTACAAGAGAAAGTAAACTTTGTTTCGTACTTCTTTAGTTACACTATTGTGGCTCACTGTTCACTGACTCAGCACCGTGTGTTACCGAAATAGATTTAGGATAGAACTTCCACAGTATTGCGTAGGTAGAATAGATTTACACTTTCAGAAAGTCTTACTACTAAAACCGTTATAGAACCATCAAGATTTGAATCAATGATCTCATCTGTTTTATTTGTATAGTCACTATTATGATCATTATCTACTTCAGGTATATTTAGAAAATCACAGTCTGCTTCATTGATAATAATTAGACTGTCCATATTTATTTGGTTAATCTTCACCTCCATACTTGCATTGTCATTCATAGTATGGACCGAAATTTTTGTTTTTCTAAATTATATATATTTTCTGAAATTAACAGCCAATAGCAGACTATTGCAAAGCAGCATTATAATCCTTTACTGAACTTTAAGTTTAGCATTTGTTGTAACTACCCCTCGTATATTTATATTTCTGATCTTTCTCTTTATCTGCTGTCCCCTTTGTTAAATGTAGTTGCACTATCCAGTAACTTGTATCTAATAATTTAATATTATTTCTATATCTACCAATAAAATGAGAATGCACTATTCATATACTAAACAATGTTTCTGTAATTATTGACTTTCAAAGTGATAACATCTATCGTACTAGTTTTTTAAGTATTATTAAGAATCTTTTTGATTTGAATTCGTTGATTTGATTGTCAGTCTGTTCTCATTTTAATTGGCTTGAACTAATTTTGTTTGCGCAAGCTTCGCTCAATGTATTGGACCCACAGGAAAGAGGACCTAAGGTGGGTAACAGCATCACAGCTTCTATAGTAGTCAGGTCTCTTGGCATTTTATTATATTACCTTTTGCTCATATCTTATGTATCATCTTTATCGATTGTTATACCTATGGAAACTATTGCTACTTTATTTATAACTGTATGCTTGTTGAATTAAAATCAGCTTACTTTGTATATTCCCGAGTTTGTACTTCCTAAATTTATATTTCAATCAAGCTTTCAACGTGTAGAAAGCTTGTTGGCCAATATAACTTTTGTATATATCTTATCTATTATTTATCTGTTCTTAAGCCAGAGACCAAAGACTACAAAGTACTGCTATTGGTTGACCAAATTGGTATTACAATTGGACTAGAATCACAGAGTTCACTAATCAGACTCACATCACTTCACCTTTAGAGTGTAATTGTATAATTATCACCACTTTATCACTTAGATGTAGCTCGAGCGTGGGAGGAGTGAATTGGCAGAATTTTGATGCTGATTACGTAATGAGAATAGTGACTGGCGCTAATGCTTTCTTTTAGTTTTCATTGTTACTAGTCTCTATTGTTTACAAGCGTCTGTGTTTTCATTGAAAACCGCTTCTGTGGTTTTCTTAAAAAATACATTTGGCTGAGCTGGAAATTTGAGATGACCTAAGATAGTTGAGTTCATCATTTAGCTAAATTTTTGGGCTCCGCTTCCAATCTAATCGTATGCAGCTGATTATCAATGTTTTACCTAGAGCAACTCTCTGACCATAACCTGGTGTGGCAATAGTTGATCGTTTGTCATTATAAACTTTGTTCATAACAGAACCTTGCCGCACATTTAATTCCGCAAACACATTAAATTAAACCTTGCTAGTGTTAGCGCCAGTTAATCTATTCATTTATGTAAATCAGCATTTTGTATTGCATCAACAGTCAAAGCTGTCTTTAAATCATATTTCATCGAAACAGGTTATGTATCCAGGGTCAGGAGACGGTATGCCTTCATCATATGGTCTACAGGTCAGCTTTGAACTTCAGGAATTAAGATTGTCGATGTTTTTTTTTTACAATCTTTGACAATAGTGGCCTTGGACAACATGCGAACTGTATTCGTAAATAAAAACGTTACTTTGTTCAAGACTTTTCCCCTGTATCCTTGAAATCCTACTTTGAAGCTAAGATTTTATTTTAAGGGCGTGTTTCAGGTACACTTTATATTTCACTGCACCAGTTTGCTTTACCCTGAAACCAACACTAATTGGCGAATTTGTTATCTTCGCTAATGAGACAAGAATTATTAACAATACAAGTTAAATTCCACACTGTCATCCAAACTGCTGTAAACACGAACCATGAATGTTTTTCCATGCTTCTAAGTCCAAAGTTAACAAACATGACATGACATGTTAAACATCATGATGTTTCAATAAACCATGTACTATTGAATCCTAAATCTAGTTCTATCTTGCTAAACAATTCACCAACTTTTTATCAGATCGAGGAGAACAGCCGGGCACTAGAGTACCTCGGAGGGTCTCGATGTGCCTCCGTTATGTCTCATGAGTCGGGAGCCGCCACCCCGACGCAGAGGGCAGAGGACAAGTGGAAGCAGGGCGCTAAGAAGACTCTGTTGCAGTGGGTCGCTAACGCATTACCGAAGTAAGTAGTCATCTGGATTATTAACATAACATCACAGCTGAAGTTCTTCGAAGACCTATGTGGCGTTGACTCGATAAGTGGATAAAGGGGTCTGGGATAAAGATAGAAATTATTTTTATGTGCTTAAAAGAGCGAGGTCGGTAGAATTACTACGTATAGATGGAAGTATGGTTTTAACTCTTGTTTGTATATGGGAATAAGACGAAATTATCCGCCCTTTATAGCTCTACTACAGTACGGCCAACAAGAAGCGATACGAAAGGTCATTAACCTAAAGAACAACTGTGGCGTTGACAATCTAATATTTAGCTCTTTCCATCTTGTGCCTTTGACGTAATGTCTCGTTCTCCCGGCAAAAACATGACAACGTTAAGACGGGTTCGCCAACATTCGGGCGGCCATTTTAGATGGGGTTTAAGCATGGGTTTTGTTTACATTTGGTATCGCTTCTCGTTGGCCGTACTGTAGCTTTTGCCCGCGGCTTCGCTCGCGTTAAGGCAGTCTGTATGTGGCACGGGTGACTAAAAAGTTAAGTTGTATGGTTAGAGAGTAGAGGGAGACTAAAGAAACGTTGAAAGGGGATAAAGTGAGAAAAGATGAGTTTGGCGAGAAATAGAGAAGTATAAGAAATGCTGCGTCGATATAAAATAATTGGGATCAGGGTATGAGAATAGTAGTACTGCAACATAATCTCTAATAACAGATAATTAGAAAAATATCCTTACTAATATTTTAAAAGTGAGTTTGTTTGTTTATTACGTCTTCACGCCTAAAGATTTTGATGAATTTTGGGATCCTGGAGACGGACATAGGCATTTTTTTATTATTGCTTATTTTTTAAAAAGTAAGAAATAAGGGGGAGAAAGAGGGAAGAAAAGGGAAAACTTAGCTTTGCTATTACATTAAATAAGGCGCAAGGGCAAAAACTACAGGTAGCAGGTACCTGCAAATCGGGGAAGGGGAACTGTGTTACCCCGAATTTAACGCAAGCAAAACCGCGGGCAAAAGCTAGTTTTTATAAAGTAAGTCTTATCGCGAAGTTATTACCGTTATTCCACGAAAATCGCTTTTGATTTTTGCTACATGTATACGTAGATGTACTTATGTCTGTATACGTAGGGGGAACCCACTGACCCATATAACATTTCACGTTTATGACGCTAGTTGCAATGACGACTGTAGCAGTGTTATTAATTCCATCATTAATTTCGCCAAACGCTGCCAAGTGGCCCGAGATATATGGTGACCTAATTTTATTGCAGTTATTGTAATTTCAACCTTTTCATTGAGATCAAATGCATCAAATTGTTTTACATTAGTAATTTCTCAGTTTTTTTAAGATGTCTTTAACTTTCAAAATTTAGCTTAAGAATGATGAAGCATTAGTAATGATGTTTTTAAGTATATTTAGACCGTATATTTATTTCACCTACTGTTTTTCTACCTTTGGAGGTTTCCAAAGGTAGATTTCTGGGCATTTCCTTTTTTGTTGGTAGTTAATTCTTAATAATAGTTTATTAAACAAATCCTTACAATATGCTTAATATCTAGCTGGGCTGTAAAAAAGGTGGATGAAAAACGATTGCATGTAGCGGAGATGAGAATGTTGAGGTGGATGTGTGGAGTGACAAGAATGGATAAAGTAAGGAATGAGTACCTATATTCGCGGAAGTTTGAAAGTTGCGCCTGTTACAGAAAAGATGAAAGGGAGTCGTTTGTCTTGGTATGGACATGTAATGAGGAGGGATGAAGGACATGTGACTAAAAGAGTAATGGATCTGAATGTTGATGGACGGAGAGCGAGAGGAAGGCCAAAGAAAAGATGGATGGATTGTGTAAGG
This sequence comes from Ochropleura leucogaster, assembly GCA_958449745.1. NCBI lineage: Eukaryota > Metazoa > Arthropoda > Insecta > Lepidoptera > Noctuidae > Ochropleura > Ochropleura leucogaster. The sequence goes on along the minus strand of OY288207.1, from coordinate 1,843,595 downwards.
AATGATATGAAGGAGAAAGGAGTAAATGATGCCATGACGTCTGATAGGGGAGAATGGAAGAAGAAAACGTGTTGCGCCGACCCCAAGTAGAATGGGACAAGGGCAGGAAAATGATGATGATGATGCTTAATATCTAGCTTTTGTTTACAATTATTGAAGGTGTACAAAACATGAAACCCTGCCTCCAAAAAAAAATATCTTAGTTGTATACACTAAAATCAACTTCATCATCATCATTATCCTGCCCTTATCCCAATTCATTTTAAAATTTTAAAGTTGATAAGTTGGCGCAGTAAATCATCTTCAGCAGGTCTAAACATCCAAACTATCCAAACTAATATTATAAATGCGAAAGTAACTCTGTCTGTCTGTCTTTCTGTCTGTCTATCTTTTCTTCACGCCTAAACTACTGAACCGATTTGTGTGAAATTTGGTACAGACATAGTTTGAAACTTGAAAAAGGACATAGGATAGTTTTTATTACAAAAAATAAAATGTATTCCGGACATACAGCGCCATCTATTGGTCAGAAGTCGGCATCAATTCAGTTCTATAAAATAAATGTTGAGCTGTTAATATGCTCCTTGCTGCCGGAAGTCAATATTCCACGCGAACGAAGTCGCAAGCAAAAGCTAGTGGTTTATAAAACATCACGCGAAAATCAACTCAATCCACTATTAACACTACCATTTCTCTCCAGGGACTCAAACATCCAAGTAACAGACTTTGGTCCGTCATGGCGCGATGGTATCGCATTCCTTGCCATCATCGACGCCATCAAAGCCAACCTGATCAACCTGGCAGAGATGAAGAGGAAGACCAATAGACAACGTTTGGAACATGCATTCGACGTCGCAGAAAACGCACTGGGCATCGCAAGGCTGCTGGATGCCGAAGATGTGGATGTCGACAAGCCTGATGAAAGGTCCATCATGACATACGTAGCCCAGTTCCTGCATAAATATCCTGAACCTAAGGTGGGTAATAACTATAGGATTATTAATACTACTGACCTATAGGGAAAAGTAATGCGCACATGTTGCATAATGTGTGCTTAAGACTAAAATAGTCAACGCAAGCAATTAGCATGATTCACCGTGACAAGCCATTCATCACTGATTATTGTTCTGGTTACATCCACGTTGTTTGAACAAGTGTTCATCCTTGCGTAATATTAACACCATGTTTTTTCAACAGACGACCGGACCGGATGCCGTAGCGGCAGTGCAAGAGGAGTACGAATCTCTTAGAATGTGGCTGACTGAACGCGTCACCACAGTTCAAAGGCAATACGACTCGCGAACTCTCTCGCGACACTACGAAGACTACGTGCGTGCTGAAAACGACCGGCTCGCACGCGAACCCATCTACCAGAAACTAGAGAAGCTCATGTACACACAGAGCCTCGTAGCCATCGCGCCAAAGTCCTGGCGCGAACTAGTCTCCCTATGGATAGAATTAGAAAGACTGCACAGAAGATGGCTGTGGCTCCTAGACTCAGAACTCCCCGGAGATTTTAGAAATGTCGGCGAATGGTTAGCGAGGGCCGAATACCTTTTATACTTTGACGAAATCCCCACTAGCTTAGACGAGAGGACCGCTGCAATAATCAGCGAGAAATTAGAGGAACACAGTGGCTTTTTCGCTGGATTACCAGAAGTTATCGATAGATTCGAAGCGGCTTTAAGATCATCTGACGCTGCCCGTATCCCGGGCGAAAGACTCCAAGATATGAAGGAGCGTCTCGAGACAGTAAGTCGAAGAGCGCCACAGAGGAAGGCTAGATTAAAGTACTTGGAGCATAAATGTTGTATCGTCGCCTTCACAGAGTTAACTAAAGCCAAGCTTGCCGCGTGGACCGGCAAATACGGTCGCATAGACCACGTACGTGCCTTATTAGAAGATTATGATAATTTCGTGACTAAGAATAAGATTTTCCAGGAGTTTGATAGAGCTTACGTTGATATTAAGCAAGTAGCAGAGGAGTACAAGAGGGTTTGTGAGGTCGATAGGACTGAAGCGAGAGATATTGATACCTTCTTGAGAGACGTTGCGGAGACCTGGAGAAGAGTTGCCTCTGATGTGAGGTGTGCCAGGAGTGTTTTAGAGGAAGTCATTGCTCACTGGGAACGTTGGAACACATTAGCTGATGACTTCACTTCTTGGTTGGACAAGGCACAGCATATGCTTAGAGTATCGGAAGATGAGAGATTAGAGTTCTTCCAAGACCTGACTGTTTGGAAAGAGAAGCATCAGCTCTTAGGTGATGCAGCCGGATTTCTGGCTGCGACTTCCTCTGAGGAGATCAGTCAGGAGGTGAAGAGGAAATACGTAGAGATTACTGAACGTTGGGAACGTGTGTGGGAAGAAGCAGAGAGGTGAGTTTAATAAATAATCGTAATATCTATTATAATTGATATAGGATTGTTTTTAATATTTTTCGCTGAAAATGCGATAATCTGATAACGGAAATATTAAATCGAATCTGTTCTAAGAAGTGCTTCTTAGCTATCGAAGAATGTCTAATATCTTTTATAAGGATTACGGTCTTAATAGTTTTAAAAAGATTAGATCTTGGTTGGACTTATATGATTTTTGAGAAGGTCAAATTGAGCATACCTTAAAAACAATGACATCATCCAAAAGGTATTGAAATTCCTATTGATTCAACCTGCCTGGATTTCTCTTTACTGGCTTAAAAACTGAAAATATCCCCGAGTGAATTGCTGTGAACTGCTTCACGGTAATGGCTATTACTGCTAACTTTATAATAGCTGCATTCTTCTTACCTTTAATCTATTCTTTAGGTTGTCCGAAAAAGAAAATGCTTTTAACGGTTATAATTAAGCTAAGGCAAGGGTTGAAATAGCCTATAGCCTATGCTACTCGAGGATAATGTAACTTCCTAATAGTAGAAAAAACGTCGGCATCGAATCAGTAACTCCAAAGATTGCCCCCTACATCCAACTTTGCTTCTTTATGTAGATTTTAGTTATAAGGCAAACAGTCTTTTTTTAACTGAAAACTATCAAAGAACGTCCCCCGCTCTCTGCGTAGCTAGGAATAGTGGCAGACTTTTACTGACTAAAACCCATCCGCGTTTCTTCTTTTGCCCTTTGAGTTTCGGAGCCATGGTATCTTTTTCGAACAAACCGCAACAGGCAGTGGAATTGACAGATTTCTTTGAAGCACGTATGTAATAAGAACGTGCCGTCGACACGAAATTGTGTTAGTTCCCTATGTATAAGCCATGTGTCGTAACCAGGTACGTCCGCGGCGGCGACGCCGTGCGCGCGCGCCGCTCGCTGGCGGCCGGCGCGGGCGCGCTGGGCGCGTGGCTGGCGCGGGCCGACGCCGTGCTGGCGCGACAGCCGCGCGCCTGCACCGCCGACATACAGGCCTACATCGACCAGCTGCTGCAGCTCAACGACGAGATAGAACACCATGAGGAACTGTTCAAGACTATCAGCAGGTTTGCTTCTTATGTATTAGGCATGGTTCGAAAGTCCAGATACTACATTTAGATTCTGTTCAGAAGTCATATTAATACGCGAAAGAGTTCGTAGAATATTTGCAAATAACTGCTGTTTTTTTGAAGTATTAATCAACTAGGTCTAAAATTAGATGATAAATAATGAAACTAAATTAAAAAAGTAAAACTATTTAATTTTTCTAGAACTTTCCAAAACGCGATCGCGGAGATGCCTCGCGACGAAGTCGAAGCCAACATGGCGCAGCTGAAGCAACAGAAAGAGGCGCTAGTCCGCGTGCGAGCTACCGTGCCAGTCAAGTTGCACCAGTACAGACAGCTGCTGGTACAGCACGAGTCGCTGGAGAGTGGACAGAAGGAGATCGGCTCCTGGCTGGACAAGGCTGAGGAGGCTTTGAGGACTGGCGGAGAGACTCGACGGTAAGATATTGACCATTCCAAACGGGTTTCTCCAAACAAGTTCAAGATTTAATGCATCTTTTTTAGGGATGGGAAATCATCAAATTACTTCCCAAGTCTGAGCAGAGCAGGAGAGAGTGTCAGACTTCTAATGTCTAAAAACGAACGATTGTTTGTGGCGCTGTCTGTCGCGGGTTCGATTCCCGCCCGAAAAAAATATTTGTATGGCCTCTTTGATTTCTGGCAGTATGTGATTGTGAGTTTAAATGTTTGCAAATGCACCCATAATGCATTTGAAGTGCGGGCAAACATTTAATAAAGAATAGACGACTCTGTTATATTTGTCCAATAAAAAAAAAGCTCAACCACCAGACACCTTAGTCATACCTCTTCTCCCCCACAGCGAGGTAATCTCGGAACGTTACGAGATCCACCGCACGTTCTTCTCGCGCACCACGTACTACCGCTCCATGCTGGAGAGCAAGAACAAGGTGTTCCAGAACATCGTCAAGTCTGCGGACACCGACAGGAGCGCTGATGTCACCGAGCAAGTCAGACTCATGAGGGACCTTAATGAGAGGTGAGATTGCTTAAAGCTTATTATTTTTATTCTTTTCGCAGAGAAACGAAAATTTAGCGTTTTGTAGGTCAACTATCTTACTAGCTAGCAGTCAATTAGGAAACAAACATACCATTTTAACAACGGTTCTTTTTATTTCGGCAAATATTTCGTCATTTCAGTGCGGAAAAGAGACAGAGTAATACAGGATGTGTAGCGTCATCTCATTTTCCACCCTCGAACAAGTTCACAATAATCCTGCTTTAAGCCGTGACATGTGATTGCGGATTCTCTCACTTTGTATTTTTGGTAATTTGCGATAAACGGATTAACTGGAATAAACCATCAACTAATCATTTTATCCTAAATCCTTAAAAACAGATAATTTTGTTCCAAGCTAAAATTACTTCTAATTTGAATTTTAGTGATTTTGACTCCGAATAATAAAATCAGCAGTGTGACAACAGCTCCATTTTTAACTGTTTTTCTGACTTTATAATCGATATTCAAATTTCACCCCCAGGTTCGCCCACGTATCATCCGAAGCCACTCGCCGCGAGGCCGACCTGCAGCGCCTGGTCCGTGCCTGGGAGGAGTTTGACTCCAAGAAACGCGACGTTGAAGAATGGGCTTCAAGAGCTGAGGCTCTACTGGCCGATAACAGAGTGGATTCTAAGCAGGCCGTGGACTTCCACAAGAGATTCTTCCAAGGAGCTGATGAGAGGGCCGTTTCAGAACTGGTTCGGTCTGGACGGGAGCTTATTGAGGTAAGTGCTTCTTGAAATAAGGTCTTCATTTGAGTTTTAACTGTCTCTTAAGTTACTTTTGGCCTGTTGGTCTAGTGGTTAGTGGCCCTGACTGCTGAGCCGGAGGTCGTGGGTTCGATTCCCACCCAGGACAAAATTTGTGTGATAAGCTTGATTGTTTGTTCTGTGTCTGGGTGTGATTTATCTATAATATGTATGTATTTATAAATTATATAAGTATGTATATCAGTTGTCTGGTTACCATAACACAAGCTCTGCATAATTTGGGATCAGATAGCCGTGTGTGAATTGTCCCAAGATATTTATTTATTTAGTTTTTGTTGGCTAATGAGTAAGGTGATCATTACTGTTTTGACAACTTTTGAGATGAATATTTTGACGAGTCAGACATCATTTTTTACAGAGGGACAATAAATAGCACGCAACACCCGTTTTACTAAAGCTGTCGTTTTTGGGGCATTTAATTTTTTTAATGGGTTTCCATAGGTGTCGGTTAATCTATACTAATATTATAAAGGTGAAGAGTTTGTTTGTTTGTTTGAACGCGCTAATCTCAGGGACTACTGGTTGGAATTGGAAAATTCTTTTAGTGTTGGATAGTCCATTTCAAGAGGAAGGCTATAGGCTATATAACACGCTACGACCAACAGGTGCTGAGCAGCGTGGGTGAAACCGCGTGGAACAGCTAGTTTATAATAATTGATCTACTTCTCAATAAACCGCAAATAAAAAAGCTTAAATCCGCTTGTGCATCAAACCTGCCGTAAAAATCATATATCTTCTTATAATTTTGAGACTGGCTGTATTATAACGGTCCTCATTACCAGTCAGATACTCAAACTACCTTAATTTTCCAGCTGGTGAGCGAAGAAGACCGTCCCCGTGTAGTCCAGACAGTGGAACAGCTGCAGCTGCGATGGCGCTCGCTGCTGGACCAGGCGCCGCCGCACCTCATGCGCCTGGAGTTCCGTCTGGACGAGGCCGTGTTCCAGCACTGCATCAAGGATATTGAGAAGGAGATCGTTTATGAGGAACAGGTACGGCCGATATACCTTTGGTTTTTGGAGGGTGTATATACGCAAGAAATCTTACTATCCTACTTAATATTATAATGGCGAATGTACAGACGCCAGCAGGTCAAGTTACCCGAAACTGTAATTTTTTCCCAATAAACCTTGAACCTAATTCTTTAGAAATAAAGTCAAAAATCTATCTAAGAAATCTGACAGATTGTAGTAGCTTGATGTGCAGGCTTTAGGCAGGATTTATGGATGTTTGTTACTCTTTCACGCAAAAACTACGGAATGGATTTTAATAATATGGCTTAGACATCAGAATAACACATAGGCTACATTTCATAAAAATATATTGTATATTCTACGCGAGGGAAACCACGGGGCGCAGCTAGTTAGTAAAAATGGAGGGGCTCACAACTAAATAAACGGATACGTAACTTTTAGTAGAATGAGTCATATGTACTCAATACACACTTTGTATTACTAGGTAACTATTTATTTATAAACATACCGCTATGTCTCGTAACCTTCTGGCGACCTTGAATGTGTAATTAAGTACAAGTGCGTGTGTCCTTGAGTTTATAAAAAGAAATAACGTGACCTTGACACGATAAAAGTAAACTTAAAAAACACGATCTTATTGACGTAACACCAATGTCTTTACTGTTGTCAATAACCAACTAACCTAAATTAACCCAACTTTGTTCCCCCAGGCGTACAACCAAAGTGATGACGCTGACGGCATCCTCATCCGTAACGAAGAATACTTCCGCAACCAAGGGAAGATCATGCAAGTGGAACACTGTCTCCAAAATCTCCACAAGATAGCCACCAGCTACACACATCAGACCCAAGACACAAGTCTAGAAGAATCTGTGAGGAAGTGTAAACAGATGTGGGAGTCCACAGTCCAGAGAGTGGAACACTTCAGGCAACAGTTACAAAGGATTCCCGCGAAATGGGATGCTTACAGGGAAAAGTTCCGCGAGATGGAACGCTGGATGGACCATGTTGATAAGACCATGGATAGCATTGTACGTGAAGTGGACTCGGCTGAGGCGTTTGAGAGAGAGAAGACTATCTTCCAGGTATTATTCAATTTATATTTGGCGAAATTGGAATCCTTACTAATATTATAAAAGCGAAAGTGAGTTTGTTTGTTTGTTACCTCTTCACGCTTTAATGACTAAACCGATTGTGATGAATTTTGGTACATAGATAGTTGGGGACCAGGAGACGGACATAGGCTAATTTTTATTTTTAAAAAGTGGGATGTGAGGGAGAAATAGGGAAGAAAAGGGAAAACTTAGCGTTGCTATTACAAATCAATAAGGCGCAAGGGGAACTGTATTACCCCAAATTTAACGCGAGCGAAGCCGCGGGCAAAAGCTAGTAATAAATAAATAAATGGTTAGCGCAGTGGCTGATTGATCGACTGCTCGATTCCCTCACGGAATATATATTTGTATAGCCGATAGATAGTTGTTCCGGTTCTGGCTGGTATACGCACCCCCGATACAGGATAAATTCCTAATGTAGGGCAAAAAATAATAATAAGCTTATTATTTATTACGGTAATTATCGGTAAAAACCGTTTTAACACCTCAACAAGAAAAAAACCATTGAGCCAGTTTTTGATAAACTTTCTTTCGGCCATTGAAAGTTTTTAATACAAAATTGACAAAAAAGACTACAATTTAAAGTCTACAAAACTTGAAGTTAGTCGAAACACGTTGAAAATCCAAAGCTAGCTCGGAAGATTAACGTTGGACTTTTATTCATAAATTTTGTAAGTTTGATGAGCTATTCAATTTTAATTTAATCTTTTTTTTCTCTATTGCTTACTTTGGAAACAAATAGTTGAGGGAACTTATGGTAAATATTCATTTTAATCGATGTTGTTTTGTCAACATTAAAATTATTGCACATAATATTTAATGCAACTGTAATTATTATATAAAAAAAACTATAATTTTCATTACTTTCTAGAACATCTGCCGTGAAGCCGACAAAAAACGCGAAGACATGAAGTGGTTGGTCCAAACCCTAGACATGCTAACAAACCACTGCTCAGAAGGTGAAGCTCAAGAAGAACAAATCAGACTCGAAAACCTCATCGCGAGGTACAAGAACTTGATCCCGACCATCGAGATTACAATGATCAAGACTGAGACTTACACACGATGCTATACGTATCGCAGAGAGGTTCATGAAGTCATCTGTGTGCTTGAGAACGCTAAAGAACAAGCCAAGGTTGCTCCCGAGCCTCAGTCTCTCCAACATGTTGAGCAGTTAGTTCTAGAACAGCAAGCCGCTGTTCAAAAACTCGACCGCCATCGTCCTTCGGTAATGTCAATGCTCCAAAGAGGTAAGGACCTTATTAAGGACGCTAACGCGCCTGCTTTCGTAAGAGAAGACGTAAGGAACCTCGAGACTGGCTGGAACACCGCCTATGAAACCTCCACTGACCGTCTGCATAAGCTCCGTGACACACAAAAGGTCTGGTCCAACTATGAGTACCAGAAGGATGAGTTGCTCTCAGATCTTGACAATTATGAAAGCTATATTGTCCATCCAGGCCTTGAACTCGGAGTTACAAACATCGGTCGTGAACTCCAAGAAACAAAGATCATTAAGACTGATATTGAAAAGGCCCAGGCAGAAAGATTGCCTCAACTACAACAGGCATACACTGAATTACGGACGCTTACAGCAGACAAACCTAAACCAGTCATTGAGAAAGATTTGGAAACCATTGAACGGAAACTGGTAAGAGTGCATGATGAAGTTGACTCTAAAGTCGTGCATTTAGAAAAGTTCAACGAAGAATGGGTAAAAATTGAACACAAGTTAGAGCATGTCAGAGAATGGATCAAGAAAGAAAGTCCAATTCTCATCCAACAAATCCGTTCAGAAAATATCACGCCTGAAGAAAGAGTTATCAAGTCACAATCGTTACAGAAGATAATTGCTGAGAAACTTGAGACCATTCGAGGTGTTGCTGATCAGGGAACTAAGTTGGCCGTAGAACACAGAGTCCAAGACGCCAACAGACTTAAAGGCGAAGTGGCCTTACTAGAGAAAATGATGGCCGACCTTCAGCGGTCAACTGAACACCAGACTAAGGTAGTCGAACATGATTTGGCTACTTACCAGAAATACCAGAAAGGTGTTGCTGAAATCAAACCCTGGATTGAAGAAGCTGAACTGAAGTTAGGCAACGTGCCCAAACCCACAACGTTACCAGAAGCACAGCAGTTACAACAGCAATCCAGAGCTTTGATCACAGATTGTGAGAAACAACTGATGAACTTGCAAATTTTGTCCAGTGTTAGTCACCAACTGTCCGGAAAGACGAGCGCCCCTGATGAAGTAGACGCTATTCACTCCAGATGGGCTGTAGTCCATGACTTGGCAGACCAATGGAACAACAAATTGGAAAAACTTGTCACTAACTGGGAGAACTTTGAACGTGAAGCCGATAAACTTGAATCTTGGATTGAAAATGGCGAGAAACTGCTGAGCAGTAGAAATGTGTCCATTGACTCACCACAAGTTGAGAAATTAGATAGGGAATTGAACAAACTGAAGTCATTTGGAAACGAAATTTCTCAACAACAAGCTAAAATCATTAGTTTATCACAGACTTGTGATAATATCTGCCACAACATACAGCCCGAAGGCGCTACCGTACTCAAGAACAAAGTTTCAGACATTAAACAACGTACCAACGATTTGGCTGAGACAGTAAGGTCTAGGGTCAATGAACTGTCAGACAAAATCATCGTCAGACAAGAGTTTATGACTAAACTACATAACTTCGATAACTGGATCACTGACTTTAGAAGGAAAACCGAAAGCTATGACCAGATCGGTGCCGACAAAGTAGAACCAACATTACAGTCTATGCATGTCCTTTTACAAGAACATGCTGCTAAAGCGCCTGAGTTTACTGACATTTATAATGAAATTAAAAACATGACGCTCGCTTCACACCCAGATGAAAGTCGTTCGCTAAGCGAAACTTACTCAAACATTGCCGAACACTACCAGATCATTGAAAACAATATACAACAGAACAAAGGAATCCTTCAAAAGTGGTCTGATCTACTCAACTGGTATGACGAATCAAAACAACAACTGAATCACATTCAATATCAGATTGAAGGTCCTAAGCTTACTCCGGAAAGCTACGAAATTCTGAGACAGGAACTTGTGAATGTCATAACAAAGATACCCGAATGGAAGAGCAATGTAGCTTTGTTGGATGGACCTTCAAAGGTGAAGGTGACAGATCAAAACACGGGCCGAATCATGTCTCCTACTAGCATAGTGAAAGAGATTGAGATGAAAGCAGAAGCTTTACTCAACCAAGTGACCAACAAGAGAGATTTAGTACAAAAGGTTGGCGCTAGATGGGACAAGTTCAACGTACAACACAATGCTTTGGGAGAAGTCTTACATAACATACAGACTGTACTCAATGAAATGGCTCAGAAACCTGTGCCTTTGACTGAAGCAACTATCCAAGATATGACCGAACAATTAGACAGACTAGACGCTGAAATGAAAGAGAAACAATCAATCCGGAAGGAATTAAGAGAGGAAGGTCTTCACCTGATGAGAGAAGACCAACCCAACATGGGCACAATTCAGAACGCATTGTCCACTGCTGACAACAACTGGGACCAAGTCGTCAACGCCGTTCGTGACACTAAGAACAAGTACATCTTACTATCATCGACTCTTCATGAACTGAAGAACTTTACAGTCGCCTTTGACAGAGAAATGGGCAGAGCAGAGCAATTGTACAACGACTGTAAAGAAGCTCCTAACGATTATGTGCAAACTGGACAGGCTTTGGAGAAGGCAAAGAAATCTTATGAGATTCTCAAAAGATCGAAGGGTCTGTTAGATCAGATGGATGTTATCAAGCAATCTGTACTCAAACAAGCATCAACTTTAGGAGGCTTTGACACAAGTCCGCTAGAAGAAGCATTCTTAACATCACAGACACACTGGGAGAAAGTAAACGATGCTGTCATCAAAAGGATACAGGATTTAGAATCTCAACTGATTGTCTGGAGACAGATTGATGACACGAAGAACCAAGTCATCGCCTGGTTGAGTGAAACAGGTCAAAACTTGGCTAATGCTTGCGATAATCTAGAAATTAGATTTGGACAAAGTCATCTTACTAAATACAAAGAAGAATTACCCATTTACACCGGTCTAAAGAACAGCATTAAAGCTAAATGTGAACAGATTACTAACCTGAATAAGAGCATACCTGTTGGTCAAGTCAATTCAATCATTGATTACTTAGACCATGAGTTTGCCGCTTTGCAATCGCTTGCTGATAACTTGGAAAGCGCAGTATCCTCACTAGGAACCAAGGAAACTAAATTGAAGGATCACATTAAACGGCTTTCGGATAGTGTTAGCAAAATCCGCGATGACATTATCAAGTGTGATGACATGACAGGCGATAACGCTAAGATTCTTGATCGTCTGAAGAAATGCCAGTCTTGCAAAGCTGAGCTCCAGAACTTGAGTGATGACATTGACAACTTGTCACAGAGTGTTTCAGAGATGAACGATAACTACCCAGGATTCTACGAATCGTTAGTGCCAAAAGAATTGAGCACTCTACAAAAAAGATTCGAAAGTGTTTTGGTACACGCTAACAAAACTGAAATCACTCTTCTAACGTTCTTACAAAAACTTTTCACTGACAAGTTGGCCATGTTCAACAGAAACCTGAAGATTTTGGACGACAAAACAAGATGGTGCATGCCTGACGTCACAAGTGATAAATACAACTTGGAAGTTAAAAACGCCGCTCTGACTGACGTAGAAAACGGTATTGTTGACTGTAAAAGCAAGGTCGAAGAGTTGAAAGAAGCTCGTGATATTCTCAAAGTGGTTGCCGAGCCCGCGTGTGCTCAAGAAGCGGCTCAACAAACTGAGAAAGCACAGAAGAACCTTGAAGTTCTTAACGCTAACTATGAAGAAATCAAGAACAGGCTAAAAGAAAACATTGACGCTTGGCAAGAATATGAAGTATTGTTAGAAAATATCTCAGAGTGGCTTAAAGAGAAAGAAAACAAAGTCAGACAAGAAGCCGCTAACCTGCTTAATCTTGATGAAATTGATGCTAAAATTGCCGAAGTCGAACACCTCGATCAAGAAATTAAAGAGTATGGTGGAGAAGTTGGCAAACTAACAGAAATTGGAGAGAAGATCTTATCTCGCAACCCAGACTCCCGCGTTCTACAACACATTAATCACTTGGTGTCCAGATATCAGACCGTTGGCAAGTTTATGGAGAGCCATCTCAATAGGCTAAAGGACTTAAAAGACAACAAATCCAAGTACGATAAATCAATCTCTGAATTCAAGAACTGGCTGCAGGAAGCCAATGGCAAGATTAAGGATCTGGCTGTGATGAGCAAGCATGCTAAACCATCAGCTGCTGATCTAGCACAAGTAAAAAAATTGAACGAGAACAAGGATGTTGGTCAAAAACTTCTCAACAACGCTATCGGATCTGGTGAAGCCCTATTTAGTGGCATCACGCCGGAGTGTCGTGAGCAAGTTAGAAATGAACTAAGAGCACTTAGAGACTACTTCGAAGACTCTGTTGACTCACTCAATAATGTGATTAAAGACATCGAAACGACAATAAACAAGAGATCGTCCTTCGACGATACTTTCAACCAAGTACAGAAATGGATCGGCGACAAAGAAAAAGAACTTGGAGATTTCAAGCTTTGCCCTACATTACCCGAAAAGAAGGCCCAGCTTCACGCTAACAAGATCTTACACCAAGAAGTTGAATTACATCAGTCAATGCTTTCACAATTGACTGAGAAAATCAAGCTGATGCCTGATGAAGAGGCCGAAAAGAGCCTGTCTAAAACTATTGAAAGATACAGGGGCATGACAAAAGAACTTGAAAAGAGGATCTCTGCAAGCGAGTCTCACGTCGCCGATCACGAGAAATACGTCAACATGTTTGAAGATGTCCGCGATCGTCTTAACCACATTGTTGCTGAGAACAGCATGCTCAACTATGGATCAGTCACACAGAAGGATGACGTAGATGCCAAGATTGCTGCAATTGAAAAGGTGACGCTAAAGGCTAAAGACATCCAGAATAATCTGGCTGGGCTTAAGTCACAACTAGAGACTGTCATTGAAACAACTAGCCCTAACGGTCACCCAGTGCTCATAAGTGAGTACGAACAGCTCAAGGTTATATGGGACCAATTAGCAACTCAATGCAAAGAACAGGATAAGAAACTTAAAGACACTCTTAAGCAATGGACCGAAAGTCAGAAGACTTTGGATGAGCTCGAAGAATGGTTAAAGATTAAGGAAAACCAAGTCAGAGACCAAAGTCTTAAGAGTAATCTGGAGGCTAAGATTGCTCACCTACAGAAAGTTAAGGAAATTCAAAGCGAGCTCGATTCAAGAAGCGCTGATTTTGCTGCATTGACCGACACTAAACAGAATGTAGCTACTGAATCTGAACTTACGAACAAGACATCTAAATTGGCAACGAGATACCACACACTGAATAATCTCGTGAACGAAATCATTTCGAAGTACGAAGTATTCGTATCAGAGCACCAGACATTTGAAAATGAATATAACAACATGGAGAACTGGCTCATGGGCATGCTCGGTGAGCTCGGAGATCTCAATGAAATCGTAGGAGATTATGCTGTCTTACAAGAAAAGCAAAACAAAGCTAAAGAACTGTATGAGACCAGAAACAAGAAGACACCCGCCTTTGAAGAGTTCTTAAGTTTGGGTGAAAAGCTTTATACTCATACTAGCCCAGACGGCAGAGAAGTAATTCGTCAAAAAATCCGTAAGATAAGGACACTGTGGGACAGCTTCGGAGATAGCTTCCAAGAAACCGTCAACAAGTTAGATCAATGTCTTCTGCAGTTCTCAGACTTCAGTCTCGCGCAAGAACAACTCACCAAATGGCTCAAGGATGTTGAAAGGGCCATGCAGCGACACACCGAGCTCAAGGCTTCTCTTGAGGAGAAGAAGGCACAGTTACAAAACCACAAGATCATGCACCAAGAGATCATGACTCACCAACAATTAGTTGAATCAGTTTGTGACAAAGCGCAACAGCTAGTTGACCAGACACATGACGCTTCTTTAAATGTCTATCTGCAATCAATCAAGCAGTTGTTCCAAAATATCGTTACGAAGTCACAGAACCTCCAAGACAATCTGGAGGACTGTGTGAAGAGACACGAAGATCTTGTACGTCTCATTCAACAGTACAAAGAATGGCTCAGCTCACAATCTGAGAAACTCCTCGATATTGAGAATGCAACCGGTGAGAAACCTGAAATTATTAGGAAATTGCAATCAGCCATCGCTTTGAAGGACATTGAGAAAGTTGGTTCGAACAAGTTGGATGAAATTAGAGCAGTCTTCGCGAATGTTAGCAAGAGTACTTCCGAAGCTGGCAATACTGCTATCAAAGCTGAAATCGACAATTTGCATGTTCAACTACGCAATGCTGTTGAGAACATAACCACTTCAGAACAGAAGCTCAAGCATACGTTGGAGATCTGGAACAAATTCGATTCCTCAATTGAATCTATAACTGAATGGCTGAAAGACATGGAATCGAAATGCCGAGACCAGAGCCTTTGTTCCACTCTTAAAGACAAAGAGGCTCAGTTGCAAAGGTATGTCGATCTGCGTAACAACATTAACGCTAAAGAGAAGGAAATTGATGCTTTCGTCGATGAATCTCACAGTTTGATCCAACTAAGTGGAACAGAGCGACTTAAGCCCCTTGTTACTCAAGTAAGCAGCCGTTACCAACAGTTGCATCTCATTTCCAAGGAAATTGTCAACCACTGGTCAGAACTCGTTGCTGATCACAGGAAATATGAGCAGCTTCGTTCTGAATTCGATGCTTGGCTGAAACCATTAGAAGAACAACTATCACAGATGGTGACTAAAGAAGACAAACTTAGCATCGAAAGCAAAGGTAACAAACTTCAAGTGTTCTTGATGGAAAGAGAAAACGGCGAACATAAGATCGGAATACTGACCACTGCTGGTGACAAAGTATTACCTGAGACAGCTGCTAATGGCAGAGAAAACATTCGTGCGGAAATAAGAGCACTACGAGAAAGATGGGACAAACTCAACGATAACATCCTTCAGCAACAGAAGGAATTCGAGTCGCAGACATTACAATGGTCTAGTTACCAGGACGTTCTGCAACAGACATTGTCTTGGTTGGACGAGAAAGAGAAAATAGTTGATGGCGAAGAAAAAGCTGTGCTCAACTCCGCTCAAGAGATCAAGTCAAAGTTACTGAAGAACAAGACACTATTACAAGAAATATACTCACACAAACGAGTTATAGAAACAGTCACCGAGAAAGCCAAGAGCGTATCTGCAACTCTTCACACGGGAAAGGGAGAAAGCGATGAGATGACTGCAATCATCAAATCTGTATGGGATAGATACAATGCATTGACAAACAGGTTGACTGGTATCATCGATAAACATGAAAGCACCTTCGATATCTACCAGCAATTCGCTGATCAGCAAAAGTCACTGCAGGATTACCAGAAACATCTTTGGGACCGCCTGCACTTGCTGTCGGATTTCAGCGGTAACAAGGCTGCATTACAAAGCAAGCTGGCTAAGATACAAGAATTACTTGACGCTATCCCAACAGGAAACAACAAATTAAAAATGCTATCTGATTTGATTGAAAAGAACAATGCCAGACTTTCACCTAGAGGCAGAGATGGCATGTCTAGGGAGCTAAGTCTTCTCCGAGCCGATTTGGAGAAGTTTACTGCGACAGTTCATGACGTCAAGCGCGGTATTGAAGATAAGATACAGCAATGGATCGAGTTTGATAGTGCTAATGATCGCCTACAACACTGGCTGAGTGATACTGAGATGAGCTTGAAGACCTACACTCCCAAAGCTACCCTAGAAGAGAAGATGGACCAACTGAACAAATATCAGGTATGTTTGTTAGAATACTAACTTGTTTTAGTCCACTTTACATTTTACTCTTTATTTAAATAATGAATTTTGAAACAGGATTTATGTAAAGCGATTGATAATCACGACAATGATTTGAGCGCAGTCAGTACTTTGGGCGAGGCCTTGGATCAAGTAAGAGATGATGAGAAAAAAAAACTTTTGTCGTCAGCACCGTAGGATATAGCCTAATTTTCAGTAGAAATCTAATTTCACGAAAGTAATATCTATAGAAATCTAACAAAACAAAATTATGTTTATACTGACATACTTGTATGTTGTGTATGAATCCAATACTTCAAGTTTTGACTATTTATTTTATACTAATATAGAAGCATTGGTGATTGGTACTTCTAATGCTGACAAAAGTTTATAATAAAAAGTCTAACTATCTCGATGATGGTACTAATGGTAGTTGTCGTAGTTCAGTTTAAACGTATCTAATCCTCTTTATATATTCCAACTTCAAACTAACCCTAAACTTTAATTTTCAGGCTATCTTGGCTAACCTTAAGAAGACTGAGAATGACGTCGACAAACTAACTGACGAGTTCAGTGACCTCATTGAGAACTGTAACGATACTAGGATCACAATGAACTTGCAACAGATGACGTCACGATTCCAATCTGTACAGTCTACTGCAAAGGAGCTTGTTAAGAAATGCGAACAAGCCGTTAATGACCACAACGCCTACCAAGAGAAGTATAACCAATGCACTGATTGGTTGAAGGCAGCGCAACATAAATTTGACGAATGCAAAGAAAACTTATCCAACACGCCTGAAGGTATCAGCGCTAAACGAGAAAGCCTTAACGACTTGCTTAGCCAAAGACGTAACGCTACACTCCTTGTCAATAACACCTTCGAATTGGGAGAGAAACTGTATCCATCCACATCACCCGAAGGCAAGGAAATTATTGAACAACAGCTGCATGAAATCCAACAAGCTATCGACAACCTATACGACAATATCACTAAAGCTGAGAGAGACCTTGATTCAGAACTTAACAAATGGTCCTCGTTTGAAGACAACCTTAAGACCGTACAGTCGTGGTTAACATCTGCTGAGAAGTCTCTTCCTAAAGAAATTGAACTCAAAGCTACGTTGGATGAAAAGCGCAATCAACTAAATGTTTACAGGACTTTCTTGCAAGACGCTATCACGCACCAACAAGATATTGCAGACTTAGAAACTCGTGCCCAAACTCTGCCTGATGTTAGCAAAGATATCGCTAAGGAAATCAATCAACTGAAGCAAAGGCATGAGACTATTTTAGCGAGAGCTAAATCCTTCGTCGAGCAATACGAAGCTATTGTCAACAACCACCAACAATATACTAAGGCTGTAAAAGACTTGGAAGAATGGGTTGAAGCCACTCACAACACGGCCCAGCTATGGGGTGATGTCAATCTTGAACGTGTAGCACTCAGCAGCAACTGTGAGAAGCTCAAGTCTCTTCAACTTGCCCTGCCTGAAGAAAAGAATCGTATCGATAAAATACGTTCTCTAGGTGAGAAGGTACTACCAGGCACCATTAGCACCGGCCAAGCCAATATCAGGAACCAGATCGATGCGTCCCATCAGGAATGGGAAGGTCTTGTGTCATTCATCAACAAGACTATAGAAGCAATGGAGAACAAGATCCAACAATGGAACGAGTATGAGAACATGAAAGATCAGTGCTTAGCCTGGATCAGGAATACCGACAATCAAATCCATGCTGTGGACTTGAAAGCAACTTTGCCGGAGAAGCAAGAACAATTCAAAAAGTTCCAAGAGCTTCAAGGTGAAGTGCGCGCTAAAGAACTCGAGATTGACAACATCACAGAGAAAGCACAGCACTTACACACTGGTGTCTTCGGACCACGTGCATCACAGATCTCAGATCTATCTGTGAAATACCAAATTCTTTCACAAAAGGTTAAGGATCTGACCAACAGATGGCAGCAGTACGTAAAGACTCATCAAGAATTCGCCAGCAATGTCACTGAATGCTCGCAATGGATCGAAGAGCTGAGAGACAAACTAGATTTCTGCGCTGATTTGAGCTCTTGCTCACAGGATGACTTGGAGACCAAATTAGTATTAATCCAAAACTTGTTACTTACAAAAGATGAAGGTTTTACAAAGGTACAGTCACTTGTTGAGTTAGCACAAAACGTAATGGCTAATACTGCTCCAGCAGGTCACGAAGCTATAAACAACTCATTAGTTGCCTTGCAAGAACAGTGGTCGGCATTATTGTCCAGAATGATTGAAACAAAGAATATGCTGGACGACTCAGTCACCAAATGGGCTGGATTCCTTGAACAGATCCAACTTATTGAGAAGAGTAACACTTACCTTGAGAACATGTTAGCTGAACTAACACCTTACGAGGCATCTATGACCGATAAGAGGGCACAGCTTGAAAAACTCAAGGAAGTAGAAGAAAAAGCCCGTTGTGATCGTCTAGACGTAGATACACTGAAGGCTAAGGCTGCTGAAATGATAGCCAGTGGCCAACAAAACCAGGCTGCGTCTAAAGCTCAAGAGACATTGAGCAAATTTGACAACCTTTACGAAAAGATTAAGAAACTACTTGCTGACCGCGAGGAACAGTACAAAGATCATAGACTGTACAAAGAAGCTCACGATGAGCTCATCCAATGGCTAGGCAGAGCTCGTGAAAAGGTGCCTTCTTTGAAATCAAAACCTTTGAGCGATAAACTGGCAATTGAAAACTCAGTAGCGCCTCTTGATGCCTTGATCAACAAACAGGCCCAAGGCGAACTTTTGTTAGAACATCTGCAACACACCGGTGAAGTTGTCCTTGCTAGCACGTCACCTGAAGGCCAAACGGTCATCAAGAACGAAATGAAAGCATTGAAGGAAAGTTTCGATGATCTGTTCAATGAAATTAAACAGCAAAAGAGTCAGCTGGAAGACACAGTTAGCCAATGGCGCGAATACAAAGACGAGTACGAGAGGTTGTCTGATTGGTTACAACAAAAGGAGATTCTTATCAAGAATCAAAAACTAGCCCTACTTGGGACTGCTAAGGAAAAGGGCGGTCAAGTCAATGAAGTAAAGGAAATCGTTGATCAGCTAAACAAAGGTAAAGCGGATATTGAGAAGTTCAACGCTTCCGCTTCTGGTCTCCTAGCTTCACACTTGGACACCTATGTTAACAATCAGTTACGTCACCTGAACTCCAGGTATCAAGTGTTGGTGAACATGGCTAATGATGTCCTGAAGAAGGTTGAGACCAACTATGAACAACACCAGACCTACGATGACAACTATGCCAAGACCAAGAAGTGGATCGATGACGCTTGGGAAATCACTCGAAGTGGCAGTGACGCTGGTAGCAATAGCAGCAAGGAAGCCCTGCAGAAGCGTCTAGAACAAATCGAGGACTTGCTTAAACGCCGCGAGGAAGGTCAAAACTTGGTCCATGCAACCGTCAACAGCGGAGAAAAAGTCCTCAGAAACACAAGGTCTGATGGCAAGGACAAGATCAACACAGAACTAAAGGAACTGCAAAACGAATGGGACCGTCTCGTCAAGAAAATGAGTACCGCCAAGGTACACTTGGAGACGGCACTGCTCCAATGGGCCGATTACAGCTCCAGCTATTCACAACTGCAGCAATGGATATCCGACAGAGAAGCAAAACTCCAAGAAGTGTGTGAACAAAAAGTCGCCAAGTCTAAGAAGGGCCAAGACCGACTCGCCGGACTCACCACGGGTCTTAGCTTGGGCGAGAGGAAAGCCACACTCCGTCAAACAAACAATATTGTGCAAGATATCGTTTCGTTTGAACCCATGATTCAGTCTGTAACTTCTAAGGCTTCAGAACTTATGCAACAGGCTCCGGCGTCTGAGATCACCAGCAAATACGAGACTCTTTCTAAGCAAGCTAAAGACTTGTACGAGAAACAGAGGGAAACCGTGGAACAACACCAAGCGTTCATAGATGCTGGCTCAGACTTCGTCCAATGGATTAGAGCTGCTAAAGAAAGGTTAGGAAAGTGCTCTGATGCAACCGGAGATAAGGAATCTTTGAGTAGTAAGATATCTCAACTCAAAGTGTTAGAAAGCGAATTGCCCGAAGGTCAGGCGAAGCTGCAGAAGGCTCTGGAACAGGGCGAAATCTCCTGCGGCTCGGCCGACCATGAGGATAGAGAGGATATTGAGGAAGAAGTAGCTCTTATGCAAGAAGAGTACGATACCTATGTGTAAGTATTCATTATTTTTTGTATTAGTATTGAATTTTAGATTTTGTCTCCTGATAACATATTATGCTGTTAGTATCTGGCATAAATATAAACAGAGTGTAACAGATTCAACGCAATACCTATCATGTGGTGTCATGAAAGCGAACAATATGTGTTTTGACGTTTAAAAATTCTTACTTTTTTCTTACATGTCGATCAGCTATTTAGAAGTCAGTTCTATAAACCAATTTTATGTCGTTGCGATTTCCAAGTTCTCTTAGAATCAATGTTGTTCAGTTTCGAGGTCTCGGAGAACACACTGGGAAGTCTTGCGTTTATTTCGGTTACACCTAGAACAAGAACATTCTACAAGTCTTTTGAAGTAAAGTATTTAAAGACGTGCCTCCATATTATCTATTGACCTCAAATAGAATAGGACAAGGGCAGGAAAATGATGATGTCTACAAAATCTTCCTTTACTTTCACAGTTTTCTTGATAACTTAACAAGGGTGCTGGTGTTGCCACATTATTGTTTAATTTTCTTTAAATTGTATGTACAGACGCCAGCAGGTCAAGCTACCCGAAACTGTAAATTTTTTCCCAATGAACCTTGAACCTAATATTTTGGAAATAAAGTTGAAGATCTATCAAAGAAATCTGACAGATTGTAGTAGCTTGATGTACAGGCGTCTGTACTATCATGTATTTAATATTGATGCAAATAAATTATTATTTACATTTACATTCTATTTACAGTGAACAGCTTAACAACACCAAGGCTCTGATCGAGGGAGGTATCGTGAAGTGGACCGAATACGAAGAGCAGTACAAGGAAGCCTTAGACTGGTTGTCCAAGACTGAGAAATTAGTGCAATCCTTCAACAAACTACAGAATAACTTGGAACAGAAGAAAGTGGTTCTTGAGGAGTTCCAGGTAAGAATAATATAACATCACTTGTGAAATTATTATTAAAACATAAAATGATCAGAAAACAAAAGAAATCCTTACTAATATTATAAAAGCGAAAGTGAGTTTGTTTGTTACCTCTTCACGCTTTAATGGCTAAACCGATTTTGATGAATTTTGGTACAGAGATAGTTGGGAACCAGGAGACGGACATAGGCTAATATTTTTTTGAAAAAAGTGGGATGTGAGGGAGAAAGAGTGAAGAAAAGGGAAAAACTTAACATTGCTATTACAAATCAATAAGGCGCAAGGGGAACTGTGTTACCCCGAATTTAACGCGAGCGAAGCCGCGGGCAAAAGCTAGTTAATATAATTGGTGCGCGAACACTAATCAAATAAAACGTAATACACAAAAAATACAGATGATGCTGATTTGATTCTAGCACAAAACTCATACAGGTTGTACACCTACCCTTCACGAAGCCGTGAACCTTGCATTCTATACATCAAACTAAGTAACTCTAAGCAAAAAGAAATGTTGGTAATCGAATTTTTCCGCGCACGATTTTTGGTGCACACCCAAAATATTGTGCTGAAGGGTTACCATGACATATATAGCAGTTCTTATTCCTGTGTGAAAAAGAGATGGTGCTAGACAGCCTGTATAGCTCTGTCTTTTTCCCTCAGTTCTTTTTATTGATAATGAACTCACTCTTGACCTCGATCTCGCCTGATGGTAAGCGACAGATGAGGTCTACGATGGAGCGAGCGAGCCCAGAAGATGCCTATTGACTCTTGTTTTGAAGGCAGATGGGTCGTATGTGGTAGGGAACACAGAAGCCGGTAGAATAAGTTATGCTTTAAGACGTCATGGTAAGGTAGCTGATAGACGTATTGAATAGTACGATCGGGGAAGTATTTAGAGTAAAGTTAAACAAGTTCACATAAAAACAATAACAAAAAATAGCCTACAGCTTCGTTAAGGGTACTTTCACACCCTTTGTAGTTGTATTGTTTGCAATGGTGTCGGGTAAGATTATACGTTCGTTTACAGGATGAGGTGCTGTTTATGTTTGTAAACGCAGCTCAAATCAGCAGCAAAACCTAGTATATGGCAAAATAGAAAGACACCATGAACAACTTGCGCTTTTTTTTCGTATGTAACAACGGAGTCCTCTCCGTTCTCGCGTCCTCTGCTATTTTAGCTCAGTCGCTCAGGTCGATCTTTAGGTAAACTCGCGGTTGCCTAGGTGGTCTGTGGATGGGTGACCACCCGTTACATACCAAGTTTCCTCAGTGGCTCTGAAAGCACGTTAAGGCGTGAAGATCTTTGACAGTCATTTCAGATAGTCAGTGTCCTGAAAGTCTGACTACCAGTCTTACAAAAGAAAAGGCAAAACAGATAATTAACAACATAATATTCTTCGCAGGGACACCTCCAAATGCTATTCGACTGGCAAGCCGAGCTGGACAAGCTGAACGTGCGCGCGCAGACCCTGCTGGAGACCTGCGCAGACACCAGGATCTCCAACGGCATCACACAACTCACCACCAAGTATAATGCACTGCTGTCGTTGGCTAAGGAAGTTATGAAGAGGCTTGAACTCCATTACCAAGTAAGTTTAACATTACTTTTGATAAAAAAATTGTTCGTGTATTGTTATAACTTTTAACTTTTCCAACCATTTATATTTTAGAAGTCGCAATTTTTGTGAAATGTAATATAAACATTTTCAAGACTATGTCAGAAGCTAGGAAAAGACCCATAAGAAGTCAATATAAATACCTTTTTCATCCCACCATCTCGGAAAGAGTATGTTTAATCTTCAATATCTGAGTGGAAAAGCCGTTTTTATTCTCTAGAGGATAAAGTAAATTGAATTTAGAACATCGTGTGCACTAAGTTTGTGAATTAAAAAAAACGTTAAACCGATTTACTGCTACCTTTACGGTGCCGAATATATCACACAACTTTTTTTTAATTTGTTAAAAACTCAGACTCGGAACCTCTTGGTGTTTTTTCAATTTGCTTTGTACGCGGTTCTTTACACGGCATTTTTTCACGTCATTGTTAAACCATAAATTAAAAACAAGAAACTTGAAAACAAGTGAAAAATATTATTTTGTTATAATTTAAAGATTATTCTGTAATACCTACTTACCTGTTATAGTATAGTAATTAATACGTATACTGAAATAAAAGTGTACCTATCTTGTGATTGCATTTAGTAATTTCCTCGCTGAGGTGGAATGAAAAGTTACGTGTTGCACTCGAGTGCAAAGATTTTTTACCTCGTGCTCTTTTGATTCCCTCGCTAACGCTCAGGATTCTAATTTTGAATCACTCGCTGCGCTCGTGATTCAATTTTAGAATCCTTCGCTTGCTCGGTCATCAAAATTGAACACGCGGTTAAAAAGCAACTTTGCACTCTTGTATAACAAATAACTATTAAGTGTTGAAAGTTGTCATACTGCTTTGCTCAAAAAAGTGTTATTAGTATGGGCCCAGTCATTTACAATAAAATACCCAATTTTATAAAAAATGACACAATTCGAAACTTTAAAAAGAGACTGACATTATTAATTGAAAAATGTTATTATTCTGTAGCTGACTTCCTTAATGACTCTGACATTTAAACTGTGTACATTTAATTGATTGACATACCTAATTATCGAAGCACATTTTCTACTTTTATCATAATTTATTTTCTGTTTTTCTTTGTGTTTATAATTTATATCATTATTTTAATTTCAAATATTAACAAATAATTATTAATGTTTGCATGCCTACTATAAGGTAGATTGTACAAGGCTCAACCAATCATTGTCAACTTATTGTATGTACCTACAATCTATGCAAATAAATTTTACTTTACTTTACTTTACTATATTCGTTGCAGTACACAAGAAAATTGTAGTTTGTTATGCATTCGGAGCTTGAAGCGGTTTTTAATTATAATGGCTGTTAGCTTCCTGTGAATAATCACAATGAGCTGATTTTCACAAAGTTATGTTACTGAAGTCACATGGCAGTTGCTTATGAATAATTTCCTACCTATTTCGCAAGTGGTGGACCCACAGCCCAAAAGGCAGTTTAAACCAGAAAAATAAAAAAATCTAGATTAACTTGGGATTTATAGAGATAACTAACGTTTACTAAACACAAAGGTCTAATAGTTATAAGCTATTTCGCTTTTTAGCTATATACTATAATATTAAATTAAATAATTTTTTATTTCAGACCACGTGTCCTTAAGTATTATTATAAAAGTTATCTAACATAAGCAGGAATAAATTTTCTTGGGATATTTTAAGTACTGTAGGAACTATTTAGCACTTTGATTTTTATGAATGTGAATTGTGTAACCGATTTCAGCTTCTCTTACAAATCGCTCCTCTTTCAGGAACACCAACAACACAATGCTCTGTACGGCGAATGCCAAGACTGGCTGGACAGGACCCGAGAGAAGCTCAACCAGTGTGCTGAAATACCCAACAACCTGGCTGAAGTGAACAGCAAGCTAAACACCGTGAAACTACTGCGCCAATCTTTGGAGCAAGGACAGAATAAGCTGAGGTATGTTTGAAGCTGGTTTAAAATGGCATTTTATATTTATTTACTAGCGAAAGTACATAAGTGGTAGGTCTCACTTGAATAAGTTAAGGCATGGATTTATTGCAGCCGAATCAAGATCAACTGCTACCCTACCATGTCGTCTTAAAGCAGAATTTATTCCACTGAGTGAAAGAGACAGAGCTATACAGGGTGTCTAGCACCATCTCTTTCTCACACAGGAATAAGAACTGCTATAGGATGTCATGGTAACCCTACTGGTTGCTGAAAAAAAACTCTTTATCTTTGCATAACATTCCACTGAAATGGTAACACCTGTTTCCATATCGTCTGTAGTACCCAGGCTTATTAAACCTTCCCTGTAACGATCCATGTCACGCCATTTACCAACGCCCGTTGGTTGTTGCTGATAACCAGCACTGTTACCCCGTTTCGAACTTATATCACATCATTATGCTAAGTGACGTACGTTGCTTTTTTATTTCTTAAAACAAAATCAAAGTGCATCTGTTGAAATAGTCCGAGAATTAGCTCTTTTTGAGAAAGAGGTGCAAATTAAAAAAATTACCCGAATCATTTTTCCTGGGGAGTTTTCCCCAAATATGGGTAATTTTTTAAATTATATATTGTATATATAGTAATAAAGACACCCTGCTGGGCAAACGCCTCTGCTCATACAAAGAAGGCACGAGCATTGATCACCACGTTTGCTCAAGACGGCTTAGCGGTTTCAGACTTAAATTAATTTGAAGTCCAGTTATCCTCACGATGTTTTCCTTTACCGATGTCTGTAATATCCAAGATCAAAGTACGTAAATATATGTATTGAATCATATTGGTACTTGCATTTTTTAAATACCTTAACTTTCTTTTTTTCTTTCCAGATACCTTCTTGAACTCAAAGAGAAGGTCATCATGAACACAGAACAGACGGGTGCTGCCAAGATACAAGAAGACACTGACAACTTGAAGCAGGAGTTCGATAAGCTGATCGCAGACCTGCAGGATGTGAGGAACAAGCTCACCAGTAGAGCGTCACAGTTTGATGATATATCTAAGGTAACGCTGAAATATCTTCTTATGAAAATTCTTTTCAATAAAGTTACTAAGCAATTTGTTACTCCAAGTTTTGGTGTAATAGATTTACTGTATTTGTAAAATCAAGTTGAATCAATTGTCATTTCATGGCTCACATTTGTGATATGCCATTAAAGCACAGTCATAAAAAACGTCACTAAGTGCATTTAGTGTAAAACGTAATTTAAAATCAGTCTCTTTTTGTCAATTCTTTTAACATCACAGAATTATGTTTTAAATTCGTTTACCCCCGAATACTGAAACGTCACTCAAAATTTGAGGGCTGCTTAACATTTGAGCAGCTCCTAAACTTTATATTTCGTATTGCCAAACGTCACTTTTGAGTATCTGTTAAATATAAGTGCCACTTAAATTTTGAGTGACGTTTCTGTATTCGGGGGTAAACGCACTAAGTGTTAGTACAGTTTAGGTCTTAAATTATTAATTACAGATCCATAACACTTAGTCATAATAATGTAACATGCAAACATTTGGGATCTTATTTTTTTAGCATACAATATTGATTTAATTAATTATAATTAGTAAAACATGTCAATTGAGATAATTTTATTAATACGGTATATTATTTGATAAATTAGAAACATAATGTTGTCATTAGAAATATGTATAAATAATATTTGATGTCAAGCTATAAATTTTTCAACCTCCTATTAATAATATGTTACTGAGTAAAAAAGCAAACATAGGGCACTTTTGGATGTAAAAACACTCAGTAAAAATTCTAGGCTCTAAGTACAAATACTAACTAATCAATTTATTTCTAGATCCACAAGCTCCTAGTAGAATGGCTAGACGACATCGATCAAAAGATCCAATCAGATGACTCCCTTCTCCAAGACCTATCAGAGAAGAAGGCTAAACTGGAGAAGTTCAAGACGTTTAACCGAGACATTGACTCTCACAGCGACTTGGTCAAGAGACTGAACGAGAAGCTGAAGGAAGATGCCTCTCTCAAGTCTAAGGGTATCGAGGATACGCTGAAGAGGTACGATGATATCAGGAAGACTGTTAATGAGATGATTGCGGTAAGTTTATTAAACAAACGTTTATTAGTAAGTAAATGTTAAGAGAGAAAAAAATATTTGAATTGTTAATAAAGTTCCTTCTATTTCCTTTTATCTATACTTAATATTATAAAGCTGAAGAGTTTGTTTGTTTGTTTGAACGCGCTAATCTCAGGGGCTACTGGTTGGAATTGGAAAATTCTTTTAGTGTTGGATATTCCATTTCTTGAGGAAGGCTATAGGCTATATAACATCACGCTACGACCAACAGGTGCTGAGCAGCGCGGGTGAAACCGTGGGGAACAGCTAGTTACTTGGATAAAGCACAACGGTACAAATTGAACAGAAGTTCTAATTGTTTCATTGTTACTCCACCTTCATAACTAAAAAACATTTAAGAAAATATAAAAAAACACTTAATATAAATAACACTAAACTTCAATACTTTTCACAGAAACTGGAAGACTACGTGAACTCCCACATTCAATACAAAGAGTCCTACGACAACTTCTACGATTGGATCAGAAACTGCAAGATCGAGATCCAACAGTGCTCCGACTCCCACGGAGAGAAGGACTCCGTCCAGAAGAAACTTCAGAAAGTCAACAAAATCATCGAATCTTTGCCAAAAGGCGAAGCGTTACTGAAAAAGGCAATCAGCCTGAGCAATGCCGTGCTAGAAACTACAGGCAACGAAGGAAAGGATAATATCAACCAGGAGATTAAACAGCTGAAGATCGAATGGGAGAACCTTCAACAGATTTGTAAGGATACGAAGAAGTTGCTGGAGAAGTGCTTGTCGGCGTGGTCTGATTACTTGGAGACTTCGGAGAAGATGAGCAAGTGGGTGAAGGAGTTTGATGCTAAGCTTAAGACGGTGCAGAAAGTGGACAAGATCACGCCTGAGCATCTTGATAAGTGTCGCGTAAGTATTTACTTTTAAGTAAAGGGGGCGACACATTCGTTCATTCGTTGTCGTTTAATATAAAAGTATGGAATAAAGAAATATGCTACCCTAAAAATAGGAAGAATTATAATAATAAACTCTTGACACGTTACTGTTGAAGAAAAGCATTCATATGCGTGCATTTTCTTTTCATCTGGATATTTTAAATGAACTATAAAGAATCTGTTCTATAATTTTGTATATATATAAGTAATATGTTTATTTTAATTATTGTATTATTTTACAGGAACTTCTATCTGAAGCATTAGGCCACAAACACGTTCTAGAAGAGCTGAACGACAGATGTGAAAACCTAATGGAACAGAGCGCTTGCGCCTGGGTCCGCGACAAGACAGTCAACCTACAAACTGAGTACACAACCTTACTAACTAAGATTCAAGGTCTAGTTTCCAATGGCGAGAAGAACTTGTCTGACCACACCGAGTTTATTAAAGCTAAGGAAGATCTCCAACAATGGTTAGAAACAGCTCATGGTACTGTGCAAGATTCTATTGGAGTCGGTGATATTGACACAACTAAAGATAAACTGGAAACAGTAAAATTAGTCAACAACAGAATGACTGAAGGTCATCACTTACTAGTGGTCTTACAGGAAGCTTTCAAGAAAGCCCTTAACAACACACCACCTGAAGAGCAAGACGGTCTCCGTAACGACGTAAAGATCTTACAAGAAAGCTGGGACCAACTGAAAATAGACCTTAACTCTATCACAGCACAGCTCAAAGCAGCTATCGGCAAATGGGAAGACTTCGAAGAGTCCAAAAAGAAGATGGACCAATGGATCAAGGATACAGAACAGAACTTGGATAAGGTTCCTCCTACAGGCGGAGAATTAGGAGAAATGAAAACTCTGCTTGAGAAATACAAGCATATTGAAGATGAGATTGATAACAAGAAACCTGAACTAGATAGACTTAAGAGTGAAGCTGCTGAATTAAGTTCATGGGCAAAGAAACCAGCAATCAAGGAATCAGTTACAGAAATTGAAAAGAAATGCAAAGCCTTACGCGCGAAATGCGCCGCTAAAAAGGCTGATCTCGAATCAGAGATCAAAGACTATAACAACTACCATCAATCTTTGCAAGACACTGAGAAATGGTTGCTGCAGATCTCCTTCCAACTCATGGCCCACAACTCCTTATACATCGCCAATAGGGAGCAGACAGAAGAACAGCTAGCACAACATGCAGTTCTTCTAGACGATATTCAAAAGTACAGGTCCACGCTGGACGAGTTAGAAGGCAAAGGTCAAGCCCAAATCGAACGCTATGAAAAAACAACGCCATCTATACGCGAAACTGTTGGAAAGCAGCTGAAGAATGTCAATGACAGTCATAAGAGCCTTTTGGCAACTGCACTACAGATTGAAAGGCGTCTTAGAGAAGGTTTAGCCAAGTTCAAGGAGTATGAAGATACTCTGGAGAGTATTCTGAATAACTTGGATGAGATGGAGCCGGCGATAACTGAGCTTGATGTTCCTGTGGATGGCCTTTCGCATGGACGGGAGTTACTGGATAAGGCTAGGGTGAGTTACTGTTGGCTTATTATCCCACTGCTGGGCAAAGGCCTCTCCCTACGACTGCCAGTTTTTTCGACAAGGCAAGGCTAAGACGGCAAGTAACCCCTCTTGTCGTTGCTTAAGTTCAGCTCGTGGGTCAGTGAAACATAAGTATGTTTTACTAATATAAATATTTGCTTCGTTAGTTTAGTCACTAGACCCTATTGCTGCTAATCATGAGGTCCTGGGTTCGATTCTCGGGTTGTTAAAATGTTATCGGGTTTTTCCATCAGTAGCAGCTATGGAGTCTGGATTTGTATCCGGTAAGTGGCAATAGGTTGCGGGTGGTTCGAAAGAGATACCGCGGCCCCGGAACATAAATGGCAAAAGAAGCAACATGGGTGGGTTTTGGGCAGTACAAGTCTGATACTCCCCTTTGAACTTCCCCCGCTGGGGGAGTGGGAGAAGTAATTTGATAATATTCCACCCGCAACAAAAATACCGTAGACGCCATATACCACGTATGGCGTTAACTTATATTGGTATCTTAGTATTATGTACTATAATGTATTATGCAGTAAGCATATTTTTTCGCATAATATTGAATGTTATTAATTACCGATTTGCGACCACGTGATTCATTGGCTTACAACGAAATTATATAATCAGACAGGTGTTGTAAGTTATGCATTCTACAGACCGATACTCATGTAAATAATTAAATTGGCCACTACATCATGACTGATATCCTCGTATATAATTAAGGTTACGCAGATGTGTTGGTCTAAAAGTACACCAAAAATAAATAAATTCGCAACTGTACGATATTTTCAAGTTAAAATATTACTTTAGGAACAGATTTTTAAGTCGCAATATAGTTTTATATTGATTATCGTACTTTAGTTGTACTTTGCTCAATAATGTTAAGGTGTGCAAGCGTTTTATTTACATCAGGTTATAATGGTTTTGTATAGGTAGATGTGCCGTCGTTTGAATTACAAAAAGCAATAGTAGGAATATGGGTGGATTAGTTAGTAAAAGTCTGACACTACCTTCCGCACCGCCTAAAGCGGGAGAAGGTTTTGAAGATTTCCCTTCTCAAAAGAAAATGCTATACTGAACCATTGACGGGCCTGTTGGTCTAGTGGTCAGTGGCCCTGATTGCTGAGCCGGAGGTCGTGGGTTCGATTTCCACCCAGGACAAACTTTGTGTGATGACCATGATTGTTTGTTCTGTGTCTGGGTGTGATTAATCTATAATATGTATGTATTTGTAAATTATATAAGTATGTATATCAGTTGTCTGGTTACCATAACACAAGCTCTGCTTAGCTTGGGATCAGATAGCCGTGTGTGAGCTGTCCCAAGATATTTATATTTATTTATTGTTAAAACAAATGATTAACATCTCCCCCCAGGGTCTCCACAACCGTCTGCAGACCGAGAAGAGTCGTCTGTCGGCAGCAGTGGCGGCGTGCTCGGCGGCGGCGGCGTCGGTGTCGCGGCCGTCGTCGCCCGCCGACACGGCGCCGCCGCCCATCCCGCAGCGCGAGCTGCACGTGCGCGCGCGACTCGAGGACCTCATCGACCAGGTACTGAAGGCTTCTTCTAATATACTTTCTTCAGAAGTCTTGACGTCGTTTTGATGTTGTGTTGTGTGTGAAGAGTCTTGTTGCATTGGATATGTTAGGCGGTGTACGGACATGTTGACATTCACCTGATTATTTCGGTATTATCTCAACAGAGCAGAGTTATTAAAATATTCGATTTTCAATATCGATTCTAAATCGAATGTGTTGTGTGTTCACCCGTAGTACTAAACTAGAAGCCCTAGAGGTGAATAGGTTATCGATAAAACTATATTTAGAAAACATGAATTTGGCCTTAATAGAAGTTTAAGTAAGATTAATGTATGAAGAATATTTTTTTCTGTAGTTAAAATAAAGATAGACATAAAAAAACAGTATCTTCTACTAAGATCTAGTTGTTATAATTAATATCAAAGTGTTCAAAGGCTAGTCTAAATTTTAAACATAAAATTGTTGTTAATCTCTTAATCTTAAAGTATGGAAGAAGTAGGCTAATTTATGACTAAGTAAACAAGGAAATTAACGTATGAGGCCATAATCCTACCAATGCAACTCGATTCACCTTTTTCTTAGCTTATAAAACTGAATGGTCTGCAAATAATCTTATACATAAATAATAAATCTATGCTTATAAGTCGCCAGGTTACCAAAACGAACAGAACCAACGTTTTTGATGTAAGATAAGATCTCTTATTAATAATAATAATTATTAAACAATAGTTAACATTGTTGTAGATAGATCGTAGTTAGAACAATAATAATGTAAAGGCTTTATCGTTGGCAATGTAACTTTTGTGCACCTGGTTTTGTTTGAAACGAGATTATTATGAATTAGAAATTTATCTCAAGGGGTTTTACAATACTTATAGTGTAACATATTTTTGTCTAAAACTATTTCAGTGATATTAATTCCATGAATTTTAAAGACAAGCGAATCTAAGGCAAAGAATTACCGAGGTTTGATCGAAAGAGGCGACGCGATACCGGAACATAAAGGGCAAAAAAAAGAACATGGGTTGGATTTAGTCAGTAAAAATCTGACACTTCCTCCCGCACTATTTGATGTTTTCCCACCCGCAAAAAAGGCAAAGAATTTAAAGGTTAAATTCAACTGTAAGTAGTAAGATGCCTAATGTACAAAAAAAAATGTTCTACTATAGTCCACGGTTTTAATTTAGTGAAAATCACTATTAATAGAGCATTGTTTCGTATGTAAACACAAATGCAAAGTTTTTGCAGGCGCTAATCAAATGTAAATGTACCGAATGGGGAAATGAATTGTTATTCAAATGGCCGTTTTCATATAACTGACTTAGATTGACAGGCAACTGACATTTAAATAACAACTGTCATAGAATTTTAAAATAAGAATACTAATTGAGAAGTCAAGTATCAAAAAATTACCTTGGCCTGACTCAAACACTAAATTCTCAATATATGTTACACTAAACTTGTTGAAAACTATAAGAAACCGAAACAAATTAAACAATAATAATCTTGCGTCAGAACAATGAGAAGCAAGCACAGTTTGTATAAACTTATCCAGTACAAAGGGCACGTATATCATGATTCACTTAGTACTTGACCACTTCATGACTACTTAATACCACTATTACAATGTTGAATTGAATGCTTCTGCTATATGTCACGTTTGTACTCAGAATTGGCAGAGAAAATATTATAATTAAAACCAGCAGTATAGATAACTTGCGAGTTCCATGAAAAAGTTTCTGAGATCGCTGCAACCTCCTTGCTTAGATCTCCAAAAAAAAAAAAAAACAAAAGATCTTCAGGCACTTATTGTGCAACATTTAATTTTTGTGTGGTACTAGTTGTATCTTAGTGCTAATTTCGGATTTTTCAAATATTAAAATCTAAAT
The DNA here is from genome assembly GCA_958449745.1 of Ochropleura leucogaster. Classification (NCBI taxonomy): domain Eukaryota; kingdom Metazoa; phylum Arthropoda; class Insecta; order Lepidoptera; family Noctuidae; genus Ochropleura; species Ochropleura leucogaster. Next base: position 1,810,595 of record OY288207.1, on the reverse strand, counting down.
TTGAAAAGATTAAACTCAACATGAATTGCAAGATAGTTGTCATCATTGTTGAAACTGCTGAGTAGTTTAGATGACTGCTGATAATAACGCAATTATGATAGAATGTGTAAGTGTTCCGGTACTTACTGGACTTGGATATGAAATCACATTTAATTTGGTGTCCAACCACATTTAATTTCGCCTAAGACAACCGGGGGAAAACTGGAAAAAACATTTTATCGGCTGTAGTTATGGCGTAAGACAATCAAAAGAGTTTACCATAATGGCTACCATGACATCTTATAGCAGTTCTTATTCCACTGAGGGAAAGAGATGGTGCTAGACACCCTGTATAGCTCTCTCTTTCCCTCAGTATAATAAGAACTGCTTTAAGACGTCATAGTAGGGTAGCATAAGCTAACCTATTGAAAGTCTTTGATCATCAGAGCTGCCACCATTTGTCGGGGCCCTCAGTTCAGATTACCATCAATTTCTTCGAATATTTTCTCTGCCAACCCAACAATCAATTAATCCTGTACTTATATACTAACCCGCACTGTTTTGATGTCTGTGTGTCATGCATGGTTTGTTTATAGAAACAAGTGAGCGAGGTAGGAAGCGCGCCGCGTATTGACCTTATTCTAAGGACGCTTGAGGCCCCCGAGTTCGGGCAAAAGCTTTCGACTTTCGAAACCAAGGTAAGGATGCTTGTTGTGGAGTTATTGTGAAAACTGTCTTCAATAAGATAATTATAAACAAATATGTATACCTTTTTTATTTTTATGTAAGTATCAAAATTCCAACATTAGTATAGGTATTGAAATTCTGTTGACGATTATAATGATGAACCTGTTGAAAGTAATACTATTTGAAAGCAACAGTTAATTTGTCTATGCCTTTGATTGTGTCTTTGAAAGATCTAGCCATATTTCTTCTTATTATGTTATATTTTGATCCCCGTTATGATGTCAACAAGGCAAGATCTACAGATCCCCACTGTTTTTAAAAATCTAATCTTTTTCCAGTTGTTTATATCCACTTCTTAGTCTTAGGCAACAAGCTTTACAGCAGCAAGTATGACATCCACATCATCAATGTTTTATAAATACACTGTTCTGACTAGCACCATCATCTTATATTAACACTTTTCACACAGAAAGAGAATGATCTTACCCTGAATACACCCCACAGGTACAAAGTCACTTGGAGGATCTAGGAGACGCAGTCCATGGCATGGAAGAGGCCATGAAACAAGTCTTAGAGATCCAGGAATGGATCGCGGTCCACAACGCGCTGGCCCGCGATTGGCTCGCCAACCCATCCAAGTTGAGGCCTGAGGCTGCTAAGCAAGACATGGCAGCGATGAATGATGCGCTGGCTTCTCTTAGCGAGAAGAGGAACAGGCTGCTTACTGAGATTCCTACTGAAGGTTAGTAATAACTAGCGTAGTCCTACGTCATAAAATTTCATGGTATATCAATGTAGAGATTGTTCCAAATTCAATTTCGCAGTGTAGTCGTTTGGCATAAAAGACTTAATTTTGCACATTTTCTAAACATTAAGGTCCTGAAGTGTTGTCACTTATTATAACATAATATTGTTCAGGACTCGAAGACGAAATCAATCTAGAAGAAGAGCTCGACAATTTAGAACAAGCCATCCTCAAGGCGATTGAAAGGGAGAAGGGCAACCAAGCAATCATCGACGCCTTCCGCAACAAATGCCAGGAAATCCACGACTTCTTCGATTCCACACTCAAAAAGATGTGTCTTGCTGACAAGGGATCTGGTCTCCCGTGTCCTCAAAAGCTCAGTGCCCTCAAGGAACTGTCTTCCGAGTTCGGCCAGGCTGGCAAAGACAAAGTGGACAGCATCAAGTCTGTCGGCTCTCAAGTTATCAACATTGTCAGCAACTTAGAGTCTCAACAGGTCGAAGAGCAAGTAAGTAAACATAGTTAATCAAATGACAAACGTGACCGAGACAAATTTTTGTAGTTGTAGTGACCTCATCGTGAAATTAGTCATTAACTTACTGTTGAACTGGAAACTACAGTATTTTAATTATGAATGTCTCGTGCACTTTTTCAAAATGATAGAATTGTATATTTTTTCTGTCGTTAGCAAACTACTAAACAGAATATTTTTCACAGATGAAATCAGTGGAACGCAGGTACAATGACATTGCCAAGCGAATTCAACGCAAGCTTCAAATGCTTGAGATCACTTACAAGGCAATCGATGGCACCAAGAGCGAGGTTAATGCCCAGAACGAATGGATGCAGAAAGAAATCGACAACATCCTTCACCCTGAACCTCTTGGATATGAGAGCAAGTCTGTCAAGGAAAGGCAGAAGAAGGTAGCCAATCTTCTCAAAGAAACTGACGGTAAGAAGACAGTCATCGACTCTCTGGAAAAGAAGGTAAGCAACATCCAAGCCGAACTTGAGCCTTCGGAACAGATGCAATTAGAGTCAGAATTGTCTGAACTATCTTCCAAGCAAAAACAACTAGCTTCACTCATCAAACAAGAGATCGAAAGATTAGGCACTTGTGCTGAGGATAGAAAGAAACTTGAAAATGATATCGAAAAGGCCAAGAACTGGCTCAAAGCTAAACTTGCAGAAATCAAGAAACTTGGTGGCCCAGTACCTTTAGAAGCCGCTAAGGTTGAAAAAGAGATTGCAGTACACAAGAAACACCAGAGTGAGTTGTCAGACTTCCATAACGATACTCTTGCTGAAGTGATGCGTCAAGGAAACGCAGTCTCCAAAGACTGTTCTCCCGAAGACAGGGCTAAGCTACAGGCTGTTCTTGAAGACTTGAACAAGTCCTATACTTCAGCTAAGGTTGATATCGATGACAAACTCGCGGCGCTCAACAAACGCTTACAAGGCAGGAATGAATTCGAATTTGAAGTTGCTAAATGCCAGAGCTGGTTGAATGAGGCTGAGGTAGCTGCCACTCCTGAACTGCGTACCACCAGTCTTCAGCTCTTGGAAGAACAGCTCGCCAAGTTCGAGAAACTCAGCAAAGAAGCCGATGATGTTGAGAAGAACATTGGTAAAATTAAGGACAAATCTAAAGAACTTATGGATTCCTTATCAGATTCTAACAAACTGCAACTGAAGGAGCAAGTCAACGTTCTGTCTGATAGATTTGCGAGAATCAAGGCCATTATCAATGATAAGAAGAGCATCTTACTCAAACACATCAAGGAGTACAAGGATGCTGCAGCCAAGATTGCCGCTGCTCTTGAGTTTTTGAATGAAATCCAAAACAAACTGAAGGCTCTGAACAAACCTATTGGAAGCAAAGTAGAGGATGTTCAGCCAATCATTCAAGCTTACGAGTCTATCTTAGCTGACTTGAAAAAGAACAAAGCAATGTTGAATGAACTCCAAGGTGGTAACTTACACGACCTACAAGATATTCTTACTCAACAAGATGATTTGATGAGCACCATTGAAGACCAAATATCTAAACTGAAACAATTGTTACTTCTACGAGAACAATTCTTTGCATTGGTGAAGGAAATACAAGAGTTCATCTCCAAATACACTGACCTTACATCCGAAATCGAGAAGTCCAATGACTCCTTGGAAGACAAGATTAAGCGTTACGATGATATCATTGTTAAGATCCAAGGATGTGAAGCTTTGCTTGCGACTGCAACTGACAAGGGCCAACAGATTGCCGCTGAAGGCACAGTCATCGATAGAAACAACATCACTGAACTTCTGCAGTCACTAAAACAACAGCTTCTAACACTGAGGAGAACTGTAGAAGCTAAACGTCAAGAACATGAGAGGGCCGCAGCAGAACATAAGAAACTCGGCTCAGATCTGTCAGATATCCTACAAAAGCTTCACGACAACGAAGCCGCCGTACACTCCCGACCACTCCTCAACAGAGATGTTGCTAGTGTCGACAAGAAACTAACAGAACACGGTACACTTGTCAAGAACATTCAGTCGTATTTGGACAAACTTACAAAGATCACTGATGTTATTAAGAACGATGATGGAGTGCCAAGCACGTTGCTTGAAATGATGTCTGAAGCCAACTCTTTGAAGACATCCTTACCAGCTGAGTTAGCCAACAGAGAGAAATACTTGCAAGACAACAAGAAGTACAGACAGCAATACCTACAACTTGTCGAGAAACTAAACATTTGGGTCAATGAAGCTACCATTCGCCTGAATATGGGCAAGAACGGTACTGACTTCGAGAATATCGAATCTGATTTAGAAGAACACAAATCATTCTTCAACACTTCCGAGCCATCAATGAAAGATCTTGTTGGGAAGCGCATGCAAGACATTGTAGATAAGATCTGGCCGTCTCTAGCAGCCTCTGAACAAGAAGAACTATCTAAAGACCATCAGAAACACAACCAGCTTTTGAAGAACACGCTCAACTCTGCCAAATCTCGTCAAGCTCAACTGGAACAAGACCTGGAGATCTGGAAAGACTTCTGCCAGCTCGTTGACAAGATCAAGGCCATCTTGGATAAGAATGACATTCAGGACGAGCCTGTGACATCGGTCGACGCACTAAGACTGCACTTGGAGAAGCTGAATCATGCGAAGAATGACCTTGAGGTGAGTGGCTGTTTCGTAGTAATAGCAGACTTGTATAGCAACGCGTAGCATATTTAATTAGCAATGATAATGGAACTCAAGGAACATCCTCTTTGTGACTAAACAAGTAAACATCTGGCTTAGTTTTTGAGTCAGATGTATAAAATTGGAGTCCATTTTGCAATAATTGACTCATATTTCAAAAACACAGTTGCTATGCAAGTCTATTTTTTACAATTTATACTATTTTAGAAGGAGATTTTTGTTGGCTGGCTGGTTTATGCACATTATTTAAAGAAAAAAAATGCTCTAACTATTCCTCTTACCTGAATATTATGTGTATCGAAATATATATATTAATTGGGGTGGCGTGCACGTTGAAAAAAAAATCAGGGTTTTGTTAAATACATACTTATGGACCATTTGGTCGCCTCAAACTTCGTTGTTGTGGAAAATATTAATATTGACTTTAGGTGCATAAATTGTCAATCTAAAAGTGCAATACGAACACGAATGTGTCTGGTAAATAAATTGTTCAATTTCGATCAATTTAAATTGCAAACAGTTCTTCAATTGGTGTTATGAGTCATTGTCTGAAAATTTGTAAAGCGGGGGGTTTTCATACTTCCTCTATGAGTTAAGTGATTGATACACATCGAACACAATTATCGGGGAAGTCCACAAAATCATAATATCCGACTAGGAATATCGATTACAAGTATAAATTAAATTAAACCATGTTTTAAATGATATAATAAATTAAATTAAATTCATTTATTTGAGGTAATAAACCCATAATTTACAATTATACATTACATAATGCAATATAAAATAGAAAATATATAGAACAGTGAGTGTTTTACAGCTTGAAAATACACGTGCGTTCTCTGTTACGAATAATATTATCGTCTAGTGCTTTAAATAGCAATGATCTCCATAATTAGTTCACTGAGCTACCGGTAGCTGTCGTCACAAGTAGCGCACGCAACGGTTGTTTTAAAGATCGATATCTCGCGATTAACTTCACAATGGCTGGAAAAAAAAGAATGAACCAGTAAGGGGTGCTTCACACTTGTTCGGCTAGATAAAGACATTAAGATGTAGGTCAGCCTCGACTGAGGAGAGGTCTTGGGTTCGATGCTCAGGTCTGATAAAGCGTTTTTGGGTTTTTGCTATTAACAATTTCTTAGTAGTAGGTAGCTACGGAGTCTGGATGTGCGCTCGGTTGATGGCATTAAGCTCGCCCCCTATTATATAGGATTTAAATATAACTGACGAAATGAGGGGTGCCCCTCTGCCTCTACGGGCATTGAAAGTGTGATTTTATGTAGATAAACATACATATACTCGCGCATCTTAATTTGAGAGGATCTGCAGAACGCAACTGCTGGGATCCTTCTACGCGAAATCTTCTAGCTTCGTCCACGTTTGTTTATGCATTCATCTGGCGATATGCCTATGTTCGTTCGGAAATCCGTTTGACTTAGAACGAAATGCGCCATGTCAACCTAAACAAAAATTAGCGATAGTACAGACGCCTGCAGGTCAAGCTACTAGAAACTGTCAATTTTTCCCAATGAACCTTGAACCTTATACTTTAGAAATAAAGTCGAAAATCTATCAAAGAAATCTGACAGATTGTAGTAGCTTGATGTACAGGCGTCTGTACCTAGACCTCGAACGTAGTTTACCGAAAGGCTCTACGAATTGACGATACGGTTGGCGCAGTGGCTGAGCGATCGAATTCTACGCTGCGTGTCGCGGGTTCGATCCACGCATGGAACAAATATTTATATGGCCCACATATAGTTTTTTGGTGTCTGGCTGTTTGTGTATGTGAGTCTAAGTAATAGTAAACGCACCCATAATACAGGACAAATTCCCAATGTGGGGCAAAGTTTTTTTTTTAATAATTTTTGATTCGGTTCGGCTTTGTCTGTTTGTCATGTGAGCAATAATGCCGAATCGAATGTGTGCCGAACATGTGTATATCGCCCTTACTCAATACTACACCACATAACGAATAAATGTCCATACTAATAGAGATATTACAATTTTAAATGGAATCAGAACCGTTGAAAATAATATACCTAATGGAAATGCGCTTCAGTTTTTGCGGGATATCGTTGTTTGTTATTTTTCAAGTAAATATTTCTGAGCGTTAAGATGTGTGCAAATATTTGAATTTGCTATCTTGGGAAGGCGTGTCATGAAAAATAAATATGCTAAGATTTTTCCGCAAGTTTTATTAGGGAAACGATTTCACTTATATTTTAAAGATATGATTCTTAATAATATGATAATTCATAATTATTTTGGAGAAATTACAGTCATAGTGTGGTATGAACATAATCAATAAACAAAACGTACCAATTCGTAAAATCGATATCTCGTAGTATCATTGCAATGATAAAGCTGATTACTGATAAATCGATGACAATAAACAATTTTTACCACTCACAATTAAATGTCAACTTTTCCGACAAGTTTTGTGTGGTGAAAAAATATTGTGCTAACTTAGAAGAATATATTTTTATAGGCTCATGTCCCAAATTAAATACTTTTATTTTTATAGATAAATTAATTCAGAAGTCATCATCCTCCTGCCCCTTGTTTTGCGGATAGAATCATCAGATAACTTCTTACGCTCTGGGCGGAGCGAGGGGGAGTGACAGACTTTTACTGACTAAAACCCATTCATGTTCCTTCTTTTGCTCCTTATGTTCCTGGACCGCGGTATCTCTCTTCGAACAACCCGCAACCCTGTATCATCCTACCCTTGTCTCATGTCATTTGGGATCGTTTAACACGTTTTTTCTTCTATTCTTCCCTGTCAATCTTCTCATCTATCATATATCAATGGACTCCTTTATCCTTCAGATAAAGTAATTATATAAATTAACTAGCTGTTCCACGCAGTTTCACCCATACTGCTCAGCACCTGTTGGTCGTAGCGTGATGTTATATAGCCTATAGCCTTCCTCAAGAAATGGACTATCGAACACTAAAAGAATTTTTCAATTCCAACCAGTAGTCCCTGAGATTAGCGCGTTCAAACAAACAAACAAACTCTTCAGCTTTATAATATTATAGTATAGATTAAAAATTGTAGTTTAAAAAAACTGCATGATTATTAAGGCAAAAGACTATGACACCTAATAATTATTCTTCACCCAATTAGGTCTCATTTTCCCAAGACCTAAGTAGCCTATGTTTAACACCAGTTCGCAAGTTCTTATTTGATGAACGACTAGGTTAATGCACTTGGTTTCAAGGTCCATTGTTGTGTACTTAAGGCAACGTTGCTGAACTGACCGGTCGGTGTTTTATAACTGACTGCTAAAGATCGCACAGATCTAAACAAGGACAACTCAACAATTGAGATTTTTTAGTTATCCTTGTTTTGTAATTCAAGGTGATTATAAGCAACTATCTTACTTAACAGTACTTACATAAACTGACATTTGTCAACCTATGTATGATATTACTTCTAAGATATAAAATTCTCGTGTCACAGTTTTCGTTCCCATACTCCTCCGAAACGGCTGGACCGATTTAAACGAAATTTTGTGTACATATTGGATAGGTCTGAGAATCGGCCAACATCTATTTTTCATATCCCTAAGTGAGCAGCGGGTGAAACCGCTGGGCACAGCTAGTTAATTGTGATTATACGCAACCATCTTACTTAACAGAACTTACATACAGTGACATTTGTCAACCTATACATGATCCTACTTCAATATTATAACTGCGAAAGAAGGAAGGCCAAAGAAAAGATGGATGGATTGTATTCTATCCTACTCATATTATAAATGCGAATGTTTGTGAGGACAGATGAGGCTGGATGTATGGATATTTGTTACTCTTTTACGTCAAAACGGCTTAACACATCTTGATGAAATTTGGCATATAGTCCGGAATAACACATTGGATACAATATGATCAAAAAAATATCTTTCTCTCCCCTTTTCTTCCCTCTTATCTCACTTTAAAAAAAGCCTAAGCCTATGTCCGTCTCCAGGGTCCCAACTATCTCTGTACCAAAATTCCTTCTTTTTTTGAAGTCGGTTTCAGTTCGTCTATTGAATGCAAGTAATAAGGGCAGTATTATTAAGTAAATTATTAAGCTTAATTACAAATATTTACTTCATGTTTTATCCCAATTTGTTTACCCTTTGAAGGTAGTCAGCCAGATATAATCGGTTCTAATTTTATTTAGTTTTTGTGCCACTATAGAACCAAGAGGCAAAGTTTGTCCTGTCCGTTTAAAATAAATTAACCACATTTGTGTGCTTAGATAAAAATAAGATGCAAAATTCCAATAAAACAAGCCTTTAATATATAACCTTCTTTCGAGTCATTATTTTCTTTAAAAGTTAAATGCGCACAGATTGGATCTGACGTGATCTTATAGATTGCAAAAACTCGATATGAATTCATAACACGAAGTTAACTTTTAAGGAGAGCTATAAAAATGTATGACCTATGCGAGCACAAGGACGGAATTTATAATGCTTTGGAATAAGTTAGATACGCTCCGGATTTAAATGGGAAGTTAAATTGGAACGCTTTATCTAGTACTAGCTTTCGCCCGCAGCTTCGCCCGCGTTAAATTCGGGGTAACACAGTTCCTCTTGCGCCTTATTGATTTGTAATAGCAACGCTAAGTTTTCCCTTTTCTTCCCTCTATCTCCACATCCCACTTTTTTCATAAAAATATTATCCTATGTCCGTCTCCTGGTTCCCAACTATCTCTGTACCAAAATTCATCAAAATCGGTTTAGCCATTAAAGCGTGAAGATGTAACAAACAAACAAACAAACTCACTTTCGCTTTTATAATATTAGTAAGGAAGGATCTACATTAATAAACTTAAGTACCCACATATTTGGCGTTTTACATTCAGTAAGTGCTAAAGTAAAAGTATGTTTGGTACAACTATATTTATACAAAGGGGATCTCCCTTTCATTCAATACCCCTTTTTTATTTTTTTTCTGGGTGGGAAATCATCCAATGACTTCCCCCGCTCTGGGCGGAGCGGGGGGGCATGTCAGACTTGTACTGACTAAAGCCCACCCATGTTTCTTCTTTTGCCCTTCACGTTCCGAGGCCGCGGTATCTCTTTCGAACAACCCGCAACTTCAATAGCCCCTTGGTTATTATATAAAAACCAATTGACCCGGATTTATTTGTAGTGTTACCAGTTTCTTAACAGTCTGTGTCTGAAATGTGACACGTGTTGCCATCACCAGTCAATTCTGGATCAAAGGACCATTTCTTTTAAGTCTTGGATTATAAATTTGTTTGATATTTAATTTATCTTACTTCTCAACCTTTAGCTATCTTTGGAATTAAAAATTAAACGTCAAAAACAATATTTCCAAAAAATTCTTCACATAAACTTTGAGTATGAATGTAAGAAACGCCTTCATTAACTATCGCAAAAATCATCACACGCTTATCAAAAACTTGTCAATGAAGTATTGCACAACACTTATGACTTCACCGCGTATTCGCCTTAACTGTGTGATGTCACGGCGGCGCTCCGGCGGGCGCGCGCGCGCCAGTCTGTGACTGCATCGCATCGCAATGAGAACTGTACGGAAACAATCCACATATTGCCTTGCTTTCACATCGTGCAAGTGTTATAACCACGTGCCCACTTAGTTAACTACCCCCAAATTAGTTTATTTTCACATTTAATCTCCTAGTCAGTAAGTAGGTATTAAAAATTCCGCGAAAAAGGAAGGTAAGTGTGTGATATCGTGGTAGATATAAGTTTTCGCACAGTTGTGTTAGTTTTGTTGTTGTTTTTGATGTTAAGTTCAAGGTCACTATTGAAAAGTTCGGGTTGGACCATGTTTTCACTTTCCTAATGTTACTGTGTGTATAAACGATGTAGTTTGATTGGATTCCTCGCTGGAAGGTCAAACTGCCGGTGTAAAAAATGTGTTTGCGAAGTTTTGTGATCGTAAAACGTGATCTCACGGCAATTACCATTTGCAAAGCGAGTTTAAACACCAACGCATCGCTTCAAGCCATTTTCAGTGAGAGCATTGGACTCTGAAGTTAAAGTATCTGCTCTTACCGGTTATTATACCGTTTACGGAGACTGCAGTTAACTTTCGTAAAGGTATTTTGGCTGTAAATTTCTCCTTAAGTGGATAAACTGACATTATTAACGTTTCCGGTCTGATGAACCCGAAATTAAATTTGGAAATGCACCGTTGGAAACCAAGATATTTCAGAAAATATCAGTTATTCTATATACAGTAATAAGAATAGCCAATTTTGTTTGTATGCGGGCGTAAGAGGCCCTAAATATGCGATGACCTTGGAGGTCAAGGGCACGTTATCGAGGCCGTTTTATGTAATCTATCGATTGATAGCGCCATGGCAATCAGCATGATACCTATGCTATTTATATGATAATCGATTTAGAAGGAAAACATTTGATTAAAAAACCTTGAGTTCATTCTCTTTTCAATAAAAATCGTGAGGAGGACGATACTTCCGGGAAGCCACGTGGGACTACAAAAAAAATATTATATCATCAAAGCGACCTGCCCTAGTTCTTTTTTTGCGAGATTTCTTATAAATATACGCAAAATTAATTTTATGAGCAAAAACTTTTTGAAAGAAATGCTTGTACTCTGAAAACCGCATGACAATCGTAGTTTATAAGAACAGCGTGGTCACACAAACAGTCAGATTCTACGCTCAACATCAAATATTTTTTCGTCAGTCAGTTTTTAAGGCCTAAGATACAATACTGTCCCATAATTGGTAAGGTCGAGTGAGTCATTTATGATTATTATCCCACGTTTTCGTCCAGCGGCCATGGTTCTCAGACTTAATATTTTAAACGTAGCTCATTACGTCACTGTTTTAAATTCAAGGGAAGTCACTTTTCGGGCCATTGATAGTCACTGAATCTTTTTGATTGATTGTAAGACCCTAACTCAAAACTTTGCAAAAAAGAAGCGGCTGTTATCCCATCTAAAGTACGGCCAACGAGAAGCGATACCAAATGTAAACAAAACCCATGATAAAACCCCATCTAAAATGGCCGCCCGAATGTTGGCGAACCCGTCTTAACGTTGTCATGTTTTTGCCGGGAGAACGAGACATTACGACAAAGGCACAAGATGGAAAGAGCTAAATATTAGATTGTCAACGCCGCAGTTGTTCTTTAGGTTAATGACCTTTCGTATCGCTTCTCGTTGGCCGTACTGTAGAGTGTTTAAATTGAGTCAGAAAAGTGAAATTGAATGCAAATTACAATGTTAATTCAGTTAATATACGCCATGTTAATGACGATTTTAATGTCGAATATTTTAATACAAACAACAAGTTTAACAATAGGCGTCAAGCTGAGCAAGTCAATAACCTCTGTCAATTGAATCAGAACCATCGTGTCCTTAAATGATCCACAAAAGACTTCACAGCATCCTTTATATTTTTACTAGCTTTCGCCCGCGGCTTCGCTCGCGTTAAATTCGGTATAACACACCAAGGAGACCTGCAGTTTTTGCTCTTGCGCCTTATTTATTGTAATAGCAAAGCTAAGTTTTCCCTTTTCTTCCCTCTTCCTCCCTCATTTCGCACTTTTTTAGGGTTCCGTAGTCAACTAGGAACCCTTATAGTTTCGCCATGTCTGTCTGTCCGTCCGTCCGTCCGTCCGTCCGTCCGTCCGTCCTCGCTTTATCTCTGTGACCGTTAGCACTAGAAAGCTGAAATTTGGTATCAATATGCATATCAATCACGCCGACAAAGTGGTAAAATAAAAATATGAAAAAAGGGTTTTATTAGGGTAGCCACCCTATATGTAAAGTGGGAAGTGATTTTTTTTTAATTTCAACCCTAACGTGTGATACATTGTTGGAAAGGTATTTAAAAATGAATAGGGGTTTACTACGATAATTTTTTGATAGTGTCAATAATTTCGGAAATAATCGCTCCAAAAGTAAAAAAACAATGTGTCCCCCCCCCCTCTAACTTTTGAACCATAAGTTTAGAAAATATTAAAAAAATCTGAAAAGTAGAACTTTATAAGGACTTTCTATGATAATTATTTTGAACTTGATTGACACAACAGTTTTTTACAAAAAAGACAAAAAGTTTTACAAAATAATTTCTGGACTAAGTTTGTAGTATAATCGTATATGCAAGCATTTTTTGTAACTTAGTTTCAAACAAAAAAGGAATTATTGAAATCGGTTCTCGCAATCCAAAATTACCACCGAAATTGCACGTCTTTGTATTAATTAGTAACCCAATTCCCCGAGAGATGGCGCTGTAGGTACTTATTACATTGGATCGGGTATTACCGAATTGTTCGGTTGGCCTCATAACTGGGAACACTTATTGTGACGGACGGGAAACTACGGAACCCTACACTGAGCGTGGCCCGACACGCTCTTGGCCGGTTTTTTTTAAAATAGCCTATGTACGCCTCCAGAGTCCCAACTATCTCTGTACCAAAATTCATCAAAATCGGTTTGTTTAGCCATTTAGACGTGAAGACTTAAAAAACAAAGTCACTTTCGCTTTTATAATATTAGTAAGGATAGTGTGTGGTGCATGCAATCAAAACTTGTACCGCCATTGTTTTTTCAATACATAATATCACAAAACAATAATTCGTAGCAAGTTTACGAGAGGTCGTCTCAAAGACATTGCCGAATTGAATTAAACCAATATGTATACATATGGTGCATATAAGGGTAAAGTATTACGTTACTCCAGTTTGTTCAGCCTACATCTTGTTACTGTTAATTTTAGACGTAGGTTTTGGTATTATTACGCTATTATCATTAGTCGCAGACCGGTAGGTAGGGTATACATTAGTCTGACACATATTTAGTTAGGATTTTGTTACAAATTAATGGACTAGCTGTAAAAGTACTGTATTATAAATTTAACGGCATGTTCATTTGTCAAGTTGCGGGTTCGTTTCCTGCACGGAACAAATAGTTGTATGACCTGCAGATTGTTTCAGGTTTGGGTGTTTGTGTATGTGAGTTTAAATGTTTGTTAACACACCCACGATACAGGAGAAATTCCTAGTGAGGGATAAGGTTTAGAAAAAAATTACCGAATTGCAAATATGTCCATACAATCGATGCAACGCTTTGCGACCAAATTACATAAACATATGCTTGCTTAACCTCATAAAATTGAATCGTTAATCAGTAGAATATAAATAGTATCACAGAATGTAGGCTGGAGTCGCAGGCGCAGAGGCGCTGCAATCTTGTGGTTAACGTTTTTTCTCATAAGCTATTTATAGACACAATGAGTCGAGGTGTCAAGGCCAGCGCCAGCAGAAGCATGGGGTACGCGTTTATGACTGAATGTACCAAGTTAGTTTTAAATAAATCCAAAAAGAAAAGTATTGACAAAAGGATAGTTTCCAGGGTCAAAGTAATCTATACTAATATTATAAAACTGAAGAGTTTGTTTGTTTGAACGCGCTAATCGCAGGGACTACTGGTTGGAATTGGAAAATTCTTTTAGTGTTGGATAGTCCATTTCTTGAGGAAGGCTATAGGCTATATAACATCACGCTACGACTAACAGGTGCTGAGCAGCGTGGGTGAAACCGCGGAGAACAGCTGGTCTATTATAAAGACTGGAAGCCGACCCCAAAACCGTTCTGAAAAGCCTAGTAAGATGACAATTAGCAACTGCAGTCCAAAAAGTATTTTTCTGTTTTTTTTTTTTTTTATATACGTTTCTCACTCTTAGAACTCCTGTATCGTGGGTGCGTTTACAAACATTTAAACTCACATACACAAACAGCCAGACCCGAAACAACTATCTGTAGGCCATACGAATATTTGTTCCGTGCAGGGTTCGAATCCGCGACAGCGCGGCTGTCGATCGCTCAGCCACTGCACCAATCGTGACGTTTAGGTCTAAAATAACCCACTATTAGTAAAATGCAGTAGATCTTACATAATTCACCAGTTTATAATATCAGAAAACTTCTCATAAAGATCTAACTGGCATTTAACATGCTTGTTATCACTTCCTCTTATCAGTCATCAGTATACAGCCCTGATAACATTGTAAACACTTATGCGTCGTTCGCGGCCGCTGTTTCAGACCATACAAGCGATCACTTTCCATTTTCATTGAATAACCACGTTTAAATAATCAATTAAATGAGATACTGTTCTAGTTATAGCGGTCAAGTTCAAGTTAAGTCACGTTTTATAATTAGACTAGCTTTTGCCCACGGCTTCGCTCGCGTTAAATTCGGTAGCGCCTTATTGATTTGTAATAGCAACGCTAAGTTTTCCCGTTTCTTCCCTCTTTCTCCCTCATATCCCACTCTTTTTAAATAAAAAAATAGCCTATGTCTACCGGTTCCCAACTATCTCTGTACCAAAAATCATCAAAATCGGTTTAGCCATTACAGCGTGAAGAGGTAACAAATACACAAACAAACTCACTTTCGCTTTTATAATATTAGTAAGGATATTCTAGATTCTGTAAATCTCCGTAAAATAGACGACATGGTTGGCGCAGTGGCTGAGCGATCGGCTGCTGCGCTGCGTGTCGCGGGTTCAATTCCCGCACGGAACGAATATTTGTATTACCTTACAGGTAGTTGTTTCGGGTCTGGCTGTTTGTGAATGTGAGTTTAAATGTTTGTAAACGCATCCACGATACAGGACAACACCCTAATGTGGGGCAACGTTTTTTTTTTAAATGACTTTACACCATGGTAATTCTAGAAAATGGTAAAGTTGCAAATTGTTGTCAAACATTTCTCTTTTAAACCGACTTCGTAAAAAAGGAGGAGGTTCTCATTTCGACGTTGTTTGTTCGTCGTAGTCACTAAGTCTGGGCCCCCAGGAATCGGGCTCAAGATAAAACTGACTAACCTAAATAGAAGTTGAACAAGTCTGATAAAATCACAAAATAGCGCAGCGGATGTAATGTGAACTCCCGACCTCTCAATTGCAAGTCAATGCTTTGTTAAGTCTATTTTCACATGGGAACATCAGCATGATCATATTGATACCGCATTTGTTCTGTATATTTATCCGATTGGCAGGGGGTATTATTGTCTGCAGGTACCTGCCACCAGCAATGCTAAGTTTACCCTTTTTTCCCTCTTTCTCCATCATTTTTCACTCTTTTAAAAAAAAAGCCTGTAGGTATCCGTCACCAGGGCCCAGGGTCCCAACTATCTCTCTACCAAAGTTCATCAAAAAGCGTAAATAGTAACAAAGAAACTCACTTTCGCTTTTATAATATTAGTAAGGATGACTGCAGTCAGGCACATAACAATGTCATATTATGTATGAACAAAATACAGTCAGCATGGCATATTATAGCATAATGACATCAGTTCCGGTACCACCAGCACAATGTCAGCTTAAACTGGGGGCCAAGGTTAGAACGAACAAAGTTGCAATAGAATAGAACTGTGGACTGTTAAAGTTTCAGATATAAACACTTGGATTTTTTTCTTAAGAAACGGCCATCTTAGAGGGGGTGTTTGTTGGGCAACTTTGTTAAAGAATAGAACTAACTGTTGACTGTAGAAATTGACGACATTAAAACTGACTGTTTTCAAAGAAACTCAACGTTGTCGTAATACATAAACACAATACAAAAGATCGACTTTATCGTTTGGCAAATTGTTTTAGGTGTGACTTTTTTCGCATTTTAGTGCTTACGGCAGCAGTCAAAATATACATATACTAGCTTTTGCCCGCTGCTTCGCTCGCGTTAAATTTGGGGTACACGGTTCCTTTGATTTGCAGGTACCTGCTACCTGTAGTTTTGCCGTTGCGCCTGATTAGAAATAGCAAAGCTAAGTTTTCCCTTTTCTTCCCTCTGTCTCCCTCATTTCTCCCTTTTATTTAAATAGCTGTACCGTTTATTTATTCTTTTATCAATCTTAGAACTACTGGCCGTTTGTTTATGTGAGATTAAATGTTTGTATACGCAACCACGATATAAAAGAAATTTCTAGTGTAGGGCAATGATTTTTTTAAATAAAAAAAATTTAATACGAATCTGTAAGAATAAATCTCGAAAAAAAAAACATTATCAGAAACAGCGCTTGTTTTTGTATTATAAATAATTATTTCCTCAAAATTGTTATGGTTATAATATTACCGGATAACATAATAATTAGTCATTACTAATTGTTGTGATATTATTTTTGCGGCACAAATGAATACCGTGACAAATTATATTGCGGTTTTTATAAGCACCTACTTTAATTAGGACTTAGGCCTGATTGCACCGCAAACCACTAAATGCATTTAAACCACGAAATGCATTTAACGCTGCACTAATTAAAACCGTCATTATATTCCTGTTTATCGGTTAACGAACATAGTATTAATAAATAATTATGATTGATGACTTAATATTGTTTAATATGATTAGTACAAATTATATTATTTACAAAGTATAACAGGTAAAAACCTTTTAAATTAATCGTAGGAGGTGTACAAATAAATTTGATGGTTATTTCACGTAACGTTATGGTACCCACCTATTTCATTTACGGCCAGCGTTTGAAATTGAGTAAGTAGACCAGATACCAACGTATTGCATATAATTGCTGATGCATAAATACTAGAAAAAATAAAATAAATCTTCAAGTATCAAAATTTGTTAGGTTAAAGTATAAAATTGAGCTAGTGATAGGTTCTATGTGTGCTTGCGCGTAATGTTGTTGTGTCGTAACTAAAATTGAGCGCGTAAATAATTGGAAAGCGTCTTTAAATTGTATGATTTATGGTAGCGTTGTTTCTTAAATTGGAAAGCATTTATTCCAGCCGCGTTGGTCGTCAACATGAGGTCCTGGGTTTGTTTACCAGTTCAGGCAGTGTTATTGGGATTTTCCATCAGAAATTTCTCAGTAGTAACTACGGAGTCTCTTAATGTGTCCAGTTGGTGGCAATTGGCTCGCCAATTTGTATCTGTACTATAAGGTGGACCTCAGCCTTATTTTTCGGAGGTTACTGGCTTAACGTTATTAATCGATTCATATCTGCATTTTAAGAATTGTTACAAGAACTTAAATTTACTTACTTACACAAAACATACATAACAATAATTGTGAAAGGAATTGCAAAATATTTACTTAACATGTTACGCGTAAACGATTCTTCCTTTTCATATGTATTCAGGTTTTGAACCAGTTATAATCGTAAGTATGAAATGTATAGCAATTAGAATTGTGCAATCAGCCAGCCGACTGTACGAGCTATCAATTTCTCGATGTCAGTTAAATCAATGTGGAACATATGTATCAGTTACTAAACGAGACTTCTTCCTGAATGAAACCATAAAGCAACACACGCCATAGTTAATGACTGCCGACTTCCTGTTTAAGGATTTTGATTTCTATCTATATTGTCATACACTATCTTTTATATCTATGATTTTTGCTCATCTATGTTCCTTCCATCAAGCTTCATTTTGCTTCTTAGGGACTGCTTTTGCGAAAACTAATTTTCCTGTCATCAATCCTTTCCCTCATTATGTTTCTGAGAATATGGATAGAAAACTTTTGTATTACTTACTGTTCTCGTTGACAAGCATGGTTTCATAATGGAATTCTCCGAATTATGCTAAAGATTTCTCAAACGCAACTTTATTATTATTGAAAATCTATCTGTCTATGCTAGCCTTTTAAGTGTCAGTTATCAATGTGGTAAATTACAGATACCCGGTTTCAAAAGTCTACCCAACGTATTACATGTTTTCGCCAGTCAACATTTAAGTCAGTGCATGATACGCTGTCGTTTTTTCGTTAATGTCAATCACAGCACTATGCGATATAAACTCGACAGTTTGATAATAAATTTTTGCGTTAATTACCGGAGAATAAAGACGCCTAAAACCAAACTTGCGTTTCAGAACTCTGCCCTCATTATGTTCCACGTTGACTTAAATCAATGACCGAGTTTTTGTACCTTCTACGCTTAACCCTTAATAATCTGTATGCCTTATATCTTCAGAACCAGCAGCCGCTCTTGGACGTGGTCCGGGAGCGGGCCCGCGAGCTCTGTTCCGGGGCTGATGCAGCTAGCGGAGAGAGGGTTGAGCAGCGGACCAGAGAGCTTGCTGACAGATGGAATGTAGCATGTGAAGGTATGTAGCTGATCTATACTATATACTATTATACTATATATTATTATAAAGCTGAAGAGTTTGTTTGTTTGGACGCGCTAATCTCAGGGAACTGGTTGGTAGTGTTGGATAGTCCATTTCTTGAGGAAGGCTATAGGCTATAGAACATCACGCTACGACCAACAGGTGCTGAGCAGCGCGGGTGTAACCGTGGGGAACAGCTAGTAATAAATAATGGCAATAGCGGTCATTGTCCTTATACTTACATCATTCGCTCGATGTATGTGAGTTTTTCAAGGGTCATAAAAAAGAGGTTGACTATGATATAATTCGTAAAATGGACACCAAGTGATTACTTGTTTATTAAACATGGAAGACTTACAGCTAAAGGGAACAAAGCAAAAAAAAACTTAACAGCCAATTACAAGTCTTCGCTTATACACACCTTAACAAAACTAAATTCAATAGCATAACAGTAGCACACTAAACAGAACACCGAAAAGAAGATAACGAATTCAGAAATTACTGCAGCTGAACACATATTGCTCACACTATACCTAGCTACCTACCTGCCAAGCCAAACTAAGTTGAAACCTAAGCTACCTGCCTACTACCAAACTAAGAGCAAATATTCGGCTTAAGCACTTCCTGTCCGAGGACACACTAGTAAAAAATAAATCATGCTGTTTACATAAATCATGAACTAATCATTTATTCCCAATATTAACTGCGTCTGTGACTATTTTAAGAATTTTAACGTAACTCATATTATGATTCTCCTAAAGCGGCCATTCTAGATCCCTAGATTTAATGATTATAACAAAACTTGTCGGGAGGCAGTTACCTACAAACGTAGTAAAGTAACATATCACTGAACGATGTCATGTCAATGCTGTTACCATGGTGACACTAATTAAGGCCGCTCCTTCGATACAAATACACGAAATAGAAAACAAAGGGCGACAGCAAGCTATTTCATTCCGCCTATCATTAAATGCTACGAGTTGTAGGTCCTGTCAGTTTTAATTTGGTGAATACGTTATCAACTCGTCTGTTTTCACTACAGGGTTAGCTAAACGCGCAGCATCAGCAGACCAGCAACTCAACCGCTGGAACCAGCTCCTCGACGTACAGAGGAGCCTCGGCGCCGCCATCACAGCCGCGTCCGACCGTCTGCGACAGTTGGACGCTAGCCCCAGCACCAGGAGGCGAGCTGTGGACACCAGACATGCGCTACAGGTGAGATACATTACTTGACGGCACGGTTGGGGCCGTGGCTAAGCAATCGACTGCTGCTCTGCGTTTCGCGGGTTCAATCCCCGCACGGAACAAATTTTTGTTTGACCTACAGGTAGTTGTATCGGGTTTGGCTGTTTGTGTATGTGAGTTTAAATGTTTGTAGACGTACCTACGATACAGGAGAAATTACAATGTGTGGAACAACGTATTAAAAAAAAAGCGAGCTGTTACCCGCGACTTGCTTTATAGCCGTTTTATTCAAATGAAACTCCTTGACAACTGTGATCACACAGATCACAGTTGTCAAGGAGTTGAGGAATATGGACAAAATGCAATATTGCTTATCCCTAAGTAATAAGCTAGTTCCAAAACATATTAGTTCATCTTTTAGATTATTCAAAAATTCGGACACATATTTTTTTTAATTGTAAATTAGACCAAAAATTACAAAGAATTAGCCCATTACGTTTAAATTTCCGCCGAACATCACGTTGTATTCGCTTAGCAGCTTTTCATGACAGTACGAAGATCAAACAGAGGCAGAGGCAATATGGGGCACTTTCATTTCACAATTTATGTAAAAGACCCATATAATAAAGGACTATTGCCATATCCAACTCAGGCTGAAACAGATAACAATGGAAACCGTACGCAGCAACTTAGTTACAAAAATGCTGACTATAATTCATACGAAATTGTTGAATAAAAGCCTTCGTTTGATAAGCTCCAGGAAGGCTTGGTTAAAGAGCCTCATTGTAATTGTAAGGCACACGATAAGAAAACTTGCACGCACAAACACCTACAAGGAACAATTACTGCATTATGTAGGCCATATAAATACCTATGAATGCGTACTCCTTGAGTCACTTACATCTTGTAAGGCTTAGGACGCTGCAAGAAGAAGAGAAATAAATACCTTTTGCTCCAATTAATCTCTCGAAATTATATTCACGTTGATCCAGTAAGTAGTCCAAAATATAAATGTTATGCAGAGGCATCGGCAAAAGTTTTGATCAGCTAATTGGAATACATGACTCTTTATAAAAGTAAATATGGATGTATCGTACACCTAAGCCAACTATTATTAATAATAATCATTCGTATCATTAACTATCGTCCTATCTCTCCCCCAGGAACTGCAAAGCGAAGTATCAAGCCTTGAAGACAGTCGTGACGAACTACTGGAACACGCTGATTTCGTCATCAGCATCCTGAAACCACACTCCAAGGACGCAGCTAATGACACTGAGAAGAACGTCAAGGAACTTGTAGAAGCTTATGAGAAGTAAGTTGTGTGGCACTGTGTTTCTGTGTGTCTCTCTTGTAATAGTTTTTACAGGGATAGTCATTGTTGCTGGTAAGCAGGTAAGTTTTGTGTTGGTTTGAAGTTTACTGGCATATTTGGAATTGAATTCAAATAGATTCAGTTTAGTGGAGGACCTATAATAGAGCCTATAGGTACTCTTCCTTACTGTACTCTTACTTACTGTACTCTTTCTTAATAAGCGTATGTAGGGAGAGGGATTTATTAGTTAAGTTCCATGATATGGCTAGAAAATGATAATTATTGTTCTGACAGTTTAGAGATATAACGCTGAACGGTCACTGACTTGTGTATGGGGGAGGTGAATGATGGTGATCATCAAAAGCTTTGGTAGAGTCACAATCTATCAATGTAATGTATGTTTACATTATCATCACATTCGACGTCCCCACTACGCGGACACAGGTCTGCTTTCCGTGAGAAGGAATGGGTCAAAATTCATCACGTGGTCCCACTGCGTTTGGCAGTCTCTCATTGTTTGTGATTGTATTGAAAGTGATGTTTAAAGGCATTGGAGATATTTACAGTTATTCATTCATAGATTTCAATTTAAAACATCCATGTTTTTTTCAATTAAATTGATACGGTTCATGTTTAATGCAAGTAAGCTTCAAACCAACAAATTCTTATGTATCTCTTTCAGCATTACATCAGCAAAGGTAAGTAATTTTTGCTGTCCCTCCGTATTATTCGAATTAATTTGATACGTCCACCGAGGTGCCAAAACCAACAATCAATGCATTAAGCAGTATTTACCGAAGCGCGCGAAATTAATGGCCAAACTGTGAGTTTGAAACTCGTTATATTCGCTGGAAAGCATTAAAAGCAAATCGTTTGGATAGCCTTGGGATACAAATAGTGGTAGGTTTAACTATCGAACAATGAGATTGTTAAAAAAAAACTGTAGATCGGAATGTATCTGAAAAAGCGTTATTCGAAATATAATGTCTCTTTGTAAGGTTTGTTAACAAAGCAGACGAAAAAAAAACAGTAACTAAGATTTCTAGTTTCATTGTAAAGAAAACTGAAATTTTTAACCAACTAGCTGTGCCCAGCGGTTTCACCCGCTGCTCACTTAGGGGTATGAAAAATAGATGTTGGCCGATTCTCAGACCTACCCGATATGTACGCAAAATTTCGTTTAAATCGGTCCAGCCGTTTCGGAGGAGTATGGGAACGAAAACTGTGACACGAGAATTTTATATATTAGATAAATGGAGAAAAAAATTAACGTGCTGTCGCAAGCTAAATGACCTGTTGATATCCCTCTCTTTGACATCAAAAGTAGAAGGTTACCCAGGTCATTGGCGAGTCAAGCTGCCTAATAAGTAGAAAGATATTTTGTGAAACACGATAGGACAAAAACTATACATCCATTCACACTTAACCCTGAAGGACCTTGACCTGAAAGGATAGCAACAGTTGCTTTGATCTCCTAATTGGCTTTCAATTGGACAACAATACAAATATGTAGTGATTGTCATAATTTCCTTCCTTCTGTGCCCCCTCTGGCACACACCTGGTGAAAAGTTATCATCTGCCTAGCCTTTTCTCAAATATGTTGGGGTCGGCTTCCAGTCTTACCGGATGCAGCTGAATATCAGTATTTTACACGGAGCGACTGCCTATCTGACCTCCACAACCCAGTTAGTACTGGGTAATACGATGTCCCTGGAACAAACTAAAACTGGTTGTCAGACTAGAGACACTGACTACCTTTAACGACTGTCAAAGATCTGCAATTGACAGCCGAGACCAACAGCTTAACGTACTTTCCGACGTACGAAGGAAACTCGGTATGTAACGGGTGGTCACCCATCCACAGACTCACCTAGGCAAGCGCATCAAAATCAAAAGTCATTTACTCAAATTAGGCTGATCATCGGCACTTTTTGAACGTCTCATTACAAGAGACAGTCCTACAAAAGCGCCCTGCCCTTCTGGGGAACAGGTCATCTCCACAGGTTCAGTGCGCGTTGGGGGATGACACTATTTTTCACAAGTGCCAAATCAGTCTCAAGAAAATGTTTCCAAATAATTCAAACCCATCTAAATTGTTTTAATTGTTTACTAGCTGTTCCCCGCGGTTTCACCCTAGCTGCTCAGCACCTGTTGTTCGTAGCATGATGTTATATAGTCTAGCCTTCCTCAAGAAATGAACTATCTAATACTAAAAGATTTTTTCAATTCCAACCAGTAGTCCCTGAGATAAGCGCGTTCAAAATCAAAATCAAAAGTCACTAATTGAAATTAGGCTGATAATCAGCACTTTTTGAACGTCAGATTACAAGAGACAGTCCCACAAAAACGCCCTGCCCTTCGCAAACAAACAAACTCTTCAGCTTTATAGTATTAGTATAGATATACTATTTAGCACACCATTTAAGAGGAATTTATAGGAGGCCTATTTCGGTATTGACATTTTAAGCTGCGTTCACAACAAACGTATAGAATGACTACTTTAAGTGTGCTGTTAAAGGTGGTGCTGTTTGTCATGAAAAAATGCATTGATATCTCAAACATAGTATATTTAAATTTGTTCTGTTTTTGAAATAAATTGAAGTGTGGCGTCAAAAAACAACGTTAGCTCATCACCTGCCTATTATTATTCAAGCTAATATTTATTCAAATGAATTGGGACATTCGGCACTTTTTGAACGTGGAAGTCCCATACACAGTCCCCCAAAACGCGCGGTCCTTGCCACTGGGCCCCTAGTATTTTTATGGGCAGAAAAATTGGAGTCACAGATTCCCCAGCAACGAAAGAAAATAGACACATTCTTAAAATACATTTTAAATAGGTCATTGGCATTATATGATGAAAACATAAATATTATTCACTTCTAGCTTTCACCTCCCAACTTGTATTAACATCGGTGTTACACTGAATATTACATAAAAACCTTATGTCGGTAAGTAGGCCAGTTTGTTGCTGATCCCTGCCAATAAATTCCGGAAGAAAAGTTCTGGCATAACATCAACTAGCTGACAGCGGCGCTCATACATTCAAAACAAAAATATTTGTTATTTCTAACACAGAATCACTCTTCATTTTAAACCTTCTGACTTCTGTGTACAGTTCATAATCATTTGCTTCAGTTTCGTCATCGACTAATATAGTTGATGGAAAAAGTGTTGGCGTCTCACATTCTGGTTGGTTAGTTTTTATATTTGGCAAGTTTCTTTTTATATTTGGTCTGTCCCCTATTTAAACTATTTCAAAATCTGTTTATTTCCATATCAATGTACAACTTCGATTTTAACAACAATATTTTTCGATCAATAGCTAGCGATCTGGGTGGCCCTGTTTTTTCCCTCGTTTGAATCCTGATGTATGTGAAGCTGGTCATACTTAGCTAAACAGCTGGTACGAAGCATCCTACTAATTATGAATACGAATGTTTGTGATGATTTATGGATGTTTTTTACTCTTTCACTTCAAAACGGGTAAACGTATCTTGATGAAATATGGCACAGAGGTAGATTATGGTCTGGAATAACCCATAGGATATTTTTTTCGATATAACGCGGGTGGAGCCGCGGGCGCTAGCTAGTAATAAATACTTTCAAGTTCCCGTGCCAACCTAACCAATAATTTACTTCATGCGTAGAGTGGGCATAAAAGATCGACATCAGGTAACAGCATCAGTTAGTCATTTACCTCTTAAAATTCTTCATCACCAATTTAACTTTGACACTAATGAGTTCTCACGCTTACCCATAATTACACTAAATTGATCTAAATTTAAAAACAAAAATGTTCTACAATTCCTACCTTGACAGCGGTTAATTGTCTCTTAACATTAAAATTCTTTACCAAAACATGCGACCACCAGATTCGATCGCCAACTTATATTTACTGTTCACTCACGCTAAAATAAACTTTATTAAATAGCGATTAAGACTATGTGAAAACCATATAAGAGTTGCTTTAAATTCCGAAGAAGGCACTGCCAAATATACACTGGTGCTTGTAAAAATAAATCCAAACAGAACTGAACTCTCTTTTCGTGAGATTAAAGTTTCTTATCGTTTATATGGTAAAGGTGATACGTAATTGGTAAAAGCCAGTTTATAGGACATTCAAGGGCGATAGTATATAAATCGTGTCTGTCTTAATTGGCAACCAGTTCGATGCATTTACAGCGCATTAAGAAGACGAAAACATAACGTTTCATTAGAGAACAAAATGTACGGCAGAATTGCAAACAATTCCGTATTATCTTATCATAGCGAATAATCTTCATGCAGGATTACACAACACAATTTCGTTCATTCTGTTATCTAAAACTGCAGAATTATGGAATGAACGACCGTATACATCGTACTGGAAATGTAAGCAATATTAATGATGTTAATAAAGCGCCTGATGAAGAAAAAGAAGTAATGAAATAGCGTGAGAGAATTTAAGAGAAACGCGAGTAACATTTATTAGTTTTAAATCTGTTGTTGCGTGATGCTAAGGGTAGGCACACTAAAAATATTAAGAAGCCAATTATAATTCCTCAAACTTTTACCCAACATAATATCAATAAGAGAATTGCAGAAATGGGTCATAAATATCTCGCCACTTGAGCTTTTGTCGTCATTTTTATTACAAACATCTACCCAACTAAGCAACAAAGTGCATGACTCTGGGTGTTTAAGTAAAAATAAAGCTTGCCAAAAAAATTGTTATAAAAGTCTCGCATTTAAGAAAGAACGAAAAGCATACATTCTAAATGATAAACAAATTAAATAAGGTAGAACGCAAAGTATAAGTACTATTAAATCATAATGCAAGACTAATTCACATTAAACAAACCATCGTTATTGTATCAAAATCCAAGTGTCCCATATAAAAGGAGCCCCAGACAGCTTAAAAATAAAATAGATTTTATTAGAGCAAGCGAAATAAAACCATGTCGCCATGACCATGTGTCGGTTGCATGAACACCAATAATATCTCGGTGATTTCACGAACAGGAATTTGTACGAAAACAAAAAAAAAATACATAAAAATAAATGACACTGTTTTCAAAAAAGATGGCGTAGCGATTGAAATATTTGATGAAGATAAAATTGAATATTGTTATGATGAATATGATGAATTGAATGATAATTTAACAAAATCCAATACTAGGATTTAAAATAAGGATTCGCAAACCGCCAAGGATGGAGACAGGTTACCCCAAAAATAATTTTGCATAATCGAGCATTTACAATTTCAAAAGCAACGTATTGTTTTGGCTACCTTACTTTTTCTATGAATCTACGATGTAACGTCGTGTCCTGCTCTTTAAGTAAATTGTGTCAACTATTTAAGGCGCAATTGTTAAAGCTAAAATTGTTTAGTCAAATAAATATCCGTGAAACAAACAAAAAGATTCTTTTGATATCACTGTGTTAATAGCATGGTTAGCACATCTTTAATGAAACTATTCAAATCATAGAAAACACGGAAGATACCAAAATAATAGAAAAATTGGTTAAAAAATAAAGGCCCCATACAAAAATGTATGTTACGCAACCAATGACACAGGATCTTAAAATGATTTAGCTTTTGCAAAAATAATCTTCAAACGATCACAGACTTAATGTTTCAGAGATTAGAGTACACTTTGCATATTCTAACGCTGCGTCCTCTGGTATGATATCATCGCTTGCTAAGAAATCTCGTAGTTTATTAAAATAACCCTTAGATCTAAGTAATGTGACGTCAGATGCTTGTTTAGTAGGTGACACCATTAGTGACGGTCTATACTTAGGATACATTATATCATTGTCATTAATACTGCGATGACAATCTTCTAAATCATTCTCAATAATTGCAGGATTTTATAAGTCAGCCTTTTCACCGATAATTACTTTGTTCCTTTTTTATAGCCGACAGTTTAATCTTCCATTCTTAATGCTTGCTTCTTAACCTTCCTGCATTTCAGTGCATTTTAATCGCGTAATTCAACCACTATCACGCCCTTTTCAATAAAATTTTGGAGCATCACGTTCCACATCACTGGACAAAATCCTGTACCCCACATGACCCTGACCTTGGAACTACAAATACCGAGATTCACTGAGCAGAACGTCTTTAAACCAAGTAACCTTGATTCTCTAACACCATGTGACTTCCCAGCCAATGAAGTCATGATTTAATTGTGTCTAGACTCTTATCTGTCGTAAGCAAAAGGGGCGAAACTGCGGAAAATAAAAAAATACTATTATAAGGCAAATTCTTTCCCGTTTTCTTTTCTCAGATGTACCCCTTTTTATTTACAGTTAGATGTTTCTTTGACATAGTATACTCTTTATAATGACATTGATTATCGTGTCCAAAAGGTAAGGGAGACCCTTTTGAATAGATTGTGTAGCTATTAACAGCGTTGTAGTGTTCAAAAGGGGTGATCTGAAGGGGAGGGCTCCCCCAATTAATTTCGATAGTTCAGATTTTTTTAAATATTTTGCAATATTCAATTATTGATATTAAACCTACAAAGTCTGTCACAAAAATATTTAATGTAAATTACGTAATTTAAAATTCAGACTTGAATGTGTCCTTCAAGGTTTAGAAGTTCAAGTTGATTATAAATATTCAAATATGTTTTCATTAAAGTAACGCTTGGCAATTCACAACTTAGCAAAGTGTGAAGAGTTCTTCACACAAGGTGGCTTGCCTTGTTGTCAAGTGCATTAAAAACATTGAATATTGCATTAATAATGACAACGGTATAAGGAGTGACAAGTCTGGGCCGTGACCCAATCTAACCCGGTCCAATAAATTACAATTTATTTTAAATTGAATCGAATCTAATCGCCACATGGGATCTAAGATCTAATAGACTTGGAGAATGACTAGGAATTGTATTTGCAATCTTACACAGCTGGGGCTGAATGACGTGTTAAGGAGGATTCGCTAAGGTTATAATGGGATTAAATGAACTTAAAAGATTGTATTGATGATTGTAATTCTGTAAAAAACATATGTGATATGCCTGCCTTGTGTAGCCCAATTTTAAGCTGTGAAACATCCCGATTTCCTCATGTTGTTTCTCTTTACGGTCTTCTACCACGTTTAAGCACTCATAAACTATTCAATAACTTACTACAAGAAATTCATTGGTCAAATTTTCTGTATATTTATTTATAGTGCCTACCGTATAATTTAAATTTCCCTTCGACAAGTTATGGGAGCCATAACAGATGTTTACCGCTGCGAGGGACTCCCTCTTCAGACCGCTATAAGCAACGGTCTTGGTTGTATAATACATACTTTAATGACCACGTTTGGCAAGCGAAAATAAGCTTTATATCCAAGTAGTTGCTGCCTCAGACTGATCCTTATATACTTGGATGAAAGTTGGGATGAACTGGCTAGTTACTCAATATCTGTGGTCAACAAGAAAAACTATTTGATTGAATTATTGTTTTAGCCGCTAACGTGTTCTTTTAGCGCCTCTCTTGGTAGCCAATGTGTCAAATGAAATTGTGAAAAAAAAAATATTATTCAAATATTTTTTTCTATAGCTTATTTCATTCTTATGCACTAATAAGTTTTCCAATATCAGTACTATCAAGGCAAGTACCAAAGTGATTGAAGTTCAATCAAACTTTAAAGTTGGTTTTCTGCTACAGAAAACCATTCAAATGACAAAACAAATGAAGTTCAAACCGACTATACGGTTCGTTTTCCCATAAAGGCATTCTCAGTCGAGTGCACAAGGAAGCCGTTAACCGTTCCTGCGGGTTATGGTCCGCTGCGTCGCGTGCCAATCACCGGCCAGTCTGCCACTCTGCCACTCTGCCAACGCACAGTTTGGCAACATTGCCATTTGCTGGGTCGTTGACTCCTTATCGTCGTGTCCGTTTATCAACTGTATTTATATATCGTTGTATATAAATGAGAACTTCCGCGCTGTTATTTTAGGATCTGAATTCGGTCTTGTGATTTCAGATAAGTTTTTGTTCTTGATCTATTCTACTGTTTGGCAAATGCTAGCATCCACGCTCTCGACATTTAGATGTTTTCTATTATTGCCAAGGGATAGTCTGACGGAAAACTGTGTCTCGTGGCTAATTGCTCACAGCCGCTTCGGTCGATTTTTAGGTTAAGCTAGCGCAGCTTAACCTAAAAATCGACCGAAGCGGCTAACCAGGGTTAGTCCGTAGATAGGTAACCACCCACTACATACCCTAGTTTCCTCTGTGCTTCAGAAAGCACGCCAAGCTGTTGCTGTTCTTGGTCCCGGCTGTCATTAGTAGATCTTTGACAATCGTTACACGTGGCCCAAAAATCTGACAACCAGTCCTAAAATCGTATCGTAGTACACCAGTACTGACTGGGTTGTGGAGATCAGATAGGCAGTCTCTCCGTGTAAAACCCTTGGTTTTCAGTTCCATGCACTGGAAGCTGACCTCAACAGAAAAAAGATGAAGCAAATGATGATACTATTATGGTATTACTTGTCTCTTAGAATACAACTTTCATCTAAAAGCTAAATTTTACCACTAGATTAGGACCAAAACTATTTTAATAGTAATAGTACCGGCCTATAACTGTTTCACTGCTAGGCATAGACCTCTACTCTTATAGAGAAGACATGAGTACTGAAGGGCTACTATGACATCTAATAGCAATTCTTATTCCACTGAGTGAAAGAGATGGTGCTTGACACCCTGTATAGCTCTGTCTCTTTCCCTCAGCGGAATAAGAATTGCTTTAAGAGGTCATAGTAGGGCTACTGATCACTACGCTTACTGGATTTGCGTTTTCAGACTTATATCCTACTAATATTATAATTGCGAATCTTTGTGAGGATGGATGTATGGATGTTTGTTGCTCTTTTCCGTCAAAACGGCTTAACGGGGTCTTGATGAAATTTGGCACAGAGGTAGATCACAGAGGTAGTCTGGAACAACACATGAGATATTTTTTTTGTCGATATCACGCGGGCGAAGCCGCTGGCGTCAGCTAGTTAATTATAAGTCCAGGTTTCCTCACGAAGTTTTCCTCCACCGTTGTCTGTCCTGTCTTAGAACTTTAGAAAGTAAAAATCTATTGAAAAAATCGCATTGGCCCGGATTCGAACTCTCATGCATGAGAGGTAATGCGCATAACCTCTGGGCCATCACAACATTACATACTTCAAACTTCATAATTTTCTACCAAACCTTGTCTACCTTTTAAATCATTACTCGTTATTTTTATGTAAATTGGTAAAATAATCCATATTCACTATTGTAGGTCACTAGACATACATTTAAATGAGGATAAATACTTGTAACTGAGTGAACTTGAAACTGAAACCACAAGGTAAAACATTTGTTCGAACAGGATACACATTTTTTAACATAGCGATAGCTCTGTCGGAAATGTTTAACCGTGGACAGTTGGTGGACAGTTTCAACCTTATAACCAACACCATAAGGGTCAAAAGTTGACAACTGTCTCTGCTATCATGTATGTACAATTGTACAGTCCAAGTCTAATTTACATTTATTAATTCTTCATTTTAGTTTTTTTGAGAAATCTCACCAAGGGGTATCGTATAACCCAGTACGAACTGTGTTGTGGAGGTCAGACAGGCAGTCGCTTTATGTCAAATACTGGTATTCAGCTGCATCCGGTAAGACTAGAAGCCGACACCAACATAGCTGGGAAAAAAAAGGCTAGGCAGATGATGATGTTTTTTTTTGAGAAATTTGTACACGTTTCGAAGAACTTGCCTTGTACCTTGTACTTGTTTTCGTTTTTTGTGCAAAAATCATTGCCGAACTTTTGCACAAAAAAACGTGTACACATACCTGTAGGACTATTCTATGAGAATACAGCTTCGAGATTAGCGCTGCCACACAGCGTCAAGTTCTTAAAGAGTCGTCTGGGGTTGGCGTTGAGCTCGACGCTGTATGCAGTGCGTAAGTACGCATCTTAGACAGTACTGTCTAAGATAAAATCTTTAGATTTTTGGTTGCAACCAAAGATATTAAAGAAAGGTTGCTAGTAGGTATATGGAAGAGACTTTATTTCATATCCTTGCTTAACCGCTTGTATGCCGGAATTACAGACACAATTAATTACGCATTGTGTCTCGTGTAGATCTACGTTCCGGCATACAAGGGGTTAAAACAATATGCGAGCTGACAATAATACCCCTTTATTGCGGATGGGAAATCATGAAATAACTTCCCCTGGACTGAGCGAAGCGGGGGAAGAGTGTCAGACTTGTATTGAAACCTACCCATGATCCTCATTTTGCCCTTTACGTTCCGGGGCAATAAAATAAAACCCCTTCAGTCAATAACGTAGTATGTCGATGACTGTACCATAGTTTTAACGACGAAATAAAACTGTCGGTAACAATGTGACCGCAGTGAAACTTCCTGCTCATGAAATAGCGATGACATAACTCACTCGATACTTAGTAGGTATGACTGTGAAGTATTGACGAATTTTGTACGAACACGCTTATACAAGTCTGATTACACGGCAATGTTGATTTTTACGGTGACTTCTGTTTATTAGAAACAAGTTTTTTGTATGTCATCAGCATGTTTTATTTCGACCATCTTTTTGTTTCGCTTGAAGAAACTTGGCTATCTCCTTACGCACCTTCTGTTTATAAATTAGGGATACTATTCATCTAGTTTGTGAAGTTGCTAAATAT
Organism: Ochropleura leucogaster; assembly: GCA_958449745.1. Lineage (NCBI taxonomy): Eukaryota > Metazoa > Arthropoda > Insecta > Lepidoptera > Noctuidae > Ochropleura > Ochropleura leucogaster. The sequence goes on along the minus strand of OY288207.1, from coordinate 1,778,718 downwards.
TGCCCCACACTAGGATTTTTTCTTGTGCCGTGGGTGCGTTGAAAAGCATTAAATTTTTAAACTGCCAAAACCGGAACAACTGCCTATAGGTCACACAAATATTTGTTTCGTGCGGGAATCGAAGCCGAAGATCGATACGCGGCGTAACAGCCAACAGCTTAACCACTGCGCCAACCGTGCCATCAATTAACTATTAATTAGTGCTTGCCCAGAGAAGCTAAACAAACTGACTCTATCAGCAGTCACCATGATAAAAACACAAACAAAAAATAATGGATCGACTTTCTACCAAAAATACTGTTGGTAATCATTTTAGAAACTGTTGTAGTTTTACTAAACGCTTTGAAAGTCATTACCCGTTTATAAAAGGTCTCAGAAAATTTAACTGGCATTCGTGTGATAAGTATATGTTAGGAACACTCAGGTTATTTTAATCCACCCTTGACGGAGATGACGCTTAAATCCTTCGGCAACTATTCTAGATCTATGTAGTCCTCTCAGACTGAATATAAAATAGTATTTTAGGAACTTGCTCATCATAAAAGTGCGACGTAGAAAGAGAGGGAACTCTACAGTATCGACCTGTCCACTCGCTTTTCGTTTTTTTTTATTTTTCGCGGCTCTCGACTCGTTCATCGACGTTTTTAAATTGCAATGGGGTTGCCATTTGCATTCCTTTTCATGCCATTGCTAGGGGATGGAACGATATACGAATGAATTTGTGGCCAGACGCTTGTTTATTAAAAATACCTACATTTCATTTGTCTGCGCACATTTTTCAAGGAGAGGGGACTTAGGGAAGCCCCAGGCAATATTCACCCTTCAAAACCAGACTCAATTACACCATAGGTCCCAACATAATTGATACATACTGCATGTGTCTTTGTGCTTCGTTCGAAAAACACGTTTTTAGTGGTTAACCTTGCTTTTATAGTTATTAGGTAAACGGTTCAGCAAAACTAGATGGAGGAAAATGAATTGGATAATTTTAAAATTGTAAGCGGTGAGTCGAGATAATAGTGTTCGCTACTAGTCATATTATGCTGTGCTTACTTCAGTGGTATCGATTAGCTTTGCCACATAATATTGGTACGTGTTAAGCTCTAAGAGCGAGCTTCAACTACAACTTCACGTGTTGAAGAGTTTCTCCGCACTTTCAGACTAGAATAGAATCAATCTGAGGACGTCTACGACGATAAAACCCTACGTCATGCCCTTTCATAAGCCAATGTAATACTTACTTCATAGTTAACAAAGTTCATTTTTCGCTGAAACAAAAGCCAGACAATCGACAGGGCTTGGGGGAGACGTGTAATCGTTATTCAAACTGGCAGACTAGTATTTCCGAGCTTAGTGCGCATGCGTGCGATCGCAGCGCTTAATAGGTCACGGCCTCACAGTCTGCACTGGAAGCCGGCTACAGGGATATACTTAGAACGACACGCCATTTTAACAAAAAGAAAATACATTTGCGTTCAACGTTAAAACGTTAAAAGTTAAAGTAACGCTATGAAAGTGTACCTCTGTGAAAGTGTGCGTTCCGAAACGAGTGGCCGAGAGAATCGCCCGGTCCCCTTCCGCGGACCATCGGCGCTCCGGCCGCTCCGAAAATAATCGACGCAATCTGTTTTTACAGTATTGAAACGATTTTTTATGCTATAAGGAGACTGGGACGTGCCTACGACGCCGTGTGGCCGCGACACACTCGCTTATATCAAAATAATGTGATACAAATGTGACCGTGCCTACGTGGACCGGCGGCGATGACTCACGCTCACAATAGTGTTTCAGTGGACTGGGGACACTGTCCCACGGGATCTTTTGTATAATTGTGTACGTATATCCAGTTAAAAGTGACTTCTTTGTGTAGTTACCGGTGTACAATAAAACCGGCGCTGCGTTGCGCTGCGCCGGCCGGCCATGCTGTGTGCGGTCGCGGTCACCATTCATAGCGATTTTCGTTGCGTTACACCGAGGGCCGCTTCCGGCCCGTGAGGCGAGCTCAACAAGCGTTCGACACTTACGATCCACCTCGCATTTAGTTAACATATGGCAACCGGCCGGCTGAAGGTCGCGCGGCTCACGTCACCCCTAACATAAGGTAAACGCGGTCGGGCGTGTGCGCGCAAAACGTAAACACTGGCCGGCGAATGCACCGAAAAAACTCGCGCGCTATGATGTCACCGTGCAAACATTAGAACGTGGAATTTAAAATTAGATGCGTCCAGCGAATCTATCGAGATCGGTTCATTGAGCGACGGGCGGGCGACGCGAGCGGAGCGCCGCGAGCGAACGAGCACGAACGACGAGGTAGCGTAGCGCCGCCGCGGCGACCTTGCACCGTCACGGGCGCAGCGTCACGCCGCGCCGGATTATTTTCGTCGCGTTTTGGCACCTACACCTCACGCGCGCTCTCTAAACCACAATCCCGTGCCGTTCGGTGCGAACTGTACGCTTTAATATCGCTTTTATTATTTTGCAGATTGCGACAGACTCTTGCGGCGCGGCTTGCGGAGATCGACGACATTGTGTCCGAATTCGATCGCGTGTCGGAGAGAATCGACGAGCTCCGGCAGCAAATAGAAGTGTTGACAGCGAAAGTTAGGACTTTCTACGTGTTCGGCGAAGACGAAGCGGACAGTGTACGCGCGCTGACCAAAGAAGTTTCGGACTTGGTGGAGCGCACTAAGAACTTCACGGAGGAGAGCAGGAAGCGATACGGAGGATCAGCGCCGGCGGACGTCGCCCAGGAGCTGTCCTCTCTAGAACTATCCTCTGAGGCGCTGGCAGCAGCCATGGAAGAAAAGGAGAGGGAATGGAAGCGTGCGCGCACGGCGCGCTCCGAGTACGCCACTGATGTAGAAGATGTGCAAGCTTGGGTTCGCGCTGCCGAACTCACAGCGAGGGATCGCACCCTGGCGCCGGAGCCCTACCGGGAGCGCCTGGTCGCCACCCGGGCTGAGGTGCCGAACGTAGCCGACCGAGTGGAGAGACTGACGCGCAACGCGCGCGCTATTGTAGAGGGCAGCCGCGACGCCAACGAGCGCCAGCTGGTGCAGTCCACGGTGACGGCGCTGTCGGAGCAGTTCGCGGCCGTGTGCAGCGAGCTGGAGGCCCGACAGGGCGCCGTGGAGGACGCCTGCGACGCTGTCGCGCGCTTCCTCACTCTACTGGAGAAAGTCCTACTTTGGGTTGAGACACAGCGAGCATTCCTTGCGCGGCCACTCCCATTGGCCGACTTGCAGGAGGCGCAACAGAAACAGACTGAATATGGGGTATGTGCCGACAGTCAGAGATTTAATTATCATGTGCGAACGTTTATTAAAATATTTTTATGTTTTCAGAATGCGCTCAAGAGCTGTAAGCAGCAAGCCAAGAACTTAGCGGATATGGCTAAGGAGATTGAGGCAATCGAACGGGTAACCAGCCCGGGAGACTTGCCTTCTAGGCTAGAAGCAGCAGAGAACGCGACCGTTGACGTCGAAAAGAGATTAGCGAAGACAGTCAGTACAACTAATGACTATGCCGCCGAGTATAACATGAACCGAATACTAACAGCAATACTAATAAACTTTATATTTTTACAGAACGGTCTACTACAGGAACTAGCTGAAGAATGGGAGCGATGCGAAAAAAAATTAAAGGATGTCGGGCACTGGCTCGAAGCGACCGCAAGGACGCTTGAGACGCCCCAGAATGCAAAGAAACCACTCAGGGATCGTCTCGCCCTAAGGGAAAAATTGATAAATGATATCTCCACGCAAAAGACGAAGATCTCATATGCAGTGGAAAAACTCAACGTGAGTCGACATCGTCGAATTTATGTTTTCGTTGTTGGGTCATAGGTGCAGCGCGGCATTACCATCTCCTCGTGACGTCGCGCTAATACGTGTGTGTGCACAGGTACACTTCGGGCCGGACGGCGTGGCGGCGCAGTCCGTGGGCCCGGAGGCCGTGGAGGCCGCAGCGCGCGGGCTGGCGGCCGCGCTGGACGCGCTGGCGCAGCAGACGGGCGCGCAGGCCGCGGGGCTGGCGCGCGCGCTGGCGCAGGTGGACGCGTACTGCGCCGACGTGGCGCGGCTGCGCGCGCAGCTGCTGACGGCCGAGCAGGCGCTGCGCCACGCCGCGCAGCCCAACTACTCGCCGCGCGAGCCCGAGCGCGCGCACCGCACGCAGCAGGTAAGCTCCGCGCCCGCACTCACCCCGCGCGTAGGTGGCTAGCGAGTATTCTAGTTTTGTTTATCCGACCTGGAGGCTCTCAGGGCGACAGGCAGGTGGCGGGCACGCTTCATCTCACCTGCGAGCCCCAAAGCTCGATCATCTTTTATTTATCTTATGTTTTCTTTTTGTCACCCTCCTCCTCACCCTCCCCGCTACTAACACGTCGAACTGATATCCTCCGCTAGGAGTGTCGCGAGCGCGTCAAGTCGCTCCAGAGCAAGATTCAGGCGCGTAACGAGCGAGTGAAGCTCCTGGTGCAGCGCGGCAGTCCCGATGCCGAGCCGCTGCGAGACGCGTAGTCACCCGCGATCATCCGCGTTTAGTTCATAAGTCGATTCCTTGTCATCTCGTCCCTGTAATTTTTATAAGCATATAATACGAAACGTTAAATATACGAGACGCATCGCAGCCACCGTCTTTTCCTTTCGCTCAACCTCTCATCACGTCCGTCCGATCGTCTGAGAGACACCCTTGTAAATCATGTGTTTGTCCGTACTTGCGTATCAGGAGGTCGCCCGGCGAATCGAAGAGCTGACCGGAGCGATCTACGCGCTGGACCCGTACTTCGTGATGCCGGCGACCGACGAGCACGCCGCCACTCTGAGCATGCTCGCCACGAGCGCGGCGCATGCGCGCTCGGCCCGGCGCGCGCGCTCGCCCGCTCGCCGAGCGCGCCTGGCCCCGCCCGCCGCCCCGGGCCCCGCACGCGCCCGCTCGCCCTGCTGGGCCCCGGGCGGCATCACCTACGCCGAGATAGTCAAAGGCTCCGGCTCCCGCTCTAGCTCCCGCGGCTCCCGCGCCGACTCCCCCGCCCCGCCCGACCGCGTGGAAGTGCCCGCGGAACCGTGTGTGCTCAGTGAGAGAGTCGACGATGTCGACGCAGTGTCGCGCAGTGACACCCGTGTTAGCGAGTCTATCAGTGTCAGTGAGCCTTATGGCGGTGACGTGATTGTTTACTATGATGACTATGTCCCGCGTGCGGAACCTGAACCAGTTCCTGAATATTATGCGGAACCCCCAGTGGAATACCGGGAGATGCCAATTGACGTACCGGCACCCGTGTATCGCGAATCACCTGTATATCAGGAATCGCCCGTATATCGGGAGTCGCCCGTATATCGAGAATCACCCGTGTATCGGGAATCGCCCGTGTATCCGGAATCCCCCGTGTATCAGGAATCAACCGTGTATCAGGAGTCAACCGTGTATCAGGAATCCCCCGAGTCACCCAAGAAGATACCTGATCAACCAATGAGGGAACTACAGAATATAGAATCAGAAACGTCAGTAAGGGCTTTTAGCCCGACTCCGAAACAGCGTTCGCACGAACTATCTTATGCGGAAATATTAGCTCTCGGGCTACGCAAGCAACCGCGTACTCATAGCGTAACGTCCTTACCGAAACCACAAGTGGCACATGTAGAGCTGGTCAAGGAGATCGTAGTAGAATGCGTTGAGAGATCTCCACCGATTCAGCAATATGAATCGAAAGTTGAGAAGATTGAACCGCCGAGGTTCAAACCCGATAGACCCGAAAGGCCGGAAAAAACGAGTAGACTAGAAAGGCCCGAACGACCGCCTCCTAGAAGTAGATCAAGGGAAATGCCCAGACAGAGGCGTGGGCCAGAGAAGCGTCCTACGAAAGCGCATGACGTTCAAGCGATGAAAAAGAAAAAGACGATGAAAAAGGTCATGGAAGTTCAGGACTTTGATGAACTTGAACAACCCGTAGAAATAGAACTCACACCTATAAGGGAAACACTGGTTAAAGCTGCGACAGTGGAGCCAACTGTAGAAGTTGGTTACAAAGAAGTCACTAAAAAGTTACAGCACAGTGCTACAGTCGTAGAGACTGTCACTGAGCTTGTAGTAGAATTGTCAGACCCTGAAACAGAGATTGAACAAAAAAAACCTAAGAAAAAGCAAAAACCTAAAAAGCCTAGATCACCTGAAGATGAGATACTAAAAGCTATTAAAGAAATCGAAGAGCTAGAAAGAAAGAAGAAAAAGTCAAAAGAACCTCGCGATAAGAGCAAGGACAGCATTACTGAGGTCGTAACAGTGGAAACTCCGAAGGAGTCCGAAGCGATTGAATTGAAAAAACATACTAAAGAAACAGATGCACAAATTAAATCTAAGAAAAAGAAAGGTCACAAAGAATCACCTATTAAAACTACAGATGTTAATACTGAGTTCATCACTGTTGAGTCTACCGCTTCAGTTGAATCAGCAACAAAGCAAACTAAACCTAAGAAAAAGAAGAGTCAAAAGCAAGCTTCTTTAGATAAATCAGAGCGTAGTTCTGTTGGAAGTATCACTGATGTCATTTGTGTTGTTGACTCTAGCAAGAGTACGGAAACACCCGTTGAAACAAAATCTCTAGTACCAGAAGTTGTTTCACAAGTTGTAGAATACGTTTCTCAACCGGAACTGGTACCAGAAGAAAATCAACAGGCTTTGCCGGTTGATGACTTGTCTGAGGAGAGGATTATTAAAACTCTAGACGAATTGCAAACAGATAGTTCTGAAATTATTTCTACAATAACTTCCAATGTAACGAAACATGTAGAGTACACAAATGTTTTTGAAACATTAACTACATCTCTAGAGACAACTCGTGAGAAGAGTTTTGATTTTGAAAGTAAACCATTGCTCATCGAGACTGTGACGGAACTCAATTCGTCAAAACCTGTTGTTGAAACAAAACAAGAACATGAGCAGACTCCTGATAATAATGAAAACTATAATGCTGTCACTGAAACCATTACATCCGTAACTGAAATAATTGACACTCAGGAGAAACAAGACGTTGAAGATGTTACAGAAGTTAAACAGTCAGAACTACTGTCAGTGCAAGAACAAACGCCTAAATTAGTAGAACAAACTAACAAGAAAGCTTCTAAAAATAAAAAGAAAAAGGGTAAAACACCACCAGTAGTTGATGTTGTTTCAGAATTTATTTTTAATGAATCTGAACACATTCAACGGGAACAAAAACAAACAGGAAACTTACAATTGGAAGTTAAACTGGAACCTGAACAATCGTCACAGATAGCACCAGAAATATCAAGCCCATCTAAGCAATCTAAGGCAGTAGAGCTACAGCCCATACCCTTTCAATTGGCACCTATACAGTCAGAACAAATTCAGCTAGATCAACAACAGTCAGAAATAGCGCAACCTGAACACTCTGAACAAACAGACAATGTACTGTTAGATATACAAACAAAAGCAGTAGAGCAAGAACAATTACAGGCTTTAGAAGTACAACCAGACCCTTGTGAACTGCCTTTGCAGGCTGACTCCCTGTGCCTAGCAACAGTACAATTTGAAGAAACACAGCCCAAACCTGATCAGCCAGAATCGGTACAAACAGAACAAGTATCTTTTAAGTCGATGCAAGATGAGGTCAAAACTATTGAAATGTCATCTAAAAATAAGAAGAAAAAGAAACAAAAGAAACATGAAAATACTCCTGAAACAGTAGTTTTTGAAGCTAGAGAAACTGTTGAAATTATTGAAGAAGACATTAAGACAACACCTATAGAGCCTGTTGTAGCAGAAATACCTAACTTAGTTGAACAAGTTGAGGAGCCAAAACCATCAAAGAAAAAGAAATTTAAAAAGAGCAAACATACTGAAGTTATAGAAGACACAAATGAAAAGATGGTGGTCGCACAACAAGAAATTGAGCAGCCTACTAAAGCGATTGAGAGCAGCCCTAAGGAAACTGAGGAATTGCTACCTCTTGAGGAGACAAAACGATCCAAAAAGAAGTCTAAATCTAAATCTAAGCAGGAAATCGTTGTCAAACAAGTATCAGTAGAAAGCGTTCCTGAGCAAGAGTTGCCTGTTACGGAACCTGAGCAACCTGTGGAAGAAACTAAACCAGACGAACCTGCCTTCGAGGAAGTCAAATCGCATAAGAAGAGGAAATCTAAAAAACAAAAGATTGATGATGATGACATCGAGAAGGCGCTTAAAGAGATTGAGCGTACTGAAGGAAATAAAAAGAAACCAAAGGACAAGACGTCAAAACCTAAAATCAAACAAGATCAACCGAAGTCAGTAATAGCTGAGGCCAAAGTTGCTCAACAAGAAATTTACAAGGGTTTCACCTCAAAGCAGGTGGAACATGATATATCACCTGAAGAAGACGAAAACGTTCAACCAATTGAACACATTGACTGGAACGCTATGCTCGAAGAAGATGAGGGTGTAACTGAAACCCCTTTCGAGCCAATCAGTAAACCCGCATCAAACTTAACTACTACTGAAACTACGTACGTTGCTAACCAAGTAACCATACTGCAAGAAACGAATACAATACTAGGGCAAGAACGTACAGTTAGTAAAGTTGAGTCTTCTACAGAAAAAGCTGCTCTTCCTGAAAAGTCTACTAAGCCTACTTCGGAAAATGTCAAAGATAAGAATGTAATTAACGAAGAAGATAAAAAAGTAGTAACACCTGTCTCAAGTACATCTAACGAACAGAACAATAATGATAAGTTCTTCTCACCTGATGTGTTGAAAGAGGGATCGTACAATATCGTTGAAGAAATAACTCATTATGAACCTATTACTCAAGATGCTGAAACCCGTACTATATACCTAATAACACACGAAGAGAAAAAACTACCACCAATTAGGACTGTCAAAGTATTTAGCAGTAAGAGTAACTCGTTAGAAGAACCTCAATCTGTTGGAGAAAACGTAATTTTAAGCGTAGAAACGATAGATAACAAAATCACTGATGAAAAGTCTTCCATTACTGTTAGTGATAATATTTTAGACAGTAAGATAACAACAGATAAGGTTATTGATCAAGAAAATGTATCCGTTGCTACCATTGAAAATAGCAAAACTGGACATAAATCTGACCACATGTCAATTGAAACTGCTGACATTTTAAAAGACACTACTGTTGAAAGTATAACATTGACAAGTTCAAAACTGATAACTACACAAAGTGTAGCGAATATTGTTACTGAAGTTACGACTACAGAAACTGTAGAAAGCAAATCCGTTGACCAGGAAGAACACATTGAAGAAATTGAGACATCAAAGTCAGCCGAACTTGATGAATTGAATAAACCAGAAAAAACACTTACTGAAGAGGATTTGTCTGACATAATCGAAGAAGCCATTTTTGGTTCAGTACAAGATCGGAACAGAACGCCTGCTGAAAAGAAGAACAAGGAGAAATATTCCAACATTCCTTATCAAGAACTAGTCAACGACGTCAAGACATACTCGGAAAATTTGGATACTTATAAGTTAGATTATGATTATTCCCAGTTAATGTTGAGCGAACGAGAGTCTCAGTCTACACAACACAATGAAGCCATTTTAACACAAGAAGCAAAACTGCCTGTACATGCAATCGCAGCTAGCGAACTTGTGTCTGAAGTAGAACCTGAAGAAGTTTCCCTTGTAAAGGAAGAACCATCATCTGACAATACAAAAGAAATAAGTGAAAATTTACCAGTAACTCAATCGTCACAAGACAAACTTCAAGAAATATTGCTTAAAACTTTTGATAAGGAGACACCTACAAAAACTGATACTCAACAAATTATTGACTTTATCACATCAGAGAGCTTTGTACTCAAACCTGTTGACGAAATTGATGCTTCTATACTAAGCACTCATACAATTGTTGAGACTAACATTGTCTTTAGTCCTGATCAACTAAAATTGGAGCCTGAAATATTAGACAAGCAACTAATTTTTATCCAACCAGCAAATCCTGAGAAATCTGCTGAACCAAAAGACCTTTTACTTGTATCTTCAGATAATAAAGAAGCGCCGAGTATTAGTTACCATGAAATTAAAGACGCTGAAACTATTTTAGCGTCACAGGTTTCTAAAGAATCGGCTGAAAATATAGAAACAGTTTCGCCTTTGCGTGTCTCTGAAACCGTTTCAAAAACTGAAGGTGCAAGTGAGGCTCAAGATAGTTCAGTAAAACCTGAACCTGATCCGTCAACCAAAACAGAAGAAGTTGTTGTTAAAATCGAACAAAATAATAGAGTGTCTATCGTTAAAGAAGAAGCACCTAGAATAAGTTACCATGAAATCAGAGACGCTGAAATAATCTTTGCCTCACAATTGAAACCGAACGAAAATTCAAACGCTTCAAACGTCGAACCTGACAAACTTGAAGTTATTGCACCTAGTCAACAACTCGAACCAGAAGATGCTCAACTCACAGATAAGATCGATATTACACAAGTAATTGAAAAAGAGAAGCCAGTTTCAGCACAAGATAGTCTCCTACAAGCTCTTGATAGAACTATTACAACAATGGTCAAAAATGTCACTGAGCATACTGTTGATTTGATTGCTAGCGAAAGCACAGTTGCAAAATCTAACGAACCAATAGCACACACGGTTAATGAAAAGGAGCCAACTTCTTTAGTAGATAGTAAACTCTCTGAGGTTGAAAAACGGCCATTGTCTCATGAAAATTTACCACGTCATAGCTATCACGAGATCGTTGACGCAGAAAGACGTCTTGCACAGTCAAAGACTGAACAATCAATTAAAGCGGAAATTATTAATGAAATAATAACTGAAAACAAGGAACCAGCAATTGAGGGAATAAAAACGGAAAGCATTACTTCTAAAATAGTTAAAACTGTTCAAACTGAAGAAACTGACGCACCAATTGCTAAAACTCCTAAAGATGTACCACCAGAACTTGCAAGCGAAGTACCAACTGTAAGCTATCAAGAAATATCTGATGCTGAAAAGCGCTTGGCTACCAAAGTGGATAAAACAGAAGTACTAGTAACAGAAGAAGTTATTAAAACCCTTGCTAAAGAAACTGTTACTACTGAAAGTAACGTTCAAAGCTTTGTGACTGTTGAAACGGTCAAGGAGCCTGAACCTAAGATATTTGAAACACCTCGAATCAGTTATCATGAAATTTCTGATGCGGAATATCTGTTGGCTACAATTGTAACTAAGTCAAGAGAAACAAGCAAGGAACCTTCTCTAGAAATAGAAGATAAACCCGAACCAGTTAAAGTAGAACAACTACCAGAAGAAAATATTCCTTTGGTTCCGGTTACAGTTGACCTGATTCCAGAAATAGAGCAAAATGTTGGTAACCACATAAGACATAATGATGTACCTGTGACTAATGGTGAAATCGAAAACGCAGTACAAGTGACTCCAGAGCCCGAACCGGTCAGACAAACGATTTTCGAAGTACCAAGATTCAGTTATCAAGAGATAAGTGATGCTGAAAGTGTGCTGGCGTCTTCAAGAGTTTCTGTCCAAGAATTAGAAGTGTCTGCTGAAGTGGTTGATACCGCTCTACTAACAGGGACTATATCGGCAAGTACCCTTGAGCCCGTTGAAGAAAAAGCTGCTGATATAACCGAAAACGTTAAAGAAGAACAAAAGTCGCCAGTCGTAGAACCTGTTTTTGAACCACCACGACACAGTTATCATGAAATACAAGATGCTGAATGTGTTTTAGCATCCACAAAAAAAAATGTAGATGAAAGTCCTGAAAAAATAATGGTATCTCCAGTTGATAAAATTACGCCCGAACAATCAAACACTGAAGAAACTTTAAAATCATCTGTTGAAAAATTAACTGCCACACACGTTGAAGAAGCATTACTACAAATTGTTAGCAACAAAAAAATAACTACAGCTGCAGCAGACACAGAACTTAGTATCGATTTAAATACCAGTGAAAGTATTGTAACAGAGCCTCTACAAAATATACAACAACGTGTAGAACTCCCGTCTGCACTTCAAAAGGCTTCATTGGAAAAGATTGAACAGTCATTTGAAGTAGATGATCTTAGTAATACCCCAATATCTGTAGTTTACGGGAGTACTGGTGTTGGGACACCTACGCTGGAACTTAAGGTGCCAGTGTTTGAAAGTCAAGTCAAGAAATCTGTCCCGACAGAGGTTCCCCAAGTAGAAGACATTACTAATGTAGAAGTTCAAACTGCTCATGATGAAGGTTCAATTGAAGACGATACATTTGAAATCATTGAACACAGTGAAGTTACAGATATTGTTAGTGATGTAAATGTTACTGGACCAAAGGAAATCTTATCGCATACATCTGCAGCTGATTCTATAGTTACTAAAGTGTCAACACAAATTACAGAAACGGTTACGGAAATTACGTCTACTCACAGTGATTTTACTACAGGAGAACCACGGTCTATAACTCCTAAAACTAGTGATGACCATGCAGTAGTCAAAGGCCTCATCGAAGAAGCACTTCAAGAACCTGAATCACCAGCTGTTATTTCTGCTACTGCCGTTGTTACCAGAACAAAACCAGCTTACGAAACTTTTGTTATTGACGATCTTAATGAAAGTCTTGTGCCTGTGGTATTCGGTGATATTAAGGACATTGAACGCTCTATTAAATACAAGAAGCAAGAACTTCTGTTACAAACTGAGCCTATTCAACCTGCAAGTTCTGAAAAAGAACTCGTTGACGAAGTTGCGGTGACTGGAGAGTGTCCGTCTCCCTTAGAAGATATAGAAATAGTTGAAACAACGGAAGATTTTACTATACCCCATCCTAGTGAATATGTAGAGTTAGGTCCTACGGCTGATCTAGAGCTCGATGCTAAGCCTGATACTATCTCGGCGGACACACACACTGAAGTTTTTGAATCGGTTATAAACCTACCTGAACTTGAAACAATTAAACACCCTGATATGGATACGCATAAACCTGCCGACTTAAAAACGGAAAATATAGTTTTAGTTGATAATAGGGAAACACAACTAACAAAAACTGAAACTGTTAGCCGTGTAGAGAAATCTCCTATACATAGCTTGCATGACCTCCTTCCCGAAATTGACTCCATCCCTGAATTTAAACCCTCTTATTCGAACACTGTATTGTATTCAAAATTGTCGGCTGATGCACCTGAGTTTACACCTTCTTATATGTATCAGACTGTAACTACTGTGTCTGAGAGTAGATCCGATGTAGTCGAAGATGCACCTGCACTTATTTCTATGGATGAAGAAACTATCGAAGTCTTCACAGAGGAGCCAAACGTACCGCAAATATCGTATTCTAAAGTATTGCAAACTAAGAAAGAAAAAGCTGAAATACCGCAACCATCAGCCCCACTTGAAAAAGCATTGGAAACCGCAGTACCCATAGAAGAAGTACATGAAGAACATGTTGAAGCTAAAACTAAAAAAAGTAAAAAGAAGAAGAAGAAGGAAAGAGATGATAAGAGGGAAGCTGCGTTAGTCAAAACTACTGAAGCTGTGTCATTGGCAGTAGCTGCACCTTCTGTATCCGAAGTAACTGCAGTTTTACCAGAACCAGTCAATGTATGGGCCAAAGCTGCCGAGGAAGGCAAATCATATGCTGATGTCTTAGCCGAAGGTCTAGCTCAAGAACAAAAGGAATTTATACAGCTAGTTGTGGAGAAGCCAAAAGAAAAAGAAATACTAGAACAAAATAAAACAAGAAAAGAAAAACTACAAGAGATTGAGAAAGTAGAAAGAGCACCAGTGATGCAACCTGCTTATGATATTCAAGAATTTGTAGGTACCACAAATACAGTAACAGAAAATGATAGCAACATTGGATCTTGGGCTAAGATAGTAGCCAAACGATCATCACCTGAAAGAATACAGAAAGAAGTAGAAAAACTGCAGGAATCACAAACTCCCGTGCATGTTTCGTCCAAAGCCCCAGTGATCCTTGTGGACGAATCAGATAACGATCCTCACAAACCTGACCTGGAAGTGGACGCTGAGGGATTCATCACTGTGGAAAGAAGTAGAAGATCTAGGTCCAAATCTAGAGAAGCACGTTCACAATCAGGCATATCGCAAAAACGTGAAACTCGTGAAAAGTCGGAGAATAGATTTGAACCATTGACTACCACTCTCAAACCAGAAGATGCCGAATCCACTCAAAGCCCTTCAGAAGATGAAAAACCAATTAAGAAACCGAGTAGAAAAAGTCGCAGCTCTAAATCAAAGGAAAAGGAAACGAAACCTAAAACTACGGCAGTAGCTCCAAGCACATCTGATGAAGATAAACAACCGCCTAAGAAAGATAAAAAGAAACGCTCGTCTAAGTCAAAAGACAAGGTTATCAAACCTGTGGAGGAAAAGAAAGAAACCGCTAAAGAAGTCGTAATCCCAGAACCACCAAAGGTGAAAGAGAAGGAAGAAGAGCAAATAACTCACTCACCTGTTCAATCGGAACCTAAAAAGAAGAGTAAGAAGAAGAAGAAAGATAAGAAACCCGTAGAAGTTACTGAGGCTAATGACACCTTGTCTCCTGTAGAAGTTACTTCCTCTGAAAAGGAAATCGTCGCAATACCTACAAAACTCCAGCCAAAGAAGATTGAAACTCCCATTTCAACACCTGAATCTGTTCAAACACCTATAAAGGATAGAGTATTTACAGAAGCTCAATTCTGGAAAATGGACCCCGGCAATTTATCTGAAATAATTTCTGTAGAAATACAACACACGCCTACGGCCACATATAAAATAGATATGAAAGAGGATGTACCGACTGAAGAACGATTTATAAAATCTGATGAACTATCTGAAGATGTAGAGCCAATCCAATCAACTGCCAAGTTCATCACTGAAGAAATATCATCTGTTGAAACTCAGGCTCAAGAGCAGGACATGATTGCTGAAGATCAGTCACTAGAGAGCAAAATGGCTGACTTGCAACGAGAAATTGAGGAAATGTTGTTACCGGAAAACGATTCGTCACTCAGTGATAGTTCACCTAAAGAACTGACTACTGATACCCAAACTTCTATTGACTACCAGTATGATGAGCTACTGGATAATATGACTCCATCACTTGCTAGTCCTGAACCTGATGGCTTAGAACCTAAGTCAATTGAAGAGCCAGTGCCGGGACCGCCGTCAGAAAATAAATTCTCTAAAAATGATGAAGAACTTGATGATAAACATATTAGCATGAGCATGATTGACTCACTATTAGATGATACCGAACCTTTATCTATGACTGAAACTCATTCCTTGGAGCATTCGGAAAATTTTCTAGTCACTCAAGAAGAAGATTATACTCCCAAAGACTTTAGTTTAACTGATACTCAAGTAGAAACTAGTATCGCACCACCAGAACAAATTAAAGTTGTATCGAAAGAAGTTCTGGACCATATAATTAAGCAAACGTTGGCTAAACAAGATACAAGTGTTATCCAAGTTAAAGAAACAACAACTATCACCAAAACTAACAAATTGGAAGACAAACCGACTCGTGAACTCGTGTTGGAAAAACCAGCCACCAAAAATGAAATAGTTGAGAAAACAGAGTCAAAAGAAAATCGTGAAAATAAATCCCCAGCCCAGGCTCCTGCATTTATTGAATCAGAAGTTACTCAGACAGCTATTCAAAAAGTTGATGAACTGAAAAAGACAGTGATTTCATTTATTGAAACTGAGAAGTCACCGGAAGAACGAGTCCCATCGGATGTAACAAAAGCGCCATCGCAAGAAGAAAAATTACAAGACCTTATAAAGTATACAGAACCAAGCATCACCGAAAAAGATTCAGTTAGAGTCGATATTGTATCTAATGTCCCACTTTCTAACATTGATACCATTACTAACAATCTCACGAACCTAAAAGCGGATAACTTTTGGACGGACAAACACAATATTCATGATGCGGAATTACTATTAATAGAACGTAAATCTGTTGAAAAAACGATTACACCTGTAGACACTGATAAACTTCATGTAGACGAAGGCATTAGCGTTGTAGAAAACCTTATCAATGACAATTCATTTTGGCCTGAAAAACACTTATATCACGACGCTGAATGCCAATACTTCCTTTTATTGGCTCGTAAAACTAAAATACCTACTAATGACACCACGGAAATAGAAGTTAAAGATCAAAACGATAAGGATAGAGATCAGGGCGGTAGCTCTGGTCATTCTTCTGAAGGTGAAGAGCCAAAAGATCCATCTGGTTCACCTTTATATGACCCCGATTACATGTCCATGGACCTACCCGGTGGAATGTGTAGTTGGAAAGACAAATCTTCATACCTGAGCGTCGAAACACCTGTTGTTGATGACGTTATGGACGAGCCTGTGTTTAGGGAGGATATACTAACCACCCTGCCCATAGCACCAGCCCCATCCTCATCCAAACAGGAGCCGGAGGAGACGCCACTGAGGACCGCAAAGGTGACTGACCGACAGTCGTATTGTACGATTTTTAAATTTCTACTCTATGTTTGGCATGATATAATTACTAAATTCTTAATTTCACATATTACAAAGCTCTGTATTGTGATGTATTTAGCCACGCCGCAGCTCGTCTTGTAGTGCCACATTTTGGCATGCACTGTAAATTATTACAGTAGTATAGTGACGCATTTTATTAGTCGTTAATTTTTGTATTGTGTGAATTATAATGCTCTAGTCATCTCTAGTCAGATTTGAACTTTTTCTAGTCTTTGTCAGTCATCTGATATTTTATTGTAATAAACCTTAAAAATAACGTGCATTGTTTTATTTACAAATGATGATAGTTTTATTTTTTATTATTTCTGATGATCAGTGTATACCCCCGTCAAAATTTGGCCACTACGAGACGATAGACTGTTGCCGCTTAAATGAGACAAGTTTTTATAGAGAGTCTGTATTTGGGCATTGAAAGTTGATGAAAACTGCTACCCAGAGCACACGAGACTCCCAAGTCTGCAATCTTAGTAATTTACAAAGAACTTTGGCAAAGTCTGCAATTTAATTTGAAAGTTTTGCTAAGGTCAGTCAAACTTTTTGCTACATTTTGAATTTCAGTAGTTTAGTTTTGCAAGACTTTTTATTCCAAAATTTTAATGAATGGTAATTTTCAAGTTATTTTATCTGTATTGTTTTGAATGTCTTGTTGAAGTATATAAAAGCATCCAGTCATTCTAAAATTAAACCGGAATTGATAATGGATTATCCATATTTCAAGTATTCTGTACCGTACCCACGCCAAGCTTATCGGTGTGAATGCCACACGCTTCACCACGCTGCTATTGACAATTAAAACTAACATTAATTGGTAGTCTAGGAGGAATTAGATTGTTTCTATTTGGTTCTTATTCTTTTTATTTTAAAATCAATCCAAATCTTCTAATTACATCCTCCATTACTGCCAGATCTTTTCAAAATTGTACAACACTTTCCAAATCTTTTGCTTTGAAGAATGTTTTTTTCTTCCAAAACACAAATTAGCTGAATATAAAATCAGCTCTTTGGAATGGTAAACTCTTTAGCATCACGCGATCCATGGTACAGGACACTTGATATAAAGACTGACCAGCTTTTGTTTTATCGATAGTAATTGTCCCAGTTTGCAGACTTTTTAAGTTCGCATGTCATGCCAACATTGTTATGAAATAATCGATTTGTTTTTTTGTTGTTATTGTTTTGTTGTTGTATTGTGATCCTAACCTAATAGTCCATCGGAATGATCACGTGGACTGTTTGAACCCTCAATTTATGTTTTTAGATGATATGGAATCAAAAGTTTCTAATAGTATAGTCAATCATTGCAAAAATAACGTCTCATCGATTCAATGTATTTTTGGATAAACTGGGCCTAAACTTCATAAAGACGGAAATTAATTCATTAAATAAAATTCCGTCTCAAATGAAATAATAACGTAATGTTTATGTAATAAAGCTAATTTTGTTTCTGCGCTCATTCCGCAGTGTACAAGCCGTGCATAAATCCTGTCTTTATTGGTCATGAATGCTTACATACGTTTCCTCGAGTATGCTAACCCATAATTTATGTTTTGGCCGTTATCCAAAACTATTGGTCCAGAGATGTATTTAATATTGATTTACTGCCACTCGTGAACTGATAGTGCATGTTGTTTTACATTTTTAAATACTACATGCACGTTGATTGCGAATTTTATCATCCCAAGTGACGTTTTGTGAACCTCATTTAAGAATGGGCAAAATTTGTAATGTACTTATGCATATGCGTGCCAATAATTTTAGATGCAAATGAAAAAAAAAACCTGAAACTTTTGACTCCATGTCTCTATTTCACAAGAGTGATTTGCTAATCAAAGCGTGTGTTCTCAGGATGAATTATCTAACGATATAGAAACTCTGCTTGAAGAAATAAGAGATGTACAAACGCGGTTATCGGACCTGCCTGATGAGAGTTTGGAAGCCATGGAGGAAGGTCTCAGGGTAAGTCTCACTGTATATACGCCATTGATCAGAAATAACAGACCCAAATTCCTACTGACGTAGATGAAGCTAAACATAGATTCGCTATCTCGTAATACAAATTGGTTTAGAGCAGACTTTCAAACGGATGTTCATTCAAAATTGCCCACATAGCTGCCTTATAAACAAAACTAGAACTCAGTTACATGACGTTTGGAGTTGGGAGTTTAGAGATGCAGCATCAGCTGTTCATTTCACACAAGCTGTGGGTGGTGAGTGAAAGAAGTAGGTTTACACGGCGCACTGGCCGGTGCACTATCATTTGTTACAATTTTAAACATAGTTGTGACTGTTCTGTGATTGTCATTTGTTTTTTTACTGTTCTCTTCACAAGACAAAAACAAAACTGATTTTAATTATAAAATAATTCAATACATATATATCTGCGGTAATCAATTTTACCATTGTCCCAGTTTATCATCAAATAAGTGTAAACAAAACTTTTAACAAGCGCAGCGTTGTTTCTCTTATCGTAAGAGACGTGACTGATAGCTGCATACATTTGAATGTTGATCATTATATTTGAATTCTGTCATCTCTTAACAATACTATGACCTTGACAGTGAGTTAGCCCATATATTGTGATGTTTCACCAAATGATGTCACCTGCGTTACGACACCAGAGTTAATAATAATGTTAGTGTTTGGCTTCTCGCAGGGCAGTAGTAAGTGAACGAACGCAGTGCAGTCGATACGAAATTATTCGAATGAAAATTTATTTTACGATGGAATCGATTTGAGTCGATTGTTTTTTCGTGAAGTGTTTTATAGTGCTATTGTGGTTTTATTTTTGACAGGTATTTTTTATTGTTTATATATTTTGAAAGCCCTACTGTTTTTATTAATTAATTGGAAGTAGCTTCTCGGTGATCAACTAAAATTAACTTAAGGATATTCGATTTGTGAATCATAAATCTGGTCAGTTATTACCAATTATAATGGCTAAGTGGAAGCCACTTAATTTAATTTATTGAATGCGTAAATCAAATCCCATAGCACAGAGATATCTTAGACATAGCTATTTAACTTTTTGTGTGAATGGCATTTCACTGTTCATTCAACCCTATGAGGTTGTCGTCTGCTCAACCGGATAATCCAATACCTGGAGCATATGTCTGGTAACTATTTAACTCTGTACATCTGCCTGGTATAAAACAACATCTGTTTTATTGACAACACGTATAGAATCAAACCCCATTTCATTGTATGTCCAGTACACTACCGTTTCCTTTGGATCGGTCATTGTAAGTCAATCAGGACGCGGTCACGGTTCATGCAATTTATTGTCACTATCGTATTCCCCATTTATTGTGGTCAACTAAGCTTGAAATGAATGACCTGTACCTGTCTCTTCATCTGTAGAATACACTGTGGTCTAAAAAGTAGTACTCAAAGAGACTATACCAACAACTAGCTGCGCCCCGCGGTTTCAAAAAGTAGCCTGTGTAGCAGTAGCATACTAAATGTCATCTAAGTTTGTCAAGCCGTTTAAGCGTGAAAGCCGTTTAAACATAAACACACATACAAACTTTCACCTCTATAAAGTTAGTGCGGTGATAACTTATCATTGTTTCAATTTTCTATCAAGAAAATTCGTACAAGTTCTATGTTCTAACGATAGTGATCCTGTAAAATTTATTGAGAAGGCTTTGAAATCAGTATTTGTTTTAGCAATTTGTAGGAGCTCGTGGCTAAATAATAGCAGCCGCTCAGGTCGATCTTTAGGTTAAACCGCGCTTGCCTAGGTTGGTCTGTGGATGGGTGACCACCTGTTACATACCGAGTTACCTCCATGCTTCGGAAAGCACGTTAAGCTGTTGGTCTCGGCTGTCATTTGTAGATCTTTGACAGTCGTTGCAGATAGTCAGTGTCCCGAGAATTTGACAATCAGTCTTACCAAGAGGTATCGTATTACGCAGTACTAAATGGGCTATGGAGGTCGGATAGGCAGTCGCTCCATGTAAAATACTGGCATTCAGCTGCATCTGATAAGACTAGAAGCCGAGCCCGACATAGTTGGGAAGCGGCTAGGCTGATGATGATTTGTTGTAGCTGTTTGAAATGATCATTTAAATGACCAGGATTTGGCTCTTCACCTGAATCGGCGTTCGATTACTTGCATCATCATACCACTGTAGTTGACCGACATCGTTGACATTACTATGTTTGAGTAGGAGCTTGTTTACCATTCCACGCAAGTAAAGTTGTAAGAGTATTGTAAACAAGAATTGTATTTTACTATTTATTACTTCACATGGCTTGTAAAGATAATTTTATAGTTCGCTTGTAATCCCCAAGGGTTAGGCAGACCTGTTGAGGTTGTTGGAAAGAAATACCGAGGCCCCGCAACATAAAGTAGGGCAAAAGAAGGAACATGGGTGGGTTTTAGTCAGTACAAGTCTGAAACCCCCTCCCCCTACTCATTTAAAGGTTTATGTAGAGGTGTGCCTTTATTAAACCCATATTTCTCTATATAATTTGAAGACCTTTGAAATACTGGGTAAGCTTCATTCCATTTTTATTTTCATAGTTTCTAGACCAAGTGACATTGGCATTTGAGATTTGTAAATATAAACTAGACAATGTGTGCTTTAGCCAATACATTATTTGTTCATAGAACACTGTTATTCCGTGTTTTTCGTATTTTCGAAGCTGAGATTCGTACATGTTTTCCTCATACATTCTGTTACCTATGTACATTACGTACAAATCTATATTTGAATGTGAATTCTTGTTATTTCCTGCCAATATATACAATCGTCCTATAACCAGTCTTACCAAGGAACTTTGTATTAGGTACCCAGTAATATTCTTAAACAGTTGTGTTAAAATTTTGGTAAACAATCCTACTTTATCTTACTAATATTATATATGCGAATGTCCATGTATAGATGTTTGTTACTCTTTCACGTCAAAACGCCTGAACGGATTTTGGTGATATTTGTAAGTCTGGAATAACACATAGGATACTTTTTTTCGATCATCACGCGGACGAAGCCGCGGGCGCCAGCTAGTATGTTATATTTTATTCTACTCTAAAACTGTGCGTAGAGGTCACGTACACAGTCGCTCTATGTCAAATACTGCTATTCAGCTTCATCCGGTTAGACTGGAAGCCGACCCCAACATAGTTGGGAAAGGTTTAACAGATGATGGTGTACAGTAATTGGGTAGGTACATTTTTTTCTTCGCATAGGAAATCATGAAATATTTTCTCCCGTTCTAGGTGAAGCGGAAGGAAGTGTCACTTTTGTATTGACCAAAACTCATCCGTGTTCTTTCTTTTGCCTTTTGTGTACCGGGGCCGCGGTATCTCTTTCGAACAACCCTGGCACCTGGCAGGCCCCTCTGCTTTGCTGCCTTCTCTTTTAGGCGGTCATGCAACAAAGAACGCGTCATCGACATAGCAGAGTAGGTACTTAGTAATACATTAATGTTAATGGTATTGAAGCGATTCCAAGACATATCTCATCAGTTGTTGATTATAGACGTGACGGCATAGTTGCGATCATTTCCAAAAACAATGTTTCGAATTCGATTTTAGTTTGCTTCGGTCTGTTTAGTGACATCAGATCCTAAACATTTTGTTGGTCATTTGTATTTTGAGAAGGCATATTATGGTATTTGATCATTCCTAAATCAAATTTGATATCACTGTATGCCCGTAAACATTTGTCATCGCAAAATATCGGCCTATTCAGTTGTATCCGTTTAGACTGGAAGTCGGCTTCATAGACTAGGAAATCCTTACTAAATATCATAAAAGCAAAAGTGAGTTTGTCTGTTTGTTATGTCTTCATGCCTAAATAGCTTAACCGACTTTAATGAATTTTGGTACAGAGATAATTTGGACTCTGGAGACGGTCATAAACTTTTTTCGAAGTGGGATATGTGGGAGAAAGAGGGAAGAAAAGGGGAGAGAAAAAAAAAACGGCCGTCACGCGGGTTAAAGTTATCGTTAGCCCAAAGTAACTATGCCACTCGGACGAAGTCGCGGGCGGAAACTAGTATTCCATACAAAATGATAATGACCATGATATGCCTAGTATCTAGAATATTCTCACTGCTAGAACTCACACTTTATTCGTGGTGGCTTCATTTGGGAGGAACTAATCGTTTCCATTTTGTTCTTGATTCTGTCCATGAGTACCGATGAACTTTTCTTCGCCGTTTTTTAAATTTCCTATGTAAAGTTTAAAGTTATCTTAATTTCTTCAAAAAAAACAATGACATTTCGTCTGTGCTGTTGTCGTTTAGAAGAAGTTCTTAGTGTACACAACAAAGTATGTGCATTCAAAGATACTCGTTAAAAGATAATTTTAACCGTTCATCGTTAAAACTAATACGCTCTATAAACTCCGTGCCATAAAATTTACGAGTTCGCAGCTTTACCTACAGATACAAATAGTTCGGTAGACATATAGACGATCGATGAATCATATTCACCTGTTTTTCTTGCAGTTTGCATTTCTCATAAGTTGATGACTTCATATTTATGACCGCCGTTTGTCCGGTTGAGGCAACGGATTTTTAGAACCGTGTGATTTTCTTGGACTTTGTTTGTAACTAGTTGCGCCCAGCGGTTTGACTTGCGTCGTCCGTTATAAAAACAGCATACCTATATGTAGCCTAGCGTTTAGGGTATGCCTTCCGGGGTTACGGGTTGTTCAAAAGATATACCGCGGCCCCGTAAGACAAAGGGCAAAATAAGGAATATGGATCGGTTTTAGTTAGTAAAAGTCTGACACTCCCGATCTGCACAGAGCTGTATAAATCATCAATTTATTGTTTTACACCTTCCTTGTTTTGTCTTTAATCTCCGTATCCAAAGGTCGACAAAATAGTCCTTTCTAAAGTTCGACTTTGAATAAAATATGACAACATAGTTGGCGCAGTGGCTGAGCGATCGACTGCTGCGCTGCTTGTCGCGTATTCGATCCCCGCACGCAACTAATATTTGTATGGCCTACAGATATTTGTTCCGAGTCTGGCTGTTTGTGTATGTGAGTTAAAATGTTTGTAAAGGCACCCACGATACAGGAGAAATTCCTAGTGTTGGGTAACGATTAATGAAAAGACCCAACACTTCTCCTTTTAATATTCTCATTGCAATAAATATATCTATCACTGCTTACTGCCAAGGATATCATTAAGGATTCCAACCAAATACATTGTCTCATTGATGACTCTGCCGACCCCACGGGGATAGTAATGTATTATACATACAATGTGTGTTTAATTTTTATTAGCGTATGACATAATTTGTATGAGCAATAGCATGTTTTCCAGCTCACATCACGGTTAAATTTAGAAATTTTTCTTAGAAATTATGACGCCATGTTTATTTTTGGTTTATCTCTATCAATTAGTGTGCGCTATGCATTTGAGAGATGTAAGTGCGACGGTGTATTTCGCACCTTTAGTGTCTTGTTGACTTGAAAACTCGTGCGAATCCGGTACGTTCTTAAACATTTTTTTTTAATATCATTGTGAAATCCACCTTAATTGGGCCTACTAACTTATACTGCCTACTCCTTTACGCAGAGAGGAGGCCTGTGTTCCAACTGTGGGGTCATTCTATACTTATCGTTTACTAGCTGTTCCACGCGGTTTCACCCGCGCTGCTCAGCACCTGTTGGCCGTAGCGTGATGTTATATAGCCTATAGCCTTCCTCAAGAAATGGACTATCCAACACTAAAAGAATTTTCCAATTCCAACCAGTAGTCCCTGAGATTAGCGCGTTCAAACAAACAAACTCTTCAGCTTTATAATATTAGTATAGATGGATTCAGTTTGTTTTTCTACTTACTTGCCTAGCCTTTTCTCTTTTTATTGGGTCTTAGTCTTTCCTGATGCGCGGCCTAATTTTGAAGATCGTCCCATTCCATTATTTAGCCATGAACTTCTATCTGTTTATATTTAGGAAATGCCACCTTTCCAATGCAACTGGAATAAATGTTGAAGAAAATTTTGTACATGTATCTTCTCCTGAAAGTTTTTAGGTATTCATTTCTGCCCTTCAAAGTCCCAATAGCTACTTTAGTACATATGCAGCTGCCATTTGCCGCCACTTTGAAGCCACTAAACAACAAATTTAGATTTTAACTGCGTCTGTGTATTTTTTCATGTGTTTATCTTCAGTTAAACCCAGCTATAAATTGTGTAAAACGTTAATGTTTGAAAAACAACGTTGGTATTTGTTTTTCTCTAGGTCACACTACTGCCCTAAATCTGCGTAATTTTAAGTTCTCATTTGTTTTTATTTTCATAACTGTCTGACGTCGAGGATTAGTTACAAGGTTGTAGCTTAGCTTTGTTATTTTTACTTCTCTTAAGTTTCTGATCTTTCGCCTTAATATTAAACTATCAGCATGTAGCTTAAGATACTTTTCTCTACAAGACTGACCTTCTTCACTGAGTTTGTAAACTACTATTCTTTTGACAGTGCCCTTACAGGGTGAATAATTGTAACTTTTACTTCTATAACTGCTGCAATACTGATTTTGATTTGATTATCTGAAAAACTAAACGGAGGACATAATACTTGTCTTCAGCCATTTCACAACACACTTTAACACTTACTTTCACATACATTTCAGGAGGGCATCACAATTCTAGTCAAGTGCGAGGAAGCCGCCGAAATCCTCGAGTCGAAGATCATGGAGTACCGGCAGGAGTCGGAAGTGCAGTCCCTCATCAAGGAGCTGGTCGTCATGAAGGCCAGGATCCAGAAGCTGTTGACCCAGGCCAGAGACGGCATTAACATCATCCAGGTAAGAAAGGTAACTCTTACCATTTTATTTTCTGTGGGAACTAACTGGTTCGTTGCATCTTTGACATTAACAGTATTTTTTATTTATTTGTCTTTTAAGATGATGATTAAAAGAAAAGTATGGAAGAAATGTTGGACGCTTTAGATCCAGCACCAAAATAAATTAAGAAAAGAGCAGGAGATTTTTTGATAATTAACGTAGGATATACAATTATACATCCAACGTATAGATTTATTTAACGTTATGAAACTTTAATTCAATTTCATATTTAGACCTGTGACATTTTTCATAAATTACTACTAACTACTTATTTGTTAATATGTGTATAATAAGTGCATTGCTATGTTTTTAATAAAATAAATCAATCTGGTACTTGTAAATTCAACTGTAAAATTAAATATTTCAGGACGCCAAAGTGGAAGTGGCGCGTCAAGCGAAGGAGATTGAAGAACACAAACAGAAGATCGCCAAACTGGACAAGTGGCTCGAGACTATCAACAACGGCCTCAAAGAGTCCACATTGCAGTCAGAAGTTCTCACTGAAGAGGACATCGTTAGGTATATTGAAGTGTACGAGCGCTACATCAGGGAGTACGAAGAGTATGAGATTATACTAAAGTCAATAACTGTGATAAGCCAAGATGAATCTAGTCAGTCTTTGAAGGTGAGGTTGAGTGCGACGCAGAAGGCGTTAGAAGAAACGAAGCATCTAGTCATTATAGAAATAGAGAGGTTAAGGCAAGTGCTGCTGCACATAAGAACGGCACCAGAAGTGGTTGAAGACGACATTTCGCAGACTGATAGGACGATAGACTCCACGTCCATGCCCGAAGAGGTCGTGTCGCCAAGGGAAATCATCAAGGAAAAGGAACCATCAGAGAAAGTACCATCTAAACAACCCTCTGTCGAAGAAAGCGTGAAAGTTACAGTACATGAAAGTAAACCTAGTCACGAGAAGCCCGAACCAGTCCAAATCCAGGTTGTGAAAGAAACTGTGGCTATCGAAACTCAGACCGGAAAGAGTCTCATGTCGGAGCCACCGTCAGTGGCTGACAAGTCTGTGATATGCCAACCTGACACCATCGTCACTCATGACGTGGCCATTACATGCGCTCCTCCCGTAGAAATGTCAGTGCAAACTAGTGAGCCGCATTCCGAATCAAAGGAAATTCTTGAAAACATTCAAGTCAGGCAGACAATTTCCGACGGTCATGAAACCATTGAGATTGCCAGTCGACCTGTGATTAGAGAGCAAAGGCTTGACGAGAAGTCACTTCTCGTTGACGCTAACTACAAAGATGATAACTTCAGAAAAGATTCGCAATTGAATATTACACATAGCCTGCCTCAGTCATTCGAGACGGTTATGGTAGAACCTGATGAAACAACTACAGAAGTCGTAGTGGATGCCGACGGTACTAGAAGGATTATCGTAAAGAAGATAAGAAAGACCCTGGTCACTAGGCAGCAAATACTGCAAAGCCAACAACATGAATCTCATATTTTATCAAGTGATCTCCCACTCGACCAGGCATACTCTCAGATAGTGATAAGGGATGAGAAAGCCGGAACATCTACTACTTTAGAAGACGGTGGAGTACAACACATGGAATACCAGTCTTATGGAGGTCAGGTTCTGACTCGTCTACCTGGAGGTGAAGTCACTATTCAAGAGTTCACATCTAGGCCCGATATGACAATTACAATGGAAAAAGATATGGACCCTGAACAAATTCTTCTTCTAGCTGAGGGTCAAGAGCTCCCTCAAGTACAAACATCTACATCAAGTGTGACCGCTGTCGTTCAACAAGTCACTAAGAGAATTGTCAAGACTCGCAGACGTATAATACGCCGCGTCGTTATCATTGACGGCAAGGAACATGTTACTGAGGAAATAGTCGAAGAACCCGACAATGTCGAGGTCATTGAAGAACAGATCCCGAGGGTTTCCATCAATGTGCGGGAGAGAGGTGACCTTCCACCCACAGTTGATGAAGGTGATGATGATGGTAAAGGAGATCACCCTGCCCTTCCTCCTCGCAAGGATGATGATTCTTCTCAAGGCGATAAGCCAAGACATGATAAGCCAACTGGAGACAAACCTGGTGATGACAAGCCAAGCGACGACAAACCCGATGATGAGCCTGAAAATGATAATGATCAAAGTCAAAAAGTTGAAGCACCGGGTGAGTTAACCCAGGCTCAGCAACTGGAGAAAATGATGCAAGATTTCATCCAAAGAGAAAGTAGCAGTCAACGCACGCACTTTACAAAAGCTACCACTGTGCGCTCTTCACAGGAAAGAGAAAGCACTCCAGTTAAAACTGTTACAGTTTCTGAGTCCTTTGAAATTCTTCCTGATGATGATGTCCATAACCAAGAACCCGATGAAACTACCTACATCGTACAAGAACCACATGAAGGACAAACGACATATATTACTGGGGGAATTCAGCATTCAACTTTCGAATCTTCATCCACAAACGTGGCTACTGTAGTACAAAAGGTCACCAGAAAGATTACAAGAACAAGGAGACGCATCATCAAGCACATAACGATTATTGACGGAAAAGAACACGTGACAGAAGAAGTGATCGAGGAACCAGATGATGTTGAGGTCATTGAAGAGGAACCCAGAGTATCGCACAGCATCCAAACTGAAGGCGTTAAAACTAAACGAATCAGAGTTATCAAACAAGTACAGATCATTGATGGTAAAGAGCATGTTACAGAACAAATAGTTGAAGAACCCGATGATGAGTATATACCAGACTCGACTATTACAACCGAAATTGACGTTAAAATAGGTAAACCTGATGTATTGGAAGTTATTCAAGAGGATGTTACAGGTGAACAACCAAAGCTCAAGAAAATGACAACAGTGACAGTTTCACCAACACAAAAAGATACAACCGTTGTTAATGTAACTAAGAGCTTTATCGGCAGTGAAAGCGAACAGTTTGCTGACTCAAAGCCTGAAGTGATACAAATTATTCAGACACTAACTGGAGAGACTATTCCTAAACCACAAGAACAACCAAGTGATCAACCAGATACATCAGTCAAAATTGTTAGAGAAACTGTCCAGTTTATGGAACCTGACGTAACTACTGTTATAATGTCTGAACAACCAGATATGTTTTCAACAACTACAACTACAAAACATTTTACATCCCACTTCACTACTACGACGTCTACTGAATCACAGAAGGACACAAGTCTTATTGACGTCACCAAGAGTTTGATTGGCAGTGAAATTGAGCATTCGTTTGTTCCAGAAGATTCTTCAAAGACGCCTGTTGATGACAACACATTTGTCCTCAGATCTGGCCCTGACGCAACAGTGACTACTAAGACTGTTACAGTTACTGGACCAACTGAAAAATCTCAGACGATTACAACTATTACAACTTCAGAAACATCAGTTCCTGCATACACGCAGAAGAAAACTGACACGGTAATTAGTTCTACTGAAGTGCATTCTATAAAACAAACTAGTGAAGTAGACAAACCACAAATTGTAGCCCATGTGCCGAAAGACAAAGTTCCAGAACCTGAAACGGTGATGCAAATGATTCAGGAAACTGTCCAATCTACTGAACCTAAAATTACTGTTACTAAGAAAACTTCTGAAACAAGCAAAATCACTGAAATCGACAGTAGTAAACCAACTGTCACTGAAACTGTGACTATGACTGCTGTAACTAAAACTCCTGAAACGAATGGTTTTAAAGATACAAGTGTCATTGATTTAACTAAGAGCTTGATTGGTAGCGAAATGGATCATTCTGCAGTTTCTAAAATACCAGCATCCTCAATTAAAATTCTTAAGAAACTAGAAGATATTAAGGAGCCTCAGACACCCGAAGAAAAGAAAAAATTACCAGAGAAACCAGAGGAGATAAAAGAGGTGCCACAGAAACTGAAAGTGGTTAAAGATCTACCCCAAAAACCAGAAGAAAAGAAAGATATACCAGAGGAGGTAAAAGAGGTGCCACAGAAACCGGAACTGGTAAAAGAGTCACCCCAGAAACCTGAAGAAAAGAAAGATATACCAGAGAAACCAGAGGAGGTAAAAGAGGTGCCGCAGAAACTGGAAGTGGTTAAAGATCTACCCCAAAAACCAGAAGAAAAGAAAGATATACCAGAGAAACCAGAGGAGATAAAAGAGGTGCCGCAGAAACTGGAAGTGGCTAAAGACTTACCCCAAAAACCAGAAGAAATTAAGAAAATTCCAGAAAAAGAATCTAAAGTTCCCAAAGAACATGAACCAGTCAAACCGGTGGATGAAAAGCTATCAAAGGCAAAAGAATTAATACCAAAAGTAACTGTGGAAATGAAATTAACTGAACAACGCTTACCTGTCAAAGATGTTCTAATAGAGCCTAAAATAGTTGACGTTGTACCTAAACAACCAACATCACTTACTGAGGCTGCTATTGAAACTCAAAAAGACACGTCTCTTTTCGATATTACAAAGAGTTTCCTTGGAACTGAAATTGATCATTCTGCAATCCACAATACACCAGAAAAGTCTAAAAAGAAAGAAGATGTATCTGAAAAACCTAAAAAGGAAGAACCCATTTCTAAAAAACAGAAAAAAGATAAAGGCAAAAAAACAAAGAAAGATGAAACAATTCCTGAACAACTGAAGGAGGATGAGTCACCAAAACCTCAAGAGACAGTCACAGTTGAAATTGGTAAAACAGTTACTACTACAATTCATGAAGGTATTACATCGCCAACTAGTATTCATGAAACCAAACCAACAGTTGATAAACTAGTCATTAAATCACCTGAAACAGTAACAATTGTCAAAGAAACTGTTCAAACTGAACCTCTGACTATCATCACCACTGAAGACATCTTAGTTCCTGAACCAGAACTGGCTCAAGCTGTAGAAGTAACTGATGTCACCCCCGAAATACCCAAAGATACAAGTCTTATTGATCTTAACAAGAGCTTCATTGGCAGTGAGATGGATCACACCGTGGTGTCTAAGATCCCTGCTGTGTCTGTGACACGAGAAGAACTACTAGAAATGGCTGTTGAAGCTACAGAAGAGCCAGAATTGCCTGAAACTTTGTCACAGGTTAAAGAAATTGTGGATGTTGTACCTGAAGTAGTAACGACGACTAAAAAAGTGAAGGATCTAATATCGGAAACTGAGCCTAAAAAACCAAAAGCACCTGTGGAAGTACAGAAGGTTACTGAAAAGCCTTTACCAGTTGAAGATCAAAAACTTACAGAAAAAAGAAAGACACCTGAAAACCAAATTGTCTTGGAGCATAAATCTAAAGATGCTAGTGTACAACTCATAACACAGGAAATTACAGAACAGACGGGCGTAACACAGTACAACATTTCAGAACTAACTAGAGAAATGTTGGAGAAGGAAAGCATTCATACTGGTACTATTCACTCTCCAGTCAAAACTGTAGAAGAGCCTTTGGGACAAATACTATCTGATGTTCCCGAAGATATTTCGCATACTAGCATTAAAGAGGAGTCTCATGTATCTACAGGTACTGCTACAGAACCTAAAGATCCAGTACGACCCGATGAAAAGTCATCATCAGTTTACATTTCTCTTAAAGAAGAGTCGATACCAGAAAAGAAAGCAGTTGTACCTTCAGTGCCAAACGACGTAAAGCCTAAAAAATCAATCCTCAAAGAACCAGAAATAAATATTGAGACACCACAGGATATACAGAAACCTCAAGAAACACCTGTTAAGGAACCTGTGAAGGATATTGAAAAACCTCAAGAAACACCTGTTAAGGAACCTGTGAAGGATATTGAAAAACCTCAAGAACCAGTTGTTAAGGAACCTGTAAAGGATATTGAGAAACCTCAAGAAACACCTGTTAAGGAACCTGTGAAGGATATTGAAAAACCTCAAGAACCAGTTGTTAAGGAACCTGTAAAGGATATTGAGAAACCTCAAGAAACACCTGTTAAGGAACCTGTGAAGGATATTGAAAAACCTCAAGAATTAGTTGTTGAAGAATCTATTAAGGATATTGAGAAGCCTCATAAACCAATCGTCACAGAACCTAAACTGATTGAACAGACGCCCGTTCCAGTTTCCGTTGACCAAAAACAAGTATCTGTAGAAGATGGTTTCTTAAAAACTGAGACTGTCAAACAACCACAGATTGGTATTGTCGAACTGACTAAAGAACTTATCATCCAAGAAGGTTCGGATAAGTATGAACAAACTCCGAAAATCCCCGAAACAGTCAAGATTGGGTTTGAAAACATCACCAGCCAAATAACTACTGAAAAGGCACCAACACAGTCTACAGTCGAAGTAGAAACATTGAAAGTAGGAACAACTATATCTGAATCTGACGTCACTGAAGTCCCTGTGGCGCCAGAAATGTCCTACATAAGACAATACGAGCCTCAAGTTGAGGGTTCATCTGACAGTGTCAACAAACTATTGATGGCATTTGGTCAGCCTGAAAAACAAGATGTTCCTTCACAAACTACTGAATTTGTTGGTCCTGCACAGCCATTGCCAGATAGAGCTGGTACAAAGTATGACGTTTCCATGCTGCTGCAATCAGAACGCCTAGATACTGATCTGAGAGGTTTCAAACCTGATACTATAGTTTCACAGACCGACAAACCAGAACAAACTGTTGACATTAAATTGGCGCTGACTAAATATCGTGAAGCGAAGAAAGTTGAACCTAAAGTTCAATACGACCTGAAGGTTGAAGACTTTGAAGCTGAGCCCATCGTTGTAAAGAAAGACATTGAAGTGATTCTCCCAAGTGAAGTTAAAGTGACTAAAGAAACAGTTACAGTTCCTGTGGCTGATGTTGTCTTCGAGCAACCTAAAGCAGAAGTTACACCTGAATCAGTAAAAGAAACTAAAAAGAGTAAAAAGAAGAAAAAGCATAAGGCTGGCTCAACAACGAGCGAGTCGACTGAAATTGAAACTGACAAAAGCATTGCAGCTTCTGACAGTTCATCACTCAGTCACTATGTGGAACTTCCAACATCACCTCCACGTGAATCTCCAACACCAACAGAAGAAGTATTAGAAACGATTGTACTAAAAGAAGTTTCTCCTGAACCGGTTATTACAACCAAAGAACCTACACCAGTTGCTGAACCTACTCCGGAACCTGTTGTAGAAGTGCTTGAGGAACCTCAAGTGCCAGAAAAGGTTGAAACACCTGAAGAACTTTCAATTGAAGAACCAGCCATACCTGTTATTGAAGACTCTTATGTGGAATCTGAATCTCTCACTATCTCAGAAGAACGAGGATACGAGGCTGAAGACATTTCTTTGGGACCTGTTGCAACTCCCGATAAGAGGAAGAAACATAAGAAACGAAAACCTCATGGAGTTAGCGAGGAAACTGCTTATCCAGTTATCACCACAACTGAAACTGATGACACGACTGTGACAACACCGGTAGAAATGCTAGAACTGGCAAAGAAGGGCAGAGATAAGAAACGCAAGAGGAAGATTCCAGTTGAACCTGCAAGGACACCCTCAGAACCTGATGTTGAACCAGAACCTGTAATAGAACCGGAGCCAGAACCAGAGGTGAAACAAGAAAGTCCCAAACAGGGTACCGAGATCGAAGCTTTATCGCCGAAAGAAGAGTCATACCACACCATAAGTGAAACTTCTGACATTACAACTGTCAAAATTGTTGAAGAATGTGTTCACAGTAGTCCTGAGACGGCTGAGAGAGAAGTAGGAACAATTCTCAAATTCCCTGTTCCAGTAGTGGAAGAAATTGTCACCCAAGAATACTCTATCCAAACATCTCCTGAGGAAACTGAACCTATTGAGGAGACACCAAGACCTGAAACATCTGACATTGAACTGCAGACAACACCTACATCTATGAGCGAAGTCATAACACAGACAACGCCAGTGGAAGACAAAGAAGCTCACACACAAACTATTGAAGAAGTCATTACTGTAGTAGAAAAACTAATGTCTGATACTGAAATACAGACAAGCAGATCTGAAACTCCTGAACAAATCGTACAACTTGAAGCTACAACGCAAGTTATTCCTCATGATATCAGCATCCCCGAAGAAAAGTTCTCACAGACTTCCCCAGTAGAGGAGCCTGTTATTATTGAAAAATCAATAACACCTGAGATAGTAACAGAATCACGAGAAATGCAAACATCTCCATTACCTGTAGTACAAAAAGATGAGAAGAGTACTGAAGTGGTAGTAGAGACGACTGAAACAGATATTCAGACTGTGCAACAAGATATTACTGAACAAGGAACATCTACTACTCCTATCAAGGAGAAGGAGTTAACAGAGATGGGAATGCAAACACCAGAGGTCCCGCTTGTTAGTACTTTCACTCAGTCTGATACACCTGAACCAGAGCCTATCAAAGAAGTCGAACCATTGCCAATAGAAATACCTTCATTACCTTCACTTGAGATCAAGAAGGAAATCATCACTGTTGACAGTATTCAGCAAACAACACCTAGGGAAGAGGTAGAGGCTCCGAAACTTGAACTGAAGGAGATTGAAACTGTTGAAACTTCTCAACAGACCACTCCTAGAGAAGAACCCGTCGTACAGGTGCCGGAAGTGGTTCAAGAACCTAAGGTGGTAACACCACCAGCTGAGCCTGAACCTACACCGGTGGTTGAACAAGTAATTGTACCTGTGGTAGCACCCGTGATTGAACCTGTGGTTATACCACCAAAGAAGGAAGTCATTACAGTAGACAGCACACAACAGACTTCACCAAGATCACCGCCAGTAGAACCGGCTCCAGTGTCAATCCCAATACTAGACCTGGAAAAAAGAGAAGTCATCACTATTGATAGCACTCAACAAACATCTCCTAGAGATTACTCTGAAGGTTCCATCTCCACATCCACGGATGAACCTTATGAAGTCCATCTTCGAGCTCAGATCTCCATACCTCAAGCTACTACCGACTTTATTGAAAGTGAACGCTCGTTTGAAGAACCTCCTCAGTCTATTCTGGGCGATAAATACAAACAGAGGAAACGTAAATCAAAGAAGAAGGCAGAAACAACTATGTTACAATCACCAGAAAGTCTTTCCGATCCAATCAACACTGAGCTTTCTATGTCTGAAACACCGACAAGCGATGATATGTCACTTAGAGACTCTGCTTCAATAGATGAGGGTATCTCTCAACTGGTCAGTCCTGTGCTGCCAAAGCAAAGTCAACATAAATTGACCTACTCTGACGTAGTACAAAGGTCAAAATCTAAATCGCCATCTCCCAGCAAGACAATCATCCCTCAGAAATCAGAAAAGGCTAGATTACTTGATGCTCTAGAAAAACGAACACAATCAGTAACAGAACCGCAGAAGACAATACCTGATGATTCCATGACTGTTGCGTTGTTAGAACCATCAGTAGAACAATCCTATAATCTTGTCGTCAACAAAGAATTAGACGAAGTCAAGAATTCCATTGAAACCAACGATCCTACGAGAACAGAAAGGAGCGTTATCATAGTCATTGAAACCATTTCTATATGGTTAGAAGAGATCCAATACAAGATACAAAGACAGACTGTGAGCGGCGTGAAGTCCACAGAAGAAACTGAACGCCTTAAGTCACTGAAAAAACACATTCAAAATTTAAAACACATTATTGAAGTGACAGAAGTAAACGAAGAAATTATCACTTTGATCGAAACGTTAACGCGTCAAGTAGATGCGGTTAATACTTTGAACAGTCAAAGCTCGGTTAAAGTGAAAGAAGTGGAACGAGAATGGATCAAATTCTTAGACGACACAGATAAACTTAGCGACGATGTAGAAGCAGTAAAGAATGCAGTAGATGATGTCATACTCTCGGAAATACCAACACAACAGAAATTAGAGAAGTTAGATGCAATTGAAGCGAACAACTTGGATAACTTCGTTACCATCAGGAAAATGTTTAAGAGATGTCGCAGTCTCGTGGAATCGAATCCTAAGCGGGAGTGTCCAACTAAACTGTACAACGCTGACGACGATACCAAACAAGTTGAAAACACTATCAACACAGAAAGAGACAGACTGCTACAATTAGCATCTTTGGCAGAAGAATACGAACAAACTCTGCAAGACTTTGGACAAATTACCGATGTAGCAGAAGCTTTGTTAGACGGAAAGATCATTGTCTCAGATTTAGACCATCTTCATGAAGAAATACAAAAACACAGAAAATTCTTCGTTAACCTGAGTCATTGCAGAGCTATCCTTGAATCACTAGAAGACAACCTGGACAGTGAAACAAGGGCTAAGTACTCGTCACTGCACAATTCTCTGCACGATAGAGCGACGGTAATAATCGATAGAGCTGCGAGTAGAGCTCAACAAATGACGCTAGCAGCATCGAGGTGGTCTCTACTTCAACATGGTATGAAAGAGGAGAGACAATGGCTGGTTGTAGCTCAACAGAGAGTACCAGATCTGAGCAACGTTACATCAAGAGATCATGAACAGTATATCAACCTTTACCAGTCTATAAGCCTAGATGTGTCTCATCATTACGCCAAGATGGTGCGTCTCCTATCCATAACTGAAAGCCTACAGAACTTGATAGTATGTTCTGGTTTAGAAACCGAATGTTCCGTAGCACTAGACACATTGTTGAAGCTACAGGAAGACGTAGACTCAAGACTAACAAGATTAACAGCTTTCAAAGAAAACTGGGTGACATACGACCTTCTAATCGACAGGATTGAAGGATGGATGAAGATTGCCAACAGAGAACTTGAATTCATTACCCCAGAAAACATAACAACCACTGGCAACCTCAGAAGATTCTGGGAATTGAAGGCACAACATGAAGTCCACAACAACTTGAAGAACGAATCCGGAGTACAATTCGAAAAAGCACTTGAGATTCTACCCGTCTCCGATGAAATGGTACAGAGGCAGTTCTTCTCTAAGATCGAAGACAAATGGAGTGACTTGGCTTCCAAGATTGACAATATCCATTCCACAGCTATCCAAAACATCTCAGACCGCGATGTATCCTCAGGAGAGAAGCTTAATATTCTCGAAGAGGAACTGAGAGAACTCCGCGCATCTTTAGACAGCCTCAAAGGTGTGATCAAGAGCGAAGACGAACTCAACCTATACATAGAAAGACTACAAGTCATGACTGGCCGTATAGACAGGATACAGAACGAATTAGGAAGACTGAGTCTACTACCCACCGCTGAATCTGAACGCCTTGGTGCTTTACTTACTCAGTCTGGCATTCTTAATGACCAGATAGCCGAAGAGCTTGAACGCAGCATGTTGTTGAAGGAGAAGATCATGCAGGTTCAGGCTGGTATACTGAGATGCCAGAAGAGTCAGCGCCGCGCAAGGTTAACACTTGAGGAGTGTGAAGCGGCTGAAAAGTTAGGCAGTGATGTGGTGGAAAGGGCGTCGGAGAACTGTGACAAGTTGATAGAAGAGCTGGCGTCGCAGTGGAGGGATATCCTGGTGTTGAGACAGTCTCTGCACACGCTGCCAACCAGTCTGCGGGTCGTCGTGTCACCTACGGGTGTCGAGAGGGATATATCTGCCTTGCAGGTAAATTTTCCATTTTGTTAGTTTTGATAAGCAAAATAAAGAAATTATAGACCACTTGATCAAGACTAATTTTGGTATTTGCAATTTCTTTCGTGTTTTTTCATATTGTCAGAAAAGAATCAAAAGGTTATGAAACTTATACAGATCTAAGATGTATAGCACACAAAAGGATTTGATTTGATTGATTCCTATTGCTAAGAATCAATCAAAGCGACTTTTTCTAACCAATCTCCAAATTTATAGGAAACTCACGCCGAGCTAGAAGCGGCTTGCAGCGACTTAAGCTCCCGTCTGCGCGCCAAACTACATCTATGGCGCCGGTTCGAGCGGCAACTGGAACTGGTGCAGGGCGCCGTCAGAGAGGCGGACTACATGGTGGAGCTGCTGACCGTACAGGGACAAGTGGATTATGACAGACTACTGAAGGCTACTGAGAAACTTGAGGTGAGTGGATTTATTTTAGTTTTTTTACGGTTCCGTACCTCAAAAGGAAAAACCCTTTAAGGATCATTTTATTGTCCGTCTATTTGTCTGTGATTCCTTGTAGCTGTGAAAAAATCAACCCTCTAAGGCTACGTAGTTAAAAAAATGGCCGTTATATATATGTATTGTTGACTGGATTCAGGTGAAATTGGCCACAAAAATAGTTAATAACCTGGATTATCATATAGATACATATTAACCCGGTAGTGTGATCCTGTCGGACAATTAAAGGTCAAAGCTGTGGGCATAAGTTATTTTGCTAATAAATGTTCTAACCATGATCTTCCTCTTACAGACCCTCAGCGAGTCGCTCTCCCGTCGCAGCGGCGAGCTGGTGGGCGAGCTGAACGCGGCCGCGGCTCCGCTGGAGGCGTCCACCGCGCCCGCCGTGGCCGCCAGCCTGCGCCGCGACCTGGACCACGCCGCCGCCGCCTACCAGCACACCTGCACCAACCTCAACCAGCTGTGCGACAAGTTAGTACCAAGTGCCTGCAGGGAAACTATCCGCAACTACTAACATGACTACCATGGGTTATTGTTTAGGCGTTCGAGCTTTGAGTGAATCGTTATAGTGTGTTACATATTCATGTTTAGAAATTAAATATAGAAGGTGCACCACGTTTTCATTTAAAAATAATTGAAAAAATTATAATAATGAAAAGATTTAGTTCATGGTACAAGTTTTAGGAAATTACTATCTTTCGTCCGTGACTTCGTCCGGGTGGCATAGTTACTTTGGGCTAACGCTTACTTGTACCCGCGTGAGGATCGAAAAAAAAAAACTTTCTCTCCCTTTTCTTCCCGTTTTCTCCCCCTGTAATCACTTTTTAACCCATGTGCGTCCCAATTCATCATAATCGGTTTAGCCATTGAGGCGTGAAGACGTAACAAACAAACTCACTTTCGTACTCACTTACACTCACTTTTATAATATTAGTAAGGATGAATTAGATAATCACTGACTCATTCATCAAGAAATCTCAGAAACAACAAGTATTACGAGTCACAAAAATTGCAAGGGTTTTTGAAAGCAAGTTGCAAGATACATTCTAAGTTAACCTCGTTTCCCATAGGTATCACAAAGCCGTTGAACTATGGAAGCGCTACCGCGACGCGGCTGCAGCTGTGCGCGCCTTCGCCGACTTCCAGGAGGCCAGGATACACGCACTGCGACCTGACGACGCGCCCAACACTGCCCAAGTGAGTGCTAGCTTTACTTTATTTCTTGGTCTATTTTATTGCCAAAGTTTAATCCCGGAAAACGTTCGGAAATGAAATAAAAAATAAATATCTTGGGACAACTCACACACGGCTATCTGATCCCAAGCTAAGCAGAGCTTGTGTTATGGTAACCAGACAACTGATATACATACTTATATTTATAAATACATACATATTATAGATAAATCACACCCAGACACAGACAAACAATCATGCTCATCACACAAAGTTTGTCCTGGGTGGGAATCGAACCCACAACCTCCGGCTCAGCAGAGGTCCACTAACCACAAGACCAAGAACCCCGTCAAATGAAAATCAAATTGCGTATCTCTGGACACCAGGGGATCTAACTGGCCGAAGTTTTATCGCAAGCATTGTGAGTTTCGTGGTAGCCGAGAAGCAGGGATATTTCTAAAGATATAACCGCTTTCATTTCCTAAAATACAGGCCTTGGCTTAGTTTAGGCGCCAGTATCCCACAAATAAAATACATTATTCCTGTATCTATGTTATATCTTAAGTACTTACTGATTTTATTTATTTGGGGAAGAGAAATAAACAAATTTATTGAATTTAAATTTTACTAGCTTCCGCCCTGGACGTCGTCTGCGTGGCATACTTAGTTACTTCGATAATCGAAAAAAAAAAGTCTTTCTCCTTTTCTTCCCTCTTACTCCCCCTTTTCTCACTTTTTTATGCTTATGTCAGTCTTCAGGGTCCCAACTAACTCTGTACCAAAACTCATCAAAATCGGTTTGGCCATTTAGGCGTGAAGACGTAACAAACAAACATACTCACTTTCGCTTTTATAATATTAGTGAAAATTTATTTCCGATCGAACGGTCAATTCTGTAAAAGTACGTTTTTATAATTCGTTGGTTTAGCCTAGTTTCTTAAAATAAATAAATAAAATAAAATAAAATTCATTTATTTCGGATAACTCGATCCATATTAAAGACACATTAGATTAGACAAAATAAATTAGATTAGTTTAAAATATATAAATTGAATTAAATTAAATTTGATCAATATAAATTAGATGAAATTAAATTATCTTGAATCAAATTAAATATCTCCAATAATAATCAAACTACAATAATTAAGGTTACATTCAAAAACATTAAATTACACGTTCGATAAGACATCTCCATAGTGGAGAAGACATCCTATCTGCAACAGTCCTCAGAATTCCATTGCAGCTGCCACGCATTCTGCAGATCAGGGATACAGTTTTCTTGCGGATAACTGCATGAAAACCATCAGTGCGGTACAGCGCAAACATCCCCGATGCACTACAGAAGCGAGGCAACCCCAACAACATTCTGAAGATGTTGTTGTATTGGACACGCAGGACCTCCAGCGATCTTTTGGTGTGACCAGTCTGTAAAATATTTATTCTAAGCACACACATATAGTCGTAACTCCTATTTTTCTACCGCTAGCTATCCGTTAAGCACTCAACTTAAGGATACACCCAAAGATCAATAAGTAAAGCGCAAACAAGCATCAAACCCGCTACCTATACGAGCATGAGTCACGCTACTACTGACCGCACCTAACTTAATAAATTAAGGTCGATGCTCTCTCAATGTTTCAGTTCTAAAATACTATCACGCTATGTGTCTGGGGGTGGGGCATATAAACATGTTGAGCAAAATTATTTGCACTTTCCTAAATTAAATGGGAAAATTACACGAGTTTTCGCATTATAGCAGCATTTCTTTATTTATATGGTTACTCGTTATCTTCGTTACTTTTAAATGCAACTTTTAAGTTTCTAACACTGGAAGTTTCAGAAATGTTTAAACGAAAAATAAAAACAATATTATACTTACTCTATGTTTAAGCATCCGTCTGTTACCTTAAATTTAAGACAGGACACAGGACAAAACAGGTAACCAAAATATAATTCAAAAAAAGTGTATG
Source organism: Ochropleura leucogaster (assembly GCA_958449745.1). Classification (NCBI taxonomy): domain Eukaryota; kingdom Metazoa; phylum Arthropoda; class Insecta; order Lepidoptera; family Noctuidae; genus Ochropleura; species Ochropleura leucogaster. Next base: position 1,738,272 of record OY288207.1, on the reverse strand, counting down.
TGTCAGCTCCGACGCACGACTGGAGTTTACTCCTTAAGTACGAGTATCTAACCATACGCAAAAAGAGTTTGTTCAACTAAAAAAAGATTAATATCATATGAAAGGGTAAATTCAAAAATTTATGAAAAAAAAGCAATATAAATACATCGACACTGATAGAAACAAACAAGCCCAATAACATATAGTAAATAGGTATAGTCGCCTATACAGCATACCATATGTACGTCTTAATACACTCACAGCCAAATTAGAAAGTTGCGCACTAAAGGTGCGCACCAAAAACGTGACACATTTTCGTTACTTTAGTAGGTTTTACCCCTCGGATTTTTCTCATACCGGGCGCCTTATATATGAAAATCGATTCTTAAGGAGTAAACTCCAAAAAGTCGCATTAACTAAAAGGAAGGTTCTAAACGAAAATGACCATAAAATCACCTAATTGTTTCTCTAAAATCGCACACGATCAACTCAAATGCCTTATTTATACAACAGACGGCATCCACACGTTTTGTAAACTTTATTATACAATTAGTGAGTGGGCGTGGAGGACACACCGCCATGTTTTTTTAACTGAGGTCTATGCACTAAAGTTTTTATAAATCTCCTCCTATGACTAAGCACACTTAACATATTACAGACGCGTCGGACCACAGTACATCACATTTCAATCAAATCGGCCAAGTGCGAGCTGGACTCACACACACAGTAAAACCCTAATTGTTCTAGTATTGTACAGCAGGCTCTCCACGCAACTCCACGTCCAAGGCGCGTATTGTGCGTACGATGAGATGGTTCTTACACAAAGAAAATGATAATTAATAATCGACGACACGGTCTGCTCAGTGGCTGAGCGATTCAACTGATGCGCTGCGTGTCGCGGGTTCAATCCCCGCACGGAACTAATTTTGTATGGCATACTAATAGTTGTTTCGGGTCTGGCTGTTTGTGTATGGGAGTTTGAATTTTTATTAAAGCACTTACGATATAGGAAAAAATCCTAGTTTGGGGCAAACGTTTTTTCTTCATTAAAGATCTCTGTACCTATTCAGTGGGTAAAATAGTTGGATTTTTCCAACTATTTTAACTGAATATGTAATGATAACTCATTACATATTCAGTGTATAAGTTTTTGCTACACAATCACTGTTAAAGAAACAGTTATTAAAACAGGTGTATAAATACCTTTTGTTTACATTCAAACGATAACAAAAACATTAATTATCTCAAGGGTATCTTGTGGACTTTTATTTCTGAAGTAAATACATCTGACTTCATGTTTGCTCACCATAATAATTATCTAGTATTTTAGTCCACTAATTGATCAAAAATTTCGTTCGATTAAGAGGTTTGTAGTCCAAATTGTTTTATTATGCAGCATGAGGCCTAGGGTTCTATTCCCGGGAGTCAGGAAAAGTGAATTAATCAAATAATCAGGAATTTCTTAGTAGCAGCCACGGAGTCTGGAATTGTGCCCAGCTGACGGCATTAGGCTCGCCCCCTATTAGTTTGGCACTACGTTTTTAATGCTTAGTTACCTATGCTAAATGTATGTACTGCAGCCCCGGAACATTATAGGCAAAAGAAAGAACATAGATAAGTTTTAGTCAGTAAAAGTCTGACACTCCCACCCGCTCCGCCCAGAGCGGGGGAGCAGTTATTTCACGATATCCCATGCGCAAACAAAAAAAAATGCAAAATCTGCGTACATAGTATGTGTATTTCAGTATCATGATACACATGGTAGATAATATTATGGTGATAGCTGATTGTCTACAAATATGTTTGATAATTGATAATAACCATTGAGATAAGGATATGATTGCTTTTAATCGATATCCGCATATTATATTACGCTAAGGGGTTATGACTTACCTACTGGTCTCTTGTAGTTGTGAAGATCATATGGGCAGCCGCTTCATGTATAATACTGGTGTCAGGCTGCAGCAGTGACACTGAAAATCGACCTCAACTACAATGTGCAGGCTATGCCGATAATTAATCGATTATTACAATTATCATCACCATTATCAGTATACAGCAATCCACTGCTGGTCAAAAGCCCCTCTAATTCAACGCTATTCTTCTCGATTCCGACTTTTACTGACTAAAACCCACCAAAGTGCCTTCTTCATCAAAGTTCATCTTTCGAACAACTCGCAACCCTGACAGGCAGTGGCCCTGGCAGACCCCTCTGCTTTGCTGACATATCTTTGAGGGCCCCCGTGGAATACAAACGCATCGTCGACACGGCCTGTCGCCATTAGACGGTCGGGCGGTGAGCTACCTATCGCTCACCGTCTACCCGCTTCTACGGTGGCCGAAAGTCGTCTCGAGACGACCGCTCCATATCGCGCATATCGACACATGTCACTTTAGTAAGCGGCTGCCAAATCTGACAGCGATTTATTACGGCTGCGCGTACGCATGATGTCATCAGTAACGCCAATGACATTGAGCGTGCAAGTGCATTCAATGTTTTGTAAGTGCTGTGAAGTAAGTGCGATTGTAGTTTATTTTTAGTCTCGACTTTTAGGATTCCGCGGGGAAATTAGAAAGAGACTTTTTTATGTATAGTTGTTTATTTGCATAGTGAGTATTGTGGGATTATTACTTGTATTTAACTAAAGAAACACAGAAGTTCATTTTAAATACTGTTTATGATGCCAATTAGCCGATTTCGGACACAGGAATTGCATTCGAAGGCTTTCTGGGATGGTTTTCGAGACCTTTGATGTGCGGCTCTATTATGTCCTCTCAAGTGGTTAGCAACCGGGGTTACGGGTTGTTCGAAAGAGATACCGCGGTTCCGAAACACGGGTTTTAGTTAGTAAAAGTGACACTCTCCCCCGGAGTGACACTTTTGATGATTTCCCATTCCCAAAAAAATGGCTAGCATATCCAACTTTAACCGAAAAACTTCGAGCATAAACTAACTTATACTTGTTGTCGTAACTTACCCAACTCGTGAGAAGTCTGGTAATTTGTACGTTGTTGTCACAATCTCATTGTGATAGACCGTAGCGATACTTTCCCAGAATTCATTAGGTTTTATATTTATTTATTGGTGATATGCAAAACAATGAGCTAAGATAATTAAGACATGATAGGAGCTCTAATTATTTATTGACGGGATAATTGTTTATCAAGCGTAGAAAAAGTACATAATTATTAACTCTAATATTGCTTAATAGAATTATAATTTTGAGCATATTATTTTTCTTATCGTAAATGTAGGTACATTGAGTAAAACAACGGGGTTTAACTTTTACTGCTAAAATTGCGTGAAACAGTTAGTTAAACCGTAGCTTTTTGAGGATTTCGGTAAAATATCATACATGGGTGTGGGTTCAAATCCGAGCAATTAGCAATGTGACTTTTTAGTTAGGTACATCGAAAGGAATTAATTATCTGTCATTAGTTGATTAGGATACTACTAGTATTTACCATATTTGTTTACATTATTTGTCTATGAAATAATAAATTAGGTAGTTTTCCATTTAACAATTAAAATTGTAAACATATTGTTCTACAACAATCGCGTGCTAAAAACAAATTCAATGACTAAGTTATTGAAACCACTCTAAAGTTAAAAGTTCAAACAACTTAGTAACAAGTTGATTCTGATAGGAATTCACTGGAAACTGTTTTTTAACTTCACCATAGAGTTTTCTTTTCAAAAACTTCAAGCCTGCTGAAAATACAGTTTCATCGAGTTAAAAATTCAGCGGAATCCGGTTATTATAATTAGTTGCCTTCACACCATTTCGTAGTGCAAAAACATTTGATAAGGCGAGTTAATGAAGTGAAACTTTGTGAACAGTCACAATAAAATCGCGCTGATAACATGTGTGATAATGCGTTTAGCCAACCGCGGGCCAGTCGCTTCGCGGGCGTCCACACCGAAGGACGTCTGCATACACGCGCGAAAACAAACGAACAAACTCGAAAACATAACTCGAATAATCGAAATAACCAAATCCGAAGTGTCAAAATCGATAACAGCCAAGGTCACTCCCCGAGTAAAACAATGCTCAAGTTGTTGACTATGCATAATTTCATTTGATCATTAGGCGATAAAAGCAGCAACTGCATACAATGCCGACCTTGGAACGCGGCCGTGACTCCATTGTAAACGATGTTCCAAATTTGAAAATTTGAATTCCGCATTCAAATTGAATTTAGCAGTGATGTCAGTGTGCCTGGGAAATGGCAGGAGTCGTATGTTTATTTTGAAAAATAAATAATATCGAACACAATTTTTTAAATATTTAAGTAAAAAAGTGCTACCCTCAAATGTAAATAAACTAATTAACGAAATATTTATTTTAATTATGAGCTTATCGAATAGTTTTTAATCAATGTTTTTAATCATCGTTAGTGGGTACATAAACGAAATATGTAAATGAGTACATTAACGATTTAAATAAGTGTATTTATATAAGTAGTGCATTCCTACATCATTCATTGGTGCCATGATATTGTCAAAAGTGAGATATGATCGTGTTTTATATTGTGATGTGATAAGCAATATGTGTCACGGAATCGCAGTTTCATAAATCTGCTAAAATGTCACTTCAAGAGGTAAGATTAATAATCTGTCGTAAATACCACTGGATCTTTTAGATTGTTAAGATATTTGTTAAATATTGAGATATTTTTAAGTCACAAAGAATATCTTCAGTCATATCAGGACTTCGTAATTTCTGAACTAGGCATGTAGATCTATATTAGAGTAACTTTAATCGTGTGGTCCCTAGATTGCATGACCCACTGCCATTCTTCTTTTCATTCATTTCATTTTCTTTAAATGAAGGTAGTTAGTAATATACTCGTATGACCTACATACGAGTATATTACGATGTAAATAATAATAAAATGTTTATTAATTTGTACGTAATTAACCAAAACGGTGGCATGCACATGGTAGCATGTCCTGCGGCGCTTGCAATTTAGAAAAAAAACTTTAGTTTAAAGTGCTTAGGGATTTTTTGTAATAAGCAGATCCGTGTCAAATTGTATGCAGCTTAAGTTCCAGCGTCATACAGTCTAGTCTATATATAATTAAAACGTTTATTAACACTCCCAAGTATATCCTCACGTTTAAATGCAAAGTTCATTGTAATCTGTGCAAATAGCGCGGTGAGATCATCACGCGATCAAGCCGGAGGAAACACACGACAAAAATACATTCTGCTTATATGTCTAGCTATTTTTCCGTAAAGCTTTAGAAATAAACTAGAATCTATTCCTAGTTTTGTCTAAGTTAAAAAATAAACATATTTTTTTTTAGTTATTATTATTTGAATCGATGACATTAGTTTTTTGTAATACATAATTCATACAATGTACTTGCGCCTTTTTCTATAGGGATTTGTATGCGAATGGGAAATCAACAAATAACTTTCCCCGCTCTAGGCGGAGCGGGGGGTAGTTTCAGTCGTTTACTGACAAAAACCTACTCATATTCCTTCTTTTGCCCTCCATGTTCTGGGGCCCCGGTATCTCTTTCGAACAACCCGCAACCCCGGTAGGCGGTGGCCCTAGCAGGCCCCTTTACTTTCTCTATGGGGCTTAGCAGTAACTACAGAACGCAATCTTCTACGATCTTCTATTGCTTCACGATCATATATCTGGTTATAAACGCAGTATAATAATGGCTAGGACTAGAGGAAGTTATTCCAAAAGGGGAACGGTATTTCCGTTGTGACAGAGTTGAGCCATCCAATTTGGATGTTTGTGTCGCGTTCTAGCGAAGGTTCAATTAAACTTTTGGTCCTATTTATTTGGCTCTATAAAAGAAAACATTGCAAATTTCAGTCTTAAATCACTATCCATCATTTAAAAAAAGAAATTAATATTTTTTTAAATCATTTAAATTATTCTTCTTTTTTATTATTTCGGACTAGCTGTTCCTCGCGTTTTCACCCACGCTGCTCAGCACCTGTTGGTCGTAGCGTGATGTTATATAGCCTATAGCCTTCCTCAAGCAATGGACTATCCAACACTAAAAGAATTTTCCAATTCCAACCAGTAGTCCCTGAGATTAGCGCGGTTGGAATTGGAAAATTCTTTTAGTGTTGGATAGTCCATTTCTTGAGGAAGGCTATATATATTAACCGTGGGGAACAGCTAGTATTAGTATAGATGGGAATTAATAAAATGACTTTCTGCTCTGAGCGGGGCGGAAAGGAATGTCAGATTCTTTTGTGTTTCGAGGATGCGTTGTATCTTTTGAACCAGCAGCTTCAGCTTCAGGTTGGGAAACGAAACAAAATTCTGAAAAGCAGTTTTATAGGAAAAAGCTGATATATAAAAAAAAGAGATCAGGTTTAAAATAGTTTAGATTAGGTTGACCTGCCGTCGTGTGTACAAAATACGGTAAGGGCACTCCTGCGCACATTTAATCCATAGACAAAGACAGTGTTTATAAACTTGCAAAGCTGTCATGAAAAGCTATTGACTAATTCCCCAGTCATTTCAGATTAGCTCAAATAGATAACCGAATCGATTGAAAACTCAACTTATTATTATTACTTAGTTAGTTACTGTTATTTATAAATAAATATTACTATGTAATATTTAGTCATGAGATACGAGCTTAACTGAAAGGACTAAGAAACGTTACGTCATAACTAGGTTAAGGATCTCAATTGTGCATGTATAGTGACAGGTCGAGAAACCGAAAGATTACTGAGATTGTATATTTTCGTATGAAATCTAGATACATTTATAAGGGACTAGCTTCAACCCGCCACTTCGTCCGCGTGGCATAGTTTTGGCTAACGCTAACTAAAACACGCATGATGATCGAAAAATAAAAAAACTCTCCCCTTTTCTTCCCTTTTTCTCCCGCAATACGAGAATTTGAGAAATTAGATACCTACTGCTTTTGAAGGATCATTCACTACCACATTATAACTAAACTTTCTTATTGGATTAAATCAATTTGCTCGACTATCGTACAATTATAGCGCTTGCAAATTGTTTCGTTGCAAACTCTTCTATAGACTTTAGAATTAATGTTCCCATCATTTGTAGCAGTTACCCTAAGTTTGACTAATTTGTCAGCTCCAACACACAAGGCCGTGGTTTGTGGTTTTAAAATATATTTGCAGTTGTAATTAGCATGTTTTGGTGGTCGTAGACTTACTTAGGTAAAAGTTTGTTCCAAAAACTAATTGAATTTTTAACTTACTTTTTAATTATGTTGGCAGTGTCTTGTCATTCTGCCAAGATAAAGTTAAATTTGAAAATGGGGTCTTGTTTTTGTAATTTACTCGAATTTGAGATTACGAAGGCAGCTGTTATAATAAAAGATCAAGTCAATAGTTATCATAGCTTGCCGGTGTTGCGGGTTGTTCGAAAGAGATACCGCAGCCCTGGGCGTAAAGGGCGATAGAAGGAACATAGGTGGGTTGTAGTCAGTAAAAATCTGACACTCCCCCCGCTCCGCCCAGAGCGGGGAAGTTATTTGATGATTTCCAACCCCAAAAAAAATAGTTTCCATAGCTCATATTGTTTTTTTTTTAATTCAGCCAACTACAAGCAATTAGCATAAAATGTCAATCCATCCAAAGTTGACATGCAAATTGTTGGCAAATTAAAGAGAAAATAAACCACGTCAATTATCTAGTTCTACTTACCCACAAAGAAAATGATAAATACGAGTGTTTATGAGTATTTACCTACAAATCGAATAATAAATACACGCGTGCCAACACACTAGGCTCGCTAAACTATTCAAAATGAAGTTTTCAAAGTCAAACAAATAAAACATAATTAAAAACAAACATTTAAAGCGATGCCATTGTGATTATCGTGCTGGTAACTTGTCAAGGGCGAACTCTCCTAGCCTACGATAGAACTGTGTATGACTAGACGCGGCATAAGAAAGTAGAGGCCTTTGAAATTGAGGATTTTCATTGTATTTTGGATATCTGGAAGAGTCAAGAGTGAATACCGGAGTCACCAGGGGGTGATCACAATATTAATTGCATCGGTGACCATTTTAAGAATTACAACGTGAATTATTATTATCGTCTATTTCTTTGTAAACATATTTTTATATTTTCTTATCAGAACTTAAACAAAAAACATTAAAACTAGTAGCCCACCGCGGTATCGGGAACAGAATCCAAGCTACCAGCGGTCAGGGCTCCAAAGAAATTAACCTCCTAACAATACGAGCCGTGTCCAGCCCTTGTCAGCCAAGGGCTTGTAACTCAACATATATCATAGCGTGATTTATTATATTATTGACCTATTACGATTCTAAAAATATCAGTCTACGACGACCTTGATAAAAGGGTTTGTAACTCGGTCCGATAGATCTGGTGAATCCTCCTTTGACCTGGCTACCTATCGGATTGTCCTTGATTCAGCTGGAACCTGACGATTGATTGTGAAATCGGTCAAAGAAAAGATGGATGGATTGTGTAAGGAATGATGAGAGGAGAAAGGAGTAAATGAAGTCGGGACGACTGACGGGAGAATGGAAGAAGAAAACGTGTTGCGCCGACCCAAGTAGGACAAGGGCAGGAAAATGACCTGATTGAAACATTGATAGCAGCTATTGATTAATACAATAACGAAAATGGTGAAAGTAAGGAAGGTTCTTCATTCCCTCAAATCCCTTGTGCCATATTTTACGACCGTAACAGCGATTGCACAAATTATGTAATAAAACATCGAGATAGTTGCACGACCGTTGCACTTCAGTTGCTGATTGATGAAATTGTAAAACGGTTGATTGTTTTGTATTGACAGCTAAGAATTAATCGATTTCGTAAGGCTGTTTTTTGTAAGAGAAACAGCTGCAACGTTATATCATAGAATTTATTTGTCTGCAGATATTTTCCAAGTTCTATTGGTCATGTAGATGTTGTAATAGAATTCTTTTACCTTTCACATTAATCTTATTCTGAAGGTAAGATGTTAAATTTTTGCCTAGACAAGCTAGAATATTTTTAATAAATTGCGTAATTTGTTTTGCAAGTTGATATATCACGCGCATTGCATTTAAATTACTCATTAAATTCTGAATGTAGGTAAGCATTAATATAACTAAACGTAATTCTGTGAAAAGGTACATAAATATTGATAACGTTAAAAAGAACACCAGATTAACCAGTTCCGGTTTTGATAAGTTATTAGATAATGTTTTCCTAGTTAAATATTTTTTTACCTATAGGTATTTAAAATACTTACAACATTTCGACAACTGGTTGTAAGCTGCTAATTTTGCGTTGTAGGTTGGTTTGTTTGTGGTCAATGTAGGTCGATTTTACCAATTTGAATAGTTAGCATTAATTACACATGTGTAGGGTATTCTATTCAGCGATAGAACATCTTACAAAGGTGCTGATTTTCGCTTTCGAGTACAAAATACCTGTATGTTACGAAATGCTTTTGTCTTGTAAATTAGACGTTGTTTGAGAAAATAGAAGTAGGTATTTGTTTCTTATGTATTGAGAAGTCGTTGACTAATTTGAAGTTCAACCTTGTCTTATTGACTCACTATTTATTCTTGACTCCGTACTTAACGGTGTAATATGATTTGTTATAATTTTAACCTCCAATTTTAGGACTGGCTGTGGCCCAGTGTCACAGTGTAGGAAAATTATAGACTGATTATGGTTTTTGCTGCCTTTCTACCCTTAAAGGCGAAGATAGATCGCTTTGGGGGACTGTCTCTCGTAACGTTGACGTTCAAAAAGTACTGATTATCAGCCTAATTTTAGTAAACTATTTTTGATTTTGCTTTGATGGGAAAAACAACAAATATTAATTTTAAAATAAAAAGATGATACATAATCGCTGCCTAAATAAAGCTGGCCAAACAATCACCTGCCTACGCGCAATGCAATCCAATCGTGTAAATCCGTCGACCCGAACATTGCCGAATCATAAATCTTGACAGCAAATCTGCGGAATGACGCAAGAGGCGCTAAAAGTAACGCTTCGCCATTGGTTAGCGATGCGTTCTAATTTTGAAACTTCATTAATAAATATTGAAATCCTCTGAAGGTTACTGCTAATTTTGTCAATGTGTACTTTATTTATCCATATTAAATTAATATGAGTCGAAAGGAATCAGAATTAAATTAAAAATAAACAAAACAAATAATTTTCCCCGAATTTTCTGCTGGCATTTTGAACCACCTTCTTGACTTATGATAACTATGCCCTAGATAAATTACACGGGCTATTAGATAGAAAGCTCTTAGGCAAAAAGCCAGGACGAACCACCTGTGCACTCTTTTCATACCAATGTAATTAAGTGGGTAGGCAGGCATTTGTGAATACAAACTGTGCCAACACGAGCAATACTCGGAACAGCTAAGATTTCTCAACACCATATCCGGAAGATGCGTACGCGATCAATATGTATCGACTTAATGTTAATTTGCGCAAAAACTTCTTTAATAGAGCAAGGCGTATTGCTTGAAATGGTTTATTTATCACTTAGTATGAAAAAGTTGACATCTACTACGAATCATGTATGGATTGATCTAGAAAATTGCTTTAAAAGAAAATCAGTAAATAGTAGCTGCTTAAACTACTGCAGTGCTGTTTTATAATTATATTGAAATATAACAAGGTACGATTTCATTAAGTTTCTACATCTGAATAGAACGAAAACTTCTTAAAACTGACGGCGATGTAAATTTAATTTGGTGTAAACTGACTCATCGCTAGATCTGAATGACCGCTAATTACATTAGTTACCGACAAAAAGCCTTCAACAACGAGATGTAGACACCGTTATGTTTAAGGAACCTTGAGAAATTACTGTTTAAACTCGCAACTAGCTCGTATCAAGTTAAAGTAAGTCGTAAATAACCAGTCCAGGCCATTTAGTATCTAAATAAACCTACATTCGTACTGTTATTCTGGGAAACAACGCATTTTATCTTTACTGACATTATTTAATACTGTCTTTTATATACTATAAACCTATATGCGGTATAACTTAACGGTGCAGTTGGATCATTGCAGATCTGGCAGTTGTGTATGTGAGTTTAATTGTTTGTAAACGCACTCACGGTAAAGAAGAAAATTCTGGAATGGGGCAGCGTTTTAAAATGAGACAGTTTATTTCTGTTCATTTAAATCAAACTGTTTTGGAAAAGTCATAGGAACTCCTTTTTCGGTTTCTGAAAAACAGATATATTAAGTAACAAGAAAATCAAGTGATATAATTATTATGCCATAGATACGGTTACCAATATAACGAAAGCTAACCAGATCATTTAGGTACTTGGTTTGATAACAAGTTCTAAACACTATGCTTTTTAAATCTTTGCATAGGATAAATCGAACTTTTGAAATGCCAAACGTCTTGCAATGTGTTTACAACACAAAAAGGATTAAAGGTAATCCTTACTAATATTATAAAAGCGAAAGTGAGTTTGTTTGTTTGTTTGTTTGTTACCTCTTCACGCTTTAATGGCTAAACCGACTGTGATGAATTTTGGTACAGAGATAGTTGGAAACCAGGAGACGGACAAAGGCAAATTTTTATTTTAACAAAGTGGGATGTGAGGGAGAAAGAGGGAAGAAAAGGGAAAACTTAGCGTTGCTATTACAAATCAATAAGGCGCAAGAGGAACTGTGTTACCCCAAATTTAACGCGGGCGAAGCCGCGGGCGAAAGCTAGTTAAGCTATAAACTTGAGGATTATCGGTGTGCATACAAATGCTGCATTAATTAATTAAAATGAAACAAGTCTTACTCAGGAACCGGTTGAAAGATGCCATCATCGTTACTTAATTAAAATTGCAATTGCATTGTCGGATTTCCGTAAGCAAAACGATTAGGGAAAACACAGTTTTTACCTAAACAGTATATTTATTAAACTAATGTCTTTATTTATCATGAAAGTGCTAAGTGAGTGTTGAAATTATCGTTTTTTTTTAAAAAAAAAAGTATGAAAAGGTGATAATGAATGCATGTGCAATCAAAGTACCAGGGCAGTTTTTACATGGGTAAATATTATTGCAAACCCATTTTTTTTATGCCTCGGTAAAATACCTGGTATAGGTATAAATATAAATAGGTATTTTCTTCAAAAAATAGTATTAATTACTTATGAAAGAAACACACGTAGTCTTAAAGTCGCCTTAAAAAGACGGTCTAAGACATTTTCCCGATTTTTTTCATAATCGTTCTATTAACGCCGCCCCAGTCTATTTCTTCCTCATTCTATGGCCAAAATTGTGGAACGTCTTAATTGCGGACGTGATATGGCGCCCTTGCGCTGTGCAAAGTTCGCGGCGCGGCGGTGGTGGCGGCGGCAGGCGGCGCGGTAATCTATCAATATCACTTACTGCTGTGAAAGTGGGGAAATCAACAGATTAGCGGGAAAAGTTTCAGGGTAGGTTTCAGTAGAAGGTTTTGGGATTCAGAAGGTTTAAATACAAATAAAGGATAAAGTGTTATTTACTGAGAATGGATCAGTTAACGAAGCAGGATCAGGGGGTTATAATGGCCGGAATCATAATGTGAATAAAATAAAATATCGTAAAATGGTCACTAACGTAATTTATAAGTATTATGAATTGTCACTTTACAAACCACCGACGACCATTTTACGAATTGTACCGTAATTGTTCATTTTATTATCCTATTTATTATGATTATACCAAACTGGCCATTTGCGGCCCATTTGTGCGTTGTTTCTGAGAAAATTATGGCAGATTTGGAAATAAATACAGGAACTGCTAAGATTTCAGATCTTAATAAGATCATACCTACGCGAACAGCTTGTAGGCATAAATGATGATATTATAAAATGGATGTAACTATCACAAGTTGACACAATAGTACCCATTGTTATCTCCTAAATTGAAAAAGAAGTTAACAGTAAATTTCTTCATTAAAGATTTTTTACCATTAACTACATGAAACTTTCCCTTTCAAAGACACTCATATTGATTTTTATTTATTAAAACTTTATGCATAAGTAAAAACTGTACAAAGGCGGACTTAATGCCTTAGGCATTTTCTACCAGTCTACCTTAGAGTGATGCAGAGACAAAACACAGTAGATACAATCCTTACTATTATAAAAGGAAAAGTGAGTTTGTTTGTCACGTCTTTACGCTATAAAGGACAACACCGATTTTGATGAATTTTGGCACAGGGGTAGTTGGGATCTTGGAGACATAGGCTCATTTAAAAAAAAACAGTGAGAATAGGGGGAGAAATTTAAATGGGACTTTTCGCAGTTTTCAAGGAAGGAAGCTAGAAATCGGTACACACTCTTTTTTACCAACGAAAAATACCCGCAAATCAGTAAAAAAGAACACCGTGGTACCCCAAATTTAACGCAAGCGAAGCCGCGGGCAAAAGCTAGTAACAGATAAACAACAAATACATATCAATTTCATAATTTTAAAAGCTTTCAAAGACCAATGCCCCAAGTTCTTCAGCAGTTACAAATACATCGCATGTCTGGGTTGCTTCAACCTGGCACCCATTAAGCGAATTGGCTGCATATGCTGAACTCTGAAGGCACGCCCGCTCCATTAATTTAATCGTGGTACTCTTTAGTTCTTAATGTAATTTTGTACGAAACGATTACTCATTAGTTATGACTAAGGCAGATGATTAAAAGTGTTGTATTTTTAGTTCGGTGCAGATTCGTAAGAGTCCTTTTTAAACTGTACAGTCATGATCTTTGAAACGTTTGGTTAAAATCTGGTACCGAGACTTGACTCAGATTTGAGGCGGTTTAGTTATTTCCTCTTGTTATATTTCCTTGCTGGGAATCTAAAATGGCTGCTTAAGCAGAATTATAGTAGACTACCTTTTGCCTGCGGCTTCGCTCCCGTTAAATTCGGGTTAACACAATTCCCCTTTCCTGATTTGCAGGTACCTGCTACCTGTATTTACAACTATTTGCGCATGTCGCTGGTGTGCATTTTTTTTAGTACCTACTATTGCCCCAAATTAAGAATTTCTCCTGTATCCCGAGTGCGTCACAAACACAAACAGCCAGACCCGGAACAACAATCTGTAAGACATACAAATATTTGTTCAGAGCGGCGATCGAACTCACGACACGCAGCGAAGCAGTCAATCGCTCAACCACTGCGTCAATCGTGCCGACAAAAGATTGGTATTGTATTACTGTTTGATACAACGTTATCAGCCGGATGTCAAGTCAGTTTGATGAGAATTTATTGCAAGGCGTCATCCGTTGTACAAATCAAATGACCATGCCAATTTTGATAATGTAGATAATTATGAAAACTTTCATTGATATTTTTCAAAATCAGCCTACAATTCACGAAGAAATCGCGTAACAAACATTAAAAGAAAAGACAAACAAACAGTCAAAATGAGAACCCCCTCCTTTTTTTGAAGTCGGTTAAAAACATTACCTACAATAACAGTAATAATGAATTGTTTGATATCCACACCACAAATCAATTATCATGCTTTCGAACTACAAGTCGTGCCAATAAAACATACACAAAAACAGTCCCATACACATAGGTGCATAATTTCGGCAATCATTACAATTATTCTCACGTTCTTCTCCTAATATCGTGGTGAAAGTATGAAAGTGTAATGAAAGTGATGCAACGGGCAATGGATATCACTTTTACTGTTGCCAAGTAATTTGTATGAAATTGTTTGTTGATGGTGGATATGTAAGTATGTCATGGTACCGTGTGAACCAGGCTTTGTTGCCGTTGACCGGTCTAAGTTCTAAATCAACTATGTTATGGTTAGGTAATAGTGTTTTGTTATAATTTAACTCATGCACCAGACAAACATATGTACTTACATAAACAGAATGTGGATATAGAAGTGTGGAGTGACGAAAAATGGATAAAGTAAGGAATGAGTATATTAGAGAAAGTTTGAAAGTTGCGCCTGTTACAGATAAATTGAAAGGAAGTCGTTTGTCTTGGTATGCACATGTAATGAGGAGCGATGAAGGCCATGTGGCTAAAAGAGTGATGGATCTGAATGTTGATGGACGGAGAGCGAGAGGAAGGCCAAAGAAAAGATGGATGGTTTGTGTAAGGAATGATATGAAGGAGAAAGGAGTAAATGATGCCATTACGTCTGATAGGGGAGAATGGAAGAAGAAAACGTGTTGCGCCGACCCCAAATAGAATGGGACAAGAGCAGGAAAATGATGACCAGACAAACATATTTGTTGAGTCATATAATAAACTATTTTGTATTACTAAACATTTTTAAACGACGATAAAAAGATTGAGGTTGACATCTCGAAGTATAAGTACACATATTGCACTCAAATATTTGCAAACAATTACATTGTCATTAAAAAAAATCGTAAATAAATTATTGTTTCACTCAATTTGATAGATAATAAAACGTGTGGTAAAATTAAAGAGACAAAGATCAATGACATAGAAATCGTAATTATGCCTATACGAAAATTAATCCACATATGAATAGACATAAAATAAGCGGCCGCACACTTTTTACGCAAAATTAACAGTTTATAGTGAAAAAAAAAAACTATTATTTAAAACCGTTTTCTGTGAAAACAACACACCCTTTTATTTTGCACCGAAGGCTAATACTTAGTTGGAAGTAGGTACATACTAAACAACCGTTTACCAGCCCATTTACTGGGGACATAATTTGGTGCTTACATCCGTACAGACGACGACACATCATCCTACCTATTCAAAACCAGTTTATTCGGATCTCTCATTGAACGTGAACGTATAGTGTACGATCGGTAGATGAGAGATCAGAATAAACTGGTTTTGCATAGGTTACTCTGTCGCCATGTGTACACTCACCTGCAAAATTGCATGGATACCTTAGTGTCTATTTTCCTGTGAACATTTCAGTTCAAGTTTTCGGAAAATTAACTAGATGGCGTTTTTCGTTTCACACGGTTTTAGAGAGTTACAAACATCTATCCAATTATTATTAATTAATTCTCACAAACTTGCCCATTAGTAGGATTCGCGCCTGCTTCCCGATAGGATGTTATTTTCCGTATTAATCAGGACCTAGTGGTCACACCCCATGTTTTCCTTATTTATTAGTGTAATAATATTATTCTTTATAGCGTACTGTTTCCATCCGTACAGCACAGTGGGCGATAAATATGACATTTCTGTTCTTAGAACAATGGATGTAATTAAATTGTTTTTGTCGTAATGGGTCTTTCGGAATGAAATATGCTTTCCTTTTCAAATTGATACTGATGTTAACGTAGGTACCTATTAGATTCTTTTATGGAATATTGTTTGTCTCAAGTCAAGCTGCATGTTCAATCCGTTTATATTCTTTATTGGAATTAATATACGCAATAAACTCTCTATCTCTCTAATGTCAGCTAGAAGAAACTGCTAAACAGGATATCAGTTTTACTAAGTACAGCAATAAAATGTACTTAAACACTTATTATTTATGTTGATTACTTTATTGATTAATGTTGTAAATATGACGTGACAAGTAAGCGCGTGCCCTAGACGCCAGCGACACAAAAATGTGTCAAAAATGTCGGTAGAATGTGTTTTGCGTTCAAAATGTTAAGGAACATAGTTTTTTGGAAGCCATACTATTACAAAATAAGCTATATCTCAAAATAAACACTGTTTTTTACTTGTGACTGTACACACGGCGACATATCAAATTATGCAAAACCAGTTTATGCAGATTTCTCATTGTACAGTAAATCTACGGTATATGATCCGTAGTTAAGAGATCAGCATTAACTGGTTTTGTATAGGTTGATGGGTTGTCGTGTGTACATGTTTAAAATACCTATGTATATTTTACTCGTACTTTTAATAGAAATATCAACATGAACCCCGTATTTTGGTTGTATCCACTTAAAATTGCAGCCGATCCGAACAAAGTCAGGAAAGGGCTGAGCAGAACATGATATAGTAGATACCTTTGCACATAATATAAATGCCCCTACATAGTCGTTACACTTACACGATTACAATATTCCTCACAAGCAGACAACACGGTGACATAAGCCGATAACATTATGCCCCAGACATTCTATTTTGCATACCATTAGGAACATAATCACCTATATACCTAAACACGTTTATATTCTGCACATGTATTTATAAGGGCTAGATTAACCTGCCGGGGTTGCGGGTTCGAAAGAGATACCGCGGCCCCGGAAGGTAAAGGGCAGTAGAAGGAACATGGGTGGGTTTTAGTCCTCAATTTATTTGATGATTTCCCATCCACAAAAAAAAAGGGTTAGATTAATCTAAAAACAGAAACTATGTGATACATTCATCATTCCATTTTCATTTATTTTTATTCAAATGGTTGTCGCCTAATAGCTTTTTTTGTTGATGGTAAATCTAGGTAATACGGCTTATTCTTGTATAGATTAAATCTAATATATAAAATTCTCGTGTCACAGTTTTCGTTCCCATACTCCTCCGAAACGGCTGGACTAAAAACTTTGTGTTCATATCGGGTAGGTCTGAGAATCGGCCAACATCTATTTTTCATTCTCCTAAGTGAGCAGCGGGTGAAACCGCTGGGCACAGCTAGTTTGATATATAATATCCAAACGCATCCTCAACCGGATGTTGCTATTGTTTATATCGAGAAGTAAATACCTACGCTAAATGCATCTATTTCGATCACTATCGAGAAACATCGCAGATGCTTTACGGATATGATCTTATGCGCAGGAAATTCCTGCCAGGAATGCGTTGCGCACGCGCCGTTCTAGAGCCTATTTAACTAAAGTCTATTCAAATCGCATTCATCTATTTTGATGTTATTTCTACATATACGAATATCAACTTTATTTTGGTGTTAATTAAGTTGCTTTCAGAATTGCTTGACCTATTAAAAAGTCATAGCTTTTTATGTAAACTCGACAACAAGAAAGTGCATTATAATAGTTCATATTTTTTTCTTTAATTAGAATATATCTTACGATTTTGACATTTAATTTGACAACTTATACGTAGTCTTTTTATTTGTTTTATCCAAAAACACATTACTTAGTTTACATTTGTGGAAATTGAACCACGGTCGAAGTATAAGGTTTGTGTGCTCTGGGTATTGTAATAATTATATTAAGTCGGTAGCCGCGGAATTTAGTGACGCGTCTAAGAATATTTTAGCAACACGAATTGACATACCACCACATACGTGATGATAATTATGAGTGAATTTCACGAGAAATGTGAGAAGACAATCGTGCGTAAAATTATGCGAGACATTTTCCTGATTGAGAACGTTATATTAGTCCCGGCACATTAATTCGCTGAAATCTTCACGATTTGCATAATTGTTTTTAGTAACCACACTGTGTGAAGTAAAGTATGATGTGCCTAGAAGAGGTGACTGATGAATAACGAGTAATAAAGAAGCATGGATGAATACGGCGCGTTAGTGTTCCACACGTGCCTCAAATAGATGTCAGCAAAACGCAGAGGGGCCTGCCAGGGCCACCGCCTGCCGGGGTTGCGGGTTGTCCGAAAGAGATACCGCGGCCCCGGAACGTAAAGGGCAATAGAAGGAACATGAATGGGTTTTAGTCAGTACAAGTCTGATACTCCTCCCCCCGCTCCGCCTAGAGCCGGGGAAGTTATTTGATGAATAGTGTGATGTTATGTTAGTGGTTTGACTGAATGGGTGTACTATTAGGTACTTTTACTTTTAACTATCCGTTTGGGAACATTACCGTGTTTTTTTGTCTATTTATCAAAGTTGAAGAAAACGAGAAACTTACATAAAATCTTAGAGTTATAATGTCTAATCTAATATTTACCGTGGCGACCACATTATCTGGTCCAAGGCCGTGATTACACAATATTATCGTTTCCTTGTTGATACGCAGATTTCTTTAAATAACGGCTATTAAGTATTTCAATGTAACGTTGTCAATATACGGATATTTTTTGGTAAATTTTCCATATTAAGGGCTCTGGTGATGTAATCTTGAACTTGAATTAAATATGAACATTTAAATAAAGAGGATACAAAGTAAATTAAGGTTAACTTGAAAAGTTCCTTTATTTATTACGGTAATAAACTGTGTTGATGTTGTTTTTAATTAAATTCTGTTTGATTGTAAATGAGGTCCGGTCACCAATAGACAAAAATAAATATTACTTTAATAAAAACTCAGTGGAGTTTTGAGGCGATTGTACCGGTATGTTGGCTACAGTATACATCATATAAGATGGAGCCTTTTCCTACATTACCCCATATTCAACCAGGTTTAGAATAAAATCTATTAAAACAACAAGTCCACAAGAAACTCAGTAATTAGTATTCAATTTCTTTTCGTCTAATCACATTACCAAGCGGAAACGGCGCCGGTTTAGTTTTCTACCGGAACTCTATCCTGTGATTTTCTACGGAAAAGTTTTGCCTGTTGTGTTTTGCAGATAGAAAATCAGTTTTTATCATAAATATTGGTTTAATTTCTTGATATGATGTCTTACTCGAAGGGTCTACACCATAAACAGAACCAATAACCTATTAGATATCGTAGGATTTGTTTTATTCTTGTTAACAAATCAAAGGAACGAAACAAACACGCCAAATGACCACGCATCGTTAGAATTTGAAAGAAAATAGTTTTTAGAAAATCACGTCGCTGAGTCGAGTGATATGAAGAAGAAAGGGAAATTATTTATTCGTCGCAATTACAATGAGCACACAAAATACAATAAACATACAAAACATCACAAACGAAATATAAATACGTAGGAACAAAATAAAAGGGCTTGCACGCCGTAACAGCAACAAGTAGGTCACCACCCAGCACGAGGCTCTGCTGTGGGAAACCACAGCAGGGCGCTGGTTTTCAGTGGTCCACCCGTGAGTAAAAAGTAGGTACATAATATGTAATTTCAATAAGCAGATTCATCCTGTTATTGAACAAAACGGGAAAAAGATATCAGCTCCCCTCCTTCGATCACCCAACTTTTTGGTTGACCAAACCCAAATTAGTTAACAAAACGTTTCTTTCCTCAAATGACGTGCACCCTCGATCAAAACGCATCGTCTCGATAGTTTCGTTTCATGAATACGACACAATAGCTGCCGAATGCATTACATGGATCATTAGCGCTCTCTAAACGAACTAATTCCGAAGTATGGACGGTATCCGTTTGCCACAAGTTGTGAATGATAAGCGGTGACTGACATGCGAATTGTAATAGACTTTATTTTGCTGTATGTTATTTCTAGACTAGAAAACCTAGGTCGAATCAATGTCCTGGATTTTTTCGCTCCATGTTCAATACTGTTATTCAGCTGCATCTGTTCAGACACAGATCCCAACATAGTTTGGACAAGGCTAGGCATATGATGAGAGGTCCTGGATTTAATTCCCAGATGGGTCAGGGTTATTGGGTTCTTCTATCAGGAATTTCTCAGTACCAGCCACGGAATTTGCTGGGTTGATTTTGGTTGCCAATAGGGTCGCTCCCATAACATAGGATTTAAACATAACTGTAGCAGAGTAGAACTGTACAGCAGGTAGGTAGGTTAGATGGACCTTTGCCGAAAGCTTAAGGAAAACCAGGCGTTATGTATGTTTTAGAATATTAATACTTGCCTACAGTTAGGATAAATAGCTAGATTGATAAGAAAAACATGACCGTTGATAACGTATTTTCGTCAAAAAATACTAAAGAGAATCTGAAATATTTCGCAACGAGCGATAAAACGTGTAGACACCCAGATTTGAGACGCTTTACATAGATAAAGGCACTTTGTTTAAACAATTTGATAACCCTTCATCTTACCCAACATAATATAGGTAGACGTTAAGACAAACAAAAAAAAATGAGTTTTTTTCAATAATATTAGGTATAATCCTCGAGTTTTTTGTCGAAAATGATTCAGTCAATCTTTAGATACTCGAACCATAAATAAAATTGGACAACTGCCAGTTGTTTCAATCAGTTTATCTGTTCCAATACAGAGCAAACCTTAGAAGTCTCTTCCGGGGTTGCGAGTTGTTCGAAAGGGATACCACGGCCCGGAACATAAAAGGTATAAGAAGGAACATGGGTGGGTTTTAGTCAGTAACAGTCTGACACTTCCCGCCGCTCCGCCCAGAACGGGAGAAGTCATTTGATGAATTTCTATACGCAAAAAAGCCTTAAAAGTTGTCATGAAAACTATTCAATTTTTCTCCTTGGCACTAATAATTTGTTGAGTGAAAATCGTAACAGTCGCATCATTCTACCGTCTATCATTTCAGACCACACCTATTGTGCAACAAAACAAATTAACAGCACCCACCGAACATTGAGCAAACAGGTCACAACGTCCGTGCTCGTCCTACCAACACATACTAACGAGCTAATTATGCATATTGATCACCGAATAATACGATTAGGAATGTGGCAAAGTTCATTTTAAAACTTGTCCATCGATATTCATCATTTGAGAGATCCTGTCCTATCGAAGGAGATTGTTTGTGGCTTCATTCGGACATTTCAAAGTCAGTGGACAGATTTTGAATAAAAGGAAAATCAAAGTTTGTAACTAGTTTACGAATTGCAATGAAAGAATGTAAATTGCATTAACGTGGATGACGAGTTAATAGGATCTCCGGAATGACTTTATAAACTGAATTGTACCACAGGTACAGGCTTGTTAACAAATGCAATTACATTGCCTCTGTTTGATGAGAATAGGAATTAGAAATTACTACACACAACATTCCTACTTAAGCTTTCTTAGTTGAACTGAAAACTTTACTAGAATCAACTCTAACTAAATCTTAAACAGCGCTTATGTAATTTTTGTCCAACGTTTCGTCCAGGCATTGATTCTACATCCGAAATCATCTTCAGATCCTATCCCGCCAAACAATAAAATCCTGGTTCGGTTTGACCCTCGATATGACCTAATCCTTTCTGTTACCTACCTAAACTTGCCAAGCATTTAAATACTGATAAGGTTTTAATTGAGATCAAAGTTAACATCACCCAGATATTACTCAACCAGTACTCCTCTTCTTCGACATTTAAGATAATTTCTAACATCTGCATCATCAACCAACCATTAAACCCTTCTTTTCTCCAGGCATGTCTAGAACAAGAAGCCCGCGTAGCAGAGCTCCGATCACTCGCGGCCCGCGTGGCTGCCGAGACCGGCTCCCGCGCCTTACAAGCTGATGCTGATGCATTGGCTCGACGACTGCAACTCGTGGCTGGAGCTGTGCAAGCGTTAGCAGACCTTGGAGAAGCTAGGCAGCTGGCCAGGGCTAAGGCACAGCATGCGAAGGAGAAGCTGTGTGATATGAGACAGGTTGGTATCTAAACTCTCTTTCTGACAGACGCCTTCAAAATAATATGTAGTATGCAGGATATGACAAGGTTCAAAATGTCACAAAAAGATCTGTAGCCCTACTATGACCTCTTAAAGCAATTCTTATTCCGCTGAGGGAAAGAGACAGAGCTATACAGGGTGTCTAGCACCATCTCTTTTACTCAGTGGAATAAGAATTGCTATAAGATGTCATAGTAGCCCTTCAGGTTTATAAACTCAATTGTGATGTACTGTAGCTAGAGCACTTAGAAAGAGGTGATTCAGAAATAGACTTGTGAAGGATCGATAGGTCATACAAGATAACGTGATAGACTTAGATGATTTAATCATATCAGTGATAAGTGCCTCGTTAATCTGGCAATCAAATGCGTGACTCCCGAAAGAAGACCAGGTACTAGCGAAAAGCTTCTTCTAAACTACGTTCGTTGGTTAAAGACCGTAAGACCTGTTTTAAAAAATCAATAAAAATTATCCTTATTAGCACAGCTGTGGTACCTTGACCTTCACAAGGACCCGTTATACTGCTTAGAATAATGCAGCGTTTCCTAAAAGGCTTGCATTCGGCCCATATTTGCAATCTACACGATCTAACGGATAATATCGTGTGCCTTCTCGAATTTGTTATGAACATAACGGTAGTATTGAGTACCCTGTACTTTGTACCGCGCAACACTTAGTGTTTATTGTTTTTTTATTAAATGCTTTAATTTAAAGTGTAGAATTGATAAACAGATAGACGATCTTGTTTCAATGTAAAGGTCGATTTCTCAGAGATAAATGTCTATATTCCTTAATGATGAATGACGACAGAGCTCCCAAACGGTAATCTTAATCAGTTTTGTGGGTGAAATTTACTCAAGAAATAGTTTGTAATCTAGGCAAAGCAGATTATAAGAATTCTAGAACATCATTATGAGCTAAGAAACTCATCGTATTAACGTTGTCGAGATTATAATCAAACCTACAAGAATACTCAAAATAGTTGACCAAATCTACACAGCTTAGAACAACAAAGAGTCTACAGAAATGTTTTTGCAGATAGAATTAGAAAATTAGGTCAATGACCGGTAAAAAATTCAAAGTGGTCGCGATCTTATTGATAAATTGTAGCTTGTAGCAGAAATCAATTGTCACGCACAGCTGCCTAGATTCACAACCGATCGATCACGAGACGGCGTAGTGCAATCATTGGAAATCAGTACAAAAAGAGATTATACATTATCTTTCAGTGCATCAGTTTTATCAGATTTTCCAATAGTCTGTTACATCTAGACTCGATATTAGACTAAAAAAAACAAAGATAAAAAATAAATTATATTTTTTCTTTACAGGACTTAACCCCCGTACATGAAGATGGTGAAATAGTTGAAGACAAATTGATTGCTCTTCGTGACAACCTAATAGCCCTCGGTAAGAGCGAAGCAGACATCGCCCCAGCGAAGGCCGAGCTCCCGGACATCGACCGAGACGTCTCAGACGAGCACTCGATAGTAAGGATCCTGGAACTATGGCAGGCCATGTTCAGGGACACCTTCCTCCACTATCACCGGTTATCAACCGCACTAGTCAGGTCCGGAGACGCAGCGACAGCGTTAAGACTATGGCACGAATATTTAATAGATCTGCAATCGTTCTTATCTGGCTCGGTCCCAGCTGACTACGAAAACCTTACGGAGCATAGAAGGCTATGCAGGGTACACAAGAATCTGCTGACGTCACAGCGGTCAGTGCTCATGAATGAGAACAGAGAAACAAGAAACAGAGATTTAGCTGACAAGTTCGATACGCTAACGAACCTACATAATGAGACATTAGCGCGAATCGTTGAAAGACACGATGAAGTATGTACTAGGATCGCCGCGTGGGATGACTACAGAGAAGTGTACACAGAGTTGCTCAGGTGGCTCAAAGAAATGGAAAGAGAGAAGGAAAAGCTTCAACTCCGATATGTACACATTAAGCGGATACAGAAAATATTGGCTAAAATACAGAATCTCTCAGACAAGGTCCCTGAAGGCAGAAGACAATCTGACAAATTATTGAAAGACCTAAAGAAAGTTCTCGAATTTACTGAAGAAGCCTATGGAGCTTCCGTTAGGATGGAATACGCCGGCATCGTCAAGAGAGTGGATAACTTACAAGCCAGTCTTGACACCTGGAGAGACTTCCTCAACAGAATACTCGGCTTGATCAATGAATACGAAAACCTATCGAACAATGAACTACACAAACTCTACTCAAAGACTCAGGACGAAATCATGTCGTACTCCGACGAAGACAGGTTATCAAGGCCACAACTGAAGAAGGCAATAGAGAAGTACTCGGACTTAAGGACCAAGATTGTTAAGACTGAAATCCAAATTGAAGCGCTCAGTGTCATTCAAGAACAACTCAAGGAATGCCTGAGTCCACAGGACATAAGGTTAGTGAACCAGAGAGTGTGGCAGCTGCGACAACAACGTGCCGACCTTGAACATCAACTGTCTATCATCATTCACCGACTACAAGAGAGGTTAGAAGTTTATACTATCTTCGACTCACGTGTGACCCGATTTGTTGAATGGATCAGCACACTCGAAACACGCCTCGAAGCCTCAAGCCAAAGTACAGAAATCGGAGCCATTGATCCTCAGGACCTCATCAGAAGGATAAACTCCGAAGTCCAAGCAGAAACAGCCTTGAAAGAACGCGAATTTGAATGGCTCACTGAAACTGGCACAACACTAGTCGACCTATCTAAGAAAGATGAAAAGTCCTACAGTAAAAATACATCCAAACAACTGAAAGACATACAAGAACGTTGGCATAAAATGCAAGAGACCGGAAGGTCGAGAATAGCCAAGATCAATGAACTCCTGGAAACGATATCTCAACTAGAAGAACGGCTTACTGAAATTAGGTTAAAACTACATTCCATAGAATCTAACTTATCTACATCTGTTGTATTAGAATACCTGACGACTCAGGCTGTTGATGAGAAATTCAGGGATCGGGATGACATACACAAGAACGTTGAAAATGAGAGTGGAGAGGTAGGTGAGACCTTGAACCTCTGTGAACTCGTGTTCAACGACCCAGATGTCCTTAAAGGCAACTTTGACCTCCGTAACCTCCACACTGGCGTAGACATCGTCGAAAAGAAATGGAAGAACATCTGTGAGATGTCAGAACAAAGAAAGAACGCACTCAAAGAAATCCGCAAATCCGCTGAACTAGCCAACTCATTGTTACCTAAAGTTGAGAAGAAGCTCGACTCAATAGAGAGGCGAGTGGAGAAAATTGAGACAAGAAAGCAGCGCGGCGAGCCAGAAGACGAGAGCGTGTCTAAAGCTGTGATCAAAGATTTGGAGAGTGTACAAGAAGATGTGAAGCGACTAGAAGATGCTTATAGCAGAATCGCTTCAGCACGTGGGGTGGAACTTCGCGGTGCTGGAGCTGATGAAGCTGCAAGACTTCGTGCCGCTGTACGGCGCTGGCAGCAGCTGCGCGGGCGCGTGGACGCGGCCGGCGCCGACGCGCACCGACAGTTCGTGGCGGCGCACGGGCGGGCCGTAGTGGCGCTAGCGGAGGCCGATGTACGGCTCACGAGAGCGCTGCATCTAGCGCCCACGCCGCTCGACAAAGTCAGCACTTTGAAGGAACTTGATGTGAGTAGTAGGTCATAAATGAAAAAGTCTAATATTTGACACTGGCTCTACCTAAAACCATAAAACGTGACATGACGTTTTCGATCTTGTCTAGCCTATTTTTTTTATATGGTACATACCATAACCCTCCCATTCTTTATTTCCAGGGTGTGGAACAAGAGCTCCTAGAATGCCAAGCTCTAGTGGAGGACGCAGACCGACTAGCGGCCGCAGTGTCCACGGTCTCAGGAGTGTCCGACATGGTGGCGGAGTATCGCGCTCTGTTCGCCGATGTACGGACACGCCTGGACCTGGCCAGAGCTGAGGTCGTCGGCGATGTAGATTCTGCTGTACAGGTGAGGAGTGATAACTATCTTGGTAAAGAACAGACCGTATTCTGACAAGTGCTACTTGATAGATAAACTCAAAAATTGCCGGTAGATTATCTGCAAAAAGCGATTGAAACTAACAAGAAAAAATTCTTTTTACCCCAGGTGGACACCCTCAAATGGGAAACAGACGCCTCCCTACAAGTAGACACCCTCACTTCCAAGGAGACCTACCGCGCGGAACTAGCGATTGCCGTCAAGGAGACCTCGGAAGCCCTTGAGGCCCTCCGCCTGTCTCTTGACTCACAACCCAACGATAAGGCGAGCAGTGACGAACTAGCCACTGCCGCCAAGGAAATTGCCAAAGCTGGTGCCAAACCTGGACAAACATTAGAGCTGGCCAAACATTTGTCCGAACTCCTCCTGACAGAATGTGACGCGACGGAAGACGAAGCCATGTTAAAAGAAGTAGAATCTCTCTCCCTGACCTACGAAGACTTACTCAGTCAAGCGAAGAAACGGGAACTCCAAATTAACAACTTGAGGTGAGTGTCAATTTAACCGGTCCGAATGCACGCAATTATAGATCTTGGCTATCTGTAATTATGTGCGACTTTGGCATCTGGTGTAATTTGATCTGTAAGATTTGAATCTAACGGTTTTTTCGGACATTTCATGTAGATGACGGTGTATAGAAATGCTTTGAGTGATGTTTTTTAACGCTGGAACACTTCTGGCTTAAAATTTTCAGTTTTTGACGATGTAAATCTAAAGAGCTTCCTTCTAAATATTTTTAAAAAATCAAAAGAATAGTTGCCAAAATATTCTCTGCTTCGGACTTCCAACTTCACGCTAGTTATATTGCAAGCGTATTACTCATTGGCACGAACTTTATTATTCTTTTGCACGTTCATTATTTTCTTCGTCTTGAATGAATATCTTTTCAAATGGTACTCGACCATGTGCCTTGTTCACCCAATACATTAAAACCCTCTTTACAATATTTCTTGAAGTCTTCATTCCTGCATTTCTACTTTATGTGTATACTTTGTCTGCATACAGCCCCTTTGCAATAGTGTCAATATATGAAATGTCCCTGTATTTAAGTCTTCAATGTTGTTATTTGATGATTGTTATATGGTAGCACTTATAGCACTGTTTGGCAACTGGTGACGGGGCTTAAAGCTGTTATAAAACAGTGGATACTGTATCGGTGACGTACAGTTGGCAACACAGTCCAAAATATTAAACATGGATGAAGGACCAAAAAAATATGCAATTAAATTTTTCAATGAATTTGTGTGGCTGACTGTACCTAAATTATTTTCTTGCATTTCATAAACGGTATATCATAGATTCAAGTCCAAGATTATAAAATAAGATCGTAAATTCAGTACTTAGTTGTAAATAATATAAAAGACTGATTACTTTAAGTTGTACTCAAAATGCCGAGGAGTGCACAGACTAGATGATAAAATATAGATACGCCATGTTCTTTATACTATTACATTTACTTTTTATTGTAACTGTCATATCAAGATCTTCTTTCAGAAGTACTAGTGCAATATGATAATTTTTATTTCTATACCAGTAAATCTCTTTTAAAACCCATTTCACACCCACATATTCTACTTAATTTTTACTCAAAAAATTTTTTCACTGTAAACTTTAAGCACTAAATATGTCACGCCGTAAGGCATCGTTCACACAGGCGTATCAGTTTTATCACGGTTCGTGACACGTGTGTAACAGCTTCCTAACCCGGCATGCTCTAAACACATGCGTTTTTGGTCCTATAGGTTGCCCCACTCAGCGTCATACGCGCTTACGTGCGAACAGTGAGTACTGCTTACCTAATATTTGTAGTTTTTATTTATATTCGGTACATTTCTGCTACTATGTTTTGGGGTTTTGTATTTTGCTTGTTTTCTTAGTAGTATTTTTGTGTGGACTTTAATCAGTAGTAATTAT
This sequence comes from Ochropleura leucogaster, assembly GCA_958449745.1. Lineage (NCBI taxonomy): Eukaryota > Metazoa > Arthropoda > Insecta > Lepidoptera > Noctuidae > Ochropleura > Ochropleura leucogaster. The sequence goes on along the minus strand of OY288207.1, from coordinate 1,710,056 downwards.
AGTAGATTAAATCCAAGAAGCTTATACCACAAATCACTAAAGAAATTAAGCTTTGAACGATTTTAAAAACATCGTCCAATTTCTGTCAATCGTTTGAAGTTGATACAGTTTTGACTATGTGATGAGTGGTGCAAGTAGGCATAAATGTAAGTTGAAGAGTGTTGTCATGTCTATTTTTTTCTTAGTCACTGACATAGTTTAGCAGAAATGCATACGACATTGCATGATGTGATATTAATCAGTATTATAGTAGTTAGTGAAATAATTTACACTTTTATTTATTCGTGTATCTGCACTGCACTTTACACAGTTTTTTTTTTATTATTATTAGCTTTTTACTTTGGGAATATATTCTATGTGTAATTATATGTTTGTCTGTTTGATGCCATTAGTTTATAGACAAAATATCTATTTTGCTTTTTTTGGTAAAGATTGTGATGTTGAAGTTGCTGTTTAGATGCTAATAAGAACCGTTTTAATATTAAACGCATATCTCAAAATATTCTCCTAGTCAAATATTGTTTGGCGGTCTTGTTAATGTCTAATAATTCAGTTTATTTTAAAACATAAATTAATAATGCTTAATACGTAATCTCCTGAAATCCTTTAAAAATATATTGATTTCTAGTTTTGGTCCTAAGTGGCGTCTATGACCTAATCGAAAATAGTTGGTCCTATGTGCCATTAATACGAACAAAAACTGTCGGGTCCTAATCGCCACTGTTGCTTAAATACGTCATCTACACATGATGCCTCTCCCCCTGTAGCGAATCTGGCCAGCTGACGTGTCCGCTGTGCTCGGAGCGCAACTGGAAGCAGCTGGACAACGACCTGTGGCGGCTGGAGCAGTGGCTGCAGTTCGCTGAGGCTACTGACGACGCACGCACCGGCCCGCCCGAGCAGTACGACGCCTTGGAGGATGTTATACAGGTAACGATAGTGTTAGAATAATTACATAGGTTAACGTACATTCATAATTTTATTTCTATTGCAGCGGTCATAATTTTGTTTTGCCAGGGGTAGTTAGCTCTTTTGGTAGTTAAAATACAACATTTTTCATGTAAATTTTTTGCCTGTTCGAATGGAAACATGGTATTTTCTTAAGAACAAAAAAGAGACGGACATAAAGGTTGTTCTGTCATGTTCCAGGACCATCGCGAGTTCCTTCTAGACCTGGACTCGCACAAGTCGATCATAGTGTCGTTGAACGTGGTGGGTGCGCACGTGGCGGCACACATGCGGTCGGGCGGCGCGGCGGCGCGCGTGCGGGCGCGACTGGCCGCCGCCAACACGCGCTGGGACGTCGCCTGCCGCCGCGCGCACCACTGGCAGGCGCGGCTGCAGCACGACCTGCTGCACAACAAACAGTTCCACGACATCGTGCTGGACCTCGTGGCCAAACTTGCCGCCGCCGAGAAGACCGTGCGAGCGAGGGAGCCGCTACGACTGGGACGCGCCCCGGAAGAGTTACAACGAGACTTCCGACGATTCGCCGAGCTGAGAGACGAGCTGCGACGAGCGGAACCTAGAGTCCTCGCCCTGCACGAAGCCGCGGCGTTGCTGGCGCCGGGCGCGGGCCCTCACGCGCGTCTGTCGGAGCTGCGCCTGCGCCTGCAGTCGCTCCGCAAGTTGTGCTCGGTGTACGCGCTGAAGCTGGGCGCCGCACTCGCGCGCCGCCCGGCCGGCAGCACGCACGCGCTCGCTGCTGCGGCCGCTACACTGGCGCCACAGGTAACTACTAGCATCACTACTTGCAACTGCTATAATAGATGTAATATACAAAGGCTCGTTAAAACGAACGAAAAAGACAACTCATGAGGCACCTGGAATTTCTGACACATTTGATTGGCAAAATATCAATCCACATATGTGCGTTGCACTCAATAAAGAAAGGAGTTCTTATGTAATTTCGAATTCAACGCCATTTTGTTCCGATATTAAACATCAATACTTAAATGAAAATATTAACCCGTAAATAATTGCCTTTGTATACTACAACAAAATTAATTACACCCATACCATAAACAATGTTTTACTACAAAAAAAAAATTACTAAATTTAAAAATAGTAAGAGAATAACACATAAATTCTAAACATAGTATAATGCCTCACATCCACGCTTCACCTGCCACAGCACAGTACCGGCAGACACTGAGCAAGCTTTGATTTTGTTATACAACACGTCATGTAACACGAACTGTAACGCGTAATGTAACTGTTACTGTAACAAGTTTACTGACAACTCAAATAGAACAGAAAAATTATAGAAAAATTGAAATATTTGATGATATAGTTGGATACTTAGGTATTTGAATTTGAAATGCAAACATTACACTGATATCAAATACAGGGTAAACAGAACACTGATTCTACATCCAAAGAATATACTTAAACAATCATAAATTTAAAAAATGGATACATAAGTACTTACTAAAGCCTTAATTTAAATATAAGGGCATTTAGTTATTACTGTAATATTTCCTCTGTCATTCCAAACTTTAGTAGAATATATATAGTTCTAAACACCAAATTTTTGAAATCAGATTATTGTAGCAAATTAACATTTCCTTATTAAATGACATCCAGCTTAGAACTTACACAGCCATAGTATTTATTTAATGAAGTTGGCGAACCAACGTACCTAATCTTTGACTAAAAAAAAGCCTTGAATATTCCGTGTAGTGTTTGCAACACGTAGGTCCTACCACGAAGTAGTCGCTTGGCACCGTATGTTGACGTATTTTGTTATTCGTAGCTAATGGAGGACGACGAGGACGAACTATCCGGCTTGCAACTGCCGCCACTCGACGAGTCACAGTAAGTACATCTGCCTAGATCAAATACTAGCGGCTCATACACTTTTGAGAGAGATATTCACGAGTTTTTGGAACAGGTAAAGATGGTGTTAGACCTTCTACATACCTCTGTCTCTTTCCCACACTGGAATAATATTAAAACAGTACTTCTTTAAGATATCAAGGTTAGTATGGTACCCTATAAATAGTTAGTGGGAAATACGTGATTAATAAATTCTATCCAAAAAATTACAAAGAATTTAGCTGATTCCCAGATTGTGTCACCCTATTTAATCAAAACTTGCAAAATATTCTGGTTTTTAAATTCTTGAACCCCTTCTCGTGGGAAACTTCAATTAGACACATTAATAAATTTGTTAAGAGTTCTGTTAAAAAAATAAAGAACAAATCGTGTATTGTATCTAATATATAAAATTCTGGTATTTGTTACCAAAATCCTCCCAAACGGCTAGACCGATTAGTATAAAATTTTGTGTGTGGGTAGGTTTCAGAATCAGCTAAAATCTACTTTTCATGCCCCTGAGTAAAAAGGGGACCTGAACAGTGGGTGTTATCACCGGGTACTGCCAGTGATTTTATATAAATTAAAACTTTTTGTAGATTCAAAAGTGTATGATCGCTATAACATTGGTTTGAACGCCTAACCACCTCTTATTTAGCGTAATTATTTTCTATTGTAGTGTAGACTTACTTTTTCTATTAATTTAATTATTTTCTTCATAAACTATTATTTATTTTACTTTTCAAATTCTGTTTGACTTTTCTGCTAACTCTTCTACATTATTCCTTAACACCTTATCATTATTACTTACTTACTTAAAATACAAGGTTCTTTTGCAATTGAAGTTTATTAATAGAAATCGATGAATTCAGACTATTTGCAATAAAATTAAAAGTAAAGTCCATCATGGAAGCAAAATAATTGTTTCTTTTGAACAAATTCAACTTCATAATTATTGACAGTTTTATTTCATCTACTGCTGACCGTAGACTTTCTCCTTTTTATGGCATGCCTCCATGAGCTACACAAGTGATTGGTTTTATCCTTTTGCAAACAAAAGAGGCTAGAAACTTGTGATCTCTTACTAACAGACGTATTCCCTCCACAGACCGGTAGTAGGTGAAGAAGAGGAGTCGAGCGAAGACGGCGCACTGTTCGGCATGTCGCGCGGGCTGCGCTTCGTGTGCCGCGTGGCGCGCGCGTCGCTGCCGTTCCAGGCGCTGCTGCTGCTGCTGCTGGGCGCCGCCGCGCTGGCGCCGCACGCCAGCTCCGAGTGCCGCCGCAGCCCGCTGGCGCTGGAGCCCGTGCTGCGCTACCCCGACGGGCCGCCGCCGCTGTGAGCCACCACCCACGGTGTCTACACACAGGACATCGCGCCTCATCATTCCCGGCGCCCATTATATATTACTCGCGCCAATGGTGAGCCACGACGTCACCCGCGCCATCGAACACATTCCATCGAGCCGCCCTGCGCCCGACATAATGTATCATTCGCATCAGCGCTACGTTACTTAATTATTAGCTAGTAAGGACTGTTTATAAAACGTCGAAAATAAAGCCTTTGCATTGATTCAATTTGTACTTTTATTTTACATAATATACTTCCTATTTACACATCTTACATATAAAATAATTGGTATGATGAATAGTTTGACTACAAACCTGCACTTTTCACTGTTAAAAACCTGATGACCGATATTTTCCGTAATGAACTAGGAATCTCACAATAATCTATAGTCTACAAACAGTCACTTATCTTCCCATCGAAGTTTCAAAATGCCTGAAACAAATAATAAAGTTCATTGTTCGAAAAATAAGTAGGTTAAACTGAACCAATTTCAAATTTTATAGAATTGGTCCTTCGAGCCGGATACTAGAATGAATTCATGTTAAATATCTTATTAAATTGTACTGTAATAAGGTATTTCAATGCCCTATTATATTACAATTTTGCCAGATCTTGTATCTGTTAACACTGATACTGGCTGCCTACTTTTGCAGCTATGTGCTTTTATTGTAATATATGGTCAATGGATGGACTGCACTTTACGGGACCCACATCGCTTCGACTCTTTACAAGCTGATCGAGAGTATCGAGACCCAAAGCCGTTTCGGTGTGATGGATGGTCATGGAAATACAGCTCCATGCAAATGGTTTATGTCGAAGAGACGCGTGCAATGCATAGGACTTAGCGTTCACTTACTCATCATCTGCTTTCTTACATATATTGGAACCGGTTTCTAATCTAAACGGTTTTTAAATGGAGTGACTGTATAGGTATATGACTCACAACCCAATTAATATTGGCTAATACGATACCTTGATAAGACAGGTAGTCAGACTTTCGGGGAACCGACTATCTGTAACGACCGTAAAACAAATGACAGTCAGAACAAACAGCCTTAGGCGCGTCGCCCACACGACCAAGAGTCGAGGCGCAGTCGTTGCGGCGTGACTCTGATGTGAGATTTTCTTTACAAATGTCGTGTGGGTGATGCGCCTAACGCGCCCGCGCCGCGACTGCGCCTCGACTCTTGGTCGTGTGGGCGACGCGCCTTACTGTGCTTTCCGAGGCACGGACGAAACTCTGTATTAAACGGAAGTCACCTAGCTACAGTTGTTCAATTTAGGCAACCGCAGCATAGCCTGAAGATCAACCCATAGACTTACTAAGACAAGTAGGGGTAGCTGGTCCTAGTCCTGTGGTACGAATGTTTGCGTCTTGGGCGGCGATTATGCCAGTTGGCACAATAACTGCCCCCGGCAGCCACGCCTGCGCTCGTACTCGAACCAGGCTGCAGCTCTTCGTGGCTTGAGCCGGGACTTAGCTGGAAATATAACTGGTGATAATGTCTTCTTTCACAAAACTATGGACCGTATTACCTACCACACCGACGGCGACGCTGTATATGCCGCCTCTCAAAAGGTTTGTTCCAGATTCCAAATAGAGGTTTAAATGTATTTTATCTAAATGTTTGTATGATTGATTTCGGCAGAATAGTGCTGTGAAATTGTAATTATAATAATCTGAATGGTGAAACGAGCGAATGAATCATCCCACCATGACCATGTTTGGTGGAATAACTTGGTTGGCCAGAGTAGAATAATCGAGTGAAAAGTCTGCACCTATATAACCATAATATCATTGCCAGTTGAAAAAATCGAGGATACTTAAGGAGACTGAAGTAATTATACAGGGTCATTGAAAAAATACCCGAAACCTCTTAATCCTGCCTTCACATCGTGACCCTGAACAACATTTGTTCTACGACTTTTCAAATTTCTTTTGAAATTTTTTTTGTAAAAAAAATGAACTTGTCAAAATTTTGCATATATCATTTATGCGGTGAGTGCGGTGACCGACGAAAGGCAGCCGCCCGGCCGCGCCGGCGCGGCTAGATTAAACGGCGCGCCACGCTCAAGGAAGCGAGCGGGCGCACAGCGCGGGGTTCGGGGTGACAGTCGCATGAGTGCCTTACTCGTAAGAACACGCGTGCGCGTATACCGCTATCGAAATTCGCGCGTATTAGTAAATTAACTACATATTAGCGGTTTCATATTTTGGATTCAATTTACTTCATCCATCTGTTGATATTGAAGAATGTGTTATGTAGGTACATACTTATTAGCGTAGAACAATGCAATGAAATATTCAGGGGTCAATGTACTACTTGTATGTTGCCTACATTTATTACGGTACCTACCTTGTTTAACGCAAGTCGACAAGGTCCAATTTAACCGTATAGTTCGGTACGGACCCCTTCGGGGGCTCGACATTCAAACCTCCGCTGGCTCGGTACTGGCCCCGAAAGGGGTCGGACATTTAAGTCATATGACCTTCTCATTACTTTTGTAAATATTTTATTTTCTGGTAAATAAATAATATGGGTGTGCATTCATTAAGATAGTAGAATAAAAAACTCATATGTAAACGTCATTAGAAGTTCTTTAATTTTTGAGGAAGTTTCTTAATTAAGTCTTATAAAATCCAAATGCGTAAATTACGATCATCGCCATTTTGATAGCAGTGTAGGTCGACGCTAAAATCATAAAAAAATAGGTTTTCGGACATTTAAACTCCACATTATTGGGCATGATTAACGTGTCCTTTTATTACGTAAAGAAATCATTCGTAATTGAACTTATATTAGTAGTGGTAACGATACATTTTGAAATCTAAAGTCGAAGTTTCGCGCCAATCGTGCTTGTTTACATTTTTAATTCCACATTATATCATATATTCACGAATAGATTCTATAACAACTGGCACAAATATCATTTCAAATATTATAAATAACATAACAATGCCCAGATCTTATCGTAATTTGCAATAATAGGACCAATAACACGAAATATTCATAACCACTACTAAATTCACTTTCGAAATTGACGTCCATTTCTTTTTTTTTTAATTTTGTGATGTGTAAATGCGATTATTTCAATCGATTATTTTCTTGTAAATCAATCAACTCGAATAATTAAATTAAGGAATATCAGAAATTGATAGATGAAAATAAAAATTAATTTTGTAATACGTGTAAAATACTATAAATATTGATTATAATATTTTTCACGCCACTAAAACCGATTCAACAACAAACAGTACAAACTGATCTATGGCTAAATTCGCGCCAATTTTATTTTCAGATAAAAATTAAAAAAAGAAATGCGCTCGCTGTTCAAATTTTTATATTAAAATGTTTATTTGCTATTTTATTAATAATTTGGTTTTGTACCTACTATTTGAATGTGAATTGCAAATAGAAATAAATAAGGTTGAATTTAGAACGCGCCAATTATGATCTTGGTTAGCACATTAAAAAAATCAGCTAAGATAAATTCCATTTGTTCGACAAAATTGTTTGGTTGGATTGGTTATTTGAAAAGCGTAGGTATTCATTCTTTCCTAAAACATGGCTCGTAGGCCAAAGTGTTCTTGCAGTGGAAGCTTTGGGGTAAAAATGGCCTATAGAGGAAGAGCACAATTTAGATGGAAACACGACACCAAGAAAACTCCTGGTTCAAAATGAGTCCATTTTGAACCTGGATTTTTCTTGATGTCGTGTACCGGGGTTTTTTTTGGGTGGGAAATCGTCAAATAACTTCCCCCGCTCTGGGCAGAACGGGGGGGAGTGTCAGACTAGTACTGACTAAAACCCACCCATGTTCCTTCTATTGCATAACCCTGACACTCCCCCCCGCTTCGTCTAGAGCGGGGGAAGTGAGGCGCTCCTCAAACCAAGCCAGCCATCGCGGGAGACGCTACAGGCATCGGGCGTCGGGTGTCTATATCAATATTTTAGGGCCCCGATGAGTACGGAGTCCCTGTCCGTCTATAACAAGGCTCTACTGCGGAGGCATGGCTTTCTAGGTGCAGTACGGTGTGGTTGTGCCGGCTGGGGTGCCTGACTAGTTACCTACAGAATTAGCATGACCTCCTACAAAAATGGCCGCCATTTTCATTCATCGTCATTCAAGAAAACAGCCAAAATCTTTTACCGCGAAACCGTTTGACAGCAAAATGTACCTCAAATCTTGGCGCATAAGAAAATAATTATAGCATAACAAAAAAGCACGTGACAAAATGTTGTTGTCTTTCTTTTCTTATCGATATCATAGATATTTGAACAACTATAATATCAATAGTAAAATAATATGCAATCTCCAGAGGTAAATTCCTCAATGGTCCCAAAACTTTTTTTTAAAGTTTACTCCATTACGATTATCGATTAGGTTGAATGTAACTTTTTAATCGTAATGATGAAACTTAGATTTACGGTCAGCACTAAGAAATGTCATGTTGCAACACAGTTTTTAGTATTTTTTGTCGAGATTTTTATCGTGTTTTATTTTCAATTTATATGTAAAATGGCAAAAATAAGAATGCAGATGGAATGTCACTGTTTTTATTTTGGATTTCCGATCTTATTATCAAAGGGTTGTCTTGTGTATGTGCATTATTTCCAGCGTTTTTAAAGTACCTAATTTTTGGAAGGGTGTAATAATATATATTTTACACACATTTTACAATAGATTGACGCCGTTTTATTGACCTTATGAGGTTTTTGGAAATATAAACCTCAAACTTATCATATGAAACAGCCCCGGTGACTTATTTTTAATAACAAAATTGAAAGCTGTAAATTGATGAAAATTCTTGAATTTCATGACAATTCGCGTCACCCCACCGATTCAGCTGATGTATCATGTGTCAAAATCCTGTCGTGCAGAGTGGTTAACATGCGCGCGGCACGGCTATCAAAATGGGTACGCGTGTAGTATACGCAAATTTTACAGACGTCAAATAAATGAAAACAAATTGTTTTTGGCTACGTTGTTTAGTTGAGGTCAAAGTCGTAGAACAAATGTTGTTCAGGGTCATGATATGAAGGCAGGATTAAGAGGTTTCGGGTATTTTTTCAATGACCCTGTATATCTACTTATACAAGTCTATGTAGACATGCTGATGCCATTGAAAACTTATGGATTTTTCGCCATTGCAACCAAAGAGGATTAAACATTATATTATTATGATTAAACGTTATAGAGCCGAGAAGAACAGCACTGACAAATTCTCACTTGAATTAACTGTTTTTTTTTTCAATACACTTATATGAACAAAAATATGTACTTTTCACATTTACCAAAATGACACTATGATTTAATTAGATTTTTTCCCTTTTCATACTTCAGGAGCAACAAAGCCATGACATCGCGATACAGCCTAATATTAAAAATAAGTTTTTTTTTTTATTTAGATATAAATTGAATAAACAATTTGTTGAAAAAGGGAAATTATTTATAAATGATCATGTTTATTTAGTGGTATTCTGTTGAGAATTAAAATGTATTTAAAAGAAAATTAAGGCCTTGATAGCAAGCGCCCATTTGCTTTAAAAGCCGGCTATAGGGATTTGGGCAGTTGTTTATTGTTATCCGTGATGAAACATAAGAAATGAAAGCCCTTGTTGCGATAAATGAGAAAAAAGCACGCGTGTGAAAAACCGTTGCATTTTAAACCTAATCGTAGTGCAATAAGAACTAGTTTTCGAGGAAGTGTGATGATATAGGACATTTTGATTCAAGTGAGGACACTTTGTCCATGCAGCCGAGGCGGATTTAATGCACGAGCCCCCAGGCGACAGCGTTATAGAGCCGATAACAGCAGTGAAAAATTCACACGTGAATTAAACGACGATTTTCAACACACTTCTGAGAAATTTAATAACAAAACAAAAAGTACTTTTGTCATTATTGAATATAAAACTAAGATTTATTTAATTTTTCCTTACGCATTTTTTCTGATTTCACCACGGTTAGTTTAAACAAACACCTATAGCCGGCGGTGATTTTTCACAGCAAGGAGGCGCATGTTTTAAGGTGTTCACATTTCTGTGTCTCGACGGTTCCTACGTACATAAGGTTAAGTCAAAAACCAAGGTTTACAGGAGAGCGTAATTTGTGTTCAACAAGCCCTAGAAAAAATTCTATGAGCAATAATAAATATTTTCTTTCTACTATATTTTAAGAGCTTTATGATGCCATTTACACATAAATATTTTATTTTTTCACGTTTTCTTGGAAAAACTGATAGATGACCATTTCTACGACACTTATTCGTTGTATTTATAATACTTGTTCTCTTAATAATCTAGAGCCAATGATACAATAAACAAAATGCCATTTTCGACATGTTTTTATGTACGTAGGGACCGTCGGTCTATTCCCAAACCCGTTTAACTAGTTCTTATTCAGATGAACTGCCGCCGCTCTAGCATTTATGTTATAATGTTTTCAACAGTGGTACAATATCTGTACACAACAACGATACTTCAAGATAGAGAGTCAATCACATGGAATTATAAGGGGGACGGCGCGAACGCAGTCCCCACTACCAAAAATTACGCATCCGAGTTATCCACATTAGGGATAATCGCAGGGGTCAACCTAACCGCAGTGCAATGGAAAGGCCTCGCCCTGGGGGAACCGCCTTCTTGATCACGGTATCCCCTATGCCAGGTAAGTATGAATTCTTTACAGTACTACGCGAGGGTCGTTCGCCGGCGGAGAATCTTAACACCGCGATTCAGGAACGTGACGTAATTGTACAGCGCCCTCTAGTGAGTAGAAACTTGTCACATGCTTCTCTTCACGTTGTTCTTTGTTCACAATTATTTAAATACGCCTGTAAGTTAACCTACTACAAAGATCTGTAGCCCTACTATGACCTCTTAAAGCAATTCCGCTGAGGGAAAGAGACAGAGCTATACAGGGCGTCTAGCACCATCTCTTTCACTCAGTGGAATAAGAATTGCTATAAGATGTCATAGTAGCCCTACAGATGGGAATAAATAGTCATTACCATAAAAAAAAATCTGAAACAAACATCTACGACACCACCCAGTGGCAAACAAGGTGATTTTTAGTTGCCCTATAGCGGATAGGGGTTAACTGTCACATTTCCGAACATGATTGTGTGAAAAAATATTAACTCCAATGGACTGTGTCAATGACAATCTAAGAAAAAATAAATAAAACTCAAGTACTTACGACATAATCTAAAAACACTTGTTGATCTTACACCACAGAACAACACACTGCGCCTGAAGAATAATATTTTTTAACCATTCGTCAAGGCTATATTATACTGCCACCTGTTTTTTGTTTTGAGTATTTCTTTAGCTATCGATTCGACTAACAAAACTCTCAAGCAGTACCGTACATTTTTTATAGATGTCGATTTTATAAAAGTAGTCGCTATGGCTAATGAAGTATCCAGGACGTACAACGCTCCCTTGGTTTTGGATACCTTATTAGCCATGGACGCTTGACTGGATATTAGCTGAGCGGGCTGGACGCTTGAGTGGGTAGTGAAGTTTCTGCAAAATTGCAATCTGTGTGTTTCTTCCATAAATCATCACCAAAGATATCAGAAAATATTTCTATGATCACCACGCAATCATGATTAGTGGTTTATATAACGATCCGTTTTAGTTTCATATTCATTTATTTGCGTACCATAATGTATGTAATAGGTGTTACAGAAGACTTAAAGCTAAAAGTACATTTATGGATCCTGTTAGGGCACAGCAACAGTGTTAAAATTAAATAACAACCTCCATTTTAAATCTATAACTACATCATTAAAAAAAAAATGGAAATAGAATCACGAATCGGCGTAGTATTCTATTTTTAGAATCAGCATCAGCAATGCCGCACTGGTGGCAAGCTTCTTAACTATACGGATAACAAGTACAAACAGGGTGAACAAGTTGCCTCGATAGCAGTTTAGGGTTAGCTGCGCGTGTAAATTTACAGAAGTACCTCTGGGTTTGAGTAGATGGCGCTTTCATAAAAAATCGTCTGAGGGAAAGATTTACATTCATTACGGGCTGGTATGTTGAAAAACGTACAACAATTAATTAAAACATGTCACATGGATTAAGTGAGATGTTTTTTAGAATCCAGCCACCCTCGAAATAAATAGTAAATGTTCTGTAGGTTTTTATTATAATTTTAAAACATCCGTTAGTTTTTGCAGTAAGTAGTACCCAAGCTCAGGTAAGTATGAGTTCTCTCTGTACAACTGTATTATCTAACTTCATACGTTTGCAAATAATATATTTAAGATAAAATAGTTATCATTAAGCCGATTCCGACTTTCGGGTTTCCTGCATAAATAAATTGACCGAACAGTTATTCACAATAAAATGTCACATTATTAGGTCTATGGAGATTAGTATTTTGATCATGAGATGTTTTGCAAAAGCGCCATCTAGCCAGTTCCGTTAGAGTTACAATTTTTCACACAAGTGCGGAAAAATTACAGTTAACCCCTATCCGATATCGGGCAACTGAAAATCACCTTGTTTGCCACTGGGTGGTGTCGTAGCACAAAAAAAAACTGGAACAAGCATCTACGACGTAGATGCTTGTTCCAGTTTTTTTTTGTGGCGATGACTATCTACTCCCATCTGATCTTTGTAGTAAGTTAATTTAGAGGCGTATTTAAATAATTGTGAACTAAAGACAACGTGAAGAGAGGCATGTGACAAGTTTCTACCCACTAGAGGGCGCTGTACAATTACGTCACGTTTCTGAATCGCGGTGTTAAGATTCTCCGCCGGCGAACGACCTCCGCGCAGTACTGTAGAGAACTCATACTTACCTGGCATAGGGGATACCGTGATCAAGAGCCACTCGCTGCCCGACCGCCGCCGCGTACGGACGTGCTACCTGCTCGCCCCGCCGCCATTGTGTTGTGTCAGTGCTCGCCCGGTTCGTCACGCTCGCGTGACGTCATCCGTAGTCTCGGACTACGCCCGCAACAATTGCTGTCTTTTTCAAGACAGCTCTTGTTACAGTGTTTCCCTTTTCGGAGATCCGTCTCGAAACGTTACTTGCCCCCTCTGGGAAAATCCACAGTTTCGTGGTTCTTGGTTGAAACCTTACGGTGCCAACGAAGCCAAGAGGTGTTGACCCGATACACCGAGTCTACCCCCTTCAGGGGTGACCAAAATTGGAAGGGCACTGAACACACGGCCTTGGGGGATCTCCTAGTCGCGCCCAGTTGCTTAACCCCGTTCTCTTCCAGCAATCACCCGGGACGTCTGGGTGTGTCTACCCCAGCGCCCCGGACCGGTCTTACGACCCTAGGGCCCCGCTGCTCAATAAGACTAGCAGCGGGTTCACAAGCTTAGGGCACACCTTAGGTACTCACCTCCCTGTCATACACAATCCCGACAGGGGGGCTACACACCCCCGGGCCCACCCACCCGGGGAGTTAGGATTGTTAGGGCCTTAGGTGAGCTTCACTCATGCCGGTTAACTTTTAACCGCCTTAGGGCTATTTTTCCAAGATGGCGTCAGAGAACCCGCACAAGGCGGTTCTCCAACGCTTATTCAAGGACTTGCCTCACTTAGAGGCCAAATATGGCGCCGAACTGGCAGCACTGGAGCGCAATTCCATTGCGCAGTTCAGCGACTGTCTCGACAGCCCGCTCTCGCCGCCGCCTGCCGACAAAGGCAGGCCCATTAGCGAGCTTATCCTGCCGCCGCCGCCGGTGACTCGCCCTTTGTCCGTGCCGACAAAGGGTTCCGAGAAACCGGCCTCCGAAAAGTCCATTGTTCGTGGAACAATGCCGCCGACAAAGGGTTCCGAGAAATCGGACCCCGTAAAGCCCATTGTACAGGGAACAATGGTACCGACACAGGTGTCGTCCGCACCTGAAAACATGGACACGTCATGCCCGATCTCCGATTCCGAGAATGCCGATTTCTCGGCCACCTCGTCGACATCGGAAGACGAGTATCAACTCGTCGGAAAGGGAAAGAGGAAGAAGGGCAAAAGCTCTCAGGCCACCAAGGCCAAAAAAGCTGCCGATGCGCCCACCTGCCCTCCCTCTCCCCTCCCATCGACCTCCGCCGCCGCTGCTCATACCAGCCGGCCAGCTAGCCCTAGCGCTACCCCCGCTGCGACTTCAGCTAAAAAGCTGAAACCCCCTCCTCCGGTCTTTCTTCAAGAGAAAGCCAAATGGACTGACGTGTCCAAGTTGTGTCTGGCTCACAAGATCCAGTACACAAAGGCCACCAACACCCAGCAGGGTATTAAAATAACCGTCCCGTCTGCTTCTGACTACAGGGAGCTGATCCGACAACTGCGTGGAAGGAACATCGCCTTCCACACCTACACTCTCCCAGAGGAAGCGCCCACCCGCGTGGTGATCAGGCGCGTCCCGAAGGAGATCGCCGCGTCCGACATCCTGGATGACCTCAAGGCCCAGGACATTCCAGCCACAGCCGTCCACCGCCTTCACAAAGCGAGAGGAGGCGAACAGTACGACATGGTACTGGTCGTCTGCGACCCAGTGGAGGGTCACCACCCCATTTTTAAAATCAAATCCGTCTGCTCTCTTACAGGTATAGCAGTCGAAAAACCATACAGGTCCCACGTCATCGGGCAGTGCCACCGATGCCAGCTCTACGGTCACAGTCAGAGGAACTGTTACGCGCCTCACAGGTGCGTCAAGTGCCTGGGCAACCACGGCACTGCTGACTGCCCACGTCCAAAAGATATCGCTCTCTGCACAGAGCCACCCAGCTGTGTGCTTTGCGGCCAGTCCGGGCACCCGGCTAACTACCGAGGCTGCCCCAAAGCGCCCAAAGCGTCCTCCTCGAAGTTGGCGAAGCGTGCCCACGCCCGCCAGCAGCGAGAAAGCCCCTCTGTGAGGATTCCCTCCTCGCAGATGCCCGAGCGCCTCAGTCCACAGAGGCCTATCCCATGGACTCAACAGAGCCACCAGCGAGCTTTCCCAGCTCTCGCGCAGGCTAAGTCCAACCCCATCCCCGGGCTCTTAGATGCCCCCGTCCCTCCGCCCATTACTCGCGAAATCGTCTCCGCGCCCTCTCAACCCGCGCTCTCTAAACCCGCGCCTTCTCGACCCGCGCCCCATCATCCCTTGGCCTCCGGCCCCGCGGCCGATAATGATAATGGTAGAAGGAATTACGAGATCATCACCAAGGCCTTTGGTGCTTTTGTCACCGCAGAAGCCGACCGTATGGCAGCCGAAATCAAAGCTGCCAAAGGTAACGCCGAAATACTGAGGCACATCTGGGATTCATATCCCACGATCCTGCACAGTCTCCGTCAGCTTGATCATAACTAAAAACTTCCCAATGGCTAACACAAATTTAAGTTGCTTTAAACCCCGTTCCCTCAAGTTAGGTTATTTTAACGCCAACGGCATTAGAGACCAACGTGATGAGATCGCCTCATTTTTGCGCGACCATCAAATTGACATTCTCCTCATCCAGGAAACCTTTCTCAAGCCTTATCATCGCGACCCGAAAATTGCCAACTATCGCGTAGTTCGCAACGATCGGTCGCGCTGTCACAAAGGCGGTACGTTAATTTATTTCAAGAAGGAATTGCACTGCATCCCTCTAGATCCTCCTCCCTTAAAGTCTCTCCTCGAAGTATCCATTTGTCGGCTTGGTATGACCGGTCACCAGCCTATCTCCATCGTTTCCGCGTATATTCCTCCCGCTAGTTCATCAGAGGATCTTACACCTCTCATGGACGATCTGACTTCCCTATTCGGCTTGAGTGACTCCGTTATCATAGCGGGTGATCTCAACGCTAAGCACCCCGCCTGGAATAGTTCGTCGACCAATCCCAGGGGGAGAGCCCTCTTCAACTTAGGTGACAGACTTGACTTTGACCCCATCGCGCCTATGGAACCCACTCACTTTCCGCACGACCCCGCGCACCGCGCCGACGTTCTCGACTTAGCGCTTCTCAAAAATATCAACCTTAGGTTGCATACTATTGAGACGATTCATGAGTTAGACTCCGATCACCGCCCGGTTTTTCTTTACTTAGTTCCTCGCTCGGGCCCTTCTGACCCCAGCCAGCCCAAACCTGTCCAAGTGATAACTGACTGGAGGAAAGTCAGCGAAAAGCTGAACTCCGCCACGTCACCTCACCTGGACGCCATCCCCGATCACATAGTTTCGGTCGCAGACACGACTGCCGCTATCGACTCGTTTACAGAGCACGTTCAATCCATACTAAAGGATTGTTCACGGGAAGTCCCAGCAATGAGTGATCATCGCTGGCGACTACCCGCTGACGTACGTGATTTGATAACCGAGAAGAACGCGGCCATTCGTGCCTACAGCCATTTTCCCTGCGACGCGAACAAGGCTCACATGCGATCATTACAGCGTGCTGTAAGGAAACGCACTAGTGAGCATCGTTCGAATCGCTGGGACAATGAGCTCAGCGAACTGGAACCCACTCATCATGCCTTTTGGCAGCTACAGAGAAGGATGCGCGCCACCGAGGAGGCTTCGATGCCCCCGCTCATTCGTCCGGACAAAAGCGTCGCATTCGATGACTCTGAAAAGGCAGAATGTCTAGCCGACAGTCTGGAGTCCCAGTGCTCCCCTAGCTCACAACCGGTCATCAAGCGTCACCTCGACGAGGTGAACGCAGAAGTAGAACGTAGAACTGCCCTACCGCCCGTAGAAGACCCCGATGACCCTCTGCCCCTCGTCACGCCCGACGAAGTGCAAGACATCATCAAAAGGCTTCAACCACGGAAAGCTCCCGGCTCCGACGGTATCACCAATAGGGTCATTAAACTCCTCCCCGCTCAGCTCATCATCCTTTTGGCGGCCATCTTCAATGGCGCCTTGAGCAACAACTTCTTCCCACAGATATGGAAAGAGGCTACTGTTATCGGTATCCCCAAGCCAGGCAAGCCCAAGTCTGAGCCCACGAGCTACCGACCCATCAGTCTCCTGAACGCACTCGGCAAAATCTATGAGAGACTTATTTATAAGCGACTCAGAGATTTCGCCGAGACTAAGAGTCTCATTCCCAACGAGCAATTCGGTTTCAGGACCGAACATTCGTGTATCCAACAGGTCCACCGCATCGTCGAACACATGAGCGCTGGTTTCCAGCGCGGGGCGATGACGGGCGTACTATTCTTCGACATAGCGAAAGCTTTTGACAAAGTCTGGCACAACGGCTTATTATACAAGCTGTACTCACTAGGAGTGCCGGATCGTCTCGTGCTCATCTTACGGGACTTTTTGTCGAACCGCACCTTCCGCTATCGCATAGGGGCCTCATTTTCTTCCCCTCATCCTATTAGGGCCGGTGTCCCTCAGGGTTCCGTCTTATCCCCCCTCGTCTTCACGCTGTTCACTAGCGATATTCCCAAGAGCAAAAAAGCTCAGTTAGCTCTGTTCGCGGATGACACGGCCATTTATTACACTGGCCGCTGTACAAACGCTATCGCCCGTAACCTCCAGACCTCAGCCGACGTCCTAGGCGCTTGGTTCAGGAAATGGAGAATCGAGGTGAATCCCGGTAAAAGTCAGGCGGTTATCTACTCCAAACCGCGCTTTAATCCTCCGATCCCCAGTCCGATCACTATGTACGGCAAGCCTATCCCCTGGGAGAAGCAAGCCAAATACTTAGGTGTCATTCTCGACAGTCACTTGTCCTTCGCGGCACATATCAAAGCGGCTCGTTCGCGCGCCGCCTTTGCTATGGGTAGGCTTCACTTTTTAATCCAGGCTAAAAGCAAATTGTCCCTTAAGTGCAAATTGCGTTTATACACCGCGGTCATTCGTCCCATCATGACATACGCATGTGTCGTGTTCGCCCACGCCAACCCGCGTTTCCTTCATAAGATGCAGACCTTGCAAAACCGATTCCTTCGTAAAATCACGGGAGCCCCTTTTTACGTCCGTAACGATAGTCTTCACTTAGACTTAAGAATCCCCACCGTCGTTCAATTCATGAAGCGCCTTACCAAGCGCTTCTTTGACTCCGCGTTAAAACATCGCAACCCCCTTATCGCATCGGCCGCTCGATACGATCCCTCGCGAATAAGTAAAATTCGTCGTCCCCGTCATACCCTCGTCACTCCGGACGATGCTATAACCCTGCTCCAGGAGAGCAGCAGGGAGACTAGCACTCTTCGTAAATTCAGACGCAAAGCGCCGTCATTCCGTCCTCGCCGACGAGGCCCGTCGCGACATCCCGGTAACTGCCCCACCCGTCCCTTGCAAGAGCCAGCCCGCGTTGCTGAGCCAGTAAGTCAAAATAGTCCATAAATAATATCACTCAGATCCAGCCTGTCCCTTGCTGTCCCTCAGCGACGCCCTAAGCCGAGGCTCGTACCCCACAGGGGGTGCCCTTAGCGTGTAGTCGCTTAGTTTGTAAGTTTTTACCCTGGCTGGAGGTCTTAAATTTTAAGGCACCCACAGGATTCGCCCGGTTAAGCAGACGACAACCTCCTTGGTTGAACTGCGAGATGCCATACATAAAAAAAAAAAAAAAAAAAAAAACGTGATCAAGAAGGCGGTTCCCCCAGGGCGAGGCCTTTCCATTGCACTGCGGTTAGGTTGACCCCTGCGATTATCCCTAATGTGGATAACTCGGATGCGTAATTTTTGGTAGTGGGGACTGCGTTCGCGCCGTCCCCCTTATAATTTCCGACACGCTACAGCAGTACTCTTACTGCAAACAAACTTGGTACCATCATAAAGTATTAAAGCAGCGTTTTCATAAATAAACCCTATTTATCCAATACCCTTGTTTTTGCTTTTACTCTGGACGCTCTTAATGTGCTCGTTTTTCTACATCGTTCTCACATGTATTCTTGATCTCAACATGAATGATATGTATCCATGGTTTTGTAAAATATTGTGATTTAAAAGAGTGTCCATGGAGTTTCTTGCCCATTCTTCTACATGGAGATCTACGCTTTGGAATGGGCAACTACATTACTTTCACAAGTTATTATGTCTTGTGACTGGGACTGTAGCAGCATCTTGTTTTTTGTGTTCATGACATTCAAAAGTGCCTGTAATGGTCTAATTGAAATAAATGATTTTATTTCATTGATTTGATTTAAACATATTGCAAATGCACCAATTGCGTTTTCTAGATCACAGTCTGGTTGGGTTACTGCACAGAACATATAAAGGCTTAAAATTATTTTTCATCACACGTCCTCGAAACCTGTCTCTTATTGCACTACGATTAGGTTCAATTTGCAATGTACTTCACACTCGTGTTTATTTTCTCATTTATCGCAACAAGGGCTTTCATTTTTAACCGACTTCAAAAAAAGGAGGAGGTTCTCAATTCGACTGTATGTTTTTTTTTTTTTTTTTTGTGTTTGTTACCTCATAACTCAGGTCTGAGTGAACCGATTTTGATGATTCTTTTTTATTCGAAAGCTGGTGGTTGTCGTTTGGTCCCATAAAAAAAATATTAAGATCCGACAAGTAGTTTTTGAGTTATCTTTAATAATGCGTATTAGATTGACTCACGAAGTCAATCTAATACGCATTATTAAAGATAACGTTGATGATATACTCATTCGTCGATTAAATTTTAGAAGTTGTCGAAGACAAATGATCTAGACCCCAAAGTGCAGACTTTTAGAACTACAACCTAATAAGCGTTTTTGACGTTTATATTTTTATCTTTTAAGCCCTGCGATTTTTTCTAAATATGTTTTTTACACAAATATACACAAATTCAAAACAATATGTGTAAAAATCTACAGCTCTTTATGTAAGCGCTTTATATGAAAACTAGCTAATGGCCAAACGTTCGCGCAGCGGAAACTTGAATATCTCCGAAGTTTATGCATGCACAAATTTTATTTATACATACACAAATACACACTAATTTTTAGACACATCAGTTTTCTTCTAAAGTCTATATTTCAAAAAAAGTTTCGCTGGGCGAACGTTCGCGCAGCGGAATCAGTTTTTAGTGAATTTCCCCACAATGGCTGCATGCACAAATTTTTTTTTACCATGATACACAATTACACGACGTCATACACTAAATATCTGCATAATTTAAATCTTTAAATTCAACAACTTTCCGCTGCGCGAACGCACACGTGTGATGAAAAATAATTCTAAATCTGGCAGCAGTAACCCAAGCAGACTGTGATCTAGAAAACGGAATTGTTGCATTTGCAATATGTTTATTTAAGAAAACGCTGCTTTCATACCGTTACTCTATGAAGTTACCAAGATTGTTAGCAGTACGAGTACTGCTGGAGCGTATCGAGATTATAAGGGGGACGGCGCGAACGCAGTCCCCACTACCAAAAATTACGCATCCGAGTTATCCACATTAGGGAAAATCGCAGGGGTCAACCTAACCGCAGTGCAATGGAAAGGCCTCGCCCTGGGGGAACCGCCTTCTTGATCACGGTATCCCCTATGCCAGGTAAGTATGAATTCTTTACAGTACTACGCGAGGGTCGTTCGCCGGCGGAGAATCTTAACACCGCGATTCAGGAACGTGACGTAATTGTACAGCGCCCTCTAACGAATTTATTTGAAACCAAAAAACGGGCTCCAGTAGATCCACACGGTTTCCCTAGCTCTCAAACATTCACTAGTCTACAGCTAATTTTCTCCGGTGGATTAAAGCAGCGTCGTCCTATGTTTTCCATTGACCATTTCGTCATGCGTTGAAAATTGACAATGACCTTGCCTGCGCTCGTGCGATAGCTTGCGAGCTTCAATTAGGACACTAAACAAACTCATCATGCGATGAGAACGCATCGTGACATCTTACGATCGATAGCCAAATAGAAGGCTAAGTCGAAATTTTGTACGCTTATGATTTTCTGTACGGTCTAACTCCTCCGTACTGGAACTCCGTTTAGTTTGGCCGGGAGAATATTTATTATTACCCGTAGCGACGAATGTGTTTAGTATTACAAGAGACTGGTACCTGCGGCGGTGGCTGCACGGTGATGGTCCCGAGGAGCACGGCGCGGCCGGTGCCGCCACAGTCGCCGCGCAGTACCGCCGAGCGCGCACTCGTGCGCAGCAGCTGCGTCAACACCACTATGAGGATCTGGGAATTACACGATAAATTTGGTCACCAGGACTTGTCACCGACAATTCCGTACTAGACACTATGTTGTGGACTAGTGACGGTTAGGGTCTGGTTAATTTCGGACTAATCACGACAAGAGCTGAACAAATTACGGACAGACTATGTCTAATTTCGGGAGTACTCCCAACTATTGTCTAGCTAGTTTCAGTCTAGGCTTTAAAGAGTGTAAAAGGTATACTTAGTTACTACTAATATTAGACTAGATTCGGACACTTCGCTATTTACAAAACGTGCCTGGAACAAGAAGACGAGCATGTTGAAGAACTGCAGCGCGAGAAGCGCGCGAGTGAGAGGCGCGCGCACCGCCTCCACACAGCCGCGCGTGTGCAGCGATGCCGACAGCAGCGGGGAGGCCTCTGACCAAACCTCGCGCCACTCCGACTGGGGCAACAGATGAAAACTTATGAATTGTTACCGGTGGAGCATGTTGAGTCTAACCTGCGCTGCACGTGCCTTGATGAGCTACTTGTCAAATCAGTCACACACATTTTAAAAGAAAATTAGACTAAATTATGGATGATGGACAAATGAGGAATAGAATAGAATAGTTTGCAAATAAAGGTAGTGTTTGGCACAATAGTTCTTATAATAAGTCAAAGCTACATTGCACCATTGGGCATGCAAAAATTTTCATTTTTTAATGTCATTATATTTCACTACTACAATAAAAAATACACAGATAGACAGCTTATTTTTCACAGATATTACTAGGAGCAAATGCTACCTGTTGCAGTGGGTCGTGGTAGCAGGGCGCGAGGACACGCGGCGTGCAGCAAGAGTACGGTGACACTGGCGGTAGCACCTTGCCGTCTGCACCCGCTAATCTGCAGCACATCACAAACACATACCTATATATACAACATTCGCCACATCATACTATTCAATATATTAGATTTCTGTCCAGGAGAATTTAAATGCGGCTATCCTGGTTTTAGGGTTCAGTACCTCAAAAGGAAAATATGGAACCCTTATAGGATCACTTTGTTGTCTGTCTGTCTTCTGCCCCTCAAGACCCATTTCACGAACGCGTCGAGGTATAATAAACTCAAATCAGCGATCCCTTGGAGTTGTAAAAAATCAACCCTCTTAGTTTATGCAGTGTAAATATATGACTGATTATGTCGCCAGTTTGTACGGAATCCTCAGTGAGCGCGTCCGACTCTTGGTCAGTTTTTTTTTCAGAACATAACTAGGAGAAATGAAAAAGAGTGTAACCCCCGAATACTGAAACGTCACTCAAAATTTAAGTACCACTTAAATTTAACAGAGACTCAGAAGTGACGTTTGACCATACAAAATCTAAAGTTTAAGAGCTGCTTAAATGTTAAGCAGCCCTCAAATTTTGAGTGACGTTTCAATATTCGGGGGTAAGTATTCTAAAAGTAAATGTGATCTGTCTAACGAAGAAACAGGTGAAGAACGTGTTTGTAGGAGACTGGCAGGAGGAAACCACACGGATTGAAGAGTGGAGGGCCATTTGGGAAACATTTTTTCAACAGCCCAGCAGTACGAAAATAAAAGCTAAAGTAAAAAAAAAAACTTACTTCATAACAAGGTCTGATCCTTCGTTCAAGAAGTCCATGTTGATCCAGGGTATTTCGTGCCAATCTGTCGGCTTATCTGCACCACAGCAACTCAGCTCTACCTGTAAAATAGCTTTATATTAATCTGTTATTACTCATAAACTCGGATTTAATAAAAATGGATATAAGTAAGTTTATTTTTAAACAAAAAAATACGACTCTCGACCGCAGTGTAGCCCAAACTAATAATTGTAATTTTAAAAACAGCTTTTATTAAGTAAATGCTCTAAAAAGAAGAAAATATTTTATCTCTTAAAAATTTTAATTATCAACTTATAGCGAAATTGATCTTTTAGAGCGTTTTGGACACACGGCGGAGCCGCAGTGTGCCGCGGGTTCAATTCCTGTACGGAACATTTGGATGGCCTACAGGCTAGTATTCCAAATTTGGCTGTTGTTTCAGATATAACGTTTGTAAAAGCACCCACGATACCGAAAAAATCCAATCATCATCATTTATTTTTATAAAAATAATAAGTTCTACCTGCATTGTATCCAAAAGTGCTTTCCACGTCGGCTCTGTAAGGTATTGGGAGATTCCTATACGCAAAGACGAAGACAACTCCTTCATTAGTGCCTGTAAATCATAACAAGATTTTATAAATGCCGAGCAAAGTTTACCGATCGGCACGACCCATAAAATATCTATATAAGGATATGCAACAAATTAAGTTTATTGATAGTTTCGGGTCGGTTTTATGGTTTCACAAATACTGCTGAATCAAAAGCGCTGAGCCGAAAAAGTGTTTTGTACACTAAAAAAGTATTTCATGGTCATTTTATTAGATTTCTAGATGTTTGTTAACTTTTTATTACGTTACGTTTTGTAAAGTAAGCCGTGACTTATTGGCAGGCCTACGCTCTATTCTCAAAAGTGTAGTAAAGGCTGTAACATCAACATTGTAAAACTAAATGATTTTAAAAGAGTAACCATGGAGTTTTTGTCGGTTATTCTTCATAGGAAACGACCAACCCAAACCGTGGTCTTTCTTGACGTTTGTGTAGGCATATACTTATGAAATATATTTTTTTAAATAGAATTTTATGTTTTCATTTTGTTTGATGTTGAATGCACTTGTGGCATGTACCAAATAAACCTTTTTTCTTTCTTTCAAATGATCTGATTATAATTTTGAACCTCTACTGGAACCTGTCAGTTTATCAGCACACTCCAAGAGTCTCCACAAATAAAAACGAGATCAGGTTCATGACAACTGAAAACAAACCTTCAAGGTCCCCCGACACGCAAGATACACCAGCATCCCATTCCCCGCGACCAGGGAGCCGCTGACGAGCCACACGCTGCTGACCAGAGTGGCTCTCTTCCAGTGTGGACACTTGAGGAGCACGGCGATGAGGCGCAGGCCTCCTGTGTAGTGCAGCTTCATGCCGTACGCTTGGAACAGGATGAGGCCGTATAGGAGGACCACTGTCACCTGTAAATGTACAGAGTCTATAATTGTTTTGAGGGTCAGCCGTTTTAAGATCTTGAACGCACGCTGCGCCAACACCTGAGGGGAGTACATTATCACCATCATGATATTTCTGCCCTTGTCCCATGTTACTTGGCGTCTGCGTTTTTGTTCTTTATTTGCACAGAAAGTTACAGATGTTAAGTTTGAGAATTATCCTTATACTAACTACCTTAAGGCGCCTCCCCGACCAAAACGCCGCGCAAGCCGTTTTAGTGCAGTTTTCTGGAGCTATCTACTTGTTATAAAACGAACTAAGTAACAAAAAAAATGGCTTTAAATTCGTCAACTCGCACCTCATAAACTCGCGACTCCGCGCGAGTTAGCGCCTTCTGATTTTGCCTACCGACCGAGTGAAAACCTGACGTATTTACAGTCATCCGTCACAAGAGACAAAACACTTTGTTGGTGACTGTAAATACGTAAGATTTTCACTCGGTCGCGAGTTGACTACAACAAAAATAGGTAAAATCGAATTTTCCTTACCTTATGTATATGCTTAAGCAGCAGCATGACCCTCAGACTAGTGTTGTAGCAGAAGATGACCATGCACAAGGAGACCACGAGCTGGGCGATCAGCAACGCGCGCAGCACCCCCGCTAGCCGCGCGCGCCCGTCTCTACTGAACGTGAACACACCCCACGCCATCCAACATTTTGTTGGAGCATGCTAGCTGCTTCTGTGGAAGTTAAGCCGTGACTTCAATTGTGCGATAAACGGTACCCTCATCACTAACACACTTCTTCAATCACCTTTTAGTAGTGGGTGAAACCGCTGGGCACAGCTAGCATTTTATATTTTGAAGGGCTTCCCCTAAATCTTTCCAGGGCTTTAATACCGCCTCACCTGGACACTAAGTCACGACACGCGTCCAGGTCGTTACGGTACTCGTCCAGATCGTCACGGTACGCCTCCAAGTCGTCACGGTAAGAGTACAAAGACATGCCGAAGCTCATACCACAGAATAATTTAATTACTTACGAACTCACATTAAGCTTAAATAGTTTTGGATGCCTAATTTCTTACTCAACATACGCTAGAACACGATAAGATTTTCTATTAAAGACGAATTAAATAAAAACAATTTCGTATAGTATCAGAATTACCTTTAGAAGAACATCACCCTAAAAAATCACGAAATCCTTCACCAAGGTTTAATATATACGCAGTGAGTTATCCGTTTGTTAAACTGCACTAATTCCGGTCTTGCCGTTGGCAGTACAGATATAATTAAACGTTGGCTTGTTTACAAATAAACTAACATATATTAGCAAGTTTTAAATTACCACAGTTTGATTGTTTGATTACTGATTTCAGCGGAAAATGACACAAAGTTGATGGGCCCATGTTAACCATAAACCAAGCCACGATCATTATAAACAGTTTAACGCAAAAAAGGTCTGTAGCACAATGCTAGTAGGTCTACAGATTGTAAGTACTAGCTGCAACTGTATGAAATATAAAAAAATGTAAAATAATCCTTACTAATATTATAAAAGCGAAAGTGAGTTTGTTTGTTTGTTACCTCTTCACGCTTTAATGGCTAAACCGATTTTGATGAATTTTGGTACAGAGATAGTTGGGAACCAGGAGACGGACATAGGCTAATATTTTTTTGAAAAAAGTGGGATGTGAGGGAGAAAGAGGGAACAAACGGGAAAAGTTAGCGTTGCTATTACAAATCAATAAGGCGCTACCGCATTTTACGCGAGCGAAGCCGCGGGCAAAAGCTAGTTATCTATAGATGTGTGTGATGGGGTGGGGGAGCTCACAGGTGCCGATAGACAGTACTGAGTATCTATAAAATTACCGGTTTAGCAGAATAATAACAGGATAGTAATTTGAGTTAGACGACACGATTGGCGCAGTGGCTGAGCCATTGAGCGGTTTCGATCCCCGTACGGAACAAATATTTGTATGGCCTACAGATAGTTCTTCCGGGTCTGGATGTTTGTGTATGTGAGTTTAAATGTTTGTGAACGCACCCACGCTACAGGAAAAATTCCTAGAGTGGGGCAAAGTTTTTATTTAAAAAAAAAAACGTTAAACTTCTTAACACTGTTACAGACGTAGTCTTCGTAGTTTTTGATTTATTTAATTTATTTTCGCCCCGGATAGCAGAATAAGTATAAAACATACGAGCAAATAAAAAACATCTAACAGTGAGTCAGGCGCACCGAGGATTCCGTACAAACTAGCAACATACAGCCATATCTTTTGACTGTACAAAAAAGGGTATCTAACAGATTTGAGTCTAAGGTTTTAATTTCAACTTGATACCTCCACGCGTTCCCGAGATAAAGGCTAGACATATAGACAGACGGACGGACAACAAAATGATCAAATACTTAAGAATACCGTTTTTTACTTTTTACTTACGGAACCCTATTAAGGTGGTGAGTTTGATTCGTTAGTTAGGTAATAGTAAAAAAAAAACTATGGAATTTTTGCTACTCTTTCACACGAAAACTATAGAACAGATTTTGATGAAAAATCTACTAGTGTACTTGCTGAAGCTTCCTCCACGTGATATCGAAAAAAAAGCATCCTTTGTGTTTTCCAGACTATAATCTACCTTTGTGCCAAATTTCATCAAGAACCGTTTAGCTGTTTTACGTTAAAGAGTAACAAACATCCATACAACCATCCATCCATACATCCATCCATACATCCATCCATACAGCCATCCATACATCCATCCATACATCCATCCATACATACATCCATATATCCAACCATCCATACATTTATCCATACATCCATTCATACATCCATCCATACATACATCCATACATACATCCTCTTAAAAATTCGCATATTTATAAGTAGTGGGTAAGATAATCTGGATTAACACAGGCCACATTTACTATTTTCATCCCGGCAATATTTTCCTTTGGGATACATTTCATCGTCCATCACGAGGGTCGACGTCTACGAAGCGGGTGAGGCCGCGGGCAACAGCTAATTTAGCATCTAAATTGAGTCGGGTGAAACAAAATTCAATGCATTCAATGGCGTAGCCATATTTATAGCTAGAAGAAACGCGGCCAAAGCCCCTCAACGTTACCATGCAACGTTACATCGATATTATATTCAAACTCTTCACTGTTCAAGATACTGGCCGCCAATAAAAAAATAAAAGTGAAAAAAAAATAACAAAAAAAGGCGGGAACCTTTCAAAAATAATGTCATTCTATTGTTTTCTTTCAAAAACATAGATTGTCAATAAATAGAAAATATTAATTTATTGTGTTAAATAAGTTGCTGATTAGTTAATTGGTGTTGTTAGTACATAACTATCACCAAAATGGCGGACGAGCCTCCAGAAGGAGCGCTACAGGCCGCACCTGAAGGAGCGCAAGAGGCTGCGCCTGAGGGAACAGAAGCTGCTCCTGAAGAAACACAAGAGGCCGCGCCAGAGGGCGCACCAGAGGAAGCACCTAAGGCCGAAGAAGAGGACGCAGCAGAAGGCGCACCCAAAGTGGATTCACAAATGGGAGTTACATTTGCGGGTACAGAACCAAAAAAAGAGGAGGAACCAGAGCGTGAACCTGAACCTGTGGTCGTTGTGCCAAAGAAACGTCCCAAAGTCGCGTGGAGCGATGACTTAAGTCATAATTCTGAAGAGGACAGAGGTAATTTATTATTTTCAATCATAAATTTGAACCCGTTGTCAGTGTCAGTAGAGTTACATTGATTTTGCTTGAAAACTTTATAACTTTGATTGTTATTTAATAGGTTGAAATGAACATAAAACTAAACAAAATCTTTTACTGTGATTAACATAAATAAAATCGATATTTGTCATTAAAAATGTATCTGCAGTAACATATGACTAGAATACAATGAAATCCATATAAAGACCCCAAGCCATACTGTACCTATATGCTGTGTTGAAGACGCGCTTGTGCTAGCCTGATAATAGCAACGCAGAAGGGCCTGCCAGAGCCACCGCCTGCCACTCCTGCCAGGGTTGCGGGTGGTACAAAAAAGATATCACTGCCCCGGAACACAAAGGGCTGAAGATGGAACGTGGATGGGTTTTAGTCAGTAAAAGT
This sequence comes from Ochropleura leucogaster, assembly GCA_958449745.1. Lineage (NCBI taxonomy): Eukaryota > Metazoa > Arthropoda > Insecta > Lepidoptera > Noctuidae > Ochropleura > Ochropleura leucogaster. The sequence continues at coordinate 1,681,668 of OY288207.1, read as the reverse complement.
CTGACACTCACCCCCGCCTAGAGCGGGGGAATTTTTTTGATGAATTCCTGTGAATGATGATGAAATCTGAAAAAAAAATAACCATACTGTACATACGTAGGTTTAAACGCAAAGGACATAGGATAGTCTATAAACAGAATAAATAAAAGTATGGGAAAGTATATACTTATATTATATTAGCTGTTCCTCGCGGTTTCACCCACGCTGCTCAGCACCTGTTTGTCGTAGCGTGATGTTATATAGCCTATAGCCTTCCTCAAGAAATGGACTATCCAACACTAAAAGCATTTTTCAATTCCAACCAGTAGTCCCTGAGATTAGCGCGTTCAAACAAACAAACTCTTCAGCTTTATAATATTAGTATAGACTAGCTGTTCCACGCGGTTTCACCCACGCTGCTCAGCACCTGTTGGTCGTAGCGTGATGTTATATAGCCTATAGCCTTCCTCAAGAAATGGACTAGGATCCAACACTAAAAGAATTTTCCAATTCCAACCAGTAGTTCCCGAGATTAGCGCGTTCAACTTCAAACAAACAAACAAACAAACTCTTCAGCTTTATAATATTAGTATAGATTATTATTATTATATTAATATAGTATAGATTAAACAATAGAGCATCACGCCTGTTTAATCCCCGAAGGGTTCTACAGAGGCGCAGACTCAATTAAACCCACATTTCGCTAGTTATGTTTAAGTAATAGGGGGAGAGTATAATACCATCAAACGATCACAAATCCAGACTCCGCGGCTAGTACTGAGAGATTCCTGACGGAACACCGATTAGGTATCATTTGCTGGACGCGGGTATCGAACCCAGGTCCTCATGCTCAGCAGTCGTGATTGTGACCACTTGAACAAGGCAGGATAATATCGCAGTCATTTAGAGCACCTCCTTACCCCTAACCTCACATTTTCCAGAACGCGAACGTCTTGCCCAACTCGAACGAGAGTTGGCAGAAACACCCGTAAAACCGATATACGCGCCCGAAGAACTGGAACAACTAGTAATTTCCATCATGAAGATGACAGCACTCTACGACCTCCGCCCTGAGGACTGGACGGACAACGTGAAGTCTATCATTGAAGAATGGATCCTCGAACCAAAAAGCACAGTCCTCTGCATCTATTTCAAAGGACACAAGTTGAACGCCTGTCATGACATCCCCAAAACCCCTGTCTATGATTTGTCTTTTTTTTTGAGGCCTTTGGACTATGTCTTCAAAGCTGAATCGTTCCATGATGAGATCTTTTTTGGGACGTTCAGAGATTCTATTGAATCGAATGTTATTCAGATTATGGAGTACGTGTATGCTCCGTATTTCTTCGCTGTTACTGCTTGGCCTGACAGTAAGTGTTGATTGTGCAAACATACAAACATTTATTTACTCACATCTTTTTCTCATGAGCATGAGCAGAAACTACTTTACCTACTTTGTTTACTTTATCTTTATTTTCATTTATAAATCCACACAACACGTACGACCCGTATTTTACTGTAGATCCCCTGTGATCCATTCACATTATGTAGTTATTGACTGTAGATTTAGCCACATTGAATTACTTTTACGTGTAGTAATGGTTAGGTCCATTTTAATGCTCTCCGTTTTCCCCAGGCGTTAAAAGCGAGTTCTGTACCCATATCCACACATTCCTCGCGAAGTTAACTGACATGTACTACAAAATGTTGGGTTTAACCGTCCTCTATATACCCCGGGAGGGCCAGAACTTGTCATTTGAAAAGGCCAGTGCTGACCGAGAACTGGTAAAGAGACTCGAAGGAGTGGTAGTCTACTGGACCCATCAGATCAAGTCATGTTTGGAGGACACAGCTTTTGTGGCTTCTCAGAAGGAGTTGCTGTGTCCCAGCGATGAATATGACTTCTGGGTTTACAGACGTGAGTAGCACTTGTTTCTTTTGTGGAATTATTATTCTAATTATAGGCCAACCGCTAAATTGAGATTGTGCCTGGGGTAGCTAAACGACGCGAGCGTGAGCAGTCGGCCTATAGTTACAGGAACAAAAATCTACTGTATAAAAACCACCTTCAATGTCTTATTGTTGCCACTATTGTTCACTGTGCATTAACAAACTACTAATGGAGCTATACTTATAATTATTACAGACGAAAACTTGAACGCCTTACTGCACCAGCTCAAGAACCCAGCAGTGAAGCACATAACGAAGATCCTAGTCACCACTCACTCCACCTTCATCCACCAGTTCCAGTCTCTCTGCGAAGAAATCGTCCAGAAGGTCGGAGAGGCTACCTCCAACATCGAATATTTGCAGGTTATCAAGCAACCATGCGCAGTCCTCGAGTGCGTGGTAGACCCCGACGAGATCTCCAAACATGTACCAAACATTATAAACCTCTTTCGTTTCATATGGATGGAATCTCCTACCTACAACTCTGAGACTAGAATCACCAACTTATTCAAAGCTTTGAGTAACCAAATCATAATTTTATGCCGGAATTATATTAAGTTAGACGAGCTCTTTGATGGTCATACGATTAAGGCTATAGGTGAGTTCACCAAATGTATTGAATGCTGTAAGAAGTACAGGGAGATTTACGATGTGATGGTAGAAGCGCATAATGAAGCGAAGCCTGGCAGCTGGGAATTGGATACTGGAGCAATCTTCAACTATATAGACTCGTTCATCCAGAGATGCTTTGATATGCTTGATGTTTGCAACTGCATGATCATTTTTGGGAGGTGAGTTTAATTTAGTTTTAATCATCCTAGTTATTCGATGAAAAATGTATGTTATATCCGGAAGCTATGGGCGCCTCTCATGATATAGAAATTTTTTGGATGGAAATGTAATGGAGCATTTCTAAAAAAAAAAATAATCTACTGATGTGGCTTTAGTGTGACTCTTTTGTCATAAACATCTAATCTCATCACTTTATTACACAGCATCATTACTTTTTTATCAATGGCGCTACTTTAAAACCCCCTCTCATGTACCAACTCTGTGTCCGTTTAGTTCAAACACGCTCGTTTCAGCATCAACCTGCGTTTTTTTTATCAAATAGGCTTATTGTTTAGGGCAAAGGCTTTCCTTTCTTCTACAATTTCTTTTTCTCGCTCTAGAGCTATTTCAGCCCAATTCTTTATATAGGAGTCTACTATTACTTGGCCAGCCACATCAATTCCTGTTGTTCGGATCGGAACCCAATCCGTCGATATTTTGATCATTTTCCCAATTACGATTTGTCACCTTTACGGTTTTGAAACAAATTTCAGAGTCAATGAGCTGGAAGAAGTACCCAAGCCGTACTTCGGCGGTGCCAAGGGCGATCAGTTCGAAGCTAAATGTGAGAAGATAGAAACTATGTTTTCCGTGGCGCTTGCTGATATAACTCGTGTCTCCAACACTATTCTAGATGTTCAAGCTCCTTCGTGGTATGATGATATACTTGGCTTCAGGATTGTAATCAAAGATATTGAGGTGAGGGAAGATTTCTGCAAACGCTTTTAAAAATCATAGGTTAGTAAGTCGATGCATCTATAGTACGGCCAACGAGAAGCGATACCAAATGTAAACAAAACCCATGCTAAAACCCCATCTAAAATGGCCGCCTGAATGTTGGCGAACCCGTCTTAACGTTGTCATGTTTTTGCCGGGAGAACGAGACATTACGACAAAGGCACAAGATGGAAAGAGCTTAATATTAGATTGTCAACGCCACAGTTGTTCTTGAGGTTAATGACCTTTCGTATCGCTGCTAGTTGGCCTTAGTATAGTTTTGTTTCAATGCTTTAGACTTGACTTATGATGTTTACGTAGGTACTTACTGTAAGTTCTGTGACTATAAATATGAAGCCTTTTAGTTTGTTGAATCCCTTTGGTATTAGTAACGCTCAATTAATTCCAACCTCAGTTTTTCGAATAGGGTCATTTAGCACCAGTTTGCAATAGTTAGCCTTTAGTGACTTCTAAGAAGTCAACAACATCAAGGTTTCTCCTCTTTGCTAATCACAACAGACATTTTGATTGCTTGGCAGATTATCATAGAGAACCTGGTAGACACGGTGTTCGAAGGCGTCAACCACGTGGAGGAAGCTGTGATCGCTCTTTACTCTCTCAACAATTACTCCAAACGGAAGAATCTCAAACGTGTCTTCAAAAGAAAAACTGCTGAGGTATGCCTTTTTTTGCGGATGGGATATCATCAAATAAATTTGGATTTTGGAGCGGGGTGGGAGTGTCAGACAATGACTAAAACCCACCAATATTCCTTTATCGTTCCGTAACCCGCACCCCGGTGAGGAATGCTACACGTCCCCGCTAAATTAATCTGTTGGTCTAGTGGTTAGTGGCCCTAACTGCTGAGCCGGAGGTCGTGGGTTCGATTCCCACCCAGGACAAACTTTGTGTGATGAGCATGATTGTTTGTTCTGTGTCTGGGTGTGATTTATCTATAATATGTATGTATTTATAAATTATATAAGTATGATATCAGTTGTCTGGTTACCATAACACAAGCTCTGCTTAGCTTGGGATCAGATAGCCGCGTGTGAGTTGTCCCAAGATATTTATTATTATTTTATTTAATAATCTTCTAATGAAATCGCAAAAGCAGTTGGGTGTGCCGATTTGAGGCTTCCGGCGACTGGGACCGCAATTAACTAGGACCGCGGTCCCAGTCGCCGGATTTGTATAAAATAAATAATTTTCTTCCGGCGACTGGGACCACTTGTATAATAACTGAAATAAAAAAAAAATGTACAGTCAAATAAAAGTTTTTAGATGTAACAATTGAAGAAAAATCCTTTTTGATTTAAAAAACATCATTTATTGATATAAGGAAAACAACCACTGACTACAGTTCTGTTATTAAAAACTTTCGTAATTAAAACATACACTTAGATCGTGTTAACAACAATCAACAAAAAAAAAACACATAAATCGTGCAGAACAATCAACAATTTTTAAATAATTAACAATCAGAAAGTAATTGTTTATTACAAAATCAGTCTTTAACTGGTACCGTAAATATAATAAAAAACCGGCCAAGAGCGTGTCGGGCCACGCTCAGTGTAGGGTTCCGTAGTTTCCCGTCCGTCACAATAAGTGTTCCCAGTTATGAGACCAACCGAACAATTCGGTAATACCCGATCCAATGTAATAAGTACATACAGCGCCATCTCTCGGGGAATTGGGTTACTAATTAATACAAAGACGTGCAATTTCGGTGGTAATTTTGGATTGCGAGAGCCGATTTCAATAATTCTTTTTTTGTTTGAAAAAAGATACGTTCAGGATAATAAAATATGTAAACAAAGTTACAAAAAATGCTTGCATATACGATTATACTACAAACTTAGTCCAGAAATTATTTTGTAAAACTTTTTGTCTTTTTTGTACAAAAACTGTTGTGTCAATCAAGTTCAAAATAATTTTCATAGAAAGTCCTTATAAAGTTCTACTTTTTAGATGTTTTTCATATTTTCTAAACTTATGGTTCAAAAGTTAGAGGGGGGGGACACACATTGTTTTTTACTTTTGGAGCGATTATTTCCGAAATTATTGACATTATCAAAAAATGATCTTAGTAAACCCCTATTCATTTTTAAATACCTTTCCAACAATATATCACACGTTAGGGTTGAAATTAAAAAAAAAATCCCTTCCCACTTTACATATAGGGTGGCTACCCTAATAAAACATATTTTTCAAATTTTTATTTTACCACTTTGTCGGCGTGATTGATATACATATTGGTACCAAATTTCAGCTTTCTAGTGCTAACGGTCACAGAGATTAAGCGAGGACGGACGGACGGACGGACGGACAGACAGACATGGCGAAACTATAAGGGTTCCTAGTTGACTACGGAACCCTAAAAAAACAATAAAAATAATTAACGTGGTACTATCTATGTCAATCACAATTTGTTTAAAATGGCCGATAAGGCTTCACACAAAATCAGTCAAGTAAGTAATTATCACAAAATCAGCCTTAACTGTGTTAAAATATAAAGTTAGAGAGAGATAGTATTATACAATGCTTTGGGTGTATTTACCTGCATGTGTAAATTATGTCAAAACGGGCTAGCTTAATCTATTAAGCTAGCCCGTTTTGACATAATTAAAATGTGTTGAGACAGTCGCTAAATTAGTAAGCACACTTGGATTTTCAACTTTAATTATAACCCACTAAGAATAATTTTTCCTTACATAATCCCACTCTTACTTTATATGTTCTTTCAAAACTGTAGTAATAGATTACCATCGCATAAGATAAAATCATGTCTAGAACGAGTCAATGATATTTATATGTATAAATAATTTATTTTTTTTTCGTTTGACTGTACTAATTTTGGCTTGAATAAAAGATTTTTTTAAGTTATTCATGAGTGGTCCCAGTCGCTGGAAGAAAAATATTTATTTTTTACGGATCCGGCGACTGGGACCGCGGTCCTAGTTAATTGCGGTCCCAGTCGCCGGAAGCCTCCCGATTTCTTTTACAAGTAATCGATTTAGCAAAATGTATCAGCATGTGGGATATTGTTGGATTCCATCATTTAAAACAATGTGATTTTTCTAGGAGACTGCTGCATGCTGTTCCAATCAATAAATAGTTTTTAAAAATATGTATTTTCGTTTACAACCGCACTCCAGTATTTAATAGCTTAAATGTTATTTTAATGTATATGCCATTATGATCAGATGTGGGCGATGTTCAGCGAAGAGGTTCAAGAGGCTAAGAAGGACATGGTGTCGACGCGCAGCATGGCGCCTGCCGACATGCCTAACTTCGCGGGAAGAGCCGCCGTACTGCGGATGAGGAAGAACAGGCTCCTGTACTTGAAGAACGTAAGTGTTCTAAGGATCTCTTTCTTTATAATCACTCAATGGTGATCGTTTTTTTTAAGTCTCAGATGTCGGCCATTTTGTACTCGTTCTTGATGTTTCCTGAAAACGGAGGCCCAACGTCTTGCAGATCAGTCCTGTCTGGATTTATAAATATTGTATTGGGCGTTCTTCAAACTGAAACATCGCTGCATGTCATCAGAAAAATGTAGTGTAGTCAGTTTCGAGACACTTTAAAGGATGCTAGAGGTTGCGCAATTTTCCATTGGTTTACTGGCAGTACAACGCAAATGACGTATAGAAGCTAGGTAACTGACGATTTCAAGGTAGTGGCAGAAATTGTGCACTCAACGCTCTTTCTACGACATGTAGATAGCACTGCACTGGTAGGCGCTGCCACTATTCCGCAGTCTGTGGTGGTAGGACTTCCTCGGCATGAATAGCTCTACTGCAACTGAAAGCACGTCCTTACTAATATTATAAAAGCGAAAGTGAGTTTGTTTGTTTGTTATCTCTTCACGCTTTAATATCTTAACCGATTTTGATGAATTTTGGTACAGAGATAGTTGGGAACCAGGAGACGGACATAGGCTAATATTTTTTTGAAAAAAGTGGGATGTGAGGGAGAAAGAGGGAAGAGAAGGGAAAACTTAGCGTTGCTATTACAAATCAATAAGGCGCAAGGGGAACTGTGTTACCCCAAATTTAACGAGGGCGAAGCCGCGGGCGAAAGCTAGTAGTGAATATTTTTAACAGGTAATGACAGAGGCGTCTGCATGGCTGCTTCCATGTAGCAACTCGGAAGACGTCATCATGCACGTGAACAGGCTGATGGGAGCCATCGATGTCGCCGTCAGGGAGATCTGGATCTCTTGGACGGTATGTCTCGATGTACTTAGTAGCGGACCAAGTCAAGTCGACTCGCAATCTTAACGTCAAACTCGATGGATTGAGACGGTAGTAACGCCGGTCAGCCTTTATGATAGCACTCATTAGAGCAGTAACAAATATTGAAAAGGATCCTCCAAAAGCTGCATTTGGGAATAGTAAGCCTACTATGACATCTTAAAGCAGAAATTATTCCACTGAGTGAAAGAGATGGTGCTAGACACCCTGTATAGCTCTGTCCCTTTCCCTCAGCGGAATAAGTTCTGCTTTAACACGTCATCGTAGGGTAGCTGGTCACACCTCGTTTATAAAATGCTTATGATTTCAAATGAAGGTTGAACGAAATTTCAAGTGATAATCAGCTACCCTACCATGACGTCTTAAAGCAGAACTTATTCCACTGAGGGAAAGAGACAGAGATATACAGGGTGTCTGTGTCTAGCACCATTTCTTTTTCACACAATAATAAGTGCTGCTATAAGATGTCATGGTAACCCATTGTCCTAATCAGCTAGTTCTAACGAGGACCTTCTAAGTTCTAAGTGAGAGCTGGAAGTATGTGAGAACTTCAAAAACATACTGTATTATATTCAACAGCATAACGTGGACGAGAAATGTGGAGCAGGACTCAACAAGACCCTGATGAGGAAGAGCATCGATAATCCTGGCCTCTTGGAATGCAATATTGATTCGTAAGTAGTTTATCTTTTGATGTGTATTATTAGAAGAGCGTACGTATTAGTTCCTTAGGAGGTCGTTAATCGAATGATTGATTACATTCAGATCAATTCTGGAGCTGTGCCATGAAGCTAGCCACTGGGAGAACTTGTTCATGGAAATACCGCTGCATGCTTATCAGGTAATACTGACTTGAGAACGACTTATTGTTCGATTGAGTTAATTTGTCATTGAAAAACGGCACAATTCCCTAACGCCCGTGTGGCTGAATATCGCCAATTATATTTACGCTTTTGTGTTGTTATTAATTTTAAGTTAAATAATTATAAATATATATATAATGTATGTACGGACGGACAAGCGAATCTAAATTTTTATTAGATAGTTGACCGGCCGCGCGCCGGAGCGTTCCATTGTTCGGCGCGCGAGGTGGGGAGCCACGTCGCCGCGCTCACGCAGCAGTGCGCGCCGGCCGCTCGCCAGTCAACTCCATGTCTTGTAAGCGACCACTGTGTCGCCCGCTATCGCGCCCGCGCCCGCGTCCGCGCCACGCTTGTTAGGCCTGCTTACTGCTTGGTGCTTGTGATCGCAATATTATAAAACGCTTACTGTATACTCCTTCTCTCTATCTCGCTACTGTGTTTCTTGTGCTTATAAAGACTAATAAACTGTTATAGTGTACCTACGTGAACGATTTTTAGTTTCTCTCCGCACACATTACCCACTCAACACAACAACAGCTAAATTGGTGACCCCTACAAGGACACGAGTATGGAACAGTACGAGGATACATGCGGTGACATGATGAAACAAGATGGCAACGGCAAAACGGCCGAAACTTTTCGCGTCGGTGTGCGAATACCGCCATTTTATCCAGAGAAGCCTGGACTATGGTTCTCCCAAATGGAAGCACAATTCGCCCTCTCCAACATAAAAGCTGACGAGACCAAATATTATTACGTTACCGGAAATTTAGACCCACAATTTGCGAACGAGGTGGAAGACATAATCACCAACCCACCCGACAATAATAAATATGAGAAACTCAAATTCGAGCTCGTCAAAAGGCTTTCAGCATCACGCGAGAAGAAAGTAAAACAGCTGCTGATGCACGAAGAATTAGGTGATAGAAAACCTTCACAGTTCTACCGCCACTTACTAAACCTAGCCGGCCCAGGCGTTCCAGACGAGTTCGTGCGTACAATTTGGACCAGTCGTCTGCCCAGCGGCACGCAGGCTATTATCGCATCGCAGACTAAGACCGGCATGGAAGAATTGGCGGATTTGGCAGACAGGATACACGACGTCGTTGGGACACAGGTATCAACGTCTGCTATCACTACCACGGCTCCTAAACCATCACCAGGACAAGGCACGAACTCGGAAATAGCTGCGCTCACCAGGCAAGTGGAAAAACTGGCAGAGAAAGTGGAGAGGATGTCACGACCCCGAGACCACACGAGAGGTCGCACTCACCGTCGTTCCAGCTCCACCAGATCACAATCGAGTTACCGTCGATTCCCGCAGTGTTGGTACCATCAAAAGTTCGGTGACAGTGCGAAAAGATGTGTGAAGCCGTGCGATTACAAATGTTCGGGAAACGTAAGGGGCAATCAGTAATGGCGACCGCCGATTGCCCGAGCGCCGGTCGCTTGTTTGTTACCGACCGCAGATCGAAGATGCAGTATTTGGTCGACACTGGTAGCGACCTCTGTGTCTTCCCTCGGACGGCGGCTCCAGGGCGACGCGAGAAGACAAGTTATGAGTTATGTGCGGCGAACGGTACCCCTATAAACACTTACGGTTATATAAATGTGACTCTAAACCTAGGATTGCGCCGCGACTTCACTTGGCAATTTGTTGTGGCCGATGTAACTAAGGCAATAATAGGCGTAGATTTTTTAATTTATTATAATTTAGTCGTCGACTGCAGAAACAAGCGTCTGTTGGACAGTAATACAACACTTGCCGCCCCGGCTTCGCCTGCACGGACGTCCGATGTTATTTCCTCAGTCAAGATAATTCTCGGTGAGTCAAAATATCATCATATACTACGCGAATTTCCAGATATCACTCGCCCACATGGTATTCACCACACACCTACTCATAACACAGTCCATCATATACACACCACACCCGGTCCGCCTGTTTCATGTACACCACGGCGGCTAGCACCTGACAAATTAAAGATAGCCAAAGAGGAGTTTGAAGCCATGCTGAAAATCGGCACAGCCAGGCCCTCTAGCTCACCATGGGCATCGCCATTGCATCTGGCTCCTAAGAAAAACGGATGGCGTCCTTGCGGGGACTACCGCATGCTAAATGCCAGAACTGTGCCGGATAAATATCCAATCCGACATATCCATGACTTTGCCCACAATATTGCAGGTTGTTCTATATTCTCTACCCTCGATTTGGTCAAAGCTTATAACCAGATAGCGGTAAGTCCAGAGGATATTCCGAAAACCGCCATCACGACCCCATTCGGCCTATATGAATTTCCGTTCATGACGTTCGGTCTCCGTAACGCTGGACAGACTTTTCAGCGGTTTGTCGATGAACTCGTCCGCGGGCTAGATTTCTGCTATCCTTATCTCGACGATATTTTGGTCTACTCGAAAGACCAAAAGACCCACGAAGACCACCTTCGCCAAGTGTTCGCCCGATTACAGAAAACCGGTATGGTAATCAATACTGGCAAATGCGTCTTTGGAGCGAGTGAAGTCACTTTTCTCGGTTACAATATATCCGCCAATGGTACCAAACCACTACCAGAGAAGGTGGATGCCATCACCAGATATCCCGCACCAAAAACCGTTCGTGAGCTGCGGAGATTTTTAGGAATGGTGAATTTCTATAGGCGTTTTATACCTGACGCAGCTAAACATCAATCCCCTTTGAACGCGTTACTTACCGGCTCAGTAAAAGGCTCTCACCCGGTACACTTTACTGACACAGAGATGGAGGCCTTCAACGCGTGCAAAGAAGGTCTTTGCAACGCTGCCATGCTTGCGCATCCAGACGTCGACGCCAAGCTTGCACTGGTAACGGATGCCTCGGATTTAGCGTTAGGTGCGGTCTTGCAACAATGCAGGGATGGCGAAACCTGGCAGCCACTAGCATTTTACTCCCACGCGCTGAGTGAATCGCAGAAAAAGTACTCACCTTATGACAGGGAACTACTTGCGATTTATGAAGCGATCAAATATTTTAGGCATATGGTCGAAGCACGAAATTTTGTCATATACACGGACCACAAACCCATTTGTTTTGCATTCCATTCACGAAAAGAAAATTGCTCACCTAGACAGTTTAGGTACCTGGATTACGTCTCGCAGTTTACCACAGACATAAGGCATATCTCTGGTAAGGACAATGTAGTCGCTGACAGTCTCTCTCGGATCGAGGAAATTGTCCAGCCAGTGGACTTAGACAAGCTAGCAAAGTCTCAAGAAACCGATCCTGAACTTGCCAAGCTTCTCGTCAGCGACACCTCGCTACACCTTACCAAGGTCAAGCTGCCGGGACTGCAATCTGAACTGTACTGCGACGAGAGAAGCAATATAGCCCGGCCATATGTCACAAAAGAGTATCGTCAGCAGGTTTTCCAGAGTCTGCATTCGATGAGTCACCCTGGGGCGAACGCGATGGTCAAAATGGTTACCGAAAGGTATGTTTGGCCAGGAATGAAGAAGGACTGTAGGGAATGGAGCCGCTCATGCCTGAGCTGCCAACGGTCTAAGATAACGCGACATGTCTCAGCACCGCTGGGATCATTTCAGTTACCCAGGGCCAGATTCATGTACATCCACATCGATCTCATAGGTCCCTTGCCACTTGTCCAAGGATATCGTTATTGCCTCACCGCCATCGATAGGTTTACGCGTTGGCCTGAGGTAATACCCATCCAAGACATCACAGCCGAGACCGTGGCACAAGCTTTAGTCACCGTATGGTTTTCTAGGTTCGGGTGCCCCACAGACATTGTCACCGACCGTGGTCGACAATTTGAGTCGGCGCTCTTTAAACATCTCTCAGAGACCATCGGCTTCCATCATAGGCGTACCACGGCTTACCATCCCGCGTGCAATGGTATGGTGGAAAGGTTCCATCGACAACTAAAGGCCGCTATTGTCTGTCACGCCAAAGATAATTGGGTTGAGGCACTGCCGTTAGTTTTACTAGGCATCAGGAACGCCTACAAAGAAGACCTGAAGGCTACGCCAGCCGAGTTACTATACGGCGAAACGCTCAGGTTACCCGGAGAGTTATTTAAACCAGAAGTCGACGACACGGTGGACCTGTCTGACTATGTTGCACGGTTGAGGATTTTCGCGAAGAGACTGCAACCGTCACCAGCTTCTCGTCATGGTGATAGCAAAACCTTTGTTTTCAAAGATCTAGGCTCAAGTAGTCATGTATTTCTTAGAGACGAGACATCGGGTTCACTGAAACCAGCTTACACTGGACCACATAAAGTCCTACAACGAGGAGATAAAACATATAAAATACTCTTCAAGGGAAACACAGTCACAGTCACTATAGACAGACTGAAGCCAGCTTACATCCTCACTGACACTCACACTAACACTCACACTAACAATGAACCTAACACTAACATTCAGACACAAAAACACACAAACACATTCATACCAATACCCACCAATAAATCACCTGAAGCTAGAGGAGGTAACATCGGAACGACCCGGTCAGGCCGGAAAGTACATTTCCCCAACTATTATCGCCCTTAGGGAAGGTCTCACGTGGGGGGTGATGTGGCTGAATATCGCCAATTATATTTACGCTTTTGTGTTGTTATTAATTTTAAGTTAAATAATTATAAATATATATATAATGTATGTACGGACGGACAAGCGAATCTAAATTTTTATTAGATAGTTGACCGGCCGCGCGCCGGAGCGTTCCATTGTTCGGCGCGCGAGGTGGGGAGCCACGTCGCCGCGCTCACGCAGCAGTGCGCGCCGGCCGCTCGCCAGTCAACTCCATGTCTTGTAAGCGACCACTGTGTCGCCCGCTATCGCGCCCGCGCCCGCGTCCGCGCCACGCTTGTTAGGCCTGCTTACTGCTTGGTGCTTGTGATCGCAATATTATAAAACGCTTACTGTATACTCCTTCTCTCTATCTCGCTACTGTGTTTCTTGTGCTTATAAAGACTAATAAACTGTTATAGTGTACCTACGTGAACGATTTTTAGTTTCTCTCCGCACACATTACCCACTCAACACAACAACAGCTAAATTGGTGACCCCTACAAGGACACGAGTATGGAACAGTACGAGGATACATGCGGTGACATGATGAAACAAGATGGCAACGGCAAAACGGCCGAAACTTTTCGCGTCGGTGTGCGAATACCGCCATTTTATCCAGAGAAGCCTGGACTATGGTTCTCCCAAATGGAAGCACAATTCGCCCTCTCCAACATAAAAGCTGACGAGACCAAATATTATTACGTTACCGGAAATTTAGACCCACAATTTGCGAACGAGGTGGAAGACATAATCACCAACCCACCCGACAATAATAAATATGAGAAACTCAAATTCGAGCTCGTCAAAAGGCTTTCAGCATCACGCGAGAAGAAAGTAAAACAGCTGCTGATGCACGAAGAATTAGGTGATAGAAAACCTTCACAGTTCTACCGCCACTTACTAAACCTAGCCGGCCCAGGCGTTCCAGACGAGTTCGTGCGTACAATTTGGACCAGTCGTCTGCCCAGCGGCACGCAGGCTATTATCGCATCGCAGACTAAGACCGGCATGGAAGAATTGGCGGATTTGGCAGACAGGATACACGACGTCGTTGGGACACAGGTATCAACGTCTGCTATCACTACCACGGCTCCTAAACCATCACCAGGACAAGGCACGAACTCGGAAATAGCTGCGCTCACCAGGCAAGTGGAAAAACTGGCAGAGAAAGTGGAGAGGATGTCACGACCCCGAGACCACACGAGAGGTCGCACTCACCGTCGTTCCAGCTCCACCAGATCACAATCGAGTTACCGTCGATTCCCGCAGTGTTGGTACCATCAAAAGTTCGGTGACAGTGCGAAAAGATGTGTGAAGCCGTGCGATTACAAATGTTCGGGAAACGTAAGGGGCAATCAGTAATGGCGACCGCCGATTGCCCGAGCGCCGGTCGCTTGTTTGTTACCGACCGCAGATCGAAGATGCAGTATTTGGTCGACACTGGTAGCGACCTCTGTGTCTTCCCTCGGACGGCGGCTCCAGGGCGACGCGAGAAGACAAGTTATGAGTTATGTGCGGCGAACGGTACCCCTATAAACACTTACGGTTATATAAATGTGACTCTAAACCTAGGATTGCGCCGCGACTTCACTTGGCAATTTGTTGTGGCCGATGTAACTAAGGCAATAATAGGCGTAGATTTTTTAATTTATTATAATTTAGTCGTCGACTGCAGAAACAAGCGTCTGTTGGACAGTAATACAACACTTGCCGCCCCGGCTTCGCCTGCACGGACGTCCGATGTTATTTCCTCAGTCAAGATAATTCTCGGTGAGTCAAAATATCATCATATACTACGCGAATTTCCAGATATCACTCGCCCACATGGTATTCACCACACACCTACTCATAACACAGTCCATCATATACACACCACACCCGGTCCGCCTGTTTCATGTACACCACGGCGGCTAGCACCTGACAAATTAAAGATAGCCAAAGAGGAGTTTGAAGCCATGCTGAAAATCGGCACAGCCAGGCCCTCTAGCTCACCATGGGCATCGCCATTGCATCTGGCTCCTAAGAAAAACGGATGGCGTCCTTGCGGGGACTACCGCATGCTAAATGCCAGAACTGTGCCGGATAAATATCCAATCCGACATATCCATGACTTTGCCCACAATATTGCAGGTTGTTCTATATTCTCTACCCTCGATTTGGTCAAAGCTTATAACCAGATAGCGGTAAGTCCAGAGGATATTCCGAAAACCGCCATCACGACCCCATTCGGCCTATATGAATTTCCGTTCATGACGTTCGGTCTCCGTAACGCTGGACAGACTTTTCAGCGGTTTGTCGATGAACTCGTCCGCGGGCTAGATTTCTGCTATCCTTATCTCGACGATATTTTGGTCTACTCGAAAGACCAAAAGACCCACGAAGACCACCTTCGCCAAGTGTTCGCCCGATTACAGAAAACCGGTATGGTAATCAATACTGGCAAATGCGTCTTTGGAGCGAGTGAAGTCACTTTTCTCGGTTACAATATATCCGCCAATGGTACCAAACCACTACCAGAGAAGGTGGATGCCATCACCAGATATCCCGCACCAAAAACCGTTCGTGAGCTGCGGAGATTTTTAGGAATGGTGAATTTCTATAGGCGTTTTATACCTGACGCAGCTAAACATCAATCCCCTTTGAACGCGTTACTTACCGGCTCAGTAAAAGGCTCTCACCCGGTACACTTTACTGACACAGAGATGGAGGCCTTCAACGCGTGCAAAGAAGGTCTTTGCAACGCTGCCATGCTTGCGCATCCAGACGTCGACGCCAAGCTTGCACTGGTAACGGATGCCTCGGATTTAGCGTTAGGTGCGGTCTTGCAACAATGCAGGGATGGCGAAACCTGGCAGCCACTAGCATTTTACTCCCACGCGCTGAGTGAATCGCAGAAAAAGTACTCACCTTATGACAGGGAACTACTTGCGATTTATGAAGCGATCAAATATTTTAGGCATATGGTCGAAGCACGAAATTTTGTCATATACACGGACCACAAACCCATTTGTTTTGCATTCCATTCACGAAAAGAAAATTGCTCACCTAGACAGTTTAGGTACCTGGATTACGTCTCGCAGTTTACCACAGACATAAGGCATATCTCTGGTAAGGACAATGTAGTCGCTGACAGTCTCTCTCGGATCGAGGAAATTGTCCAGCCAGTGGACTTAGACAAGCTAGCAAAGTCTCAAGAAACCGATCCTGAACTTGCCAAGCTTCTCGTCAGCGACACCTCGCTACACCTTACCAAGGTCAAGCTGCCGGGACTGCAATCTGAACTGTACTGCGACGAGAGAAGCAATATAGCCCGGCCATATGTCACAAAAGAGTATCGTCAGCAGGTTTTCCAGAGTCTGCATTCGATGAGTCACCCTGGGGCGAACGCGATGGTCAAAATGGTTACCGAAAGGTATGTTTGGCCAGGAATGAAGAAGGACTGTAGGGAATGGAGCCGCTCATGCCTGAGCTGCCAACGGTCTAAGATAACGCGACATGTCTCAGCACCGCTGGGATCATTTCAGTTACCCAGGGCCAGATTCATGTACATCCACATCGATCTCATAGGTCCCTTGCCACTTGTCCAAGGATATCGTTATTGCCTCACCGCCATCGATAGGTTTACGCGTTGGCCTGAGGTAATACCCATCCAAGACATCACAGCCGAGACCGTGGCACAAGCTTTAGTCACCGTATGGTTTTCTAGGTTCGGGTGCCCCACAGACATTGTCACCGACCGTGGTCGACAATTTGAGTCGGCGCTCTTTAAACATCTCTCAGAGACCATCGGCTTCCATCATAGGCGTACCACGGCTTACCATCCCGCGTGCAATGGTATGGTGGAAAGGTTCCATCGACAACTAAAGGCCGCTATTGTCTGTCACGCCAAAGATAATTGGGTTGAGGCACTGCCGTTAGTTTTACTAGGCATCAGGAACGCCTACAAAGAAGACCTGAAGGCTACGCCAGCCGAGTTACTATACGGCGAAACGCTCAGGTTACCCGGAGAGTTATTTAAACCAGAAGTCGACGACACGGTGGACCTGTCTGACTATGTTGCACGGTTGAGGATTTTCGCGAAGAGACTGCAACCGTCACCAGCTTCTCGTCATGGTGATAGCAAAACCTTTGTTTTCAAAGATCTAGGCTCAAGTAGTCATGTATTTCTTAGAGACGAGACATCGGGTTCACTGAAACCAGCTTACACTGGACCACATAAAGTCCTACAACGAGGAGATAAAACATATAAAATACTCTTCAAGGGAAACACAGTCACAGTCACTATAGACAGACTGAAGCCAGCTTACATCCTCACTGACACTCACACTAACACTCACACTAACAATGAACCTAACACTAACATTCAGACACAAAAACACACAAACACATTCATACCAATACCCACCAATAAATCACCTGAAGCTAGAGGAGGTAACATCGGAACGACCCGGTCAGGCCGGAAAGTACATTTCCCCAACTATTATCGCCCTTAGGGAAGGTCTCACGTGGGGGGTGATGTGGCTGAATATCGCCAATTATATTTACGCTTTTGTGTTGTTATTAATTTTAAGTTAAATAATTATAAATATATATATAATGTATGTACGGACGGACAAGCGAATCTAAATTTTTATTAGATAGTTGACCGGCCGCGCGCCGGAGCGTTCCATTGTTCGGCGCGCGAGGTGGGGAGCCACGTCGCCGCGCTCACGCAGCAGTGCGCGCCGGCCGCTCGCCAGTCAACTCCATGTCTTGTAAGCGACCACTGTGTCGCCCGCTATCGCGCCCGCGCCCGCGTCCGCGCCACGCTTGTTAGGCCTGCTTACTGCTTGGTGCTTGTGATCGCAATATTATAAAACGCTTACTGTATACTCCTTCTCTCTATCTCGCTACTGTGTTTCTTGTGCTTATAAAGACTAATAAACTGTTATAGTGTACCTACGTGAACGATTTTTAGTTTCTCTCCGCACACAAACAGCTAAACCCGTTTCCAATAAACAAAAAACGATTCGTTTTGCCTATGGATACTAGTATTTTCTACGAGACGTATGTTAAAATACTATCCATAAGCAAAACAAATCGTTTTTTGTTTATTAGACCGGGTGTTAGTAGTGATTTCCAAATGTGGCCCAAATCACCTTTTTCTGTCATAGATTCTGGTTTGTATTTCACTTATAACCGGTCTGATAGTAATATGTACAAACCTGAATAATTGAAAAAACGGTATGAACGTGCTCAGTCGAGTTTTCTTTTACTTTTTAGTAGTCAGGCGGGGCAAGGGCGCCATACTTTTTGCATAGATGATTTCGATGCAAAATATTTTTTTTCAGGGCTGACTTATGAGTGCACATTTATTAAATTGTAAATATTTGGAATGTTGTTGCTGCAAGAAACGACGATTCAATCAAATCTATCAATATTAATGCGATATTTTTTATTAAATTGAGATACATGGATATAGGCGCACTTGCCCCTGGAAACGGGGCAAGTGCGCCTATTACAGAAAATACGCTAAAATCGTACGTTACAAGAAAAACAGATAATTTACATAATAGAACTTATACAAATAAGCGCATTAGTCTTGGCTTCTTTTTGATTTACGCATCCTACAGGCTACTACAGCTTCCATAAGAAATTTGGGGCAAGTGCGCCATAAACTAGGAATCAGGGGTTCTAAACACTTAAATGAATGTTGTTTTTTTTATTGTAAAAAGTATAAACTGTTGAATTTAAATAAAAATGTTTTCAGGTTTGGCTGGAATGCTAGATATCTTTAATTAACCAAATCAGGCGTTATTTAAATAATACGAAAATAGGTAACAATTTTTCCTTTGACGCCATAGGACGTAAATACATACTTAGTAATCTAGTGGATGGCAAGCGAGAACTTAAATGGTAAAGTAGAAAACATTCCAGTCTTTATTGGGCTAAGGTATTTCAAAAACTGAACACGTTAAAATCAAGCAATAATAAGTCTGAAG
Organism: Ochropleura leucogaster; assembly: GCA_958449745.1. Taxonomy (NCBI): domain Eukaryota; kingdom Metazoa; phylum Arthropoda; class Insecta; order Lepidoptera; family Noctuidae; genus Ochropleura; species Ochropleura leucogaster. The sequence goes on along the minus strand of OY288207.1, from coordinate 1,662,522 downwards.
TTTAAGACTGTTTTACGAGGTATACCACAAGTTTTAGCTGCTTCATATCCAGATAGGCCTGACCGAACGGCGTCAACTGCTTGACATAAAATTGCTCTAGACTAAGAAGGCTTCTAGCTTTTTCTTTGATAAGTACGAACCATTTGTAAGAAGATAGCAAGTAAAACCATCATCCAATGCCTTCTCATCACATGACCTTAAGCACTAAGCAGTAACTTCTCAATATAGAAAAACATGACCCTTACTCAGAGGCCGTCGGTTAAGAAAATATTTTAATCTTAATAGTTGACGACTTCTGGCTCGGGGGAAGTGCGCCATACTACTAAAAACTTAGGCGCACTTGCCTCACTTGACTAATTTAAGGTTAAGATTTTAAATTTACAAAAAAATATGAATTTCACTATCTAAGCCTAAAATACAGACATAGATTTAAAGGAAAACTATCAAATTCTGTACTCAACTCATTGGTTTCCCGCAACACGTAAAATATTTTAAGATATATGGGGATTAGTAAGACGTGTTCATCTCTGGTAACAGGTTTAAATGACACTAAAATTAAAATGGCGGATACATTAATGTATGGTGAACAGAGGCATCTGTGATTTTGAAAAATAACTGTGTATTAGTTTGTTGTATGGATGTAAGATGTCGTTGGTTATATTACATCAGTAGTTTTCGATATTTTTATGGTAGGTGCGCTTACCCCGTCGGCGCACTTGCCCCGCCTGACCTTAATTGCAAAACTGCGCTACTGTTTCGGGCGTACGATACGCCCCATTTTGCACTTCAAGTAATATTTAGGTACTTATTTTATTTCCTACGTTACAATTACGTCATCAATCCTAGGTTTACGCAAAGGGAAAGACAGTGAACTACGTGTACGAAAGCGTGCTGGCTGTCGTGAAGGGTTACAACAAGATACTCGACTCCCTCTCCGATGAGGAGAGACTGCTGTTTAAGCCGCTGACCATAGTAAGTTACTTTGCATCATTTCTGTTCCATATAAAATGTCAAAAAAGCAATGGGAATGGATGGTCTGTCGGCCTTTTCAATAAGACTACCTGAACTGTTTAAAAATCCTTGCTAATATTATACAAGCAAAAGTGAGTTTGTTTGTTACGTCTTCACGATGAATTTTGGTACAGACACTGTTACATAAGCAAATTTAAAAAAAAAGTGAGAATAGGTTCCCCTTTTCTCACTTTTTTTTAAAGAGGAAAAAGGGAAGAAAAGAAGAGAAAAATATTTTTATTCGTCCATCACTTGGGTTAAAGTTAGCGTTAGCCTAAAGTAACTATGCCACGCGGACGAAGCTGCGGGTGGAAGCCAGTAGATTTATAAATTGATAGTCCTACTAAAGATTAACTGCATTATTATATGAACGGGCACTGTCGTGTGCGCTCTTCCCCTACTGTGGCCACATTCCGGTTCACGCGTCAACAGTAGGGGAGCGCGGGGCTGGTTTTAACGGAGGTAGGTATTAACAAGCTTATTCCCGCCAAACGCGAAGTGTCAAAAGTATGAGACTTGGATTAGAATACCCTTTTTAAACAGCCGAACGTCCACAGAGTACTATAATATAAAAGGAAAAGAGTGCCCTCTCTCGTGACTTTTAGCCATGACATGTTTGAAGCGCCATCTGAATTTCTGGACTAGGAACTACCGATCAATCACACGCACACGTTTACATACATCCCTTTACACACTAATGTAGTTATTAAAATTAGATTTATTATAAGCCTTGTATTTCCCAGTACCGAACTATTTCGTTCAAATTTTCTTGCGGAATATTTGACATTAAAATGAGATGTTGAGACAAGCGAATATTCGGGCAGTGTTGCTATTATTTCCGTAATATTAAATTAATATAAGATATTATTATATACATCAACATAATCACTTTATTATATAAAGAGTTGAATATATTTAAACTAACATTAAATTAGTTTTACAATTAGAATTTCACTACAGAGACATCTATTGCTGCCGAGATAAAACTAAACATAGGTTTCAATCCTTCAAAATATAGATAGCGCTGCTTCATTTATCGCCAAGCTTGATGTAGGCAACTGTCCCCCCCCTGCGAACGTCTCTTGACTTGTCAGTGTTCGACCGGCCGTCGTAAGTGATAGTTATGCACAAGACCCTCGGATTTACAGGTAAACGAACTTTTTGTACTTCGTAATAAATTGATTTAAGATTTATTTATTCGCTAAATTGAATCAAAGTTTATCCTAAATGAATCTCTATTCTATTGACTTTAAAACTGTTATGATTGTTTGTTATTGTTTTTACTAAATTTTTTTCTGTAATTGACGAAGAATAAAAAGTAACCTTGGGGCTAAAATTAACAGATTGAGCGGGGTAAGTATTAACATGTTATATAAATGTTCAATTCAAAATGAAATTTTAGATAACGTGCCTGACATTGACATAAGTGTTTCAGAGATTATTGATCAGCTATCGCAAGTTCCATCGAATGAGCCGGGACCATCAAATGAGCAGCAACTGAACCAGGGCCGTCAAATGAATCAGCACCTCCAAATGAACCAGGGCCGTCAAATGAATCAGCACCTCCAAATGAACCAGAACCGTCAAATGAACCAGCACCTTCGAATGGACCAGAACTGTCAAATGATCCATGACCATCAAATACGAAGCCTACATAAAAATTTTGTATAGAATCAGTAAGACCGCTTCCAAAAGTTCCTCCACGTGTCGAATCTAAACGAAAGCGTTCAAGGAAATCCAGTATTCTCACTGTTACTCCCGAAAAATTGGCCCTAGAGGAAGAAGCAAAATTAAAATCATCTAAAAAGGTAATAATTTAACTAAAAAAGTAAAGGTAAATCAACCCGGTAGAAGGTAGAAGTAGATAAGGTGAAGAAGCATATTCTTCAGGATGATAGTGAAGAAGACCCCTGCTGCTGTTTAGTTTGCGCCGAGTCTTATAATGACGATACATCTGGACTTGACTGGATACAATGTATTTTATGCAAAGGATAGGCTCACATCACCTGTATTAAAAACATTTTTATTCGTGTAAATGATGTTTTATTTAAGAATTGCATAAAATTTTTGTTTCTGTTAATAATTGCCCCTTACGTTAATACGTACCCCAGCTCCGTTAATATTTGCCCCAAATGCGGGGCATGTATTAACAAATGACTTTTTTGGTTTTCACGGCTCTCTTTCTAAAAGCACTCACATAGGTACCGGATGTATATTGTCACTAATATCATAGCTGAATAACCAAAGCATGTTTTCAATAAAAAATTAAACTAAAAAGTTCATTATCAAAGAAAATATCAACTATAATACAAAATTTGTTAGTACCAGCCCCGCCCTCCCCTACCGAAAGACGTTAAGATTGCCTTTTATGTAGTCTGTGCAAGTGCCATGTGTGTGTGTTGTTTAGGCGACCAAACACTGCTAGGGTGAATATTGAGGTTACAACACCATTAGGTACGGGTGGCCTCAGGACCCGTTGACCACCCCCAAATATCCAGCACATAGACGGAGACAGTTCTCCAGGTACAAATAAGGAGGAGGAGCTATTACTTCAGCGTTTTCAGCAAGTAAAACTGCATTTTTTTACTATATTGTACTTTATTATTCAAATATCACATCAATAGGTACAAATTAAATGCATTACAACATAATTAAATCACAGATTTACCGTTAAGGAATTAACATTAATAAATTAAACCTAAATCACATGCTATGCAATCACAGGCAATCTAAACTAGGGTTCAGCATCATGCTGAGTGGTGACCTAGCTACCTGTCGCAGTCACGACATGCAAGCTATTTTTATTTTATGTCCCATATATTTATTAGTAAATGTTTGTGATGCTTTGCATGTTTAATGTTTATTTCTTGTCGTAATTTGCGGCTAATAAATATGTTTTCTTTCTTTCACATGTTCGTCCACACTATCTCCGAAACTACCCGACCTAGTTCAATGAAATTTTATAAATGTTGATAAATGTTGTTTGGTTCCAATTAGGAAAATAGCTGGACCCGATAGGTAGCGCCGTGCAAAACGGGGGAGATTTGCTAGTTACACATATAATAAATTAAATAATAACAATTATGGGCCATTCAAAATGACATTAAAATTAAATAAACAGCCTCATTACAAATTATAATAGCTGGGAATAAATAAATTAAATAAAAAGCGCGTTGATTGGTTCAAAGGTTCAAGTTACCAAATCGGCGCAAACGACCCGTGCATCGATTAATTACCTACAATTAATTATCCTGTTAAAATGCATTTTACTAGCCATATACCCGGCGTTAAGTAATTGGTCCCCGGGATCGTACAACCGGAATAAAACAGGATCCAGGCTATAAACATCTGAGCACCAAATGTTTTTTTTTATAATCAAAATCCGTTCAGTCTATTTTCGGGAAACATACATCTATCTGTCCTCACATTTCGTATATATGCTAGTTAGACAAATTTGAATGTTTGTATCGCAAAAACAGCTCAAAGAATTTAGATGAAATTAGGCACACAGATACATAGTTAATAATTATCTACTTAATTGAACTCTGATAAATCCGCGGGCATTAACTAAATAAATGCAAATCTAACGTCCGCCGGAGGGCTGTACGTTTTTGTATGAAAGACACACGGATAGATCAACTTATACGAAGCCACGTGGTAAATGTAGTTAACTGTTAACCAAGCATACATCCAAATGATTATTCATATCATCTTGTTCCACCAACTTCATGCAACAAGGGCAAACCGACTTTGTACCCGTAGCATTCAGGGTCAGGGATTCATCCAATATGTCGTTTTCGTCGTCTATAACTACAAAGGAACAGTCATCAGTACATTTTTTTAAGAACCCTTGACATTCATCTAAGTGTTCTTCTACTGATTTCTCGAATGTCTTTTCACAGATTGGACAGCTTCGGTCAGAATCCTCGTCTTTACTAGAGCCTGGTACCGCTAAAGCTTCTTTTTTAATTACATTTATAGATGGAAAGGTAGCTTCTGATTCAGTCTTTCTTCTACCCTTATCTTTACTGACTGTGTTTATGTTACTACTACTAGTATTAAAATCTATACTAGTCAAATCTATAACACCATCATCAATGTTTTCTGGAAGTGATGGAAATGGCTTAAATTCAGGGACAGGTGTAATGGACTCCAGGTTCTCACTTTTTCTTGAATTGGTTCTATCTGTTTCTTTACCAGTGAGGTGAGTTTTGTTGTTACCTTCTGATATTGTTTTTGGTTTAAATGCAGGTATTGATGGAATTTCTCCTATTATTTCTTTCAGTTTGGATGTGTTCGCAGTATTTATAACAGTTAGGCTAGGTTGAGTTTCTTGAACACTTTCCACGCCTTCTTTACTCAGTTTGTCAATGATAACCTTATTGAGACATTCATCCAAATGTCTGTTGATTTCTTCATTATTAAACTTATCACTACAAACCGGGCAATCAACCATTTTAACTTTAACTGCAATTAACTTATTGCCAGTATCTGATTGCTTCAATTTGTAATCATCACCATATAAATCCTTTAATATTGTTGAAGAGTTGAAGTAGTCGTCTATTGTCCTCGCTTTTTTGGGTGTAGGTTGTGAATCAGTGGCTTTTGTTTTATGTTTCAGAGAATTGGAAGGTCCTACACTGTTTACATGACTTTTTAAAATACTTACCTCTTGAGTTTTTATATGTTTATGACTAGATTGGACCTTTTTAGTAGGGTTGTTTATAGTAGGTATTTCTTTGTTGGCCCATGTGTTTTTCACTGCTACTGTAACGTCAGCACAAAAATTATTTTTTCCTGTATTTAATGTGTAGCCAGTACCAGAGAAGACTTGTATGGGTTTTGGGGGAGGTTTAGGAGCTGTAATTACTCCCTTTTTGTTAATTGTATAAACGCCTGCACTATTTGAATTTGTTTTAGTATTGGCTGTGATATTACCAGAGTCTTTCAAAACAGGTTTCGTGGAACCATTTTTAGTTATATATTTTGTAATATCTGCTTTTGGTTTAGTAGTGGTTTTCTTGCCTGTGGGTTTTTGTTGTTTTTCTGGTTCTTTTATTTTAATGAACTTGCCTCCACAGTTCCACTTGTGTTTTTCCCACCAATAATCACTGGGTCCCGGTGCCTTGTTCATGGAGCGTCGTACTATGCCGAAGTGAGGCCGTAGACGCTGACAGGGGCCATCGCAACGCCACCAGTGTGTTTGGTAGAGTTCCACCTGGAATTATTCATATTGGATACATTTAGCGGAGGGTTAAGTCTGACAACCAGTTACTAAGGGGTATCGTATTACCCAGTACTAACTGGGTTGTGGAGATCAGATAGGCAGTAGCTCTATGTAAAAAAACTGTTAATTAGTTGCATTCAGTTAGACTGGAAGCTGTGTGTGAAGCAATATAGTTGAGAAAAGGTTACAGCGATGATGATGATTTGATCAAGAAGGAGCACCTGAGCTACCTACTAACTAGTTAGCTCAGGCGGGAGTAGGTGCAGGCGCAGGAGTGGTCAGCATAAAACAAAGTCTCACATTTGTGCTATGCTCACAAAACTGATATTTATTTTTAACTTAAATTTCATTTCTCTTATATCTTTTTCCAAATTTATTGTCTTATCAAAACTTTTTTGTAACTAACTTTTTTGTAGTTTTTACGTGAATGCTGTAGTTTCCTATAATTGGAGGAGTACAGTAATCAGCTCCTATTTATATATTTTTTGTTGGAATCCTTTTTTTATTTTTTTTTTGGGTGGGAAATCATCCAATGACTTCCCCCGCTCTGGGTGGAGCGGGGGGGCATGTCAGACTTGTACTGACTAAAACCCACCCATGTTTCTTCTATTGCCCTTTACGTTCCGAGGCCGCGGTATCTCTTTCGAACAACCCGCAACCCCGGCAGGCAGAGGCTCTGGCAAGCCCCTCTGCTTTGCTGACTCTCTTTGAGGCGCGCGTGAAACACGAACGCGCCGTCGACACGGCCTGTCGTCAATCGACGGACGAACGGTGAACTACCCATTGCTCACCGCCCACAGGCCCGCATCTACGGTGGCCGGAAGTCGTCTCGCGGCGCCCGGCGCCATGGGCGTCTCCCGCGGCGGCTGGGTTGGGCAGATGTTCTCTCCCGCAAACGCCCGGCCACCTCCTTCGCTAGCATTACTGCTTCGCAGAAGGTGGTGACCGCTTCCCATTCCCTCTCGCTCCGGACCATGGCCTGAACCAGGGCCGGACGCGAGAGATCGCCGCCGCCGATCGCCTCTACGAGGGCACGGCGGTGCTCCGCCCAAGCCGGGCAGATCGCCACTGTGTGCTCCACCGTGTCCTCCGGGCGATCGTCACAATGGTGACACCCGGGCGCTTCCTCCCGCCCGATGATGTGCAGGAACCTCCCGAAACTTCCGTGTCCGGTGAGGACCTGCGTCAGGCGGTAGGTGAGGACGCCATGACGCCTCTCCAGCCACTCCTCAAAGAGGGGACTTACCGCCACTATTGTAGCGTGCCCTTTGTTGGAATCCTCTGTTGGTAATTCAAATAAATAAATTTACCTCATCATGGAAAGTGTGATAAATGCTAATATTTAAGCCGGCACTCTTATTGATCCTGTGCATATGTGCTTGAAAATTGGGTCCATGGCCATCTCTGTCTTGATCCCTATCTGTCACGAACAACAATGCGTGTATCATCTCATGGAGTAGGGTCTCAATCAGGTCTTTTCGTGGTCGTAATTTCAGTAGTGGTTCACTCAACGCAATATCACAAAGACCCCCTCTGAATTCATACCTGAAAATTAAACACAAAATTAAGGTTAGACTTACTCGCACAACTAAATTGTAGTTATTAGAAGTTAATATAGTACAATGTACAGAATGAGTAGACAATGGGTTGGTGATGTTCCTTTTTAGTCTGTGTTTTCTACTATTTTATTGAGATGAACACAAGTATTCATTTTCTTTACATACTCAATAATATAAACATGAATTAACGTAACTGCATTCGTAATCTGGGTGTGCTGATAGATAGTAAATTACCGTCCATATTGACAACATTATTGGCAGAGCTTTTATTTTAGTTAAAAAAGTTGTTGCCTATGTTGAAATTCCTAGTGGGGCTAAGAATTTCTCCTGTACCATCCGTTTACAAACATTTAAACTCACATGCACAAACAGCCAGATCCGGTACCAGTAGGTTATACAAATATTTGTTCCCTGCGGGGATCAAACCCCTGACAGGCAGCGAAGCACTAGATTGCTCACTGCGCCAACCGTGTCGTCCTTAGTAGCCTTTCAGGTAAATGGTTTCATAATGCGGTTTTGTAAGGAGTTTAAAAGGACTTCTATATACTATACAGACTTTATTATAAAACTTTTGTTCATTCCCAGTTTACTTTTTACGAAAAATATAAGCACGGATTGAAATAGAACAGAAAACATTCTGCCCATTATAAGTTTTAGTAGTGCAAGCTTTCTTATGCACATCTGATGATAGAGTAAAACATTTTATGCTTGGAGCACAGTTGTAAACTGCTGATGGTTGTGATGCTGCATAGCATATTCAACAATAGGTTCAATTGTACAGAATACTGAATAGATAACTTTGTAATGTAGTACCTAGGAATGTTTGCTAATAGAAAGTGCGAGCCCTACTTGTTCTACACAGAAAAGGTGTAAAACAAGATAGATGGATAGATAAAACATTTATTTGATGCAACAAAAGATTCATTAAAGATCAAGTTAGATACTACTTAGTCCTCTTGAGTGCCTGCAGCAAGGTTTACTTGGATAGCAAAAAACATAATAAAAAAAAAGTTACTGCATGAATAAAACTTAAGGTGTCTAGACTGCATCTTATTTTTATCATTTGAGAATGTTTGTTACTGCTAAAACAAAATTGAATGTAATTTGACATAATATAAATAGTTTATAACCTGTATTAAGACAAATTTATTCTGGTAGTACGATCCCTTGGAGCAATAACAGGACTTCACGCAAGAGAAACCGAAGACATCTTCACTTGGCAAATTGCGGTATTAGGACTATTTCTGGCAGTTGTATCAAAATATACTTACGAGCAAATGCCTGCGCAGGAGTACATCCTTTTACTCCATCTCACTGTGGCTCTGCATGCCAGCTTTCCGAAGAAAAACAATGAATCAAAGTGTACAAATAACGAATGCACATCGGGTGTTGGATCAATAAATTCTAGCTCAGGATCTCCTAGATTCATTTTTGTGATTAACTTATCACAACACCCAATATTAAATAATTTAAGCTGCGAATATAAGAGAAATAATTCGCTCTATCATTTTTGTGTTGACATTTGATTGACAATTTCAATTAATTAATTTGACGTTTTATTTTGTGATTTAATGACAGCTGCGTTTTGTTTCAGACAGTCCACTATTTAAAATCTACAAGAACCTATAACAACATTTTATTTCAAAATTCTGTTGAAGTTTTTAAACATGCCTATAAAATTGCTTGTGGAAATTACTGCATGGGTTAGTTACGACTTTGGCCACGCGCTGACTGAAACATGGATTTACAAAAGGAGATATAACCATTATTTATTTATAATTTTATTTTAGCGATTCCTACTCCACGTTTGACATTGTACTGTACGGAAATGGAAAGGTTGCCAAGTGTTAATCAATACTACTAAATGGTATATTTTAATTTCCAGGCTTGTGAGAAAAAAGTGCAACCAGGGATAACGAAGCTAACGTGGACGTCTACAATGTCAGATGCATATATTGCAGATTGTGTTGTGCAAATCGGAGAAGTAACTAATATATACTATTAGAAAAAAAAACTTATTTATAATAACTATTGAAACCTAATTGAATGCTAAAACGAATATTTTCAGCTTCAAGATTTCATAACTACGTATAAAAATTGCAATATTAACATAGTGCAAATAATGGAAAAAATTTGCGACACTCCGTTCATTGAATTTGATATTTATAACGTATTCGATATTAAAGATCTAAGACATTCAATACGGGATATGCAAAATAAAGCAATGGAATCTGTCCTAGAGATGTACAAGGTTATAGTGATTTATCTGATTATTGTTTACGAGGGATTCGAAGCCTTTATTAATCAGGTGAATTATAGTATACATATACGTGCCATGTTATGAAATACCATGCCTACCGTCATAATGATATAAAAACTAAATTTTTTTTTAAATTCTAGATGGCAGAACATTGGGTCAGATACGTTAGAAGATTTGATATGTTATTAGAAGATGCTTTGAGACTAGCTATTAAATCAACTATGCAAAACATGTACAAATGTGTACATGGTGACGGTATGTCTTAACTATTTAATTTATATTAACCTAAAACATAAAATTCCACTGGTATTGAAGATAGGGTCAAAGTTGAGGTCCAGTGACGCGCATAACAGCCGTAGAGCTTTCTTGTCAAACTCTTGATTCAGTTGCTAAACGAGAGACGCATAGCGCTTGAAATGGAATTATTTTCTATTTAAAAAAATATATATTTATTGGAAATTCCATTGTAGGTACTTACTATATTTTATAATACCTACTCACAGGCACAATGGCACCGGCACCTCTAATAAAAATGAGTCTCTACCTTTATGGATTAAATATATTATACATTCCTACAAGATTAGAGATACACGATACGTTCACGACGGTTCTTGAAGAAATAATCGCAATAATGGCCACAGTCCCTCGCCTGTTCGAAAAGTTTGGTCTGCCTTCAGGAGGATTCAGACGGTTTTGTGAGGTTGTAGAAGAGGACCAAGATTGTAATAAGCTGCAAAAGTTGATTAATGAAGGTAAATTTATAAGTTGTGCAACATAAATATAATAAACCAGTTACATCTATTCGACCATGTGTTCGGCAGTAGACAAGTGCTCCACCACATAATACTACCTGTAACATTGCGATAACACGCAAATAGGTAACTGCAAAACTCGTCCAAAAATAAGTTTCTGGAATGTCATCGTTTATATACTTGAACTCCAATTGTTCTAGAATTTTAGTCTTCTAATAGAAATTAAAATCTGTATTACTATGCAGTCTTACTCTAAACTTGTTAGTAATGGGCATATTTTACAGAAATTGAATATAATATCAAACTAGTACACGAACATATGAAAATGTGGGATCCTTACATGCATATCTGGACAGTAAACAAAGATGAGTTTCTGGAAAATTATCGGTTAGAAAAGCATACTGCTGTAGAATTCGATTACCTTATTATTAACTACAGTAATCTTGCGAATTCTATCCAAGTGCAAGAAACAGTCAATCAGGTACGTTTAAACCTTGTATAAAATAACTTTGATCGAAATTTGAGTCACGATTTATTCGTTGTGCTTTTGCTACTGAAAATATTTATTTTTGTTTCTCAGATTCATTTTATTACCCTTAACTCAGGCGAATTGAAGAAATCCATTATAGCACACTGTATCGTGTGGCAACATAGGTTGGGAGAGTTACTGAGATCCATTACAGAGGCTGATATTGATGTTATTTATGCTTATGTTGAAAAGTGTAGTGAAGAAGCTATGAGGGTACGTAAAATGGTCACATTTGACTAACTCATGCCCACTGTTTCACTCGCGCGGTGTTTGGTGTATGTCGCACGGGATCATGGTTTCAAGATAAAAATATTTGTTAATCTTAACACTAGCTGTGTGCCAAATTTCTTCCAAGTACATTCGGTAGATCTGCGTGAAGGACTAACTAACAAGAGTACAAAAAGCAAAAGAAAATAGTTTGTGTGGGTGGGAGTATGGAACACCACCAGTATGTACATACATCCACTCACACAAACTTCACATTTATGTAGTAGTAAGATAACTTTAGATACGAATCTCTTGAAGAACAAAAAAGAATTTGCAATGCTGCATTAAATTTTAGATACTTACTGAAATAGATTTGTTAAAGTGTATGTATTATTTTAATAAAATACGACGATATGGATTTTAAACTACTAATTTATTAAAAAAAAATAATAATAATATAAACATCTGAATTTTCATTTCACAGACACCAACTGATTTAAAAGAGCTCGCGGAAGCGATCGAAACTTACGATCGTTTAATGTCGGAACTAGAGAGTACTGAGAAAACGTTCCCTCCGATAACAGACCAAATGAACACGTTGGGTAAGAAAATAGTATACACATCATTTCTGAAAAAAAAAACTGTTCCTTACAAACGCAAACCTGTGCAGGAAATGGCAGTAACCATTAATTTGTGCGCTGATGTCCCTTCCGCTCTGTATATTCTTGCTTGCTAAAATAACTTCATATGGTAAACAGATGAGTAATGGTCGGTCTCAGACAACTAAATTGAGTGCGCGAACAACGAGTGCGTATATAATGGTACAACCACACCGCTTGTTGTACGCGCACAATTATGCACAAACATTGCAGTAACCATACAGCACTATGCCGCACTATGCTGCAACACCGGTGCAAATACATAATTATTTTTTTATGACAAGTAGAGCTATTAAATGTAAAAAATCACTATTCTATTTCAGTAAAATTTGAGGTTGAACTCAGTTCTGATATGCCAACTCGTCATGAAAACATACCTGTTTTATGGGCAGAATATTTAGCACTACTGGAAGAAGCTAAAAAAAATCTCGAAGCTAGCAAAGATAAATTCAAAACTGGATTGCTGGATCAAGCCGAGGTAAGATGTGTGATGCAATTAATAACATAAATATGGGTGTTCTGTATTATTTGGCATGAATTTCTTTGCACCACAGAAGACGCATTCATACCTTGTTTTAATTTAGCCGTGGTGGGGGACCCTTGATTTGTTTCCAGGAAGTTTAATTTTCACTGGCTTACTCGCCTTTACTGAAATAAAAAGTAAAATGAGCTAGCAGTGGCTAAACTGCCATTCCTCGTCGGCTATGTCAAAAAATATGACTGAATTTCGCCTAGCCCTAGCCTTCTGATTCTACAACTATGCTGATTCACATTTTTTCTCAGGTATTTAAAGAAGCCGCAAAAGAATTTTGCGAAGAATTCTATAATACGGCACCAGTTTCAAGCGAAATATCTGCCAAAGACGCCCTTTCTCAGTTAAAAGCTTTCAGAGACCAACTTAATGCATTAAGAGCACAGGAACAACTTATACGCGATGGTCTTGCTGTGTTTAATCTAACGTAAATTGATTTAAAATAAGTTAGTAATTGGGTAGTGGGGTCTGTTGGTGCACGTAGTTAGATGATTTTTGACAATTATTAGGTTATAGTGAAAAGTAGGCACGTCAGCATGCTGACTCACAGTCTACATGTTACGAGAGGCGAACATGATGACAAAGTAGTCAGTTGGATAGGGGGTTGGAGGGACAACGAATGTAAAACAAAATAAGCTAAGCAATCATAAGTCTTATTTCAGATTTAACCCTCTCATCGGGCAATAACTCTTTCAAAGAATGTAATTTACTCAGTTGAAAGATATTTTTGGATGTTAAACTTTGATAGAAGATAAAAAGGGAGTGTTGTTGAATTTAAACATATTTAAAACCTTTAGCAAATTATTTTGTTTTGTAGTACACCAGTGAATCTGGATCTTCAGAAAATGGAGAAGGAGCTAGAGAAGTTGGAGGAAGTCTGGGGCTTGGTAAATCAATGGGAGGAGTCTTGGGAGAAATATAAAACACAAACTTTCTGGGAGATGGAGACCGAAGAAATGGAAGAGAATGTTATGTTCTTGTTCAGGTCTAGTGAAAAATAGAGCACTTCCTTTAGAGCCAAGCTCATTTACACGTATTGGCCAGCTTCATTTTTATATTATTTATTTCTTATATGAAATGATTCAATCAAAGATGAAATTAGACTTTGTAAGTCATCTGCAGCACGATCTCATCAACATCAAATGCGTATTGTATTTTTTCAGAAATTTCAATCGACTTTCACGGCAACTAAAAGAAAAGAATTGGGATATTATAGACACAACTAGAGTCAAAGTCGATGCTTTTAGGCGAACATTGCCTCTGATTGGTGATTTAAAAAACCCGTGTATGCGAGAGAGACATTGGGACAGAATAAAGACGCTTATGAACGTGTAAGTTGCAAAGTTGAGACAATGTAGTACTTATTGCGGCTGTAAGAAATTACATGCTTTTGGAAATGTTTTCTTTGCTTGTGTCCATCGATAAAATGAATTTAAGCTTATTTTGAGAGTGAAAGTATAGATTGAATTAAATAAATGACAAATTACAAGAGTCGTAGTTTTCATATATTCTTATCCCTATCTTACATAAATAATTTTACGATTATTTGTTGCATACAGAGAATTTGACCAAAACTCAGCAGACTTTAAATTAGATTTAATTATGCAACTCAACTTCCAAGCATACGCAGAAGAAATAGCAGAAATATCAAATGCTGCTACTATGGAACTGAATATTGAGAACGGACTTAAAGCTATTAGAGAGGTGTGGAAGGCGACGACCTATGAGATGGTGCCTCATAAAGGAGACATTTATAGAATTAAAACTGTAGACGACGTTATGCAGGTTGGTTGGACAAAATCTGCATTAGTTTGAGGTGGACATAATCTGTGATTAACTAAACTTTAAAATTCTTAGTTTCTCGAAGATCATCAAGTTCAGCTTTCTTCAATGAAATCGACTAAATATGTAGAACCGTTCATTAAAGAAGTTGACTACTGGGAGAAATCATTGGGATATGTAGCAGAATGTATTGAAGTAAGCAACAATAATTACGATTATACCTGCTAAATAAAGTAAATAGAATTTATTTTTGAGTGTATAACAACTTGTTTCTGTAACAGATTGCCTTACAAGTACAAAGGCGTTACCTCTACCTAGAAACTATTTTTACTGGTGAAGATATTAGGAAGCAATTGCCACAGGAAGTTTTAATATTTGATGCTTTGACAGCTGCTTGGACAGAAGTTACTTCCAAGTGAGCTCTGCCATTAGATAATATATTAATGTAATTAATGACCGACTAGTATTTAGTAATAATTAGTGGTATTATGAATTTAGGACATTGCTAACATATCCTGTTATAGGATTTTGTAAGAGAAGTTGTATTTTTTGATAGCATGTATGCTGGAAAAAATGCAATAGAAGCCTGCCTTTACAAACCTCCGCCATACCTTTTTAATAAACTGAACCAAATGGTGGATAACTTGGATGGCATCCTCCGAGCACTTGAAAAATATTTGGAGACGAAACGACAATTGTTTCCGAGATTTTATTTCATATCAAATGATGATTTGTTGGAAATTCTTGGCAATTCAAAGAAACCGTCGTTGATACAAGTGCACTTGAAGAAATTATTTGATAACGTTAATAGAATCAGAATTGATAAGGTAATTACATAGATATTTATTCAATAACTTCTCGGTAGCTTAAGACTAAGTGTAATAATAAAAAAATATTGTTATGTTATATTTACTCTCGAATAATAATAGATTATTTTATGCCGATAAAAATGCCTATTTTGGGTGATCTCCTTTTGATTTGGCATAAATTGACAGAGTAAGAAGCGTTGTGTATAGTGAATTTGGAATATTGTGAAGTGAGTAAAGGTAAAATAATTATGTGAAGTAAAATAATTCGTAGCCCACATATATTATGAAAACAAAATAATATATAAAATAAAATATTTGGTAGATTTTTAAAATGCAAGTGTTTCAACACATAAAACGTCAAATTCTAAACGTCAGTCTAAAAACTTAAAAAATTGGGGTTAACTTTTGGCGCAAAAACCAAAAAGAAAAATATTTTCTCAAAAAAATTGTATAATTATTAAAGATCGTCTGCTATTTTATAGTGTTTTATTTCAAGTTAATTTATCAAAATGGAAGAAATCTTGGCTAAATGTCATTTTGTACCCATGAGTACTATGGTAAGTATTGTTTACATTTTGTGTGTAACCAACTATAGAAAACTTTTCATGTTACGTATGCTTTTCACATTTTACTTCTTTTTTGTTTGAAGCTATCATCTCATAGATGGGTGTATTCTTCACATATTGCATTTGCATTATTTGAAAGTAAACTTGTGTAACCTCAAAGTTTGTTTCAATACCTATTCTGGCAGATTTTATATATAAGTAGTTGCTGCTTTTTTATCATTTTATGTTTATACTAGCTGTTCCCCGCGGTTTCACCCACGCTGCTCAGCACCTGTTGGTCGTAGCGTGATGTTATATAGCCTATAGCCTTCCTCAAGAAATGGACTATCCAACACTAAAAGAATTTTCCAATTCCAACCAGTAGTCCCTGAGATTAGCGCGTTCAAACAAACAAACAAACAAACTCTTCAGCTTTATAATATTAGTATAGATATAACGAAGTTACTGCTGCTGTTTCTTAAAAATATCCCCTATGTCAAAAGCTACATCTATAGGGTTCCATTTTGCCATTTGCCAAACCAACTGTGATGGGCATCTACCAAAATAAGTCCTTAGAATCCAGATCAATCCCGATGCTACTGTAGAAATAGTGACAAAAAAACTTGTGTGTAGAGACTACCTCATCATCATCATCATATCTTCCTCCTGCATTGTTCCATCTTATCTAGGGTCAGCTCAACATTTTTTTTTCTTCCATTCTCCCCATCATTCCATGTAATATATTCATATCATTCCTCATACAGTCCATTCAACTCTCCTAAACTACTAACTTTCTCATTAACTCGAAAAAAAGAGTTCTAGTAATTTAGTACTAATTATACAATGTGAAATGCACACATGCTTACTTGTCACATATAATTATGTTGGCAATGTCATTCCAAAGGCTAAATCATTTTACATTTTAACTGATTACTCCATTGAATTTGCAGAAAAAAGTAATTGAAATAATTGAAGCACCACAAAACTTTGATCCAATCAAGATATACTGCAAAAGAAACTTAGTGAAACTCCAACAGAGTAGAACCAACATGAGGTATGCAGATGGTGACCTCCGGAACTTCAAATCAGTGCACCGGATAGCTTGCTGTAAGGCCATTTATTCTCACAATTGGAACAAACTATTGTACTTATTGAAGAAATGTCCTCCATGGGAACATAATTGGAAGGATGTTAATGAAGCTGGCTTGTATGTTAGAGTGAGTTATGTTTAAGTTTTGATTGATGCATGCTCCCTTAGTGCCAGTATTCTGCCATTCTAAGAGTAATCACAGGTGAAACGCAGGGCGCAGGTAGTGGTTATACAGGGTAAAAATTTCAAGTAAATGGGGATGGCCTGATCCAAATTAGAAAGAAATAGTGAAAATTACCCAAAAGAGTCTTGAGCCAGAATGATGAAAACTGGTCTTAACATTCTGATGTTTCAATAAAAAAAAATATGGGAAATAATAATATATGGCAATCATTGTGATTGCCATATATTATTATTTCCCATATTTTTTTGCATGGCAAGAGCAAATTTTTTTTATATATTTTTTTTAATTTCCTTCTATGTTCTACTTTAAATTAAATCATCGATAAAATTGTTCTTATTTAATTTTTTCCTAAATTTAATTAATGAAAAGAAAAAAAGTAAGCATTGATAGAAGAACCAAGAAGGAAATTGGTGCGAATTTGACTGACTGAGCTGTGGGTGACATCAATCAAGGACATTAATATAAAAAATGTGCACCAGTTTACTAAAATATAACATTTACTTTATGTCATACTTCCAGGAAATTGATTAACCTACACTATGGAATGGGATCATATAAATTGAATGTCACTAAATCAATTTTTCAAATTAAAATCCAATGAATAGCATTTATTCCTCATAGTTTCGGATTTGGCCATTCACACCAACTTGAAAAATTCACTCTGTATAAATGATTTGTAATAGTTGTGTTACTTTTCTTATGCCTGTTTACCCAAATTGTGCATGATACAATTAACTTTAAAAGAGCAAATCCAAGGAGTAAAACAGAATACAAAAGCTAACACATGAATAATTTGAAACTTAACTACTGCATTGCCGAGTTGTGAATTGATAAAATTAAACCAAAATTTTTGTTCACTTTTCCAGGCTCTAGTTATTCTCCTAATGTACCACCCAACATCGCAAGCAAAGGGCCTGTTGAATGAATACTTACATTTAGTCTGGTCCTGTCGTTCTGATGAAGTGAAGAAAGCGGTTCTAAAGATTTTGCTGACGCTACCAGAGAAGATACATGGTGTTACAAATGCCAGATTCGTTGATTCATACTCTGAGTGTACCAAAGGGTAGATTGAATAGGCCTCATTCAGGATTATTTCTTGTCCATAATTTGTCCCAATCATTGATTTTGGTGGAACATAAGTTTTTAAACTGACATTGTCACTAAAACTATCATGTTTACATAGTGTTAAAAGAAGTCACTTCTGCTGTCTGTTCGCCTTAGATTGATTAAACTACTCAACGGATTTTAATACAATTTTCAGAAATAGATAATGATTCAAGAGGAAGGTTTATATGTATAATATTAGTATCTACATTGCACCCGTGCGTATGTCGAGGCGGGTCGCTAGTTAATACAATAAAACGGATAAGTTATAGAATCGGCGTTATTTTGCGGAAATTCATGACATTAAATGTGCAAAATATTAATCAATTCCAATTAAAATGATCCATGATGAAATGCAGAATGCAACACCGCCCTCCCGCCCGCAAAAATGTGCACATGCAAGAAAAGCAACAATAATTAGCATACTATGCACTCTAGTATCGGCGGTGGCGACGTCTTGCGTCCGGTCTTAGTTTAATCCAAGGTTCGCAGTGAGAGAAAATGGGAAGGTGCTAGCGAAGGAGGTGACGGGAAGTTTGACTGAGAGAACTTACACCGCGCCAGTTAAATGGCTGGAGAAGATCTGGGCGTCGGGAGCCACGAGACCATCCCGGTCACTGGTGCAGTCCTGTAGACGGTGAGCAATGGGTGGGTAGCTCACAGTCGCCCGTCTAGAGACGACATGCTGCGTCGATGGCGTGTTTGTGTTCCACGGTGGTTCCGGAATACAAAAAGCATAAGAAGGAACATGGGAGAAACAGAACAGGGGAGTGGGAGAAGTAATATGAGGTTATCATAAACGAAAAAAAAGAGACACAGATTCCAATTATGAATAACGCGAAGGGAAATACTTTTAGATACCTTGGAGTAGATCTCTAAACATTGGAATCTGATTACCTGTAGATACATATAAATTTACTGCCTGTGGCCTATGGTCCTGCTGGCCCCGGTGTGCGTTTAAAGGCCGGCTTTAAACGTAACAGTATTATTAAGAGTTGTTGTTTAATTGTAAGTAAATAAATGATATATTATGTATTTGCCAAGTGGGTGTTTTGTATTATTATGGTATTGGTAAAGTTGTAACTACTTTCTTAAAAAAAAAAAAATATGTTGGCGTGATACATCACAGCCTATTTTTTAACTGAGTTTGTAAACAGGCGGTAATAATAATAATAACTTTAATGCATAAAAGGTATTGCAGTAAATACAATAAAACAGTTACACTTTACAAATGAACACTGGTCACCATCATCATCTGCCTAGCCTTTTCCTTACTATGTTGGGGTTAGCTTCCAGTCTAACCAGATGCAGCAGTATGACCTCCACAAGCTAGTTAGTGCTAGGTAATACGATACTCTTTGGTGAGACTGGTTGTCAGACTTACCAGACACATTGTAACGACTGTTAAAGATCTACAAATGAACCGGGACCAACAGCTTATCGTGCTTTCCGAGGCACGGAGGGCACTCTGTATGTAACGAAAGGTAACTCATCCACGGACCAACCCAAGCAGGCCCGGCTTAACCTAAAGGTCGATCCGAGCGGCTGCTATTATTAACCTCGAGTTCCTTAAAATAAACACTGGCAAGTTACAATAAATGGTTGGGGGTTACTCTCAACCCTATGTGTGTGTATCCTACATACCTAACGAGAGCACTGTTCGTAACGGACAGCATTTAAATAGTCAATGTTGGGGCCTATTTTATGTGTGGTTGGGATGCAAGATGAGAAATGAAATTCCGGAGATTGTATATCAAGTCTTTTTTAATAATTACAAGGTAGGGTACAGACGCCTGCACATCAAGCTACTACAATCTGTCAGATTTCTTTGATAGATTTTCGACTTTATTTCTGAAGCATTAGGTTTAGGTTTAAGGTTCATTGGGAAAAATTGACAGTTTCGGGTAGCTTGACCTGCAGGCGTCTGTACATAACTTCCTTACACTAGACACGAGAACATTGTATTCTAGCCGCGGTGGCGGGTAAACGACTGGCCGCCAAACCAGTTGGTTTGGCGGCCAGTCGTTTACACAGTTGTGTGGGGCACATTGCCTTTTGTATCGTCGGCACGTTTGTTACTTGTAGTTCCCACAGCCAAGTCAAATTAAATAATAGCATTCATAGCTCTAACCTTTCTTTACCATTTTTCAGAACGCCATGGGTTTGCCAGTGGCTAAAGCCATGATGTCTGAAGACGGGGAATGTGTTGAATGGAAGTATAACTTGGTACTTGATGGGCCTGCCGAAGTATGGCTGAATGGCCTGGAGCATACTATGAGGGTTGTTTTAAGAGATGTAAGATTTTCAGACTTTGTTGGTAGATGTAGAACAAGGTATGGTTGTAAGACTCATAGGTACCTACAGTCAATAAGAGATGTGTCATCAGGCTTATCAGATACAGTTGAAATTTTCTGAAAAACACTTATGTAGGTAGATACTTTAGTTGATGAAATAAGTTAAATTTGAGTTACGTTCATCGGTTTTTAAGAAAAATTGAACTGTCAGTACCTAAACGACCACTAGCACAGTAAGTACAGCGGCCACGGCTAACCCCTCGCCTATCAATGATGACCACCCACAGACTAAACAAAATCTTGCCCTAACCGTCCATGGTAACTATAGTCTGTTTGTCTGTTGGTCTGCAGCCTAAAATTAGGAGTAAATCCTGAAAGAAATGTGCTCTGATTAGTGGATCTTATGTAGTTTTTTTTAGATATTTTGATTGGTCCAAGAAGTTTTGATTTTGAGAAGTCGATCAACTGTTACATGGGCTTTAGCCCTTGATCACGATAGAGCGGGATTGTCTTTCGGGAGCCGTGGTCGAAACTTTCACTTAACATTTAATTTATTTAAGAAATATATATATAAAAACTCAAATACCTTCAGTTATTGTAAATAAATTATGTAGCTCTAATTTTATACATTTATATCTAATTTAAATTTGCACTGGAAATTCACATTTACCGCCTTTTGCCATCTGGCATCTCGGACGAACTTTTCCACTTGCTTTACCCCAAGGCTGGAGCTGGCTGTCCAGTATATATCTTTGATACCCACTCGACCCAAATGTATGGGACAGCGAATGCTATTATCGCGATTTCGATGCTGGTCACATGGAGAAAGTTGTGCAGTTTGACGGACTGAATCACACCCTGAAATATGACCATACAATTCATGTCCACGCTGTGATGATGATGAACATATTGAAGACTTTTCGTCTTCAGTAACTTCATTATTATAAGCCTACTGCAGTCCACTGCTAGAGAAAACCTTTTTAATTTGATCCCCTGAAAAGTTAGACACATGAATTGATTGCATTTCTAGCAATTGATATTGACAAGACTGGCTCTGAGGAAGTGTAAGTACCAGAGGGAAGCGTGGATCAACGACTGGCCGGGACAACTCGGGATCACATCCAGCAAGGTTAGTTGAGTTGGATCCTTATCCCATATGCACTAAAGTCTAAGGGTTATTTTGCAAAGGCGTTTCTATGGAGACTATGAAAGCTGTGACAGGTTTAAGCGTCGCTAACTACGGAAGCGTTTATGAACTAGCTCATGCTCACGGAGTCGCCCGGGTGAAGTTCGAATATTGTCCCAGGGGATCTTTCTACCAGGTTTAAAGTATTATGTGTTAATCAAGATTTTAAACTACCTACGTGCCTAACTTATTGCATCCAAATTTATTCAATGGTGTGAATGGAGTGAAAGAGTAACAAACGTCTAGACATCCAAAGGTACATTTTCGCAAACTAACGCGTTTAAATAATTTTGTTTAGGGTCTAACCGTATCTACACCATGCAAGAGCCAAGCCTGCCACATTTCTTTAAACATATTTTCTAAAAGCTAACAGTTAAGTAGACTCACTGAAACTATCAATTTGAGAACTTCTCAAACACTTCATTTATAATTAAAAACAAATCTAGATCCAATGGACATCTGACTGCACCCGCACGCTCTGCCGTTGCGAGATCATGAAAGAAAAGAAGCCGCTAAAGAAACTGCGCAAAAAGCAGAACGAAATCCTCTCGACCCTTCAAATGATGTCCCGGAAGGAGATCAGCAAGATTCTGCGAGCCAAAGTCAACGCGCTCTGTGTCATTGAGATACATTCTAGAGATACAGTTGACAGGATGTACAAGATGGGTTAGTGGAACTAGCAGCATACTTCTTGATGACTAGGGCAGGTACCTATTGCACACAGTGGATTCGGAGTCGATTTTCTAAGAGGTAAGACCAAAAGGCTGGTCTTAGCGAGGTAAAAGAGCATTCACGACGTATACAAAGGCTGGCCGCCTTCGTAAGGTCTCCCCCGCAGAAAATAATGTTTAAATGATTAAAAATACTAGCTAACTACCAGAAAATAGTGTTAGTTTTTGTTAAGTTCGTTTATGGATTGGATGTAGATTTACGTTACATAACTTCTCTGTCTATATCTCGACATCCCACTCTCTAAATATCGTAATGCATCTTTTTTATTTTATTTTCTATTCTCATAACGTTTCTACATACATTTTGCCAGGCTGTATGAACGTGACCGCATTCGAGTGGTTCTCTCAGTTGAAGTTCTACTGGGACCGCGAGAGGGAAGACTGTTACATCAAGCAAACAAACACGAATTCAATCTACACGTACGAGTACATTGGGAACTCGGGAAGACTCGTGATCACGCCTCTTACCGACAGGTAACTAAACAAACTAGCGTCATCGTCATGGTATCAGCTGAAAGGCACTGCTGGCTAGCCGAGTATCACCATATCAACCGGTCCGGTCCGGTGATTGTAGTATCCAGTGTATTTCCACGACTTCCACCAGGTTTGGCCAAGCATGTGAAAAGCTGTTCAGTCTGTTTGTGCCTGTATAAATTCGTCTTAATACGAATTTTTCGGTTCCATCCATTCAAAAAAAAAACGGCCAAGAGCGAGTCAGACTCGCGCACCGAGGGTTCCGTACAAGCTTGGGAAATGCAACGGCCATATCTTTGACTGCGCCGACATAGAGGGTTGGTTATAGGGTCCATAGACTTATAGTCTATGGTTTTAATTTTAACCGGATACATCCACGCGTTCCTGAGTTCTTGATAGACCAAAAGACAGACAGACACACGGACAACAAAGTGATCCAATAAGAGTTCCAATTTTTTTGTAACGGTCTTACTAATACCCTACAGGTGCTACATAACCCTCACCACAGCCCTTAACTTGTTCCGCGGCGGGAGTCCCCAGGGTCCGGCCGGCACAGGAAAGACGGAGACCACCAAAGACCTGGGCCGAGCGCTTGCACGATGGGTGGTCGTCACCAACTGTTCCGATGGACTCGACTACAAGTCCATGGCCAAATGCTTTTCTGGTAATAACATTTATAGGTCTACGGCTTAGGGAGCGACCTTAACCCTTGACCTTGACCCTAATTGACGCAGAACCGACTTCGACATCCCACCAGACTATCAGAGTGACGAGGAGGGCATACTTTACTAGTCTCCGATGAGATTGTCCGCTACTGTCCCTCCGTCATTATGGCCAGGGTCATTTAACACTTTTTTCTCATCGAAATTCTACTTGGTTGTTCAAACTCTTCACGTTTCTCCCAGGTATCGCCCAAAGTGGTTGCTGGGGCTGTTTCGACGAGTTCAATCGCATCAACATCGAAGTACTATCAGTGGTAGCACAGCAGATCTTGGCCGTGTTACTAGCGCTGTCGCAGTTCCAGAAGAGGTTCATGTTCGAAGGTGCCGATATCAAGCTAGACTCTAACTGCGGCATCTTCATTACTATGAACCCTGGGTGAGTGGGCTTAAGACACAAATTAGAAAGAAAGAAAGAAAACAAGTTTATTTGGCACAAGCCATAAATGCTCACAGTAATAAAAATAATGAAACTTAA
Organism: Ochropleura leucogaster; assembly: GCA_958449745.1. Lineage (NCBI taxonomy): Eukaryota > Metazoa > Arthropoda > Insecta > Lepidoptera > Noctuidae > Ochropleura > Ochropleura leucogaster. The sequence goes on along the minus strand of OY288207.1, from coordinate 1,638,390 downwards.
TTCTAAACACAAATAAGATAAAAATAATGTGTGTCTCACGGCTGCGCCAAATAGGCCCAGTTTAACGAACAGCCGAGCAGCTAGTGCCCGACGCTGGTTTTCAACTGGACCTGATATGGTGATGTGACGGACCTAAAACAGTTTTAAGTGTATAATAGTATGTACTTAAATGTGATAAAAAAAAATTACATTGAGAAGCTGGAGCTGTTCCAGACGAGGTTTATGTTCGAAGGCTCCGACATCAAAATGGAGGGTTCTAGAAACTAGGTTGCGCTTACAGTAAATTAATCGGACGCGAGTCACACACAAAATTTATTTTACTATAGTTACGCGGGCCGCACAGAGCTGCCAGATAATTTAAAGTCGATGTTCCGACCGATCGCGATGTGTGTGCCGGACTCCCTCACCATCGCAGAGAACACGCTATTCTCTGATGGCTTCACCGCTTACAAACTGAACGCTAAGAAGGTACAACTTACATTTTTATTAAAAAAATGGCTGTGCGCAGGCCTTTCCTAGAGGGGGCTTTTACCTTACCTTTATCACTTACAAGAAAAATTGATAACGATTCTCAGACCTACCAAATATAACTGTGTTACGACAACTTTATGTATCTTTTTCTTCTCATATGTAAAATTCTCGTGTCACAGTTGTAGTTGCCATACTTCTCCGAAACGTACCGCACGTCTGAATCGGTCGTAATCTATTTTTCATACCCCTAAGTGATAAGGGCGGCTCGTTTCTGAAGAACCCATGAGCAGCGGGTAAAACCGCTGGGTACTTCTACTAAGAGCTGATATAATTTATTATTTATTTTTAACCTTTGACTTAAGCAATCAGGATGATTCTGACTAAAAGGCACATTTGGTCCAAATTCGACAAATAAATTAAAAAGTTATAACGTTCATAAGACGATTATTCAATTAATTTTAAACAACAATAAGAAAAATCGTATCTGGATAATAAAACTTAGGACATGTGGTCTAGGTCTGAAAACTAGCACATGACCCCCTCAGTCCCCCATAATTTTTTGTCGGTCCATGCGCCAAACACTCTGTATAGCCATGAGCTTCTTCATATTTTTCAGACAGCTTAATAACATTTCAAAGTTATTGCATAAAGCTGCTGCCTTGAACCTGTCACTCAATTGCAGGTGTTCACGTTATACCAGCTGGCCATGCAGCAGCTATCAAAACAGGAACATTACGACTTTGGCCTGCGGTCCATGGTTGCGTTATTGCGATACGCTGGAATTAAGAGGAGAGCATATCCGAATCTACCTGAACAAGAGGTAAAATGGTAGAAAATTACATTTTCTTTCGAAATAGAAGTTAGAGCGTCGACTTGGATAGGTAGGTACATTGTCGTATACTCCACAACGTTTCGACTAAATTCTTTTTGTAATCGTACGAAGGGGTCCCATATGAATTTTAACCCATTTATTACAAAACGATATATTTTTTTTGCCTTATTAGCATATCGTCCATACACATTAGAAGATTAAAAAAAATTTGCCAATAAAGAGTTTTCAGCCAAGCATTCAATATCTGTTGTTAACTTTCTGCAATGCTTTCTTTGAATCCAACTCATTCCCGTCTTTCTACCAATTTCCCCGCAGATGGTAATCCTAGCCATGCGCGACATGAACGTGGCCCGTCTCACAGCCAAGGACGTGCCTCTATTTGACGGTATCATGCAGGACATATTCCCCGACGTGGAGATACCGACTCTGGACTATGAACTCCTGGAGACGGCCATCACTGCGGAGATGAAGTTAGTTGGGCTGCAGCCGGTTAAAGCAGCCTTACATAAAGTTATACAGACTTATGAGACTAAGGTAAGCTGGGATTACTTGCAGCAGTAAGAAACAAGTCTGTCTGTCTCTCACGAGATATCGAACTTGATCAACACGGCAATTTTATTTTTAAGCTTATACAACTGGGTGCTCGTTAATTTTCGAAAGTAGTACTAATCAATTAAGTATACTATATTACGAAGTGGTGAGTCTTAACAAGAGGTATCGCATTGCCCGGTACTAACTGGGATGTGGAAAGCAGATAGGCAGTCGCTCCATGTACAATACTGATCTTCAGCTGCATCCGGTTAGACTGGAAACCCACCCCAACATAGTTGTGAAAAGGCTAGGTAGATGATGATATTACGAAGTGGTGAGTATAAAAATTTGTTTTAGTCAACGTATTATTTTTTGGTGAATTTCCTCCGACATATATATTTTTAACACACTAGCATGATGTCTGAAGTACAGAATCGATATCTGGGAAGAACTATATCCATAAGGCATGCGTTCGAATTCCAGGTTGGGCATAGTGTTATTGGATTTACTATCAGGAATTTCTCAGTATCGGCCACAGAGTCTGGATTTTTGCCCGGTTGATGGCAATAGGGCCGCCCCTATCATATGAGACTTAGATATAACTAGCGAAATGTGTGTTTTCAATTAGGAACACCTCACCAATGTAATGTAACTATGTCCAGCAGAGTTCGTCTTTCGGCTGAATGATGAAGTTCTTGTACAATATAGGCGATATAGGCCTTCCATAGCCAAAAGGACCTAACACCATTTCACGTCACCCAGAATTCTCGCCACTCGAGCATCCTTCTCGGCGACACCAACACGGCCAAGTCCACGTCGTGGAGAATGCTAGCCAACACGCTTACCCGTCTGCATAATGAGAGGCAGCCAGGGTTCGAGATCGTGCAGACCTTCCCAATGAACCCGAAGGCTCTGACCCTGGGGGAACTGTACGGGGAGTATAACTTGGCTACCGGAGAGTGGAAAGATGGAGTCCTGTCTTCGATAATGAGGACCACGTGTCAAGGTAAGATATACTTATACAAATGATACTTTTAAGAGAATTCGGGTGTAGAAGTCACCATTACTAGGGTGTTTTGTGATGGTTACCTATTTATATTATTTATTGATGTGCTCAAACAGGAGCACATCAATAAATACTAAGACGCGTCGCCCACACGATTAACAGTTGAGGTGCAGTTGAGGCGCGGGCGCATATGAGGCACGCTGCAACAAGATTTTCTTTACAAATGAATGGCAGTGCGCTCACATACAAGAGTTACGGCGGGCGAGGTGAAGGCGAGGCGGAGGCGAGATGCGGGCGCAGAAAGGGCGCTCAAGTGTGCCCAAGCCACGACTCCACCGTCGTTTTGTCATTTGGTTCCCAAAAAACCCAAAATTTTCTTCTATTTAAATTAAGAACTTTTATCAGTGCGAGTACGTCCTCGTCTTCTGACGACGACGTGGTGAATGAATTAATAATGTGAAGGAAGCATAGCCGCCTGCGCCTCGAATCTATGCAGAGACTTATCCTCGGCCGTGCTGCGACGTCACACGTCGCCTCGAGTTGCCAGTGAGCGACGCGCCTTATGGTGGTGTTTCTGAAGAAACGTTCTCATTGTTTCTAAAAAGTAATGAGTCCTATGTCAATAGAGATAATGTATATATATTTTTTTCTTTACTTTAATTAATAAAAAACAGTACTGTTAATAACCTAGTCTTGTCTACTGGGATTTCTTTGTTGCCTTGTAGATGAGTCCCCAGACATGAAATGGATAATATTTGATGGCCCAGTAGACGCGATATGGATAGAGAACCTGAACTCTGTGATGGATGATAACAAACTCCTGACCTTGGTCAACAGTGAGAGAATATCGATGCCTGCACAGGTATGTATGATGTTAACGTCGGTAGCAATATCTTGATGGTAGATAACCTGGTAACCAGGTCCGTCAGATAGATAGACAGTTCAAATTTTCTTTAAAAAACACTTTGAAAAAATATCAAATTAAGTTAACCACTCTGCACGACAGGATTTTGACACATGACACATCAGCTGAATCGGTGGGGTGACGCGAATTGTCATGAAATTCAAGAATTTTCATCAATTTACAGCATTCAATTTTGTTATTAAAAATAAGTCACAGGGGTTGTTTCATATGGTAAGTTTGAGGTTTATATTTCCAAAAACCTCATAAGGTCGATAAAACGGCGTCAATCTATTGTAAAATGTGTGTAAAATACATATTATTACACCCTTCCAAAAATTAGGTACTTTAAAAACGCTGGAAATAATGCACATACATAAGATAACCCTTTGATAGTAAAATCGGAAATCCAAAATAAAAACATTGACATTCCATCTGCATTCTTATTTTTGCCATTTTACATGTAAATTAATAAAAAAACACGATACAAATCTCGACAAAAAATACTACAAAATGTGTTGCAATATGACATTTCTTAGTGCTGACCGTAAAACTAAGTTCCATCATTACGATTAAAAAGTTGCATTCAACCTAATCGATAATCGTAATAGAGTAAACTTTCAAAAAAGTTTTGGGACCATTGAGGAATCTACCTATGGAGATGGCATATTACTCTAGTATAGATATTATAGTTGTACAAATATCTATGATATCGATTAGAAAAGAAAGACAACAGCATTTTGTCTCGTGCTTTTTTGTTATGGTTTAATTATTTTGTTATGCGCCAAGATTTGGTAGGCACATTTGCTGTCAAACGGTTTCGCGGCAACCAATTTTGTAGGTCATGCTAATAAGGAGACTTTTGCGTAGCAGTTAGCGATTTAGCCTATTAAAAATAGGCTGGTCCAAATGCGAGTCGGACTCACGCACCAAGGGTTCCGTACAAACTGACGACATAAACGGTCATATCTTTTCTCTACGTAGACTTGGAGGGTTGTTTTTTTCACAGCTTCAAAGGACCACAGATTTGATATTTGGGTTGTGTTATTTATTATGAGGTACGGAACCCTAAAAAGTACTTTTAAATAGTGTATCTCTATTTTGTGGAATTTAAGGACTTCTTTAGGAATTTAAAAGAGGCCTTCTCATAAACTTCTCAGGAATTCTTTAGGAACTTATTTATATCGGTCTTGCGCCACTTGGATGGGAAATCATCAAATATCCGCTCCTGTTAAACTTTTAACAAAAAGTCGTTGTCATCTCGCGGTGCCCGATCCCTGTAGCGTCTCCCGCGGGGGTTGGCTTGGTTTGAGGTTCTCTCCTTCAAACATCACCATATACTCCAGGACAGAGCGGTGCTCCGCTCAAAAGAGCAGACTGCCTGTGTACTCCAACGTGTCCTCCGGGCGATAGTCACATTGGTGACACCTGGGTGTTTCTTCCCGCCCAATGTTGTGCAGGAACGTCCCGTAACCTTCGTGCTCGGTGAGGATCTGCGACAGGTGGTAGGTGAGGATGCCGTGGCGCCTCACTTTCCCCGCTCTGGGCGGAGCGGGGGGGAGTGTCAGACCCGCAACCCCAGTAGGGTCCTGCCGGGATCGCGGGTTGTTCGAAAGAGATACCGCAGCCCCGAGTAAAAGAAGGAACATCGATCTTTGGACATTAGTCAGTAAAAGTCTGACACTCACGACATCAAGATAACTCAAGGTCAAAATCAAGGTACAAAATGAACCTATTTTGAACCTGGAATTTTCTTGATATCGTGTACCGGGGTTTTCTTTTGGGGTAGGAAATCATCAAATTTCTTCCCCCGCTCCAGGCGAAGAGGGGGGGAGTGTCAGACATTTTTTTCATCTCAATTGTGGTCTTTCTCTAGGCCATTTTTACCCCAAGGCTTCCACTCCAAGAACACTTTGGCCTACGAGCCATGATTTAGGAAAGAATGAAAACGCTTTCCAAATAACTAATCCAACCATACTACAAACAATTTTGTCGAACAAATATTATTTATCTTGGCTGATTTTTTTTACTGACCAAGATCATAATAAGGTATATTCTATATTCAACCTTATTTATTTCTAATTGCAATTCACATTCAAATAGTAGGTACAAAACCAAATTATTAATAAAATAGCAAATAAACATTTTAATATAAATTCGAACAGCGAGCGCATTCCTTATTTGAATTTTTATCTGAAAATTAAATTGGTGCGAATTTAGCCATAGATCAGATTCTCTGTTTGTTGTTGAGTAGGTTTTAGTGGCGTAAAAAATATTATAATCAATATTTATAGTATTTTATACGTATTACAAAATTATTCTTATTTTCATCTATCAATTTCTGATATTCCTTATTTTAATTATTCGAATTGATTGATTTACAAGAAAATAATCGATTGAAATAATCGCATTGACACATCACAAAATTAAAAAAAAAAGAAATGGACGTCATTTTCGAAAGTGAATTTAGCAGTGGTCATGAATATTACGTGTTAATGGTCCTATTATTGCAAATTACGATAAGATCTGGGGCATGTTCATGTTATTTATAATATTTGCAATGATATTTGTCTCATTTGTTATAAAATCTATTCGCGTCCGTGTGATATAACGTGGAATGAAAAATGTAAACAAGCACGATTGGCGCGATACTTCGACTTTAGATTTCAAAATGTATCATTACCACTGCTAATATAAGTTCAATTACGAATGATTTCTTCACGTAATAAAAGGACACGTTAATCATGCCCAATAATATGGAGTTTAAATGTCCGAAAACCTACTTTTTTATGATTTTTAGCGTGGACCTACACTGCCATCAAAATGGCGATTATCGTAATTTACACATTTGGATTTTATAAGACATTATTAAGAAACTTACTCAATAATTAAAGAACTTCTAATGACGTTTACATATGAGATTTTTATTCTACTATCTTAATGAATGCACACCCATATTATTTTTTAACCAGAAAATAAAATATTTACAAAAATAATGAGGAGGTCATATGACTTAAATGTCCGACCCCTTTCGGGGCCGGTACCGAGCCAGCGGAGGTTTGACTGTCGAGCCCCCGAAGGGGTCCGTACCGAACTATACGGTTAAATGTATTTAATATAAAACAAATTGTTCATTCAATCAATAAAATTTGAGTCCATTGGTTTCGAAGAAAATATGAACTATTTCTGACTTACCTGATAACTTATCTCTTTTGCTGATTGTACTTACAAAAAAATTACATAAAACATAATATGTATGTGTGGCAGGACACCCTTTTGATTATAATATGAAAACACATAAAAATCAATCAAATTGAGAAACTCCTCCTTTTTTTCAAGTCGGTTAATAAAAGCGACCAAAAAGAAAGCTTACACACAGCTTAGGTACTAATAGAAAATGACCTTCGCAAGATTATATAGTCGATTTGAACAAAACTGTTTGACTTACGCTGGTCTTCCAACGAATGATACCGACAATCGTGTGGTCTTATAGTAATCGCCCTCATCAATACTTGGTTTAAGGAATCTATTCTTCCATGCAGGTAACACTTTTGATCGAGACCCTGGATTTGGCAGTAGCCTCACCAGCTACGGTTTCACGTAACGGCATGGTATACAATGACTACAAGGACTGGGGCTGGTGGCCCTTCGTCAACTCCTGGCTGGACACCCTAGAGAATCCTGAATACAAGGAAATGGTGAGTGCGGCTACTGCTTGAATAGCGTCATAACCCAGTCTAAAATGTTCCTTCTGTTGGTATACGGACTATTTTTAGGTGGGGGAAATTAGGCAGTAATGGCCACCACAAGTCGTAATTCACCTTGGTTCTGTGCGGGTTTGCGTTTCTTCGATTTTTCTCTGAATATTTTTTGGTGGCTTGGGTGTTTAGGCCAGTCTAGCTATCCATTTTGGGTAGTTAAGATAAGCTTCGTTTACATTGTATTCTTACAAGAAGCAGGCGGAACTAACGGCTTGCTATCAGTGGTAGATCCGTCTTTTAATCGTTCTAACTTTACCTTAATAGGAAGAAACGTATACCTCATAGGATCACTTCGTTTTTCGTCTGTCTGTCTGTCAAGACCCTTTGTCTTGGGAGCGCACGGAGTTATCATGTTGAAATTAAAACCATATACTATTCAAATCCCTTGAAGCTGTGAAAATCAATCTTGAACCTAAGTCTTTGCAGTCAAAAGATATGCCCGTTTATGTCGCAAGAGTCGATAGAAACCTCGATACAAGAGTTCGTCTCACACTTAACCGATTTTTTACCTGTTCTACAAATAAAATTATTTGAATTTGAATGGCACATGTTCTCCGATAATTTCTAACCTTCTACTTACGGAGATATTGTTGTTGAAAGTTCGAAACTTAAAAAAAAACAAGTTTTAAATGTTAATCTAATATATAAAATTCTCGTGTCACAGTTTTCGTTCCCATACTCCTCCGAAACGGTTGGACCGATTTAAACGAAATTTTGTGTACATATCGGGTAGGTCTGAGAATCGGCCAACATCTATTTTTCATACCCCTAAGTGAGCAGCGGGTGAAACCGCTGGGCACAGCTAGTTTCTGATAATTATTCTTGCGTAGGCCGTTTATAGGTTTTTAAAGAATTTTCTTCCTATTGAGCTCCATAGCCTCGCGTTTATCACTTGTTGTTGTTACCCAGCTCCGCCAAAACTTCCTGCGAATCCTCACGCCGGTGCTGGAGCTGAAGCGCCTGCACCTGCGCGAGGGTGAGAGTGTGCGCGGCCAGGAGCTCACGGGCGTCAAGTGCATGTGCCGCCTGCTGGGGCTGGCGCCTGAGCCCGCGCCCAACCTGCCCGACGAGCAGAACGATGCTGAGAATTTCGCCAAAATGAGATTCCTTTTTGCGTACGTTGTTAATAGACATGCCGTCTTATCTGTTATCACCAGAATTGTGCGAACGCAAGTACTCTGTGAAATTAAATAAACCCAATTTGACACAAATGGCAGTTGCCCAACTGCCATTTGTGTCAAATTTGATTTATTGTTGTAACAGGGCTGTTACATTGTAATATGATTGCTTTTCTCTACTTCTATTGTCACTTATTTTTGACGAGATTTGTAACAAATGTCAAATCGGGCCTATCAAACCTCTGAGAATATAAGTAAATAGGGAAATTAATTAGTTTAGTTTAGTAGGGATTAGTTATGAAAAAAAAGCTAATTTTTTAGCTAAAAATCTTTGTTATTACATATAGTCATCAGGCATCGCTTTAAAGCCAAATTTAAAGCCAAATTCGCCAGTTATTTGGTCATCTTTGCTAACAGGCTATGCAATTTTTGACGTTTTTAGGAAGTCCGGAGTTCGATAATATTTAATATTATTTAATTCCTGGATTGGACTTTTTCACTAAGACCTGGATCTGGATTTACGGTCAGTTGATGACGGTTACTTCCCTCTACATGGCACTAAAACCTGTCTGGCAAGATGTGCGTATACAATGGCACATATGGCCTGATGGCCTAACCTAACGAAGACGCCAGACTTGATGTCATGTGGCATTCTTTGTAAATCTCTAAGATCTTGAATCCAAGTATCAGTTTTCACCACACAGCATGATCTGGTCCGTCTGTGCAACCTTGGAAGACGAGCCTCGTCGGAGACTGGACAACTGGGTCCGAGAGCATGAGGGTATCTTCCCGCTCAAGGACACTGTCTACGACTACTACGTGGATGAGAGGCTCCAGGTCTTCAAACCCTGGGAGGAGAAGCTGCCTGATAACTGGAGATACAATTCTAGGTAAGTATAAGGGGTCTTTTTCGAGTTTAATTTAGGTTTTGAAGGCTTTTTTGATATTAAAAACCCGTCAACGCCGAACGCTGCGGTTCGCTTGCATTTTAGGAATATACACACCGTTGAACATGTTCGTCACCGGTTAGTGAGTACTTTGCTTAGCTTGCGAGCATGCACTCCCACCCGGCGAGACGCGCCTATAATCCGACGTAACTGTAGTTCGAACTTGTGCGTTAATCCCTGATTACGTTCTTGGTTTTGCAAAATAAAACGCTGAAGAATAATGATATCGAAAAATAAGTCGGCAAAAATATTGATACAAACTTATGACCACTATAAAGTCGTTTTAGAATAGACATTATTATACATCCTATTTACTGTCGACTCGCGTTGAACAAGAAACCCTTGTCCACTTCATGCGCAATCCAACGATTTAGAATGTACCAGTATCATATTCCTTTCTTCCTCTAGTGCCGGTTTCCACACGATACTGGTGCCGACGATGGAGTTCCTGCGCGTGCAAGTGATCGCACTCGACATGCTGAAGGCAGGATATGGCGTGTTGATAGGAGGCCCTACCGGTACTGGGAAAACTTTCCTCATACAAGGCACCCTGGTCAGCTTAGATCCCAGCAAGTAAGTCAGTATCTGCTTAGCATTGCGTCCCTTTAGCTGGAACAAAGGCCTCATTGATAAATGATGTTTATTTTGCAAGTGGGTTTTCACAAACACTTTTACACGTATTTTTTTTTTAAAACTAGATGAGGCCGGTGTTTCGTACCCGACTACTCTGAGAAGAAACAGCCGAAACAAACTCAGAGGTCATAGTCTCTTTTAAAGTCCAGACAAATAATCTTGGTCAACAAGTGGGCTATCCAACATGGGGAGCTAGTGCTGCTTCGTGGATGTACATATCTTCGAATTTTTCGTTCTGGGACGCGTCGATTTCCTCTCGACGCAAAGTAAAATGCTGGGTCAGAATCTGAGACAAACGTCGTGCAAGTCGAGACCGTAACCACTGGTTGGGAAGACTAGCCGTATCGACAGCGCGTTCGTGATCCTCGTGCGCCTCCAAAGAGCTGTCAGCAAAACCTTTAAGCCCTCTGCTTGCCGGGTCTGCGGGTTTGTCCGAAAAAGATTACAAGCACAAATTTTTAGGACAAAAAAGAAGCGGGAGAATTTGTTTTTGACCAATAACCATCCGAAAAAAATACCACTAGCTGGGCCAGTACTGCAGCAACGATTCAACTAATGTTGAATAAATTGTGAAACAGGTACAGCACCCAGGTCATCAACATGTCTGCTCAGACAACGGCGGCTAACGTACAGGATATCATTGAAGCCAGGCTCGAGAAGAGGACCAAGGGCAACTATGTGCCTGCTGGAGGTGGGAACTTTTTCTTTTAATAGCTAGGAGTTAAACCAGGGTTGACGGCATGGTTGCCGCAGTGGCTGAGCGATCGACTGCTGTGCTGCCGTTCACGGGTTCGATCCCCAACGGAACAAACATTCGTATGACCTACCGGGACTGTTTGTGTATGTGAGTTTAAATGTTTGTAAAAGCACTCGCAATACAGGAGAAATTCCTAGTGTGGGACGTTTTTTTTTTTTAAAAAAAAATGCTGCAATGGTTGGCTTACTGACGTCATTTTAAATTCGATATGGCGGACTAGTTCGTTTTTATGCATCCTATGATATAGGTATCTAATGAAAAAGCTTGTTTATTACGAAAAAATGTGTTCTTTAAATCTATAATGTTTGCTACAAAATTAAACTAGTTTTACGTAAACCAACCAAGAATTTCTCCAAAAATTGCAGCCTAAAGAAACGGTTTTCTAACTCGATCTACAAATACCTCAGGACATTTTCTCTTTATGACAAATGCTTTCTAGGAAAGAGGATGATAGCGTTCATGGACGACATTAACATGCCAGTGCGCGACGCCTACGGCTCGCAGCCTCCACTGGAGCTGGTGCGGCTGTGGCACGACTATGGATACTGGTTCGATAGGGCCAAGCAGTGGCGGAAGAATGTCAAGGTATTTGTTTTCAGGAGAAGCTCTGGTCCCTCACCATACACTTTTTAACGATTGGTTCAGCGAGATACGAAGCCCTTTAGAATTGACAATTAAAACATGGGTTTTTTGAAGTTCTGGCAGTATGGCAAAATTAAAAGGAAAGGGAGAAAAAGGGGTCCACTCGTTGTATCCGTTGTTGTAGAACATGGTCCTGTGCGGCGCGGCGGGTCCCCCGGGGGGCGCGCGGTCCCCGCTCCCCCCGCGGCTGCTGTCATGTTTCCACGCGTTCTACCTGGCGTCGCCCACGCACCAGCAGCTCATCAAGATCTTCGGCACCATGCTGTCGCAGCATCTGCAGGAGTTTGATGAGGAGACCAAGTCTGTTGGTGAGAACAAACAAAACAATAATTTAGAGTTTTCCTAATTATGTTTGAGACAGCTTCCAACCTAACCGAATACAGTTTCGCCTTGTAGAATGGTAGTTCAGAACAATATCTACCAATTTATTCTTCGTAGCATTGACTCTTTAAGATAAGTGTTGACCAGAACTCTGGCACATCAACTGCGTTATCAATGGCTTCGGACAGATCTTTCAAGGTGCATGTGAACTTCACTTCACTTCAGTTTTTTGGGAGCCATGTCCATATCTATACGAAAACGCTCCCGTTGAACTGCTGGCAAGTGTCCAATATGTCTGCCGCGATTCTTCGAAAGAAAACAAAGTAGGATGTAGGTGAAGATGTCCGATAAAGCCAAGTTTTTTGAATATGTACATTGGGGTAAAAAGAGAATAAGTACAGGAATAAAAAAACAATCTTAGATTTGTGTGTTGTCTTAGTTAGTTTCGTCTTTTATTAGGCAATGCTATACAAATAAAATGATAAGTAAAATAAGTCCGAATCGGACTAGCGGACCGAGGATTCCGAATAAACTTGCGACATAAACGGCTATATCTTTCGACTGCGTAAACTGAGAGGGTTGACGGGTTTTTTCATAGTTCCAATTGACTTCAGACTTCAGTATATGGTTTCAATTTCAACTATAGTACGGCCAAAAAGAAGCGATACCAAATGTAAACAAAACCCATGCTAAAACCCCATCTAAAATGGCCGCCCGAATGTTGGCGAAACCGTCTTAACGTTGTCATGTTTTTGCCGGGAGAACGAGACATTACGACAAAGGTACAAGATGGAAAGAGCTAAATATTAAATTGTCAACGCCACAGTTGTTCTTTAGGTTAATGACCTTTCGTATCGCTGCTAGTTGGCCTTAGTATAGATACCTTCACGCGTTCCCGACATATAGGGTATTGATAGACAGATAGACAATAATGACAATGTGCTCTTATAAGTGTTCTGTTTTTTGCTATTGAAGGAAAGAATACAAAAAAAAACTACTTATCATAAACTAGGTTTTGCCCGCGACTTCGTACGCGTGGATTAATAGTTCCCGTTCCCGGGGGATTTCCGGGATGAAAACTATCCTTTGTTAGTTAGTAGTGTTTGTCTCGGGTCCCAGACTATATCTGTACCAAATTTCATTAAAATCGGTTTAGTAATTCAGTGGTTTAGGCGTGAAGAAGAGACAGACAGACAGACAGAGTTACTTTCGCATTTATAATATTAGTTTAGATAAAATAAAAAACCGGCCAAGAGCGTGTCGGGCCACGCTCAGTGTAGGGTTCCGTAGTTTCCCGTCCGTCACAATAAGTGTTCCCAGTTATGAGGCCAACCGAACAATTCGGTAATACCCGATCCAATGTAATAAGTACCTACAGCGCCATCTCTCGAGGAATTGGGTTACTAATTAATACAAAGACGTGCAATTTTTTTTTTCTTTGTTTGTTTGAAAAAAGATACGTTTAGGATAATAAAATATGTAAACAAAGTTACAAAAAATGCTTGCATATACGATTATACTACAAACTTAGTCCAGAAATTATTTTGTACAATTTTTTTTTTGTACAAAAACTGTTGTGTCAATCAAGTTCAAAATAATTTTCATAGAAAGTCCTTATAAAGTTCTACTTTTCAGATTTTTTTCATATTTTCTAAACTTATGGTTCAAAAGTTAGAGGGGGGGGGACACATTGTTTTTTACTTTTGGAGCGATTATTTCCGAAATTATTGACATTATCAAAAAATGATTTTAGTAAACCCCTACTCATTTTTAAATACCTTTCCAACAATATATCACACGTTAGGGTTGAAATTAAAAAAAAAATCACTTCCCACTTTACATATAGGGTGGCTACCCTAATAAAACATTTTTTTCAAATTTTTATTTTACCACTTTGTCGGCGTGATTGATATACATATTGGTACCAAATTTCAGCTTTCTAGCGCTAACGGTCACAGAGACTAAGCGAGGACGGACGGACGGACGGACGGACGGACGGACGGACAGACAGACATGGCGAAACTATAAGGGTTCCTAGTTGACTACGGAACCCTAAAAAAGCCTTTATTATGGATGCTTATTTTGTTAAACTGAGTTCATTGTTGGGGTACCTATCACTCTTCGAGTTCCTTTCATTTCTTGTCACTTGCAATACACTGCGACTCGTTGTCAACCGAATATGTTTCTACAGTCCATCTCCTCTTCGATCTGCCTAGCCTTTTTCCATTCTGTAGTTTTAGCTGTCTACGTCTTTTTAAATATACGTGACCAGTCCATTGCTATTTAAGTTTTAGGGCTTATCAGAACCATATAAACATAAATTATGGACGTAGCTGAGTGTACACCAAATATTCTCCACCCGCTTACCACCGACCCTCTTCAATCCAGGTAAAACCGTGCTGATCGCGACGATAGATATGTTCAACAACATCGTAGCTAAACTACTGCCCACCCCCAGCAAGATGCACTATCTCTTCAATCTGAGAGACATCTCCAAGATATTCCAGGTATATTGTGACCATTTAAATTAGTTTATAATCTAGTTTCACACTTTGCGCAGAGCACTGTTATGCTATTATTCATTATGTGCCTAGCCTTTTTCCGACTATTTTGGGGTCAGATTCTAGTCTTACCGGATGGAGCTGAATACCTCCACAACCTAGTTACTACTGGATATGCAGTAGTAACCTAGTCAGACTTTCGGGTCTCTTGAGTAGGTACCTGTAACGACTTTCAAAGATCTACAAATGACAACCGGGACCAACAGCTTAATGTGCATTCCGATTATACCCGCGGCTACGTCTGCTTAATGGTCCCACGGGATCCAACTACCGAGATAAAAAAGTGAATTATGTCCTATATGTTATAAATAACATTTACAACAGTTATAAAATATGATCTATTGTATATGACAAACATAAAAATCCTTTCAGTAGTTTTTGCGTGAAGGAAAAACATACATTCATCGGTTTATAAATTTCCGCATTCATAGTAAAATTGTGGTCATAATCGTACAATGGGATATCTGTATTAACTAGTTTTGTTATACAAATTAGTTCATCCAGATCTCTCTTTAATGTGCTTGATGTGGCGCTGTGTGTACGATTACGAAAGACACTTGTCACACAGTGTCTTGCGGTTTTTCTGAGGTACTTCTGGTATAGGCGTGCATGCGTTTTGTTTTCTCAGGGCCTTCTACGCAGCAATAAAGACTACACGAACACCAAGTCTCGGTTCCTACGGCTTTGGATACACGAGTGTTTCCGAGTCTTTTGCGACCGACTTACTGAAGACAAGTGAGTGTCATGCTTTCATTTTACTAACACAGTATGAAAAAAAACCGTTCGTCTTAGTTCAACCGATGCTGAGCCGATGGTACGGATACCCATCGCCACTGAGGCAAAAGCGATCGGGCCACAGAGCCCACAGACAATAAATTAGTCTTTTTTATAATCCTAATATGAGTTACCTACAGAATCTCTAACAATTGTTTGAAAATACAAAAAGAAAACTATTACTTTCTACTCGGGTTAGCCTGAATTCGATTGCCTATTCTGACCAACGACCAAGTATCTGATAGGTTCAAGTAAGCCTGGTTTCTAGTATTTTTTTTTCAAACTACTATATCATCTGCCTAGCCTTTTTCCACCTATGTTGGGGTTGGCTTCCAATATAACCGAATGCAGCAGAATATAAGTACTTTAACATCGGGTGATTGCCGCCTACGTGACCTCCACAACCCAGTTTGTACTATAGTATAGTACAAACAACCAAGACAACTAAGAGGAATCGTATAGTAACTATACGATTCCTCTTAGTAAGACTGGTTGTCAAACTTTCAGTTGGTTTAATTTTTTCGTTTCATTCAAAATACTTGTTGTATTAATGCATCGGGTGATCTTATTCGAGTTAAGTGATTAGAGTACCCACATAAGAAGTAACGATCAATTGTAATTACGTCTTTAGAAGAGTTCTTTTGTAACTCCAGAGTTTTGCACGTAATTATTATTGGTCTGTCCGTAATAATTTAATTCAATAATACTAGTGCGTTTTAGAACTGTGAAAGTCAACATTACTATTAGTAATTCTAATTCGCACCTTATGCTGTGACAGGTACTTTTATGGCCTCGCACAGACAATAACCTTGTCTGTACTATTTTATTTCATTTTGTTACTGTTTTACTTGTTTTGTGTGAGTCCCAAATAAAAGTTTTTCTTTCTTTCTTTGTAATCCAGGGATCGAGAGTGGTTCATGAACCATATCGGTGATATGCTGGGCAAGCATTTCGAGCTGACGTTCCATGCACTCTGCCCGTCCAAGAGCCCGCCTATCTTCGGCCACTTCCTCAACCCTTACGAGATATATGATGATATGAACGATCCTGAGGCACTGCGCAAGTGAGTATACAGTATGCAATAAAATGTTAGGTACACTTTTTTTCTGGTGAGAAATCATCAAATAACTTGGGGCTTAAAACTAGGTTGACCAAACACTTAACAAATACCATCCAGCAACCACCATATTCACCAGATATGGCTCCTGCTGACTTTTTTCTTTTTCCTAAACTCAAATTACCACTTCGTGGCACCCGTTTTCAATCGATAGAAGACATAAAGGAGAATTCGCGGCGAGAACTGAACTCAATTCCGGAAGCAGCGTTTAAAAAATGTTTTGATGAATGGATTATTCGTTGGCGCAAGTGTATCGTTTCTAAAGGAGCATACTTTGAAGGTGATAAAATAAATTTGGATGAATAACAGACATTTTGTGTATTATTGATCTTTTTCCGGTACTTTCTTGACAGAGTAGTATTGTGTATGTCCTTTGTAGGAGGTTTTAAAATGAATATACGGAAATGTTGTCTTGTCTAGATACGTTTCAAACCAGCTTGAGGAGTACAACAGCTGTCCAGGAGTCGTGAAGATGGACCTGGTGCTGTTCAAGGACGCTATAGAGCACATCTGTCGCATCGTACGCGTCATCTCACAGCCGCGGGGCCACATGCTATGTGTTGGGATAGGTCAGTGTTAAATTATACATTATTAACACATACACAATAAAAAACTTGAGAGGTGTCAAGGGACTTTAAAGAAGAGTTATTATTTATTATGTACAAAAATCCTGTATACACTCAACGAAAATAATCGTCGCGACACCACACTGGTCAATGCGAAATAGAAAGACGAAAGGAAAATAATTGGCTTGCTTTCAATGAGAGAGAGAGCCAGACAGAGAAACACGTGCACGCCGCACGGCTTACAACTATAGTTCGTTTATAAATAAAATAAAATAAAAATAAAATTCATTTATTTATTAGTTCCTTCGTTTTTTTTTGTTTTAGTTTAAGTGTCGTTACAACTTTTGGTCTTAAGCAAAAAATTACGTTACAACTTTTGTACTTAATTTTTTCCGTCTAGCCCACTTTCGCAACGCGCGATAAGGAACTTCGTTCCAATAACTCCTTCGGATCCGAAAGTGGCATTTAGGTAGTCCCAAAGACATAACCAAACTTAATAAGAAACTTGAAATATTTTATTTCACGTAGGCCTACACATTGGCACTTATAAAAACTCGTCGAGTAAAGATACATACGGTTCGGGTTCATCGTTTACTATGGAGAACTATCGGCAAAAACCTCTATGGTATCACTGCTGGCCCTGTTAGTTGTATCCTTAGGTACAGCATTCTCCAGGTTTATGCCCTGTAACTGACCCTGTAGCTTCATCCACATGTCATTCAAAAGTGCCTGTAATGGTCTAGTCCTTGATTTTAAGTTTAACTTTTGCCACCAGGTGGCTCTGGTCGCACTTGCCTGACGCGCGTAGCTACGTACATCTGCGAATACAACTCGTTTACCGTCGTCGTCACCAAGACCTACGGCCTCAAGGACTTTAGGGAGGACCTGAAGGTAATCTGCTTTTATATTATATTAAAAACTAGCATCTGTCCGCGGCTTTATCTGCGCCATGTCATTTACTGGGATAAATAGTATCAGATGTCTTAATCTAAATTCGTTCGCCCGTTCTTGTTTGAACCAAACACATTTTGATCAGCTTGCCAAAGTGGAACAGTGTGATAAGTTCTTGAAAAGAAAAGGAAGGTTCCTCTGAGCAAACAGGTGTTGTGTTTGTAAGCAGCTGCCTAAGAGTTGTCATCGGATTTTTGTATCTATTCGAGACTAAATAATAACATCCGATCGGGTTGATCTTCAGGTTGAATCGCGCTTGTCTAGTCTGGTCCGTGAACTGACCACCATCCATAACATTCAGAGCATCCATGCCTCAGATTACTTTTGTCACTATTTAAAATAGAAGGATGTGCTGGATGCGAGTCTCACGGAGTTAAAATGTATACCTAGATTAAAATGACTCCTTTTGTCTAGAAATCTAGGCAATACGTAGTCCAGTAAAGAAATTTTAATACAACGACATAAAAGTAAGTTTCCAATACACTTCCTCGAAAAGTAGCTCTTATTGCACTATGATTGGTTCAAAACATGCAATGTAATGCATTAATTGAATGACCATAAGACTTTTCGTTCTGTAATTGTTGATTCTCTTTCCCATATCACCCTCACCTGCGGCTGGGGCGTGAATTCCGTCTCAGACGCAATAAAAAAGTTTTCCCATTGAATCAAAATGTGCTTAAAATTTTCATTTCTTTGCTATACACGTAATTTTAAAATTTTCATAATTCCCAACCATAGACCCTATACACGGGCTGCGGTGTGGACCAGAAGAAGACCACGTTCATCTTCTCAGACACGCAGATAGCGGACGAGGCCTTCACAGAGATCATGAACAACCTTCTCAGCAGCGGGGAGATCACCAACTTGTATAAAGCTGATGAGTTTGAAGATGTAAGTATTTCTGGGGTATGAGGAACACAGTCAAGATCCTAATCCTCGTTGAAAAGAGAAAATCCTCCAACCAGATATGTGTTGTAACTGATGGCCATTTGCCCTACTTCTTGAATCTGATATTGCGCGATTAAGGATTTGCAGTTCTATGTTTAGAAAATATTTCTATCCCGTTAATCAAATAGTTTACTTCGTTAATCGCTAATCCGTTACTGAAAAAATTAAAGCGCACATTTCAGAAAATTTATCTTACGTTAATCGTTAATCTAAGATGTAAGTTGGGACAGGTGAACAAATAATAGCCACTACATACAGGTTTTGGTTTTTTATTGAATCGCCAAGGGTGTGGACCCTTTAACAATTAAAAAAACAAAAATAAAACGCTAAAACACAAAATGTCGGTCATCAAGACCTGAAAAGGTAAAAGTTTAATACAACCTGAAATAATTTAACATACTATATACCTCTTAGCAGGCTTGAAATAACACAATAGAACTGAACTACACAATAAACTGATACCTACATACACTGATTTTTAGTACATTAAAGTATATTTTTTTTTAAGTTATAAAAAACAATCAATTAGTACGCGTGGAGATGAAATAACAGAATGGAATTTGAAATATGAATATTTAAAATCAATGTTGATCCAAAAGGACAGAGGTTGACGCAACAATATGGGGGAAAATACCCACTCTGTTACATTCAAACTTGGTTTTGAAAAGGAACCTCCAACATTTCCACCAATGTAATAAGAGGCGCGCCTAACGCCATCTACGAGGCATAATAGACACCGTGGATTGTACACACGACAGCAATTCAACCTATACTAAACTATTATAACCAGAAGGGCTACTATGACATCTTATAGCAATTCTTATTCCACTGAGGGAAAGAGATGGTGCTAGACACCCTGTATAGCTCTGTCTCTTTCCCTCGGTGGAATAAGTTCTGCTTAAGACGTCATGGTAGGGTAGCTGATCTCTTTACTACGAATCGCACACCATAGTAGAGAGGTCAGGTTAAAATGGTTTTGTGTAGGTACCTGCTGTCGTCTGTACTAACGTTACTTTTGTGTTTCTAAAGATAAAGCAAGCACTAGAGAAGGCTATGAAGGCAGCGGGCCTGATGCAGACCAACGAAGTGGTGTACTTGTTCCTAGTGGATCGCGTCAGGAGTAACATGCACATCGTCCTGTGCTTCAGCCCTATCGGGGAGGACTTCAGGTATCATTATTATTTGGACCTAGGTGATGTATCCTTGTCTTGCCACCCAAACTGGTTTTCAAGGTTTTTACAATCCTTACTATTATTATAAAAGCAAAAGTGAGTTTATATTTAAAAAAAATATTGAGATAATATGAGGGCGAAAGAGGGAAGAAAGGGGAAATCCTAGCATTGCTATTACAATAAGTAGTAGCATTAAATCAGGAAAGAGAAACTGTGTTACCCCGAATTTAACGCGAGTGAAGCCGCGGGCAAAAGCTAGCAAGATAAAAAAATATCTTCAATCATTATCATAGGAACCGCATCCGCCAATACCCAGCTCTGATCAACGCGACCACAACGAACTGGTTCCTGGAGTGGCCGCGAGAGGCGCTGCTGGAGGTCGCCTACAAGTTCCTGCAGGGAGTCGAGCTGCTTGCCTCTATCACTGGACCCCGGGTAATTTTTTCTTTTATTATGTTTAAGTGGGCTGGTATTTGTTCCTCTCAAGGACCGCCATTATTTACGTCAACTTTCCGTCAAGCACCGCCGGGCGGGCTCTTATCGTAAGCGTAATCTGATTTCAAGACTTCTCTTTACTACAAATACAGTTTTAAATCGGTCGGAGTTTGGTAGCACAAATTTGTGCCAGCGGGGCCCAACGGTAATAATTGTTTACTGGCACGTTTTTGTGCCGCTGGGGCTCTAGAGGTTAAATATTATTGGCAGTGGGATGATGATGCAAATTATTGTTGTACTTCAAATTTTATTTAAATTTATTGTTTAATGCAAAGTTTAAAAAAAATGTCGTTGTAATTTTATGTATGTTTAATGTATTGTATAATTCGTAGCTCAAAATTGTATGGGAAAATTTCCTGAAATAAATGAATTATTATAACTTCACCATTCCACCACCACGATGTTATTAGTCGCGTAAAATATACATTTTCGCACGCATCTAGTCCGTGTTACAAAAGTATTTACACCTTACATAATCAAAAAGACAATTAATTATCGGGTATTCCTTTCATTCAATGTTATTTATATATCTTAATATATATAAATCACGGGTCACGTTGTTTGTCCGCGATGGACTCCTAAACTACTTTACCGATTTTAAATTAAATTTGCACACCGTGTGCAGTTTGATCCAACTTAAAAGATAGGGTAGGTAGGGTAGGTAGAAAGGTAAAAAATTGCATTGCGACGCATGCGGGCACAGCTAGTCCACAGTAGTTTTTACAACTGCATGAATGTGCATGAGTGAATTTCATATCACTATTATGAAGCGGTTCAAGACACCGGCTCAACGTGAAGTGCCAACAGTCGCAGAGTAAAATGGCTGCGACAAACGGGCGGATAGACAGACAGACAGGACGAATCTATAAGGATGTTTTACCATTAGGCATCTCAACACTTTAAAGCAAACGGTTTGTCCTCCACCAGATCCGCAGAATGGAGTCTCTTATAGAGAGTCGCGAGGACATTCTCCGGGCCTCTGTTGCGTCAACGATGTCGCTCATACACTCGTCCGTGGGAAAGTACAGCATCAGGATGTGGCAGGAGATGAGAAGGACCAACTACGTCACGCCCACCAACTATCTCGAGCTCGTGGCGGGCTATCAAGAGTGAGTCATTACCTTATGTAGACAATATATATTAATTTGCGCGTAATAGCTAAAAAAAAATGGTTTGTAACTTTGACCCCCAATAGCTCCAAAACTAAAAGGTTCCCAGGTAATGTATTTAACTTTACAACAACAAAAAAGATCGGGTGAATAAAAAATAATGCCTCTGTACTTCGTTAAGGTAGACACTGGCCTGAGACAGTTTTATTGTTTCACTGGAGATATCAAAATAACATCTATTGTGTGTGAAAAGAAAATGTTGCCATTGAAAAGTCCTGATAACTATCTATTGGTCGTTGTTTCCAGGATGTTGAAATCCAAGCGCATAGAGATAGCTCTACAAGCCAACAAACTCCGCAATGGGCTGGGCAAGGTGGAGGAGACCACTAAACTCGTGGGTCAGATGTCCGAGGAATTGGCGGAGGCTAAGGTATGGCATATGCTACCAAGGTTTTGTACCAATACTTTGTTTTAAAATAGTGCCAAGGAGTTTATTCCGCCGCGGGAGACGATCCGGGCGCCGGGACGACTCCCAGGCATGAGAGAGTGCCAGACGCGTGTATGTGACGACCTGTGTGTGTGTGTGTGTGTGTGTGTGTGTGTGGTGGGGTCCACGTGACGACAGGCCGGGGGAAGTGCGAGTGTTCCACACGCGTTTTATTGGAGATGTCAGCAAAGCGGAGGGGCCTGCCAGGGCCACCGCCTCCCGGGGTGAAGGGTTGTTTGAAAGAGATACCGGCCAAGGAACAAAGGGCTACTGAAAGAACATGAATGTTTTAGTCCCTACAAGTCTGACAATACCTTCTTCTCCGTCCAGAGTGGTAGGAAGGAGCTATTTGATGATTTCCATCCGAAAAAAAGGATATTTGGAATGGCAAACCACATTTCTTTCACATCACGTTTCCCTTGTGACTGGAACTGTAGCTTCATTTTACTGCTGTCTTTTTTTCGACAGTTCCTAAGTGCGTCTTACTTAGACCAGCAAAAAAAACACATTTCATTTGATCGGTCGCCTTCAACAATGTATTTACCTGTTTTAATCTCTTAGTACGGCGTGATTTACTAATTGCTTCATAATGATCATCCAGAATATAAATTCACCCACTGCTGGGTATATTTTTATGGCCTCCTTTTTCTTGTGCCACTCTCTACATCCTCCTGCCAGCCTCATCTAGATTTCTCACTTGATCACAACTGTCTTCTGCAGGATGGTCCAGGAGGCATGGATCAAATCTTACCCTTATCATAATAATTTTTAAACCGTAACAATTCTTATTAAGGCGCGCCAAAGACCTTTTTACAGCTATACTTGGATATCTCCTGAAAAATATCAGTGCAAACTAATTTAATTCAGTTTTCCTGTAAACGTTTCTAGATCCAAGTCGGTGAATACACTGAACAGTGCATCGAATACATGGGCGTGATAAACGTGCAACAACGCAACGCCGACGAGCAACAACGCAGTGTTGCAGCCAGGAGTAAGAAGACCATGGAGGAAGAGGTGCAGTGCAAGAAGCTGGCTGATGCTGCCATGCGGGACCTGGCCAGTGCTATGCCGGCTCTAGAAGAAGCTATCAAGGTAAGAACAGCGTTACTGCCAGGCGTTAGACCATGGACGAAGAGGTGCAGTACTAGAAGATGGCTGATGCTGCCATGCGGGACCTGGCCAGTGCTATGCCGGCTCTAGAAGAAGCTATCAAGGTAAGACCAGCGTTACTGCCAGGCGTTAGACCATGGACGAAGAGGTGCAGTACTAGAAGATGGCTGATGCTGCCATGCGGGACCTGGCCAATGCTATGCCGGCTCTAGAAGAAGCTATCAAGGTAAGACCAGCGTTACTGCCAGGCGTTAGACCATGGACGAAGAGGTGCAGTACTAGAAGATGGCTGATGCTGCCATGCGGGACCTGGCCAATGCTATGCCGGCTCTAGAAGAAGCTATCAAGGTAAGAACAGCGTTACTGCCAGGCGATAGATCATGGACGACAAACTGCAGTGCATAAGCTAACCAATGCTGTCTTATTTATTTTTACTTTATTGGGGCATTTAACAGTTACACTTTACAATAAAGTATGACAATATATTTTTTAAACCAAGTAAACGTAAAACCCACACAAATGTTAAGTTAAGTAAGCCAAGTAATCGTAAAAGTATCCTTACTAATATTATAAAAGCGAAAGTGAGTTTCTTTGTTACCTCTTCACGCTTTAATTTCTAAACCGATTTTGATGAATTTTGGTACAGAGATAGTTAGGAACCAGGAGACGGACATAGGTTAATATTTTTTTTGAAAAAAGAGGGATGTGTGGGAGAAAGAGGGAAGAAAAGGGAAAACTTAGCGTTGCTATTACAAATCAATAAGGCGCAAGGGGAACTGTGTTACCCCGAATTTAACGCGAGCGAAGCCGCGAGCAAAAGCTAGTAAATAATAAATGCTTGCATTCAGCCCTACAGAAAACAAAGCTGGCAAGTACAGGAGTACTTACCAACCAAAACTTAAACTAAGTCTTACGGGACTAGTATAATAATAAATCTTTTATCATGTATGATGTGTATCTCGCTCAAATAATTATCGAGTATTTAGCTATTTTTTAGAATGGAATAGAATATTCTTTATCATTAGAAAATACTTTAAGCAAAGAGAGAGTGGTGTGGAGTTAAGGTTGATGTTTGCGTGACTGGGTTCTTGGGAAGTTAAAATGCGTGTGGTCTTGTCAACACCTTTAATGCGACTTGTTTAAAAGGATCTAAGCATTTGTCTTATACTCGTACAACAGAGAGAGTAATAAGCTGTTCCATACATTTAGAAAACAGTTGTTTACAACCGAGGGAAAAATGTTGGATTTTTACAGAATGATGTTGTAGCGACACAAATATGAAAGTGGCAAAGAGTACTACAGCGCCATCTATGCAGCCACTGAAGAACTAACGGCAAAATTCTTAGATCTCGCATGCAAAGTTGTACGCGAAGTTTGCATATACTCGCACCCGACAAGCTATTGTTAGGCATTGGCCCACCAGACAAGACACCCGTCTGGTCGGAGGACGCCCCCTTTTTCTATAGAGAATGGAGAACTTTAAACCCCAGAAGAGCTACTATGACATCTTATAGCAATTCTTATTCTACTGAGTGAAAGAGATGGTGCTAGACACCCTGTATAGCTCTGTCTCTTTCCCTCAGTGGAATAAGAATTGCTTTAAGAGGTCATAGTAGGGTAGCTGTTCTTCATACCCCTAAAATGTACTACAGAAAACTTGGTAACTTTCTTTTTTTTATATATAGCTACAATTTTATTTGTCCAAGTAACCCTTACCAGTTATTATGTTTTCTTTTCATAGGCTTTGGACGCATTGAACAAGAAGGACATCACAGAAGTGAAGTCTTACGCGAAGCCGCCGTATAAAGTCGAGATGGTGTTGGAAGCTGTACTCATATTGCTACAGGTAGGTTGTTGCCAAATTTCACAGAATATGCACGCTAAAGGTCGCGGTCGGTTTAAACTTTTACAAGGTACATTCTATCCCCCGTTCATCCTTTTTGCATCTGTTTGGCTGTACTAAAATCTCAAAAAGAATACTTTATTCGTAAGCATCAAATCTACTAATGCTGTAATTTTTAACTACCTGCAGGCCTTTTATGACGTCTTAAAGCAGAACTTATTCCAGTGAGTGAAAGAGATGGTGCTAGACACCCTGTATAGCTCTGTCTGTTTCTCTCAGCGGAATAAGTTCTGCTTTAACACGTCATGGTGGCGCAGCTGTAATTGTTTTCCCCTTTTTGTTACTTATTTTAGTTAGTTACATTATATTATTTTTATAGATTGTATATTTATATTATCTTTGAATTTAATAAAATTACTAACGTTATGTTTTGATCTTTCACTCATTGAGAGATAGTTAGTTAGATACGTTTTGCCCAGAGGCGTACAAATATATTTATTTTAACACAACAAAAACGGATAGAATTATTCAAATTTCCACATCAGTAAGAAACTCAAAACCTGACTGCTGCTGATTTTTTCGATACTGGGCTACTATGTTTTGTATTTTTAATGTATTTTTTTCTATAAGAAATATGTAAAAATATAAAAATGGGTGTCAAAATTATTAAACAGAACATAGACTGTTTCGTGTATGTTTCAATAACTTAAAATCTAATCAATATCAATAAAAAACAATAAATAAATAAAATGCTACTGTTCTGGTTCCATGGCCGTTTGGCCCATAACCATTTAGTTAGAGAATCACACTATGCATTAGTAGCATTAGATGCAGGGACGAAACTTTGTGACCAGAGAGAGAGTTTTAGAGTTTACACATGCAAGTTTGCAAGCCACTTCCAATTCAAAATAAGTACATACCATAAGAAGTCACAAATACCTTTTTTGCGTATGAGAAATTAAAAAAAAATCTTCTCGGGAGGGAGAGTCAGACTTTTACTGATTAAACCCCACCCACAAGATCCACAAGCTATCTTCTACTACCCAACGTCTCCGAGAATTATGTAATTATCTATATTAGCAAATAGTTAATTAATGATTATAAATTATAACCTTCATATTCCAATTTACCACTACCAGAAAGAGCCAACCTGGGCCGAAGCAAAGCGGCAACTCGGCGACCAGTACTTCCTGGACCGCTTACGAGACTTCGACAAAGACAATATCTCCGACAAGATCCTGAAGAAGATCGGCACTTACACGGTGAAGCCAGACTTCGACCCTGAGATTGTGGGCACGGTGTCTGCGGCCGCCAAGTCGCTGTGTCTCTGGGTGAGGGCTATGGAGAAGTATGGCAAGATCTACAAGTAAGTTCACCAACAAACTTTCTTAGACCAGGTTCCGACTAAAGTAAAAACACTTACAGGGCGGACTTATATATTTCAACGCTTTGGAATGGGCAACTTCTGTACTTTCACAAGTTATTATGCCTTGTGACCGGGACTGTATGTAGATTCATTTTGTTTCTTCACTTTCAAAAGTGCCTGTAATGGTCTAATTAAAAATTATTTGATTTGATTTACTATTGATTTCTTTACAGCACAGACTTGAGTATATGGTTTTAATTTTACTCGATACCTTCAACGCGTTCTCGGTCTTGACAAACAGACAGACGGTCAACAAAGTGATCCAATCAGGGTTCCGCTTTTTCCTTTTGAGAACCGGAACCCTATAAATCGCATAACGTCATAATACCGAACCAATCAAAATCATCTTTAACAACTCAGGATAGTGAAACCAAAGAAAGAACGTCTAGAAGAAGCTCTGGAATCCCTCCGCATGAAGCAGCAGATCTTGGCAGAGGCGCGCGCCAAGTTGCGCGAACTTAGCGAGATGATCGCGCGACTACAGAAGGAGTATGATGAGAAACTGGCACAGAAGGAGGAACTGGAATATAAGTCGAGGATGCTGCAGCTGAAGTTGGAGAGAGCTGAGGCTTTGATTACTGGACTGTCTGGTGAGTTAGCGCTGAAGCAAATATACAGGGTGTTGACGAACGGACTTTTCAGGAGGCCGTCAAACATTTTGTACAGACGCCAGCAGGTCAAGCTACCCGAAACTGACAATTTTCCTAATGAACCTTGAACCTAATACTTTAGAAATAAAGTCGAAAATCTATCAAAGAAATCTGACAGATTGTAGTAGCTTCATGTGCAGGCGTCTGTACATCGAACTAAGTAACACTACGCAAAACTTATTTTTGTGGAACGTTTTTT
Organism: Ochropleura leucogaster; assembly: GCA_958449745.1. Taxonomy (NCBI): domain Eukaryota; kingdom Metazoa; phylum Arthropoda; class Insecta; order Lepidoptera; family Noctuidae; genus Ochropleura; species Ochropleura leucogaster. The sequence continues at coordinate 1,611,062 of OY288207.1, read as the reverse complement.
TGCTAAGCTTTAATTTAACAAGCAATATATGTTTGTTCGTGTGAGAGTTAAATATGAACTTCTGTTTTCCGATTGACCTGAATTTTGCGCGTATACGGATGTCGCGTAACAGCGCAATATTATGATGATTTATTTATTGTTTTTCCACTTACATCGTCTTTACACATTGGAAACCCAAAACAACATAATGAAATCGAATCTGGCATGCCTCAGGAAACTGACTATGATACCATATATTGACATTTAATTTTAATTTAGACATAACATTTTTTATTAGTATTTGTAATATTTTGATTTTATATAACCTGAATGAACAATTAAATTAATTAACCATTTTGTATACCTTTCGGCGTGACATTGTAAGGATAGTTTTTTTAAATATAACATAATATTGTACCCTGTGTTCACAAAATTAATAAATTAATTTGAATTTGAAAGTATGATTTGACGAATACTTTGCCTCAAGATCCAAATTTCGTATCCAGGATCTGATGTTGGAGCTGAAAGGTGGCCGTAGGAAGTCCGTAATAAAAGGACACAATCCCATTAAGTTCGCGCTTGTGGGGTTAGTTTTGACGAGTACATAGTTTGTCTCTAGATTGTAACCAGAGCCTAACTGAATACCTAGTAATCGTTTTCACCAACTCTAGGCAACGCCTAAATCAATGCATATTTTCCTTTTTCATCAATACAAGGCGACACAACTCGATGATTGATGACGGTTTTCACCAACTCTAGGCGACTCCTGGCTAACTAATAACTAAAAGTAGCGAACAATATAAAGGAGTAAATGATAGCATGAATGTTGAAAAGGGAGATTGAAAGATAGATAAGCTAATGGCGAAAGCATTAAACTTAAAGACAGACAAGTCGATTGCATCCCCGACATAAGGGCGGGTGTGACTTCCAAATAATTTAAAATTCTTTCTCCTGCAACTACCAGGTGAGAGGGAACGGTGGGAGCTAACAGTGGAGCGCTTGGACAAAGAATTCGAGAACCTTCCCGGCGACTGTCTGATCGCGACGGGCTTCGTGGCCTACCTCGGGCCCTTTGTGTCCGAGTACCGCGAGGCGCTCATGGCTGATTGGTTCATGGAGGTTCGTTCTATTTAGTCTAAGAACGCTTCCCACACACAAACTAAACGAAAATATTTAAAAATTTTGTTTATTCCTGTCAAACGACGTTTCCTCCTCTGAAATTAAAGTGACACAACTTAGATAGATAGATAGAATATTCTTTATTATGTATACCATACAAATGGCAAGAATAACAGTAAACAAGTTATAAATAGGGTCACACGATGAGCGGTCTTATCGCTAAAAGCGATCTTTTCAAGACAACCTTTGGATAGATTTAAAGGAGGAGAGACAATACCTACTGTTAGTAGATAGCCTGTGGTGCTTTTTTTTTTTTTTTTTTTTTTCGGGTCGGAAATCATCCTATGACTTCCCCCGCTCTGGGCGGAGCGGGGGGGCATGTCAGACTTGTACTGACTAAAACCCACCCATGTTCTTTCTGTTGCCCTTTACGTTCCGAGGCCGCGGTATCTCTTTCGAACAACCCGCAACCCCGACAGGCGGAGGCTCTGGCAAGCCCCTCTGCTTTGCTGACTCTCTTTGAGGCGCGCGTGAAACACGAACGCGCCGTCGACACGGCCTGTCGTCAATCGACGGACGGACGGTGAACTACCCATTGCTCACCCTCCACAGGCCCGCATCTACGGTGGCCGGAAGTCGTCTCGCGGCGCCCGGCGCCATGGGCGTCTCCCGCGGCGGCTGGGTTGGGCAGATGTTCTCTCCCTCAAACGCCCGGCCACCTCCTTCGCTAGCATTACTGCTTCGCAGAAGGTGGTGACCGCTTCCCATTCCCTCTCGCTCCGGACCATGGCCTGAACCAGGGCCGAGGGCGAGAGATCGCCGCCGCCGATCGCCTCTACGTGGGCACGGCGGTGCTCCGCCCACGCTGGGCAGATCGCCACTGTGTGCTCCACCGTGTCCTCCGGGCGATCGTCACAATGGTGACACCCGGGCGCTTCCTCCCGCCCGATGATGTGCAGGAACCTCCCGAAACTTCCGTGTCCGGTGAGAACCTGCGTCAGGCGGTAGGTGAGGCCGCCATGACGCCTCTCCAGCCACTCCTCAAAGAGGGGACTTACCGCCACTATTGTGGCGTGCCCTGCACGGGGTTGCGACAGTCGCTCTCTCCATGCCACCATGAGATCGCACCGGAGGTCTGCCCGCCGAGCGGCAACTTGCCGCGGCAGTGGGTTTTCCCCCCGGTGTAGTGCCTCCGCGCGCCACTCAAACAGGCGCGCGAGGACTATCGCCTCCAGATCCCACGGTGGCAGTCCGGCAAGGAGGCTTGCTGCCTCGCCGGAGATCGTGCGGTAGCCCCGGACAAGCCGTATGGCCACCACCCTTTGGGGCGCGTTCAGATAGTGGGCGGCGCGCCGCCCTAAAGAACGCGCCCATACTGGGGCCCCGTAAAGGGCCATGGACCGCACGACTCCGGCATAGAGCCTACGGCAGGAGGCGTTTGGCCCCTTGAGGTTGGGCAGGAGCCGCTTGAAAGCAGCCCCCGTCCGCTCGAGCTTGGGAGCCAAACGTCGGAAGTGTTCGACGAAGTTCCACCGGCTGTCGAGGACGATTCCCAGATACTTCATCGTCGACCGTCAACTGGGATCCCGACCTCTGAGTTTGTTTCGGCTGTTTCTTCTCAGAGTAGTCGGATACGAAACACCGGCCTCATCTAGTTTGAAAAAAAAAACATGTGTAAAAGTGTTTGTGAAAACCTACTTGCAAAATAAACATCATTTATTTATTATTTACATATTATTTCATATTGTTATCATATTCATATTGGTAATGCTTTGTGACCATAGTTCTAAAAATAGACAAGATTTGAGCTCTCCTTACAGACACGGTCAAGCATTCCATAGCCGTGCAGCTTGAACTGTAAAGGATTTATCATAGAAGCTAGTAGAAGGCATCCAATCTCAGGTGTTCCATGATCATGAAGGAACTTAAAACGTTCTTTTGGGGGGGAGGGGGTTCTAGGATTATACAAAATATTGTATAGCTGAAACAAGATATGAGTATTCCGGCGAAGTCTTATGTGAAGCCATTTGAGCTTAATTCGAAATCTAACAACTTAACCATATTATTATAGTTTGAAAGCAGTAATGGTAGTTAGGTTACTTAATTTAGAGAAAATGGCAATCTCGCTTTTCTGAAATTGACGGTTTTTACCAAAAAAGTGGTTGTCAAGGTAAATCGGACTATCTTTAATCGTCTTAAATCTTGTAAAATGATGTGAAATAAAATTCGATTTGATTTGTGTATGTTATTTTAATATTAGTCTAGGTCAATCCGTAGTTCAACAGAATTGTAACCATTATCTCGCTTCATAATAGCCGACTTGGGGCCAAACGTATGCCTATTACGTATATACATAAACTTTTTTTTTTCTAAAAACCTTTAGTTATACGAACTTAACCTTGATTTAGTTGTAGGATTTCAAACTAAAAAAAAACACTTATCTGTGGTTTGATACAAATGACTATGTATAAATAATAATAAATAAATAATAAATATCTTGGGACAACTCACACACGGCTATCTGACCCCAAGCTAAGCAGAGCTTGTGTTATGGTAACCAGACAACTGATATACATACTTATATAATTTATAAATACATACATATTATAGATAAATCACACCCAGACACAGAACAAACAATCATGCTCATCACACAAAGTTTGTCCTGGGTGGGAATCGAACCCACGACCTCCGGCTCAGCAGTCAGGGTCACTAACCACTAGACCAACAGGCCCGTCATGTGTGTCACGTATGTATAAACGTCTAATGCAACTTCAAAACACGTCTTCGTTAAAAAATGTAATAATGTTATAGTAAAAAAAAAAACAATAGTTAAATTGTTTCAAACCTTAACTTGTGCACAGACAGAGGATCTACTTTTCTGCAAATTAACCGCTTACTTTACATTTGTGTAAATTTTTAATTTAGTCCTGTAATTTATTTACTGTTTGTATTTATTTTAAATCAAATCAAATCAAATCAAATCATTTATTTCAATTGGACCATTACAGGCACTTTTGAATGTCAAGAAACAAAATGAATCTACAGTCCCGGTCACAAGGCATAATAACTTGTGAAAGTACTGCAGTTGCCCATTCCAAAGCGTTGATCTCTATGGAGAAGAATGGGCAAGAAACTCCATGGACACTCTTTTAAATTCTAATATTTTTACAAAATAGTATTTACATCATTCGTGTTGAGATTATAGAAATATGTGAGAAGGATGTAGAAAGACGTGCACAGTAAGAGCGTCCAGAGTAAATAAAAAATAAAATTCAATTTAAATCTAAATAAATTAAAAATGACCGTGGTAGTTAAAAAATGACCAGTCCCAACTGACAGCGCCCGTTCACGAACATGACGTTTGGATCAGCCCCATTCAGCTCGACCATTTTGAAGGGAGCTAAATGACCCGACACACCCGCCACCATCAGCGAGACATTTAAGTGAGCATGACACTATTAACCACCAGGGCTTCGTCAAGTCAATGATAATACATAGCACTCACATATGGGCTTAATAATTATACAATACTAGAGAATTGATTCTATACATTGCAAAGATAGTCTTACAATCTTCTGCAGCTTCCACTATAGCTTCGGATACTTATTAATGAGTTTACCCCTATGCTTGAGGAGCAGGACCAGCATTGAGCCAAGCATTTTTATCATCAATATAATCCCCCAACTTATAATATGCTTGCCTACATAGTGTGCGTTTAATACAAGATTTAAATTTCGTTTCATTCAGTTGAAGAATGTGGGGAGGTATTTTATTGTAGCATTTCAAACAGTACCCCATGAAAGATGAGTCTACTTTAGCTAACCTGAAACCTGGTTGAACTAATTGGTCCCTATTTCTAGTATTATAATTGTGTCTGTCACCTCTTTTACTAAAAAGATGTGAGTTTTTCCTGACATACATGATGTTTTCATAAATATATTGACAAGGTACTGTCATGATGTTAATATCCTTAAACTGTTCCCTTAAAGAATCTCGCCTACGTAGGTTATATATGGCTCTAATGGCTCTTTTCTGCAGAATAAATATAGACTCGATGTCTGCAGCCCGTCCCCAAAGTAAAATACCGTATGACATTATACTATGAAAATAACTAAAATAGACTAGTCTCGCGGTATCAACATCAGTAAACTGACGGATTTTTCTAACAGCATATGCTGCTGAACTAAGGCGTCCTGCAAGAGATGTTATATGCGGACCCCATTGTAGCTTTGAATCGAGTTTTATTCCCAAGAAAACAGTTTTTTCGACGAATTCTAGTTTCTCTTGATTCAATACTATGTCACACTCACTGTTTTTGACATTTGGTAGAGCAAATCTTATACACTTCGTTTTTTTCCCATTTAATACTAAATTATTAGCGGTAAACCAATTATGTACCTGCATTAGGGCATTATTTACGTCGTCAGGATTTGTGGCACGTCTGTTTATCTTAAATATTAAAGAGGTATCGTCAGCAAATAACACCATTTGTGGTTGGTTTTTAAACAAATGGGGTAGATCATTTATATATACTAAAAAGAGGAAGGGACCTAATATCGATCCTTGTGGTACACCCATCTTTACATTTAAACCCATTGAATTGACACCATTTATTTGTACTTGCTGCTGTCTATCATTTAAATACGATTTAACTAAACTAAGGGCAAGTTTCCCTAGGCCGTAATGTTCAAGTTTTAAGAGAAGGGTTTCGTGGTTCACGCAATCAAATGCTTTTGAGAGGTCACAAAAGATCCCTATGGCATCCTGTGCCTCTTCCCACGCAGTAAATATGTGTTTCAATAGGGTGACACCGGCGTCAGTGGTACAACGTCCTTTGGTGAAACCATACTGCTTTTCATGTAATATTTTATTGGTGTTAAAGTGGTTGAGCATTTGGTTAAGCATTACCTTTTCAAACACCTTGCTGAAAACCGGCAAAACGGATACGGGTCTATAATTATTGGTGTCTTTACTGTCCCCAGATTTGAAAAGCGGTATTTCCTTGCTGTATTTCATAAGGTCCGGGAAGACTCCTTGGTCCACACACAAATTAAATATAAAGGCTAAGTACGGTGCTATAGTCTCAATGATAGCTTGACAAACTTTAATAGACAATCCCCAAAGGTCTTCGGTTAATTTGATTTTTATTTGTTTAAAAGCTTTAATAACTACAGTGGGGTTAATATGTTTAAACTGAAACTCAACCGGGCATGGTAAAACGTTTGCTCTTAATAAGTCAGCAGAAAGCAAGGGTGAGAAATTTAACGTTTCTGTAGTTTTAATTGGGATACTGGTAAAGAAATCCACAAATTCTTGAGCAACTTCGTTTTTAGTGGTTAGAAGGCCACGTGAAGACTCTAGTGTTATATCATTATTATATTTTTTATTTCTATTAGTTACACTATTGATTATTTTCCAAACCGTCTTAATTTTATTATCAGCGGATTTAATCTTGTTGCTTATGAATAAGGCTTTAGCTACCTTGCAGGTGTTTTTAAACATTTTTGAGTAAGTAGCAACATAGCGATTGAATGTTTCCGAGTTTATGTAAGGCTTAAGGCCGTAAAGCTCAAACAGTCGTTACCTACTTTTTCTTATACCCTTAGTTGCCCAATCACTAAATATAAACTTTGGGCTAATAGATTTAGTTTTTATTTTTAGCGTCTCATTGAACTCTGTGTAGACAACCGAAAAGAATTCCTCATAAAAATGATTTACATTATTAATATCATATCCCGGAATGCCTAGACTACTTATTAAATTATTATTAAATTTATTTAAATTGCTGGGTGTTATTTGTCTAGACTGTATCTGAATTTTTTGTGATGATGTGTAGGACTCGAAAACAACGGTTTGACCGCTGTGATCAGAGGGAAGGTAATTAACAATGGATTTATCTAAGAAGTCGCAGCAACAGAAAACATTATCAATACATGTAGCGGTATTTGTAGTGGTTCGGGTTGGCTCCGAAAACACATTCAACAAATTAAATGATTTAAAAAGATTTAAGAATCTACTGCTGTTTGAATTTTCATCTAAAATATTGATGTTAAAGTCACCACAGATGACTAGCGATTTATTACCTGTTGCAAGTTTTGCCAAAGCATCTTCCATTACTGACTCAAATATCGAGTAGTTTTGATAATTTGGGGGCCTGTAAACGCACACTATGACATGCTACTGGAAATAAAAGCTACGATTCAATCAGAGATAAATAAAGCCATAATAAAACTAAAAGAAGACATAAAACAAGATACTGGCGTTCTGTTCTCACAAAACGAGCAACGAAAGAATGATATAGACAAAATTAACACCCAAATAGAAAAACTGAAAAATCAAACTGAAATACTGCAAAACGAAATAAAAAAACTCAATTCTGACCCAACCCCCTCTATAATAAAACATAGTATACCTGAAAACAATGCTAAGAAAATTGTGTTATATGGACTTACTGAAATCTATAATGAACCTGAAGAAGATCTACATGAAAGAATCAGAGCTATACTTTGGGATATTCTAGGAATAGATTTACTAGGCTACATTGAAGATACCCACAGGATTGGAAGATATTATAAAAATCTAAATCGGCCAGTGGTAATTGAACTTTTGAGCAAAAGAATGGTCAAATTTATTACTGAAAATAGCCGTTATTTCCAAGGAACGGGACTGTTTGCTTCTGAATTTTTAAACGACGAAGCAAGGAATGAGAGGAAAGCCTTGCGAGATAAAATGCTTGTTGCACGTAATAAAGGACAGCAAGCCGTAATCAGAAATAATCAACTCTATATTGAAGGACAACTAATAAGTGACAAAAACGAAACAATATCATACCCTCCACCCGCAACTGAAACTATAAATAGCAGTGACCCATATAAAGACAGTAGATTTCGAGAATATAAGGATGCCACTAGATTTCGAAAATCAAGAGCAACATTTTAATATTTTATTTCAAAACATCCAAAGTCTATTTAATAAGCAACACATAATGGAAGTATTCGTCAATGAAAACCAGGAATATCAGGCTATATGTATTACTGAAACATGGCTCTCAAAAGATAAATTAAGCATGATTGATTTTAGCGGCTACAAAGTCGCAGCATCTTTCTGTGGAGAAAACCGTGGAGGTGGCGGAGTATGCATCCTACTTGAAGAACACAAAGATTATATAGAACGAAGAGATATCACTGAGATGTCACTAGAATATATTTTAGAAGTTTGCGCTATTGAATTACCTAACGAAAATTTGCTAATAGTAACAATGTACTGGAACAGAAGAGAAGAAAATATTTTTAAAAGCCAACTAAAACAAATACTAACCTATATAAATAATAAATACACAAAACAAAACACAGTCATCGGTGGTGACTTTAATATAGATATCCTTAAAAATAACTCAAAAGTTGACGCTTTCTTAGAACTTATGTCCGAATACAAATACACACAACACATAAAAGATCCCACACACATTACACAAACAGCGTCAACTTGCCTAGACCTAATATTTTCAAACTTTATAAACGGAGATTTATACACATCTGTAGAAGAACTGGGTTTTTCAGATCATTGCGGAACGTCTATAAAATTTAAAATACCGCAACCACCAAAGCACCAGACCAGTTGGTATGTTGAAAAACGACTGTTCAATGAAAATAACATTGAAAGTTTTAAATCTGCATTAAAATCAGTTAACTGGAAAGATATTATTATAGAAAGTAACGATGCAAATCAGAACTATTATGTTTTTAACGGCTTATTAACTAATATACTAAACGAAACTATCCCAAAAATAAAAATAAAACTGAAAACACACTATAAAAAGTATTGGTTATCTAAAGGTATAAAGATCTCGTGCACAAACAAAAGGTTATTAAAAATTTTAAGTATTAAATCCGAAAATCCAGTCATTAAAAATTACTATAGAAAATACGAAAAAATACTAAAGCAGTCGGTGATAACGTCTAAAAAACAGCATTACATTAAGAAAATGAAATCTTCTCAAAACAAAGTTAAAGCTATGTGGAATATAGTGAACGAACGGACTAATAAAAAAACGCGTACTGAAAGACATAATATCCAATTAGAAATAGATGATACTTTAGTTTCAGATCCAAAACAAATTGTAAACAAATTTAATCATTTTTTTGCATCAGTTGGCGAAGAAACCACTTACCCTGATGGCAGGAAGGCAAACGGTCAGCCTGTCCTCAGCCCCTCTGAAAATACTTTATTTCTTAGACCTATAGACCATCGAGAAACACACAGAATCATACAAAATTTAAAGAACAAAAAAAGTCATGGAATAGATGAACTACCGCCATCCCTGATTAGAAAGTGTGCAGATGAATTAACTGTGCCTTTTTGTGTACTAATAAATCAATCATTTGATGAAGGTATCTTTCCTGATCAACTTAAAAAGGCTATTATAAAACCACAGTTTAAGAAAAATTCAAAAACTGATCCCAATAATTACCGGCCTATAGCTCTTCTACCCACGGCTTCAAAAATTTTTGAAAAGGCCATGTGCGACCGGGTATACAGTTTTTGTGAAAAATATAAAATCTTTGACGAAGGTCAAAACGGTTTTCGAAAACATCGATCAACAACTTTAGCTGTCTATAAATATATGCAACAAGTCCTAAACACTATAAATGATAAAAAATATCCTATTGGCATACTTTTAGACATGACAAAGGCATATGACAAGGTACGGTTCAATATTTTACTTGACAAATTATACGGAATAGGAATACGTGGAACAACACATAAATGGTTTGCATCCTACTTAAAGGATAGAGAACAATATGTGCAAATAGAATATTTCAACCAGGACCAAAAACAAATAATTCAAGTCAGATCTGAAAAGAAAATTATAAATGCATCAATACCGCAAGGCAGTGTCATTGGATGTCTTCTATTCATCATCTACATCAATGACCTCCCCAAAATTATGGAAGAGCCATGTGTGCTCTTCGCAGACGACATTTCTCTACTTACTACATACCAAACAAACAGTAATGTAAATGATCAACTAAACACAATTTTTACCAAAACATCAAAATGGATGGACGAGCACAACCTTGAGATTAATTACAAAAAAACCAAACTAATAACTTTCTACCCCCATCAAAAATCACCATTACCAGTCAATTTTTCAACGAACGGCACAAAAATTGAACTAGTTAACGATTTCACGCTATTAGGACTCACAATAGACACACACATTTCTTGGAAACCTCATATAAAAAAAGTACGGTCAAAATTATCGACATTCAGTTATGCTCTTCGAGAAGTCAAAAAAACTACCGACTTGCAAACTGCACTTACCACTTACTACGCCTATGCTCATGCATGGCTCAGCTACGGCATTATTATGTGGGGAAATAGCACAGACGCGCCTACACTTTTCATTCTCCAAAAGAAATTAATTCGTATTGTAGTTAATATTGAACAAACCGACAGTTGTAAACCTTTCTTTGTAAAACATAAAATACTTACCCTACCATCTATATATATTCTGGAAATATGCAAATTCGTCCGAAAATATACGAACTTTTTTACAACCCGCGGTGATAAACATAGCGACCGCTCTGTTCGATACAAAAACATGTTAATGTTACCATCTTCGCGCATGAAACTACATTCTAACAGTCCTTACGTAATGTCTATAAAAATATTTAATAAACTACCAGATACAATGAAAAACGAAACTAGCGACAGAACTTTTACAAATAAACTTAAAGAAATATTGATTAAAAAAGCATATTACTCAATAAACGAATACATAAATGACAAACAAATATATTTAACACAAACAGACACTAAACATAATTAGCCGATAGATAGATTACTATTATTGTAAAGTATTTAATAAATACGAATAAATTGTAATTTAAATTTTAACAATATGTAGCCATTGATCTCAATTTTTATTTTATTTTGTTATAATTTAGTTTTTTAATATTTTATTAGAATAAGTATATTTTTTGTTAACTTCAATATGAATAATTTATTTATAATTTGGTAATTAATATTAAGAATTTGTTTAATTTGTTTGCTGTGCCCTACAGGGTCCATAATTGTACCTTAGCTTTAAGCCTATTTTAAGATCCTCAGACATTATGGAATGCAATAAAGATATGAATATGAATATGAATATGAATATGCTTATCTAGCTCAACACAAGACAATTCAATATTATGTTCAACCGATAGATCAACTATATCAATACGACTTCTAAATTTAATACTATTTTTGACTAAGATTAGTGAACCCCCACGCATCTTAGATTTACGGTTAAAGCAACTGCCTACATTGTAATTTTCATAATTAATTAACATTTCATGATCTATTTTAAATAAGTATTAATGCTCTTTATTGCCTGAAACTCAGGTCCAACCTAGTTCAGGCAAATAAGCAACATTGCTCTATTGATGTTTTATTTTATTGTATACTAGCTGTTCCACGCGGTTTCACCTACGCTGCTCAGCACCTGTTGGTAGTAGCGTGATGTTATATAGCCTATAGCCTTCCTCAAGAAATGGACTATCCAACACTAAAAGAATTTTCCAATTCCAACCAGTAGTCCCTGAGATTAGCGCGTTCAAACAAACAAACAAACTCTTCAGCTTTATATTATTAGTATAGATGTACTCAATTTTTATAAATAAACGTTTTTATTATTATATATTCAGGAACAAAATTTGGAACCTAGGCCGGTAATAGCAACTTTTGATGTATACAATTGGTAAGGGCTTTTGAACAAAGTTACATAACATCACGCCTGTAGGTCCTGAGGGGTTAGGCGCAGACGATCCTAATAGTACTCCCACATTTCAGCAGTTGTTAAAGTGCCATATAGCATTAGCACCAGACTACCTACTGATTTTTTTCTTATAGATAACCCAATGACACTTTGCCCGACCCGGGAATTGAAGTCAGTGCCTCATGCTCAGCAGTCGGTCTTGTGATCAATTGACTAACGAGGCAGACACGTTTATCCTGCATGAGGCGTTATAGATAAGGCTAATATAATTAGTTTGACGGCACGGTTCGCGCAGTGGCTGAGCGATCGACTGTTGCACAGCGTGTCGTGGGCTCAATCCCCGCACGGAACAAATATTTGTATGACCTACTGGTAGTTGTTTCGGGTCTGGCTGTTTGTATATGTGAGTTTAAATGTTGTGTAAACGCACCCACGATACAGGAAAAAATCCTAGTGTGGGGCAACATTTAAAAGAAATGTATCCTGTGTTGCAGAATAAAGAAAATCAGTTGAGATATTTATTATTTGTTTATATTGTAGGTAGTCAACGAAAATCTGCCAGTCACTTTGGATCTCAAGATGCAAAAGTTCCTACTAGATGATGCCACGCTTAGAGATTGGAATTACATGGGATTGCCCGGTTAGCCACTAATTACTAATGCAATCTAGTTACATATCAGTAGCCTTTACCTCGCTGTACATCGTGTAAATGTTAATTAATAGCACATTTTTATTCAAGTGAAAAATCTTTGTAATTGCGTTTGAGACAACATTCACACACAAGCCGTCAGGCGAAGGTGTTATGGAGCCCAGAATATAAGTGAAAAATTTCCACTTTTTTTTAAACACCTTATCAAAAAAGCTAGTATTTTTAATTTTAAAATAGGCTTATTTACGTTAGATTTACACAGCGTGCATCATGCTAAGGCTTTTGATAGGTGGAGGTGTGTTGTACTTAAGCATTTTACATGTTAAAATTTTTAAGGCAATATAATTGTTTCAGTAGCAGGTTGATTTTTGTCACTAAAGCTCAGATTGCTACCGATCTATTTGTCGGCCCTTTGGATCGAAATTGAAAATTTAAAGAGAGGTGCTAGGGTAGCCGCGAAATTAAATGGGTTTTCATTTAAATTCGTTCCCGAAATAAGAGTCTTGACAGCCAGACAGACAGTTGGCCAACAAAGTGGTCCTATAAGGGTTCCGATTTTTTCTTTCGAGGTGTGGATCCCTAAAAAGCAACATTGTTTCATACATATTGGTAATTGGTGTTTGTTTATAAAATCTGAGTCGGCGCGGAGCCAGATACTGCTTCTAATATTGTTTTCAATATATAAACGTGGCGTTTAGCCGGTGCCGCAGCCGCGCTAGTGTTAACAAATGCTTTAAGGGGAACGCAGTCCAAATAATTCCCCCGCTCCGGGCGAAGTGAGTCACTAAGTCTGACACTCCCCAGTGTCAGACTTACTGACTAAAACCCACACATGTTCCTGCTTTTGACCTTTATGCTCCGGGGCCGCGGTATCTGTTACGAACAACCCACAACCCCGGCAGTAACCCTAAGTGTTTAAAGGATCGTTTTTAACGGATCTGTTGCTAATGAGAGCTCGCATAAACCACTGCATACGCCATCGCCGAATAAGAACGTATACGATAAATCGGGCCTGTAAAACGGACTGGACTTCGTCGTGTAGTGTCGGACAATATTTGTGGGTCGTGGTCGTTCTGCAGGAATCTTTTTTTGCTATTTAAGAGAAGTTCCGTTCCAGACGATACGTTCAGCGCAGAGAATGGCATCATAGTAACACGCGCAACGCGCTGGCCGCTCGCAGTGGACCCGCAGGGACAGGCGCTCATCTGGGTCTCGCGCCTCGAGGAGCACAACGGGATACAGGTGACTAGCTAAGGGTACATCATAGTGGTGCTGGCCGCTCGCAGTGGACCCGCAGGGACAGGCGCTCATCTGGGTCTCGCGCCTCGAGGAGCACAACGGGATACAGGTGACTAGCTAAGGGTACATCATAGTGGTGCTGGCCGCTCGCAGTGGACCCGCAGGGACAGGCGCTCATCTGGGTCTCGCGCCTCGAGGAGCACAACGGGATACAGGTGACTAGCTAAGGGTACATCATAGTGGTGCTGGCCGCTCGCAGTGGACCCGCAGGGACAGGCGCTCATCTGGGTCTCGCGCCTCGAGGAGCACAACGGGATACAGGTGACTAGCTAAGGGTACATCATAGTGGTGCTGGCCGCTCGCAGTGGACCCGCAGGGACAGGCGCTCATCTGGGTCTCGCGCCTCGAGGAGCACAACGGGATACAGGTGACTAGCTAAGGGTACATCATAGTGGTGCTGGCCGCTCGCAGTGGACCCGCAGGGACAGGCGCTCATCTGGGTCTCGCGCCTCGAGGAGCACAACGGGATACAGGTGACTAGCTAAGGGTACATCATAGTGTCTCATTCTACATCATCTCAGTAATACACATCAGCCATACCAAATATATGTGACGCCGGGCCATACTTACTTTTTACGTTTAGAAACACTTTAGCAGTAATTAGTAGTAGTAGCTGCTATTACCCAGTTATCCTACTAATATTATAGAAGCAAAAGTTTGTATGGATGGATGAATGTATGGATGTTTGTTACTCTTGCACGCAAAAGCTACTCAATTAAATTTTACAATGATATATCTTATACATCAGATAACATCAGAATAACACAGGCTACAATTCTCTCAAAATAAAATCATTCAAATAAATTTCAAATGAGTCAAAGTAATTAAAATAAAATTGAGTAATTTAGATAATATAAACTATTTTTAATAAAAACTGTGCCGTTTCTAGGTCGTCGACTTCGGCCAGCCAAACTACCTAAAGATAATGGAGACTTGCCTCTCGGAGGGGAAGCCCATTATCATCCAAAATGTCGGAGAAATTTTGGATCCGTCAATCGCGCCGATTCTGGAGAAGGCCATCGTGACCATCGGCAACTCTAAGGTCATCAAGTTTAATGACAAGATGGTGTCTTACCATCCCGACTTCCGGTTTTATTTGACGACTAAGCTTGGTGAGTTGTGAAATTAAGTATCTCTTTTTCCTGTGTTCAGGTGTGATGATGTGTTCAGTCAAAACATTTCCACACATCTGTCCGCTTGTCAAAGTGCAGTCAATATGACTGACAAGGCTGGGGTCCAAAGAGAATACCCGCTCAGCGATGCTCGCTTGGCTAGTTGAACCCTTACTGAGTAAAGCTAGCACTTAAGATTAACGCAAAGTTCAAGTAGTGACGATTGCAACTTTGTAACACTAGAGCCTAAACTTCTTTACTAATTATCCGTTTGTCCAAAAGGCAACCCGGTGTACACACCAGAGACCCTCACAAAGACGACGATGGTCAACTTCGCGGTAAAGGAGCAGGGACTCACAGCCCAACTACTGGGCATCGTGGTGCGCAAGGAGAGGCCGCAGCTCGAGCAGATGAAGGACACGCTCGTGCTCTCCATAGCGCATAACAAAAAAGTGCTGGTGAGTAGTACAATCCTTACCATCCTTACTTCCTTATCCTTACTAATATTATAAAAGCGAAAGTGAGTTTGTTTGTTTGTTACCTCTTCACGCTTTAATGGCTAAACCGATTTCTATGAATTTATACAATGTACAGAGATAAGTAGTTGGGAACCAGGAGACGGACATAGGCTAATATTTTTTTGAAAAAACTGGGATGCCGAAAGAGGGAAGAAAAGGGAAAACTTAGCGTTGCTATTATAAATTAATAAGGCGCAAGGGGAACTGTGTTACCTCGAATTTAACGCGAGCGAAGCCGCGAGCAAAAGCTAGTGCTCAATATAAACTCAAGCGTTATGTGATTCACCTCTCGAATGGCAGAAATGGAACCATCATAGATTCGCTTTGTCCGTCAGTCTGTCAGTCTGTATGCCACAGTCGTGTAACTCCGAGACTGTACGTATTTTTGTTATGGGGGTAGGCAGAAATCGCAGAAGGCTACCAGATACGATCCTTTCTACACTTTCTGCCTCGTCCACATACATACATTAGGTTATACAATCGCGGCGGTTCCGAGTACCACTCGCAAGAAAGTTGAAAGCACTGGCGTTTTGTGGTTCTACCCACCCCCATGGGGGAAAAGGCCGAAGTTAATTTGAAGGTGCGTCGCCCACACGACCAACAGTCGAGGCGCAGTCGGGGCGCGCAAGTATCGCGCTGCATTAATGTTAACAACGTCTTCGTAACCGCAACCGTTCGCTCAGATGGACCTGGAGAACGATCTGCTGCGCATCATGTACGAGTCGCAGGTGCCGCTGCTGGAGAACGAGGAGCTGTTCGTGACGCTGCAGACGTCGCAGCGCACGTCGCAGGACGTCAAGGAGGCGCTCGTCACCTCGCAGGTCACAGAGAAGGAAATCGATACTGCGAGAGCGGTGAGTGCACACTTACCAATCAAAGGAAATCGTGTCAACTTCCTGCATACAACAGGAATATTCTACGGCAAGTGTGTTCAGGTTGCCTCACGATGTTTTCTTTTACCGATGTCTGTGATGTCTTTGATAAACTTGAAAGTACATATGAATTGAATAAGTCACATTGGTACTTGCTCAGGTTTGAACCCACAACATGAGGTTGTGAGTGAGCATGACAGGCGAGGCGCTTAAACTCTGGGCCATCACGACATTGGATTAAATTAAATACAGCAATAAGAAACTTAATTCTTAATTGATGTTGCTACTGCAGAACCGATCACCCGTTAAGTGGCTGTAAGGGCTATGCTGTTTTCTGCGTCTAAGCTTGATTTTAGTATTATCAAATAAAAATAAGAAAGCCTTTTATTTCCAGTAAATTTACATTTCTTAAGATCTATGTATGTAGTTTTGTTTGGTTTCATTTTATGTTATTTATTTGTTTCATACTTTATTAATTTTTATTTGTTAGATATTTAAGTATTTATCAAGGAATTAGAGTATTAGCAGAATTAAAAGGAAATATTCTTGCGTTATATTTAACAGTAGTTTGTATCGTCCAGGGCTACGTCCCGACAGCGGTGCGCGCTTCAGTGCTGTTCTTCGCGCTAAACGACCTGTCCCGCATCGACCCCATGTACCAGTTCTCACTGGACGCCTATATCGACCTGTTCACCTACTCCATAGACCGCAGCCCTAAGGCCGGCGAGCTTGAAGACAGGATCAATAACCTCAATGAGTTCCATACTTTTGCTGTTTACAAGTGAGTTCTACTTTTTTTACTGTAGTTAGTTTGGCCTACATTCCGTTGAGAAATATCTCTCAGGTATACGGGTAAAAAGCAGTTATGCTAGCTAAGGAGGTGGTTGTACTTTTGAGGGAGAGAACCTCAAACCGTAGCGTGAGACGCTCCGGGCGTCAGGCGCCGCGAGACGACTCCCGGACACCGTGGGTGTGGACTGTGTCTGTCCAGGACAGGCCGTGTCGACGGCGCGGTAGTGTTCAGTCTCACTCAATGTTCTAGTGTTGTCAGCAGAGGGGCGCCAGGGAGACTACCCTACGGGGGAAAGGTTGATCGAATGAGATACCGCGTCACCGAAACATGGAGGGAAAAAAAAGGAACATAGATTGGGCTTTTAGTCAATACAAGGCTGACACTCCCTTTCGCTCCGCGCAGAGCGGGAGAAGTTATTTGACTACCTAAAAAAACCGTGCTGGTTACCTCAAGATGTTTTTTTATCATCGAAGGAATTGATAATTATACAATAAGCATATGCATCCAAACAATCAGAGGTGCGCCACTTAGGGTTGAACTCAAGACCTATGATTTGGTAGTCCGACGATCACACCACTTTGTAACTTAGCAGTAGCTGTAAATGTATGAAACATTCTTCTCCATAGAGATCAACGCTTTGGAATGGCCAACTACAGTAATTTCACAAATGCCTTGTGACCGGGACTGTATGTAGATTCATTTTGTTTCCTGACATTCAAAAGTGCCTGTAATGGTCTGATTGAAATAAATGATTTGATTTGATTTGATTCATGCAGTTCCTTGAATGGGGATGGCGGCTGTGGAATAAATGCCGATACTAAATCTACTTCCAAGCTTTACTGGTTTAAATCTGTTAAGTTATTTTATAGACGGGCCTCTTGGTCTAGTGGTTAGTGGCCCCGACTGCTGAGCCGGAGGTCGTGGGTTCGATTCCCACCCAGGACAAACTTTGTGTGATGAGCATGATTGTTTGTTCTGTGTCTGGGTGTGATTTATCTATAATATGTATGTATTTATAAATTACTAGCTTTCGCCCGCGGCTTCGCCCGCGTTAAATTTGGGGTAACACAGTTCCCATTGCGCCTATTATTTATTGATTTGTAATAGCAACGCTAAGTTTTCCCTTTTCTTCCCTTTTTCTCCCTCACATCCCATTTTTTTACAATAAATATTAGACTATGTCTGTCTCCTGGTTCCCAACTATCTATGTACCAAAATGCATCACAATCGGTTTAGCCATTAAAGCGTGAAAAGGTAACAAACAATCTCACTTTCGCTTTTATAATATTAGTAAGGATATAAGTGTGTAATCAGTTGTCAGGTCACCATAACACAAGCTCTGCTTAGCTTGGCATCAGATAGCCGTGTGTGAGTTGTCCCAAGATATTTATTTTTATAGCTTTGTTGGTCGAGTGTTTGTCAGCACATATGCTGAGCATATGTCCTGGGTTTCTAATCTCTGACGGGTTTCTGTTATAAGGTTCTTCCATTATGAATATGACAGTAGCCACAAAGTCTAGATGTATGCCGTCTTAATTCAATAGTCTCACCCCCGATCACACGGGACTCAAACAATTTCTAAAATGTGCGTGCAGCTTCTAAAGCACACCTGTGCCTAACCATTTGAGGTCAAGAGTCGTAATGATGTTATATTTTGATCTGATTGGGACTTAAGGCTTGTACACCTGTGTCGACGGCGAGTTAGTGTTTCACGCGCGCCTCAAAGAGATGTCAGGGCACCAGGGCCTCCGCCTGCCGGGGTTGCGGGTTGTTCGAAAGAGATACCGCGGCCCTGGAACGTAAAGGGCAATAGAAGGAACATGAGTGGGTTTTAGCCAGTAAAAGTCTGACACTCCCCCCCGCTCCGCCCAGAGCGGGAGAAGTTATTTGATGATTTCCCACCCCAAAAAAAAGGCTTGTACACAAAATTGCGATGTGACGTCTCATCGTATAAATCTATGAGTGAGGCATCTAATGCAGGCTCCTGCGATATGACATCGTAGTGTCCAGCTCAGCTGTCCGTGGTTGCAGGAACACATGTCGCGCGCTGTTCGAGCGGCACAAGCTGCTGCTGTCGTTCCACATGGTGTCGCGCATCTTGTTCCAGGCGGGCAAGATGAACCGCGGCGAGTACTTGTTCCTGCTCAAGGGCGGCGTCGTGCTGGACCGCTCCGAGCAGCCCGACAATCCTACTAGTAACCACTATTTTTTATGCCTCGTCGACAATAAATCTACAATTTACTAGAAGACTAAAAAAAGAGAATTACTCGTTGTTCTGTAAGGCCTTCTTTAAAACTGTTTTTTTTTTATTTGGTAAACATTAGAAAAACTATCCCGTTTTATTCTATCTAAATAATCTTTTTTATGCGAAATTAAAACAAAATCAAAATATTTTTATTTCACATAGGCACTTATAAAACGTCGAGAAAATATGCACCAAAAAACCAAATGTACATTAAGTTTTTCTATTTTTTTTCTGTCCAGACTGGATGCCGGACGAGTGCTGGGACAACATCACTGAGCTGGACAAGCTACCGGGCTTCCACGGCGTCGTGGACATGTTCGAGACCTTCAGCAAGGAGTGGAAGGAGTGGTACCTGCATCCTGAGCCTGAGACGCAGCCGCTCCTTGGTAACATGTGACATGCTGTACATACATCTTGGGCTCGTGCCTACACTGTTTATAGTGTACTGTAAGAGGTTTTATATAACCTAAGCAATGCTGGCTGATAGAGCATAACGTTCTAATACTCATGTCGTTTTTAAAGAGAGAATAGGATGACGGCTTTGCTATTAAAAGTGTGAAATATAAATTAAAATGTTTGAAATTATAATTCTTAAACTATTATACATATGTGCTTTATTTAAGTAGTAAAATATCTTTACTACAGTACCATGGTGCGGGTGACATTAGATGAGCCAATCTTAAACGTTACCGCAATTTACAATCATGGCTGAATAGTTTAGCATTACCCTAAATATCATAGGATAGAGTCGGGATAGATGCCACCGAAGGATAGATGCGACAAATTGTTATTTTTTTTATACCTATCTATCTATATGATGGGGCGGATTGTCTCAGCGCAGGGGTATTTATGAGTGTCAGGGTAAGTTCTGTCTTTCTTGCCCTGAGGCGAAATATTAGAACCTAGTGCCTTTTTGTATTCCTGGAAGTTCATTTTTGTTACTAACAAAAGTTTTTAAGTCTGTATGTATACGAATCCTTGGATCATGATGTCCGTAAATAAAGACTGAATTGAATTTTTATGACTATTACTATCAAGTGGACCGTGTTTTTTTACTCTATGCGATTGCAGGGGAAGGCATGGTGCGATCAAAGTTTTGTGGGTATACAGGGTAGAAAAAAAATCGGGCCCTAGAGGGAAACCATGTTAAATTCTTATGTTGGCTCATTTTACGTAAAGGACATATTCCTTTATTTTTAAAAAGAAACAAAACTACATTCAAAGATTTACAAACAAAAAAATTAAAAAAAAACGAACGCGAGCTATTTTAGTACCTATACTATTCGGATATCAACATAAAATATCTCTAAGAAACATCAACTCATTAACTCATTCTCTCCCGTTTTCTTCTCTCTTTCCCTCCTTATCTCACTTATAAAAAAATTGTCGAGGGTCCCAACTATGTACCAAAATTCATCAAAATCAGTTTAGCCATTTAGGCGTGAAGACGTAACAAACAAACTCACTTTCGCTTTTATAAAATTAGTAAGGATTGCCCACCGCCTTTGCTGCTTTGTCCACAGTCTTGAGAAATAACAAACTTAGTTTGTTGTATATACATTAATAATATACATCGTATCGTGAATGGTCCGGCAGGCGACTGGAACGACGTTTGCAACGACTTCCAGAAGATCCTGTTCGTGCGGTCGCTGCGCGTGGACCGCGTGTCGGCGTGCGTCACCACGTTCATCGTGAACGTGCTCGGGCCGCGGTACGTGGAGCCGCCCGTGCTGGATATCAGGGTACGACCAGCATCCTCAATTAACCCGATGCCCACGTCTTTTCCCCGTTTGTGCAATATATTGTTTCTTTGGGCCTTCAAATCAAATCATTTATTTCAATTAGACCATTACAGGCACTTTTGAATGTCAAGAAACAAAATGAATCTACAGTCTAGAAGTTATGGGTCACGAGGCATAATAACTTGTGAAAGTACTGTAGTTGCCCATTCCAAAGCGTTGATATCTATGGAGAAGAATGATAAGAAACTCTTTTAAATTATTTGGGTAAGGAGATATTGGACGACTAGTCTGCATGTTGTTGCCCTTTTTTCTTGTAGGCTGCGTGGGAGGAGTCAACCTGGAAGACCTCGCTCCTGTTCGTGCTGTCTCCGGGCGTGGACCCGACGGCAGCTCTGATCCAGCTGTCGCAGGACGTGAAGATGTTCGACAAGTTCGCGTCGCTCAGCCTCGGCCAGGGCCAGGCACCTACCGCCGCCAGGTGACAATATGAATTGATGTATTATAGTATTGTTGTTCCTCTTCGGCTTCGTTGGTGTAGTGGCTGCACGTGCGACTGCCGAGCATGAGGTCCTGGATAGTCATCTCAGGACGGCGCAGTGGGTGAGCGATCGACGGCTGCGCTGCATGTCGCAGGTTCGATCCTCTCACGGAACAAATATGGCCTCCAGTTAGTTGTTTCGGGTCTGGCTGTTTGTGTATGTCAGTTGAAATCTTTGTAAACGCACCCACGATACAAGAGAAATTACTAGTGTAGGGCAACGTTTTTTTTTAATGTTTTTCTTACTCAGATTTCTCAGTCAACAGCCACGGAGTTAGATTTGTTGATGGTAGTAGGCTCGCCCTATCTACTCTAACTACTTGGGATTTAAACATAGCTGGTGTAGCAATGTGGGTGTTCTATTAAGTACAGCTACAGGCGTAATGTAATGTCTTGTTGTTATGCCTATTTATAGTAATTTAGTAAAAAACCGGCAAGATGCGATTCGGACTTGACTTTGACTAAAGTACGGCCAACGAGAAGCGATACGAAAGGTTATAACCCTAAAGAACAACTTTGGCGTTGGCAATCTAATATTTAGCTCTTTCCATCTTGTGCCTTTGTCGTAATGTCTCGTTCTCCCGGCAAAAACATGACAACGTTAAGACGGGTTCGCCAACATTCGGGCGGCCATTTTAGATGGGGTTTTAGCATGGGTTTTATTTACATTTGGTATCGCTTCTCGTTGGCCGTACTGTAGCTCTTTACCGGTTTTTGTTTTAACTTGTCACATTTTTGACGAGGTACCTATACCCTTTTTTTTCTTAAAAACTTGATAGATATTGTAAACTATCATTAGTAAGAGAGAGAGCAATTTAAAATAGTCAATAGGTTCTATTTGTATTTAGGTTCTTTTTAGAGTTCCGTACCTCGAAAAAGATAAAACGTGGAACCCTTATTGAATCACTTTGTTGTCCGTCTGCCTGTTTGTCTGTCTGTCTGAAGACCCTTTATCTCAACGCGTGGAGGTATCAAGTTTAAATTAAAACCATATTTTCAACTGTGTAGTCCTTTTGTGCTGTGAAAAAATAAACCCTCTAAGTCTGCGCAGTCAAAAGTGTTATGTCGCAAGTTTGTGCAGAACCTTCGGTGCGCAGGTCTGACTCGCTCTTGGCCGGGTTTTAATTTTGAAATAAATATGAGGGTTAGCGCGTATCTTTGTATTTTTCCAATAAGATAGAAATGTGCCCAAAATACATGTTTACCGATTTTACCTAAAATATGCATTGTCTTCAAAAATCAGCCCTTACATATATTTACTATACTTACTTAGGTAGATACGCACAAAATATTCCATCTACCTGTACACCTATATCGATGCAATGCCTCACCACTTAGCTTCTCCTGACATGACATGACATGTATGCCAGTTCAGATACCCGTTTAAACACAACATGGTCACATCCGTTTTTGAACCCAGAATGCTATCGCACGGCATGAAGGAAGGTGGGTGGGTGTTCCTAGCCAACTGTCACCTGGCGTGCGCGTGGCTGGGCTCGCTGCGGGGCCTGGACAACCCCAAGATCCACCCGCGCTTCCGGCTCTGGCTGTCCTCTATGCCCGACGACAAGTTCCCGCTCGGGATACTGCAGCGGAGCATCAAGATGACCACGGAGCCGCCACAGGTATGTATCTGTAACACAGTCGATATTTTACCCTCTCTGTTTATTTATTTATATATTAAGCCACTTCAACGACTTACTCTGTGTATATGTATACACAAAAAAAAAAACACAATAAATGAGACTAAAGTCAGTTCGTCACTTACAGAAGTGCACAGCACTTGCAGAATCATACAAATGAAAGAGAGCGCCGAGATTATAATTATGAATTTTACACCTTGCAAAATAAAAAAAAAATACATAAAACAATTTAAAAAAATGTGAAATGATTATAAAAAAATCGTTAATTAGAAAAATATAAATTAGATATTTTACACTCAACATAAATTGGACACTACTAGGTACTAAAAAGAAAACAGATAGATAGAGAAAAATAAAATACTGTCCATGGAGAGAATTGAAGCGGATGCAATTTATTTGAGTACTCAGTAGGGAACTCTCTGTTGCCTCAACCTCTTTCCTTTTTGGATCAAAATTGATTTTTAAATGTTCACTAGCTGTGCCCAGCGGTGTCACCCGCTGTTCAGACTACCCTTACCAGTTAGGGGTTTGAAAGATAGATAGTAGCCGATTCTCAGACCTACTGAATATGCATAAAGAAATTCATAAGAATCGGTCGAGCCGTTTCGGAAGAGTATGGCAGAAAATCAATTTTACAAACTCCACTTAAACTGGATTCTATTGTTAAGGCGTTAGACTCTCAATAAAATGGTCTAAGCTACCTGCGCAAGAGCCGCGCTCTCCTGAATCCCCACTTACGTAGGATTTCAGTCGAAAGTTTGACTTGTTAAAAGCGGATATATTTTGCTTTATGAATACCAAAAATTCAACTGATAATATTATTACGTTGTTCGGTGGATTTAAGCATTTTAGTGATGGATTCTACTCCTGGATTCTACTCCTGGAGGTAAAGAACTGTTATTATAAGTATTAAAACGTAACTGTCGCTTTGTCTTTCTATGTTTGTTCCTATTTTTAGTATAGGGAGTGACAATTTAAAGAGTTTTAAAACTTCTCGTAGAGTAAAAGTACCAACTCCAGAAGACTCAAGTGTTCAAACGTACCTTAAAATGACCATTACCTATTCTTCTTTTAGAAAAACCTAGAAATAGATGCTCGTTTTTGTTTTGCGCATCTTGAACAAACTTTGTCAATGTTAGTCCTAAGGTAGAATTTCATTTTTTTTTTTTTACTCTTCTAGGATCCCACTCTGAAGAGATTTATATTAGTAGAAGAACTTTTATTGAGCATAATAGAAAATCTAGTTCAAGAAGACTCAGAAAAGATGCAATTCCTTTATAGAAAAGTAGGAAATGCTCTAAAACTGACTAAAATTTCCAGTGATATTATTATTTGTGTATTTATTGTATGTATGTGGGTACTCGGGCAAAACCAATTATGTGTGCTACCTGTAATTATGAATAAAGCAGTCTTGATCGAATCTGCGTATCATTCACTTCATGGTGACAGCGGTGCTAAATAAACGAGTTATAAAGAAAATTACAGACAATCCAAAGTATTTACAGTGTTATTAGTGGAAAAGGAAAAAGAATTTACATAAATAATAATGGAACATGCGCGTCCGCCAGCAGAATTATGTTTGGAGGGTGGACCGGCAAGTCGTGCCGAAGCATGGCGCAAATGGTTCCAACAGTTTATGGTGTTTTTAAAGGCATCCGGAGTTCACAAAGAAGCATCCGATGTACAAGCAAGCTTGCTAATAAATTTGATTGGTTCCGAGGGCTACGACGTATATACCACGTTCAAGTTCACGAAGGATGAGAACAAAGAAAATTTTGAAACTCTTATAAGTAAGTTCAATGAGCATTTTAAAACGAAACACAATACTACTATGGCTCGGTTCAAGTTTTTTACTAGAAACCAAGTGACAGGCGAATCCATAGATGAATACGTCACCGCTCTCAAGCTTCTTACTCAACATTGTGAATTTGAACATCTGGAAGAAGGATTGATAAGAGACCGCATAGTTTGTGGTGTTATCGAGGGAAGGCTACGTGACCGTCTACTCAGATATGAGGATCTCACCTTGGCCACAGCAGTTAAGTTATGCCAAGCGAATGAGATGTCACATGAGGAAAAACAGCAGATAGAGGAGAACAAGGCTGGAAGTAGTATTGAAGGCACGGCGATGGTTGTGGATGCGGTTCAAGGGTCACGCGGCAGCCGCGGTGGCAGGGGCCGCCGAGCGCAGCGCTGGCGTGGCAACAGCGTGCAGCGGCGCCGGCCGGGCGCTGGTGCGGGCGCGGTGGAGCCGGCGTGTAACTTGTGTGCAAGTGCGGCTTGTGATGGTTATCAGTGTCCGGCAGCTAGGGCTATGTGTTATTTGTGTCACAAGCGGGGTCATTACAAAAAAGTTTGCCCGTACTTATCGAAACGTGCGGTTTACCAGTTAGAAGAAGACGATGTAAGTGACGAGGAAATGTATTATATATCTGCTATAGATGGAAACAACAGTATTAAGGACACTAAGTGGTTTGAAACATTAATATTACATGCTAATGGTGAAAAGGAGATATTTAAATTAGACACAGGATCTGACTTAAATGTAGTATCCTTGAGTACATATAAAAGATTAGGTTTCCAAGTTAAAGATTTAAATTGTGATAATACAAAGGCGCAATCTTTTTGTGGAAATTACATACCAATTGTAGGTTCATATAACATTGATTGGATCTATAAAGGTGAAATATTTACACTACGTTTTGTTGTTTCCAAGCAAGATTGTTACAGTTTACTTGGTAAATTTGCATGTGAAGAACTTGGTATAGTTAAGCGAATATATTCTTTAAACATTCAGAGATATGATGAACTTTTCCGGGGTTTAGGAAAGTTACCGGGCAAATATAGGATTGTAACGTGTCGTGATGTTCAACCGTCGATCTGTCCAGTTCGTAAAATACCTATAGGTGTGCGAGACAAATTATTGGTCGAGTTGAATCGCATGGAACGTTTGGGTGTAATTAGAAAGGTGTCACATCCAACGCCGTGGGTAAACGGGATAGTAGTAGCAGCAAAAAAGGATGGCACTATACGTGTGTGTTTAGATCCACGACCGTTAAACCGCGCCGTACAGCGAGCACATTATCCGTTACCAACGCTCACCGAAATTGCCACTAAGTTGCAAGGAGCTCGATACTTTAGTAAGTTAGACGCTAAATCTGGATTTTGGATGGTGCAAATTGATGATGAAAGCGCAAATCTATGCACATTTGGAACACCATTTGGTAGGTACCAGTTTCTTCGTTTACCTTATGGCATTAATTGCGCTTCAGAGGTATTTCACTCAAAAATTCGACAAATTTTAGAAAATTTAGAGGGTGTAGACTCTTTTGTCGATGACGTAATTGTATGGGCCTCTAGCAAATCTGAACATGACGCACGACTCAAGCTATTGCTCGACCGGGCACGGGAAGTAGGTATTAGATTCAACAAAGATAAATGTGAATTTTGTGTTCAGGAAGTAACTTATTTAGGGCATACGTTTAGTGCTGAAGGTATGAGCATTGATAAGAATAAGCTAAAGGCCATACAGCAGATGCCAAACCCTGGCGATAGACAGTCATTAGAGCGTTTCCTAGGCATGATTAATTACCTGTCTAAATTCATTCCAGACTATTCTGAAATCGCTTCACCACTGCGCTCGTTGTTGAAAAAAGATTCCGAGTGGTTGTGGGATGAAGTGCATGAGTCAGCTGTACAACGGTTAAAAGATTTAGTGTGCGAAGCACCGGTATTAGCGCTTTACTCACCGCGGGAACCGGTTCTCTTATCTGTAGATGCAAGTTCGCGCGCGTTAGGAGCGGTGCTACTGCAGAGCGGCCGGCCAGTCGAGTTTGCATCAGCGACTCTGACTGAGACGCAGTGTCGTTACGCTCAAATTGAAAAGGAGCTATTGGCAATTGTGTACGCTCTGGAACGCTTCCACCAGTATGTTTTCGGACGAAATAATATTACAGTGGAAACTGATCATAAACCTTTAGAAGCATTATTTAAAAAATCATTAGATTCAATTCCAGCGCGTTTACAACGCATGATGTTACGTACACAAGGTTATGATTTTACTGTTGTGTATAAGCCGGGTAAATATATGTTTGTGGCTGATGCGTTATCACGTGCGGCTTTGGTCGATAATGTTAAAGAAAGCATTTCCGAAGAAATTGCCGAACAATCGTGTTTTTTAGTTCAGAATGTAAGGTTTAGCGATACTAAAATGCGCTTAATTAGAGATGAAATATCTAAAGACAATGAGTGTCAATTAATAATTAAACACATTCAAAATGGATGGCCAACAAATAAATTTGAAGTTGAAGAATGTGTACGGGCACAGTGGTCGTACAGCCATCATTTTGAATTTGTGGATGGTATAATATTCAAGGACAACCTAGTTTACATACCACGTAGTCTGCGGTCAGAGATGATATCGCGTGTACACGATGGGCATATGGGGATAGATAGGTGCAAGCGCAATGGTCGTGAGGTAATGTTTTGGCCGGGAATGTCACGTGACATAGAAAATGCTGTAAAGCGGTGCGCAGCTTGTGTACAGCGACAGCCACGGCCCGCGCGGGAGCCCTTGCTTCCCCACCATATTCCGGATATGCCGTGGGCCAAAGTAGGTTCCGACATATTTCAATATGGGAATAAATATTTTCTACTATTGGTAGATTATTTTTCTAATTTTATAGAAGTTAATCCATTAAAGAGTATTGGGAGCAAGGCAGTAATTGCAGCTATGAAGGACCAATTTGCAAGACATGGTGTCCCAAGCGAGTTGGTGACAGACAACGGACCAGCTTACGCTTCGAAAGAATTTACTAATTTCAAAAATTTGTGGGGTTTCGACCACATTACTACCTCTGCCAACTATCCACAATCTAATGGTCGCAGCGAGCGCAGTGTTCGCACAATTAAAAATATATTGATTAAATCCATTGAATCCGGGACGGACTTTTATTTAGGATTATTAAACTTCAGAAACACACCTCGGGATGGTATCAGCTCACCTGCAAAGATATTAATGGGACGCAGACTTAATAGCAGACTACCATCACACTTTAAAAAACTAATTCCAAGTCGCGATAATACAGCCGATTACAAAAGTATTGTACGTAAGCAGGAGGTCAATAAATATTATTATGACAAACATGCTAGACCATTGCCGCCATTGGAAACCGGTGACACAGTTATTATGGCCGATGAAAACAGGCGTAAAAAGGTTAGGGTGCAATCGCACGCTGTTCAACCGAGGTCATATTTTGTCACAGATAATACGGG
Organism: Ochropleura leucogaster; assembly: GCA_958449745.1. Taxonomy (NCBI): domain Eukaryota; kingdom Metazoa; phylum Arthropoda; class Insecta; order Lepidoptera; family Noctuidae; genus Ochropleura; species Ochropleura leucogaster. The sequence continues at coordinate 1,582,514 of OY288207.1, read as the reverse complement.
AAGGCGATACAGGCGCAATAGGCGCCATTTGCTAAAAGTAGAATCACACTCTCAGCATTTAGACGGCACACCAAGTCAATTGGTTAATAGATACAAACCTGATTGTGACGATGAGAAATGGTCCAGTGCTGAGAGTGATGATAATTCGGCTAGTCCATGCAATGAAATTGCGCAAACAGTGCGCACACACAGACCAGCGGCTGTCATTGCACGTAAAAGATTAGGTGAAATATTTAAAGAAAAAAATCTGTAATTTAATATAATGATTTTGCATGCACGAATTAATTTAATTTTATAGTGGTAATTAATATAATAATAAGTAAATGTTAATGTAATAAATGTGTGTGTTATATTTTGTATAACTGTACATGTACAATTATTATAAGATAAGAATATATATATTCTCATTAAAAATATTTGGGGAAAGATATTGTATGTATGTGGGTACTCGGGCAAAACCAATTATGTGTGCTACCTGTAATTATGAATAAAGCAGTCTTGATCGAATCTGCGTATCATTCACTTCAAAAAGTGTTTTACAAAAGCTAATATTTCAATATAAATCAAACACATCTTTCAAAAAGACATTTTGAAAGATGTGTCAATGCACATATCTGATATAATCAAAAAGTGCATCAATAAACAAGTAAGTAACTGAAGAAAACTTTGAATATGGGCTTTCGTTACTACATGCCTGGATACGATTTGCAAAGTGCATCTTGCATTTGGGCTATAAATTAAAATTGGGAAAGTGGCAAGCAAGAGGCAGTAATAAATAAATTATAACCAGTGAAAAAGACAGAATACAAAAAGAATAATGGCAAAAACTAGATCTACATATAGAGAAGCCGCGCCAAGGAGGGACGTCAACAGATGGAAACACTGCTCGTATACTTTTTCAGCATGCAGACGAAACTGCACAGATAACAGGAGTCGCTTCAAGTCTTATTAATAGATTCCATACAATCTTGAAAATTATAAGTGGATACAAAATAAACCTTGTGAAATTTCATTTGTTGTTGCCTAAGGACTGCATAAGCTTTTGTTTATATTTACCAACGGTTTTATATGCCAACTACAGTACATACCATTTTAGTGCATGGGCCCCTCATTGTGGACAATATTGGCATTGCCAAAGCTGTTATAAGTGAAGATGCACAAGAAAGCAGTAATAAAGATATCAGGAAATACAGACAAGATTATTTTAGAAAATTTTCGAGAAATGTCGCCATGAAAGATACTTTTCAGAGATTATTGGTGTCTTCAGACTCATACAATACTGGATTAAGAAAATTACCACCAAAAAAAGTTGTAACTTAAAGCCCGATTGAAATATCTTTAATCTACGACGATGAATAAATAATTTCAAGTGTTTTTTTTGTTATTTTAGTAAATAATCCTATTAGGATTATAATATTGAGTTTCTCTTAATACTCCAGTAATACAGTACTGTAAATCACTTAAAAAACAGCAAAACAGATTTTTGCCAACTTTTTGTGATATTTCGCCAGTGTGAGTCGGTCGTATTTTTTTAAATATAAAAACCTATTCCAACTTATTTGTGTCGTGGATTTGTGTATTCTCCAATTTATTTGTGTTCTGGATTAGAAAACATTTGAATTTCTTATTTTTAAAATAGACTGTTAATCGCCTTTAAACCTTTGGTCTTCTTTCAGTCTGCGAAGAAAAAGCGAGGGGGAAAAGCAAATTAAATCAGTTCATAGTGACTACTTACTACGAAATACTTTTGTTTCTGTATTTCTTACTCTATTTCTTCGTAACTGTATTGAATAACGTCTGAACTTTGACAGGGTTTAAAAGGCAACCTGGTCCGTCTATTCGCGAATATAAATGAGGACCGTTTCGACGAAGCGACACCGAAATATCGCCGTCTACTGTACTGCGTATCGTTTTTCCACTGCACGCTCATCGCTCGCAAGCGCTTCCGACAGCTCGGCTACAATGCTGTCTATAGCTTCAACGATGCTGATTTTGATGTAAGTTGTAGTTTTTAACAGACTTCTAAATAAGGAAGAGGTTGTTAATTCGACTGTTTTGTTTTTGTGTTTGTTACGCGTTTTTGTCGCCAATTTTGTTAGTTTTATTTTATAAAGGGTATACATAAGTGCTCCAGAGATGGCCTCGTGTCAATCTTACTAATATTATAAATGCAAATGTTTGTGAGGATGGATGGATGTATGCGTATGTATGTTTGTTACTCTTTCACGTCAATACGGATCTTGATGAAATTTAACACAGAGGTAGATTATAGTCTGGAATAACACATAGGATAGGTTTTTTTTCAATCATCACGCGGGTAATGCCGCGGGCGCCAGCTATTATTTTTCTATATTTCTTAGGCAGTCTTCAATATGAAAAAGATCCTCCTATACGAGCCGTGTCCTAGAGTACCGCTTGCTGTATCAAGCTGCCTAACGAGAGCCTCCTTACGTATTGGTCGAGGTTCTTGGAAATTAAGCCATTGGCACGACTAACAACGAAATATTTCATCGGCTCGTTTTAGTTTTATCGACAAAATAATGTGGTAGAGCATTTGCGTCGATGAGTGTGATCACTTCCTTGCAGCTTTAGTTGATGTTCATCTGCGCAGATGAGAGACTTTTTCAGTCTGTGTGGGAAGCGAGAGTACTACTTAATTTGTTGCGCTTACGCTGCAATGAATTTGAAACTTTACTTTTTTGGGGTGGGAAATCATCATATAACTCCCCCGCTCTGGGCGTAGCGGGGGGGAGTGTCAGACTTTTACTGACTAAAACCCACCCTTGTTCCTTCTATTGCCCTTTGCATTCCGGGGCCGCGGTATCTCTTTCGAACAACCCGCAACCCTTAATGAATTTGAGACTTGGGTTAAGTTAAAATAAGCCTTTTAATCCTTTACATTATTTGTTCCCATTTTATAGCTTCCAAACTCGCGCAAAGCCTCGGTCTGAAGTTAGTTCTTCATTGAGACTTAATTCGCAGGTATCAGACAACTTGCTAGCGAACTACCTGGAGGAATACGAGGAAGTACCGTGGGACGCGCTGCGGTACCTGTTCGCGATCATCAACTATGGCGGCCACATCACTGATGACTGGGACAAGAGGGTACTCATTGCCTATATCAACCAGTTCTTCAACGAAGACGCCCTTGAGACACCCTTCTATAGGTTTGTCGATATTTATTTAATCCATACCAATATTTATGTTTGTTACCTTTGTTCGAGTAAAAGGCTAATTAGATTGTAATGAAATTTGGCAAGGAGATTGATTGCAACCCGAGGAATGATATAGGGAATATAAATATTATCACGCTTGTAACTTACTTCGTAAAAAGTGGAAGGAGTGGGGCGCGGCCTTTGCCCAGGAGTGGGATAGAGCAGGCATGGAAGATCTGTACAACAACAACTATCTGTAGGTCAAACAAATATTTGTTCCGTGCGGGAATCGAAATCGTGACACGTAGCGCAGCAGTCAAACTCTTAGCCACTGCGCCATCCGTATCGTCACTGTAAATTTATTTTCTACTACCTTTTGCCCGCGGCTTCACTCGCGTTAAATATGGGGTAACACAGTTGCCCTTTCCTGATTTGCAGGTACCTACTACCTGTAATTTTTGCCCTTGTGCCTTATTTATTGTAGTAGAAATGCTAAGTTTTCCCTTTGCGTCCCTCTTTCTCCCGCATTTCTCACTTTCTAAAAATCCGTGAAGCGTGAAGACGTAACAAACAAACTCACTTTCGCTTTTATAATATTAGTAAGGATTATTCCTGCTCAAAAGCTCGTCGTTAATGTATCCCGCAGACTGGCTACAATCCCGGCGTACCACATCCCGCGGGACGGCTCGCTGGAGTCGTACCGCGACTTCCTGGACCTGCTGCCCGCCTACGAGCGCGCCGAGTCTATCGGACAACACGCGTCGGCCGACGTCGCTACTCTCGCGCAGGTACTACCTATTACATTACGAGCATCGATATACACTGTACATCTTCATCCGCTAACGAGGTAAATGATAAATGATGTTTATTATTTTCCGAATAGGTTTTCACAACATTTATTGTGCGCACGGCCAAGGTGTGGAACTCTCCACCGGCTTCTGTGTTCCCTACCACATACGACCCGTCTGCCTTCAACACAAGAGTCAATAGGCATCTTCTGGGCTCGCTCGCTCCATCGTAGACCTCATCTGTCGCTTACTATCAGACGAGATCGAGGTCAAGAGTGAGTTCATTCTCAATAAAAAAACAACCAATTTTATACGTTTCGTACCTTCCTACTCTGAAAAGAAACAACCGAAACAAACTCAGAGGTTTAACTCTTTTAACCGTATAGTTCGGTACGGACCCCTTCGGGGGCTCGACATTCAAACCTCCGCTGGCTCGGTACTGGCCCCGAAAGGGGCCGGACATTTAAGTCATATGACCTCCTCATTATTTTTGTAAATATTTTATTTTCTGGTTAATAAATAATATGGGTGTGCATTCATTAAGATAGTAGAATAAAAAACTCATATGTAAACGTCATTAGAAGTTCTTTAATTATTGAGGAAGTTTCTTAATTAAGTCTTATAAAATCCAAATGCGTAAATTACGATCATCGCCATTTTGATGGCAGTGTAGGTCGACGCTAAAATTCATAAAAAAATAGGTTTTCGAACATTTAAACTCCACATTATTGGGCATGATTAACGTGTCCTTTTATTACGTGAAGAAATCATTCGTAATTTAACTTATATTAGTAGTGGTAATGATACATTTTGAAATCTAAAGTCGAAGTTTCGCGCCAATCGTGCTTGTTTACATTTTTAATTCCACATTATATCATGTATTCACGAATAGATTCTATAACAACTGACACAAATATCATTTCAAATATTATAAATAACATGACAATGCCCAGATCTTATCGTAATTTGCAATAATAAGAACAATAACACGGAATATTCATAACCACTACTAAATTCACTTTCGAAATTGACGTCCATTTCTTTTTTTTTTTAATTTTGTGATGTGTAAATACGATTATTTCAATCGATTATTTTCATGTAAATCAATCAACTCGAATAATTAAATTAAGGAATATCAGAAATTGATAGATGAAAATAAAAATTAATTTTGTAATAGGTGTGAAATACTATAAATATTGATTATAATATTTTTTACGCCACTAAAACCGATTAAAAAACAAACAGTACAAAGTGATCTTTGGCTAAATTCGCGCCAATTTTATTTTCAGATAAAAATTCAAAAAAGGAATGCACTCGCTGTTCAAATTTATATTAAAATGTTTGTTTGCTATTTTATTAATAATTTGGTTTTGTACCTACTATTTGAATGTGAATTGCAAATAGAAATAAATAAGGTTGAATATAGAACGCGCTAATTATGATCTTGGCAAGCACATTAAAAAAATCAGCTAGGATAAATTACATTTGTTCGACAAAATTGTTTGGTTGGATTGGTTATTTGAAAAGCGTATTCATTCTTTCCTAAAACATGGCTCGTAGGCCAAAGTATTCTTGGGGTGGAAGCCTTGGGGTAAAAATGGCCTATAGAGGAAGAGCACAATTGAGATGGAAACACGACACCAAGAAAACTCCTGGTTCAAAATGAGTCCATTTTGACTCAAAACTTCAAAATGCGTCCATTTTGAACCCGGGTTTTTCTTGATGTCGTGTACCGGGGTTTTTTTTTTGGGTGGGAAATCGTCAAATAACTTCCCCCGCTCTGGGCAAAACCGGGGGGAGTGTCAGACTAGTACGACTAAAACCCACCCATGCTCCTTCTATTGCATAACCCTAACACTCCCCCCCGCTTCGTCTAGAGCGGGGGAAGTGAGGCGCTCCTCAAACCAAGCCAGCCACCGCGGGAGACGCTACAGGCATCGGGCGTCGGGTGTCTATATCAATATTTTAGGGCCCCGATGTGTGCGGAGTCCCTGTCCGTCAAAAACAAGGCTCTACGGCTCAAGGCGGTACGGTATGGTTGTGTAGGCTGGGGTGCCTGACTAGTTACCTACAGAATTAGCATGACCTCCTACAAAAATGGCCGCCATTTTCATTCATCGTTATTCAAGAAAACAGCCAAAATCTTAAACTACAGCAAAATGTACAGACGCCTGCAGGTCAAGCTACCCGAAACTGTCAATTTTTCCCAATCAACCTTGAACCTAATACTTTAGAAATAAAGTCGAAAATCTATCAAAGAAATCTGACAGATTGTAGTAGCTTGATGTGCAGGCGTCTGTACCTCAAATCTTGGCGCATAAGAAAATAATTATAGCATAACAAAAAAGCACGTGACAAAATGTTTTGTCTTCCTTTTCTTATCGATATCATAGATATTTGAACAACTATAATATCAACAGTAGAATAATATGCAATCTCCATAGGTAAATTCCTCAATGGTCCCAAATTTTTTTTTTAAGTTTACTCCATTTCGATTATCGATTAGGTTGAATGCAACTTTTTAATCGTAATGATGAAACTTAAATTTACGGTCAGCACTAAGAAATGTCATGTTGCAACACAGTTTTTAGTATTTTTTTGTCGAGATTTGTATCGTGTTTTATTTTGAATTCATATGTAAAATGCCAAAAATAAGAATGCAGATGGAATGTCACTGTTTTTATATTGGATTTCCGATGTTATTATCAAAAGGTTGTCTTGTGTATGTGCATTATTTCCAGCGTTTTTAAAGTACCTAATTTTTGGAAGGGTGTAATAATATGTATTTTACACACATTTTACAATAGATTTACGCCGTTTTATCGACCTTATGAGGTTTTTGGAAATATAAACCTCAAACTTATCATATGATACAGCCCCGGTGACTCATTTTTAATAACAAAATTGAATGCTGTAAATTGATGAAAATTCTTGAATTTCATGACAATTCGCGTCACCCCACCGATTCAGCTGATGTGTCATGTGTCAAAATCCTGTCGTGCAGAGTGGTTAAGCTCCAGACAAAAATCTTGTTCAATTTACATGAGGACTAAAGTGTCTGAAATGGAATGTTTTCCAGTCAGTGCAAGCATTTTGTCAGTTATCGTGTAGCTCGAGTCATAACTCAACAACTCGAAAAACAATACCAAAAAAAAAGTGTGTGTGTCAGCTCCGACGCACGACTGGAGTTTACTCCTTAAGTACGAGTATCTAACCATACGCAAAAAGAGTTTATTCAACTGAAAAAAGATTAATATCATATGAAAGGGTAAATTCACAAATTAATGAAAAAATATAAATACATCGACAATGATAGAAACAAACAACCCAATAACATATAGTATATAGGTATAGTCGCCTAAACAGCATACCATATGTACGTCTTAATACACTCACAGCCAAATTAGAAAAAACGTGACACATTTTCGTTACTTTAGTAGGTTTTACCCCTCGGATTTTTCTCATACCGGGCGCCTTATATGAAAATCGATTGTTAAGGAGTAAACTCCAAAAAGGTCATTTGTGTAGGTCGCTTATAGTACTCAAACTGCCAGCACATATCTTGATTATGTATCATATAGCTATCAATTAATACAGGTCATTGAGTAAATATGGCTAAGTTAGGTAGACCATTCAATCCAAAGGACATGGCCGGATTCTGACCTGATAATGCACAGTAATGATTGATATATTAAAATTCCTTTTAAATAAATAAAAATTACTCGCGTTCATTATACCCCAAAATAGGCGAGAGAAAATGCAAAAAATATAGGTGTGTTGTGGTTGCATTGATTGACAATAACATTGCAGTCTTGCGTTGAATTTGTCACTTGACCACAAACTTCCTTCACGCTTCTAATATTAATATTTTGGACTTGTTAGTTACGATTTGGGTATATATGTTCTGTGGTCTGACGCTCATAGTGTTAAGGTGCCAAACTAAAAATGTGGGTATACAAAGAAAAAGAAAACACATTTAATACAATGTCTGTAACATTTCTACCTTTGACTTTAAAAGGGAAAAGCAAGAGGATAAAACTGCAAGCATATTGTTATCCCTGATGAGAAATGTACATATTTACATATGTACAGACGCCAGCAGGTCAAGCTACCCGAAACTGTAAATTTTTCGCAATGAATCTTGAACCTAATACTTTAGAAATAAAGTCGAAAATCTATCAAAGAAATCTGACAGATTGTGGTAGCTTGATGTGCAGGCGTCTGTACTTTCCATCGTCACCATCATCATCCTACCTACTTAAAGAGCAACTTAAATAAAAATGAAAAATAAACCAAAGACATTTAATTTAACTGATTTGTTATGTGCAATCGTTTATGGCGGCCTGCCTATGGCGACGTTTTAAAAATCTCTTCTTCTTAACCTTTTACAACCGCAAAAGTGACCTTTCAGTTTATACCACTTAACAATATTTTAGGCGACTTCTATTCACTTCACTCGTCTTGTAGTGAGCCTTGAGTGCAGCAAACTTGACGCTGCGGCAGCGTTGAACTCGACGCTGTATTCTTATAAAATAGCTTGATTGCTGTTAGTATAATGTCGTCGGACCAACACATCTTTGGCCATCCTTGTGGAATTAGCCGCAGGAATTAGCATTTATTTTATGAATGCCTAGCCTATTTAATAAATGCCTTCTGAATACTATTCCTCGTATTACTACGCCTATGGAACACTGAATGTTTGATAATTCATCATCCGCCTAGCCTTTTCCCAATTATGTTGGGGTCGGCTTCCAGTCTAACCGGATGCAGCTGAATATCAGTATTTTACATGGAGCGACTGACCGATCTGACCTCCACAACCCAGTTAGTACTGGGTAATACGATACCCCTTGGTAAGACTGGTTGTCAGACTTTCGGAACACTGACTACCTGTAACGACTGTCAAAGATCTACAAATGACAGCCGGAACCAACGGCTTAACGTGCTTTCCGAGGCACGGAGGAAACTCGGTATGTAACGGATGGTCACCCATCCACAAACCATCCTAGGTAAGCGCGGCTTAACCTAAAGATGGACCCGAGCGGCTGCTATTATTTAGCCACGAGCTCCTCCCTGAATGTTTGATAATTACTATTCAAACATTGTTAAGCCGTTTTTTATTGTTTCCTATTTATAGGGTCTCTCGCCTATTTTCTGTAAAACAAAATCTATAGTTAAGCCGTGCATGTAAGCTTTAAAATGACGTTCTAGACATCATTGTACATAAATATTTTTGGTTAGGGTATAGATCTATACCAATTCCGGCCGTGTCATTTCCGTTTCAAGCTTGATTTTTCAACAATCAAAAAATAAATATTTTGACGCAGCTTCCGGCAGCTGAAATTTCCTCTTCAATTTCAGGCGAATACATAATAATAAGATATTTTGTCATACAATTCTTGTGTGTGTGTGTGTGTGATAAAAAAGGTACTAAAGACAGGCCAAAATATTCAAAGCTTTGTTGGAAGATGTCGTAACGGTACTCATAAGAGTGTGTTGCTGTTGAATAGAGTTTAATAGAAAGAAACCCGAACGGTTTGACTCGATGCTGATTTCAAGCATTATTAGCATTACTTTGAGGCTTCAATCTGTTTGAATTGAAAAAATAATTCCTCAGGACGCGCTGATCATGTGTTCGACCCTGTTCGCCCTGGCGAGCACGGGGGGTGGGGGCGCAGGAGGCGGGGAGGATCAGAAGGTACGACGTACACGTAGAATAGTTATCTTGAAACTCTTTGTTTCCAACTAGTTCGTTCGGGCGGTTTCGCCTGGGTAGATTTAGGTAATTGTCCCACGAGATCGTACTACCGGGAGTGAAAGTGTAGCGTATCGTAGGGAAAGGTAAATGATACAAGATGACATTAGTCATTAGACATTTTGGGACTGCCATGTAGTGGCTGAGCTGCTGCATAGTTTTATTTATTTGACCAATCACTTTGTTTTACATAAAAATGGAATATTCTTAACGGGCGCGCGCAGAACTGGCAGAAGCGCGTCCTTCACCGCAGTATCGACCGAGCCGATCACTATGTACGGCAAGCCTATATACAGGGTGGCCATAAGATAGGCGTCCAAAGAAAAAAAAATTAATGCCTTATGCTAAGGGGTACCCGAAGTATCCCCAAGTAGGAGCTAGTATTTTTTTAAGTACTATTTTCAAAATTTTCACCTAACATTGGTTTTTATTTTTTATCTCTTTATTCCTATCATTTTTAGATATTCTTTTTTGTGCAATCTATTAACGATAGCAATAGCTACCATGCAAAAAAACCGTTTCCCTAGGCATTGTAAAACTTACCACAAAATTAGTCCAAAGTTCAAAATTACCATTAGAGTTTGGTAATCAAAAATGTTCAGAGCTTAAAAAAAATAAGTAAGGGGTGCCAGAGGTTTCTGTAGCACGGCCAACGAGAAGCGATACCAAATGTAAACAAAACCCATGCTAAAACCCCATCTAAAATGGCCGCCCGAATGTTGGCGAACCCGTCTTAAGGTTGTCATGTTTTTGCCGGGAGAACGAGACATTACGACAAAGGCACAAGATGGAAAGAGCTAAATATTAGATTGTCAACGCCACAGTTGTCCTTTAGGTTAATGACCTTTCGTATCGCTTCTCGTTGGCCGTACTATAAGTGATCTTAAAAACTTCTATGGACCTTCAACAGACAAACACGTTAAAAAATATAGAACTTGATAGGAGTTTATTTACTGTAATTAGCTTTGATAGCAATAAAGGTATTTTTACAGTTATTGTTATAATTTGTGATTTCATTATTTTTGCCACTGTTATGATAAATAAATACGGTAGATAGTTTACAAATTTTATTAAATCACCCTACGAAAAGATTTCAAAATGACCACCACAGAAATGCACAATCTAATCTACATCTACGGAGGAAATTGTCTTTTAGTTGTCTAAAGGCTTCTCTGTTACTTCTTACAACATTTCCCGCTTCTTTAATTTTCCGTCTTAGCTCTTCCTCATTGAAATTTTTCCCGTGCGTACCATCACGAGACTGGACGGCAGCTCGAATGGGCCAATTAGTTCATCGTTGAGAACACATGTTCACACTGAAGCGGTGTTGAAAGTTATATAGAAACTTATAAAAAATATAAAAATGTACTTGTAACAATAATTTTTACTTGCATCATTATGATGAATTTTCGTTACCACAGGTATGCTTCGATATTGGTACCTGTCTCAAATATACCTATGTCCCAAAGAAAGAAAGAAAGAAAACAAGTTTATTTGGCACAAGCCATAAATGCACACACTAATAAAAAATTATAAAACGTAATCCTAAACACAAATAAAATAAAAATAATGTGTGTCTCACGGCTGCGCCAAATAGGCCCAGTTCAGCGAACTACCGAGCAGCTAGTGCCCGACGCTGGTTTTCAACTGGCCCTTATATGGTGATGTGACGGACGTAAAACAGTTTTAAATGTAGTACGTACTTAAATGTGAGTGTATATTGTGATAAAAAAAAGAAGATAAACCGCATAATTGTTTATAATGGGAAATTCTGCAAAGTAATATGAAAAATTTAAATGAAACATCGGGTATATATTCACTTTTGGACGGCATCGATGACATGAAATAAAGGTAGGTAGGTAGATTCTAAATTAAATAATTGAGGCATTACATTAAAGAGTTACTATTAATACATCTCTAATATTTACAAATGATTACCACCTGCGCTAAGATAGGTTGACGGAGCCCCGCATCGTGGGGCTCCTATTTCCGGGTGGTTTAAAAAAAATAACCACAAAGGCTAAGGCAGGAGCTCCGCTCCGCTTCGTTCCCGCCTTAGCCTTCTAACCTAACCTATCCGAGTCGGGGTACCCTGAGTCGTGGTGTTAACCATAATGGGGATATCATTCAAGTATATTTACCAAACAAATGAGGTATTTTCATCATTATTGAGAGTTAAAAAAATAATTTGATAACCAACAATAGAAATTAAAACAGTTCATGCAAGTTGTAAAAATATGATTATTTTGACAAAACCTCTGTTGTCGGTAACGTAGTAATTTTATCGGAGGTTCAGTATTCAGTGTTCAGTATAGTTATTTGAACATGCTCTTATTTGTTGTTAAATTGGATATTTTTTTTCGTTTATGTTTCGGGTTTTTTGTCGGTAATTCATTATAACGCTGGTTAATTAGAATAATAGTCGGCTACAGATCGCTAGAGATTAATTTGTTTTTCGGAACCATTATTATTTTTCCCGTATTTTTTTATCATAACAGTGACAAAAATAACGAAATCACAAATTATAACTGCAAAAATACCTTTGTTGCTATCAAAGCTAATTACAGGAAATATATTTTAATATAATGATTTTGTCTGTTGAAGGTCGATAGAAGTTTTTAAGATCATTTAGAAACCTCTGGCACCCCTAACTTATTTTTTTAAGCTCTGAACATTTTTGATTACCAAACTCTAATGGTAATTTTGAACTTAAGACTAATTTTGTGGTAAGTTCTACAATGCCTAGGCAAACGGTTTTTTTTTTGCATGGTAGCTATTGCTATCGTTAATAGATTGCACAAAAAAGAATATTTAAAAATGATAGGAATAAAGAGATAAAAAATAAAAACCAATGTTAGGTGAAAATTTTGAAAATAGTACTTAAAAAAATTCTAGCTCCTAAACTACAAAAAATCGCGGAACATACATATGGGTAATTCAGGTACCCCTTAGCATAAGGCATCTATTTTTTTTCTTTGGACGCCTATCAACTAGCAAAATACTTATGCGTGATTCTCGATAGCTACTTGACTTTCGGGGTAAATATCAAACCAGCTCGTTAGCGAGCTGCCTTGGCTATAGGTAGGTTTCATTTTATGATTACGGCAAAAAGCAAATTGTCAATTAAGTGCAAATTGCGTGTTTACTCCGCGGTTATCCGTCCCATCATGACATACACCTGTGTCGCGTTTTCCCACTCCAAAGAATATGTAGATAAAAAACCAAAGTACCTACTTGTCATTTTTACTAATAAAATAATTTGTATTTTGTAGTGGGAGATGAACAACTATTTCTAAGTGTGGCTATCCCATCTTTACCTTAGTCATAAAGAAACCTGCCGCTTCCTTTCGCTGCGATAAGGCCTGTATTCCAGCTGGGGAAACATCGAAGGCTGCTTATTTCAATAATAATGTGTCTCTTTAGGTGGACGAGCTAGCCAGCGAGATGCTGAACAAGCTCCCGGGCAAGATAGACGTGGAGACCACTGAGCGTATGATGGGCCCCGAGATTGTGATGCCCATGTGCGTCTCACTCCTGCAGGAAATCGGCTACTACAACGTGCTCATCAACATCATAATATCGGGGCTCAAGGTAGGAAAAAAAGGAATTAAATACGTGTTTTTATCACAGACTTAGACACACAACATCAATCATTCTCCTGCCCTAATCCCAGTTTACAGTACGGCCAACGAGAAGCGATACGAAAGGTCATTAACCTAAAGAACAACTGTGGCGTTGACAATCTAATATTTAGCTCTTTCCATCTTGTGCCTTTGTCGTAATGTCTCGTTCTCCCGGCAAAAACATGACAACGTTAAGACGGGTTCGCCAACATTCGGGCGGCCATTTAAGATGGGGTTTTGTTTACATTTGCTATCGCTTGTCGTTGGCCGTACTGTAGTTGGGGTGCAGCATTTTGGTTTTCTAATAATACGAGTATGTGACTGTTGCTGGCTGTGGATGTACTGATATCATCAATTTCAAACCGTTTTTGAAAGTGCAAGTCGAATCACATATAAATTATTATTTTCTACACATGCGATTACTATTTCAATTACACAATAGGGATAAATGAATGCTAAGGGGATGTGTCGTGTAATAATGTTACGCGGTGACTGAAAAGTTGTGTGGTAATCGGTTGACTTGGTATGGGTTTGTGATGCGGACGAATTTTATTTCTATTAATTTTAAGAAAACTTACAGCTAGTACAGTTAAGTAGTCAAATACAAAATGAAGACGAAGGCCAATTACAATTTTCCACTTATAAAATATATGAATAAAATTAACAAAAGGCATAATCAGCGTGATAGTTAAACATCTAAATAATAACAGAAAAGAATAAAAAAAAAACAAACAAAAACACATTTCAGAATATAGTAAATTTTGAAAGAAAAAGTTATTTAACATTTTTTTTTTAATTTTTGGACACTATTTCTAAATAAATCTAGGCCAAAACCACGGAACACGGCATTGAATATTCGACATACTCTTAAAAAATAAGAATGATTTCTGTAGACAGTTTAAACAATAGGCACATGAAGGAAGACTATAAGGGAAAGCAAGATCTGCAATTTTTTTTTTGAATGAGGTAATTGTCGTGTCGAAAGTTATATGCAAATAATATACTAATAATATACTAGCTAATAATGTACTAGCTTAAAATGTATTAGCTAATAATATACTAGCTAATAATGTACTAGCTAAAAATGTATTAGCTAATAATGTACTAGCTAATAATGTACTAGCTAATAATGTACTAGCTAATAATGTACTAGCTAATAATGTACTAGCTAATAATGTACCGTTTCAAGGACGATGGATGGACTGTGTTAAGGGTGATATGGCAGGAGGTGTGCTATGTAATGATGAATAATATAAGAGTATTGAAGGAGAAGACATGCTGTGCTGCCACAAACAACTTGTGGAAAAGGCAGGAGAATGATGATGTGATCATGTTGCACTCACCGACGTTGGTCCGTGTATATGTGACCATGGTGACCGATCCTCATGCTCAGCCTTTGATGCAGGAGTTGCGACGGGCAATTGAAGGTCTGGTCGTGATGTCGGAGATGCTGGAAATAATGTACACGTGTATCTTTGAAGGCAGGACCCCCCGTTTTTGGCTAAGAGGTAAAAAAAGGTGTTATAACTTCAAATATTTTTTTCGCTAGAGCTCCCTCATTTATTGTTCTGGTAGATTTTAATTCTTGCATTTATGTTACTTTAACCTACACCGACCGACATTAGTCTTTACCGATTTGTCCGTACTCGATACCTGTATCTTCATGCAAACACCTACAGTCGTGTGCCTTAAGGCCAACACCTGCGGCATATCGCCACTCAGCGGTCACACCTGCGGCATATCGCCACTCAGCGGTCACACCTGCGGCATATCGCCACTCAGCGGTCACACCTGCGGCATATCGCCACTCAGCGGTCACACCTGCGGCATATCGCCACTCAGCGGTCACACCTGCGGCATATCGCCGCTCAGCGGTCACACCTGCGGCATATCGCCACTCAGCGGTCACACCTGCGGCATATCGCCGCTCAGCGGTCACACCTGCGGCATATCGCCACTCAGCGGTCACACCTGCGGCATATCGCCGCTCAGCGGTCAGACATGAGGCATGTTTAATTTCGCTGTGGCCCTCGGCACCTGTTTCGTGAAGTTGCGGCCGCGTTAGCTCATAGCTGTCACAGGTCGGCCGTCCATGAAGCCGCTGGGCGCGTGGTGCCGCGAGCTGTTCCTGCGCGGCGCGCACCTGCAGGGCTGGGCCAACGCGCCGCGCGCGCCGCCCACGCTGTGCTGGCTGCCCGCCTTCGTGGCGCCCACCGGCTTCCTCACCGCCGTCATGCAGGTACGAGTGCGCTCCTGCCGGTGCCGCGACCTGTTCCTGCAGGGCTGTCGTCTTTGTACTATCTTAAGTTAAAATTTTCGACAGTACAACTTCAACCTAGTGTAGGTCAAAGTTTCGACTTTGTATTCAGATAAGAGAAGGCCAATCTAATCGGTTTAAAGAAATGTATTTCTCATAAGAACATACAGTCCGCTTATAATGAGATACATTGAAATAAACATGTTATAATGCAGTACAAATACAAATTTCCTCCAGAGTATTAGCAGCTATAATGTACATACATGTTTCTTTAACTTATACTTAAACTAGCTTTCGCCCGCGGCCTCGCCCGCGTTAAATTTGGGGTAACACAGTTCCCCTTGCGCCTTATTGATTTGTAATAGGAACGCTAAGTTTTTTAAAAAAAATATTAGCATATGTCCGTCTCCTGGTTCCCTACTATCTCTGTACCAAAATTCATCCAAATCGGTTCAGCCATTAAAGCGTGAAGAGGAAACAAACAAACTCACTTTCGCTTTTATAATATTAGTAAGGATGTATTCATGTTGTCGCATTCTTTAATATCGTCCGGTAATGTATTGAATCTTCAAATAATAATAAAAAAAGAATGTTTACAATATCAATAGAGTGTATAAGATTATCAATAGAGGTAATCTGGTGTTGCAGACGACGGCTCGCGGCGAGAGCTGGCCCATCGACACGCTGTGCTGGGAGTTCAGCGTCATGCCGCTGGAGGAGGCCGGCTTCGTGCGCCCGCCGCGCGACGGCGGCGTCTACATCCGGTACACTTACCTCACTCGTATTTAATGTATTCTATGTATAAATCTATGATCTGCTTTTGAGTTTTTACTTTACAAATATACAAACATCTAAACATATTAAGTTTTGCTTTAATAATATTAGTGGGATCTCCAGGTTCACATTTTCCGCCCTCATTTCCAATTCATTTGGGTTCTGCGCAGCATGCATACTTCTGTGTTAAGCTTCCATACTTATGTATTATTCGTCGTCTTATAAGTCACCCCCTTTTCACCATAACAGATGTACGATTCACGCACTCATCGCTAAGCTGTAAACGCAGCAACTCTTGCTCTCCAGTGTCTTTTATAATCTTGTTTAATATCATTTTTGTTTTAAGACCAAATGCATTAAGTTTACGTTACTTCATGTTAGACAAGTGGAAACTAGTGTACTAATCAAGGATGAAGAGTTGAAACCGGAAGATAACACAGTGTTCTTAGGCTTAACTTTAGAGGCTAAGCTTCAGCAGCGCCCTCATATAGATAAGTTGTCAAAAAAATTTGCTCTGCAGCATACGACGTTAGAAAAATTCGTGATTTGTCTGATTTAGAGACAACCCGTTTAGTTCATTTTAATTACTTCCACAGTGTGCAATTTTTATTTTGTAAAAGAGGGCAATTTGTTCAATTTATAAATTAAATCCCAGACACTCCCTCTGAGAAAAAATTAAAGACATTAATAACAATAATATGACCTTTTGTACGCGCATAAAAATATAAAATTGTTAAAAAAATATAGTGATATCCACGACAAATACTAGGAACAAACACAAATTTGTTGTTCCTGCAAAGAGGCTAATAAAAATAGCAAAAATCACGTTACTATAATAAAAATGCTTTTGCCCGCGGCTTCGCTCGCGTTAAATTCGGGGTAACACAGTTCCCCTTGCGCCTTATTGATTTGTAATAGCGACGATAAGTTTTCCCTTTTTTCCCCCTATTTCTACCTCACATCCCACTTTTTTTTTTATAAAAAATAGCCTATGTCCGTCTCCTGGTTCGTGGCTGCTAGCGCGCCATCTTATAATACTCGCCCCCACCTCGCCTGACTCATAGAGTAGTACGATGATGTCACGTTGCGCACGTGCACCGTTCTAGCTGCTTTTTGCTCCTCAGCGCCGACATGCTTTCTTAAAAAGACCATTTCAGACACTAACCTGCATTGTCCTCATGTAAGTTGACCAAGATTTTTTGTCTGCACCTTAAAAGAGACTATGACCTCTGAGTTTGTTTCGGCTGTTTCTTCTCAGAGTAGTCGGGTACGAAACCGGCCTCATCTAATTTTTAAAAAAGACGTGTAAAAGTGTTTGTGAAAACCTAGTTGGAAAATAAACATCATTTATCATTTACTAACCTTTGTTATAACGAGGTCTGCGTGTAACGTCACTAAACCTCTACGGAACCTCATATTGAATGGTCCTTGAGCATTTATTTTACGGTTTGGAGTGATTGTGTCTCTTAAAACGACAGAGAATCGTTTTGGCTGGCTTTTCACAAGCAGATCTCCTCGATATGTTGAGAAATTGCGCATTTTCGGCGGAGGCCTATCCCATATCAACGCCACACTGGTTGTCGCTAAAATGTCTGCTTACGATAAAACTCGCCATACAGTACGACAGGTACGGCATGTACGTCACAGCCTTGTGTATTTTCCCTTTTAACTTGAGGGACATATCAAATTTTATCAAAATAGGTCTACAGGTTTCAGCATATGAAGGTGTTACAAACAAACACACACACATGCAAACTTTTGCGACTTATTCGTCAACTCGCGCCTCATGAACTCGCGAATGCGCGCGAGATAGCACCTTCTGATTTTACCCATTTTTGTTGTAGTCAACTCGCAATCGAGTGAAAATCTGACGTATTTTCAGTCATCTACAAAAGTGTTTTGATTTTAATATTAAGAACGTACTTTACATTTCGAAGACACTATACGATCTATCTCAAAAACATCATTTTTTTTTAAACTCAAACCGTACAGCGCCCTGTACAAACAAAGTAGTTCCTATATTGAATTTATTAAAACACTTGTAGATGACCATACCAGTTTTCACTCGGTCGCGAGTTGACGACAACAAAAATATATATAAAAAAGAAGGTGCTAACTCGCGCATAGTCGCGAGTTTATGAGGTGCGAGTTGACGGCTTATTCATCAACTCGCGCGACCGAGTGAATATCTGACGTATTTAGAGTCATCAACAAAAGACAAAACTATTTGTAGATGACTGTAAATAAGTCAGATATTCACTCGGTCGCGAGTTGACTACAACAAAAATAGGTAAAATCGGAAAGTGCTAACTCGCGCACAGGCGCGAGTTTATAAGGCGCGAGTTGACGAAAAGTCACTTTTGCCCTTATAATTTTAATGGTTACCTACTTTATTTATTATGTTTATCAAAAAAATGTCGTCATCTGTCGGGATAGCTATCTGTGAATAAACGTCAAGTGTCTCCCGCGCAGAGGCCAGTACCTGGAGGGCGCGTCGTGGTTCCGCAAGGACGGCTGCCTGCAGGAGCCGCTGCCCATGCAGCTGGTGTTCCCCATGTCGCCCATACACTTCAAGCCTGTGCGCATCACAGGCAAACGCATGCGAAGTAAGTCATTTACTCTCTCCAGCTAGCTTAAGGACCAGGAAGCAGACGTGGTCCAGTGCCAACGACGTCAACTAACAACTTGTACATCGTAGGATCGAGTTTGAATTTTATCACCACTGCTTTCAAAACACTATCGGAAAACATCGTGAGAAAACCGGCCTACGGTTTTCTCACGATGTTTTCCTATACTGTCCCAGAAGTATGATCTATCAACCTGCACGGGCCCACTTGGTGGTTTCAACTTTCTCCCTGTCATAGAGTATCATGAACGTCGCCAGGCTCAGGGTTTTTAAATGTAACAATTTTTTTGGGTTCACTAATTTAAATTAAGTTAGTTTTCATAGTCCTTTACCGACACAGTTGTGGTCCCACAGACCGGTACGTGTGTCCGTGCTACTACTACCCGCTGCGCATGGGCGCCTTCGTAGTGGCGTGCGACCTGCCGGCCGGTAAGGAATCCTCTGAGTTCTGGGTCAAGCGCGGCACCGCCATGCTGTGCACGCTGGCTGCATAGAGCACCACTCTATGTCTTAATTATATCATTAATTACATTCGTTTGACTTTATTTTGCATAATTATCCCACTTGATATATACTCTAACTGACGATCGCATCGTTTAAAACTCAGGTATTTTAACTGAAATCGCTAACTATTGTTTTCTTTTGGCTAACATATAATAATAAAAAATAATCTTGTTAGAGATTTACGGAAAGGATTGTAGAAAGCGAAAAGAAAAAAAAACGTAAACATCACTATTTTATTTATCGGTTCACATTATTTGAACTATGACATTTATTCATTGGGGACTAACAAACGACGTAGTAATTGAATAGTAAAAAGTACCAAATCATCGGAGGTGTCAAACCACAAATAAAAAAAAATATACAAATAAATCATGATCATGTGTCAGGCCATGGTCCGGAGCGAAAGGGAATGGGAAGCGGTCATCACCTTCTGCGAAGCAGTAATGCTAGCAAAGGAGGTGGCCGGGCGTTTGAGGGAGAGAACATCTGCCCAACCCAGCCGCCGCGGGAGACGCCCATGGCGCCGGGCGCCGCGAGACGACTTCCGGCCACCGTAGATGCGGGCCTGTGGGCGGTGAGCAATGGGTAGTTCACCGTCCGTCCGTCGATTGACGACAGGCCGTGTCGACGGCGCGTTCGTGTTTCACGCGCGCCTCAAAGAGAGTCAGCAAAGCAGAGGGGCTTGCCAGAGCCTCCGCCTGCCGGGGTTGCGGGTTGTTCGAAAGAGATACCGCGACCCCGGAACGTAAAGGGCAATAAAAGGAACATGGGTGGGTTTTAGTCAGTACAAGTCTGACATGTCCCCCCGCTCCGCCCAGAGCGGGGGAAGTCATTGGATGATTAGCCACCCGAAAAAAAAAGTGTCAGTGAAGTAGGGTAGGGTAGGGTTTTGTCAATATCGCGCACGTTTATTATGATGAACCATACACAAAAAAACTGACCCATTCGTTTATGGTTGCAGATATAAGTCAGCTATAGCTCTTTCTCGTCAGAAATGTACGACTCACGCTGATGTAACCTTTAATAAAAACACATTTTTAATGCCATAGGAGTATTTTGTGACTCTCCAAAGTAGTTGTGACTACGCATCGTTGTCAACACTACGTCATCAGTCGTAACAGTACATCATTAGTGCAAAAGTCAACCGCGTCGCGCCGCCACTGTCGCCCAATCAATATGTCGATCAAAATATACGCATACTAATCACACGCCTAATTTGAGAACATTTTTTATATTTTTGGATTTTACGCTTGAAAAGCTATGAGAAAAGGTTGTTCATTTTTTGTAAATATTTTCTAGTCTGTAGTTGTTTATTGTGAATGTGAGGACCATGTGGATCATAACTTTTATTTACTTTTTTTTTGCTTTTGACGATTCTGGCAGTTGAGTACTATTTAGGGACCTACGCTAATGTCCTTTTTTTGGTATTGTTCGTCGTTTCGTTGAGCTCCTTGGGTTATGAGTCGAGCTACACGATAACTGACAAATGCTTGCACTGACTGGACAGGTCCACTCAATCTGTGTGGTGCTTTCTTAAAAAGACCACTTCAGACACTAATCTACATAGTCCTCATGTAAGTTGACCAAGATTTTTTTTGTCTGGTCTTTAAAAGAGACTAGGACCTCTGAGTTTGTTTCGGCTGTTTCTTCTCAGAGTAGTCGGGTACGAAACACCGGCCTCATCTAGTTTTAAAAAAAAAGACGTGTAAAAGTGTTTGTGAAAACCTACTTGCAAAATAAACATCATTTATCATTAAATCACCAATTTACCTTTAACACCGGATGCAGCTTAAGAAATCGTAGAATTTGTTTGCAGATATAATAAAATTTCGAAAATAATATTAATTTCCATTGTTTTCCACAAACTCCAAAATCCAATACTTCAACAAAAGAAGGCCCCGTAGGTCGCCTGACGCAGGTCCTCACCAGACACGGTGGAGCACTCAGTGGCAGCCTAGCGCGGCCGGAGCAACGCGGTCGGTGCTCCCGAGCGACAGGGAATGGGAAGCGGTCACCTCTGAGAAACAGAACCTCCAAACTAACTAACCCAGCCGCCTGGGAGACGCCCCGGAAGACGACTCCCAGCCACCATATATGCGGGCGATACGTCAACGGAGAACAAAGGGTAGCTCACTGTCCGTCCGTCTGTTGACGACAGGCCCTGTCGCCGGCGCATTAGTGTTCCACGCGCGCCTCAAACAGATGTCAGCAACGCAGAGGGACGCCAGGGCCACCGCCTGCCGGGGTTGTGGGATGTTCGAAAGAGATACCGCGGCCCCGGAACGTAAAGGGTAATAGAAGGAACATGGGTGGGTTTTAGCCAGTACAAGTCTGACACTCCCCCCGCTCCGCCCAGAGCGTGGAGAGTCATTAATATGATTTCCCATTCGCTAAAAAAAGAAGGCCGTAGGTGGTGATGAGGATTTATGGATTTGAATAAAAAAAGGGTGTTGTTCATGGTGGGTCCACCCTAAACTTCACTTCGTAGAAAATTGTTTAGCAGACACTCATTTATCATACAGTCTAAACTCATAAGTTTGTAAGTCAGAATCATCTCTAGGCATAAACTTCATATCCATAATATTTAAAAAGTAGAAACATCATATCGCAGAAAGTTCACAGTCAGAATCGTCTTTTGGCCTATAATTTATATCGATAATTGTCATATCGCAGAAAGAATCGGCAGAATTGTCGTATCGCAGTAAGTTTATAGTTAGTATCATCTTTGTCATTATAAGTTGACATTTATTTTAATTAATTATTTCTTTAAAATAATGTCATTTATTTTAGTTATTGTTTAATTGAATTTGAAAAAATGTCATTGAATTCAATAAGTAATTATCCTAATCTAAATAGTTCAGTTCCGGGTAACCTACTTAAAACAGTCTCTTTTTTCTATTAATGTAAGTCGTTTCTGGTACTCGCCGGCCGCTGCCGCGGCACCGCTCGCTCCGCTCGCTCGGCTGGTGCGTAGGAGGTCACAGTTTTAACCTAACCTAACCTAGTCATTACTGCCGTCTGCATAGTATGCCAAGTGAAATTATACCAAATAATATATTATGCGAAATTTGAACTCTGCCAATCGTAATTATACTAAATGTAATTCTGCCATCTTAAAAGTATGCCATTGTTAGTATGCAATTTTTATGCATTTCAAATGTTCGTTTAAAGAAAATTATGCTAAGTGTGTTATGCCAAATAAATTTCGGAGCATCAAGATTCTGCCAGATAGAGGGAACCCCATCTAATTATATGCAAACCTTAGAGTTAATTGGACGTAGTTACACGATAAGGATCCATCACATTGTACTGGGATCGCTCCATCATCACTGACAGGATTATTGTTGCCAACAAGCCTGATATAGTAGTGGTGGATCGATCAGAGCGGCGCGCAATGATTGTTGACATAACAGTCCCGCATGATGAGAACCTCGTGAAAGCCGAGAAAGATAAGCAAATCAAGTATATTGACTTGGCTCGCGGGGTTGTCGACATGTGGGACGTGGACTCAGCGATCATTGTGCCGATAGTCGTTACAGCCAATGGTTTAATTGCTAAGAGCCTCGACCAACACCTGAGAAGGCTCTCGTTAGGCAGCTGGATCAAGGGCTTGATACAGAAAGCGGTACTCCTGAACACGGCTCGTATTGTTAGGAGGTTCCTTTCTCTGGGGCCCTGACCGCCGGTAGCTTGGATCCTGTTCCCGATACCAGTGGGCTACTATTTTTATATTTTTAAATGTTTTTTATTGGTTTTTATACATATTATTACATTTTCAATATTTGAAAATGTAATAATATGTATAAAAACCAATAAATGAACTAGAAATTCACTAAAAAAGTTTTATTCATATATTCGCCTATGTATCGGTTTTTGAAGTAACAATAATTATCAGAAAGGATCCAAGTGAATTGGATCTCTTTTAAGATTACTTATTTTATACTATTACCAATAAATATTGTTTCTCACTAATGATCCATGAGGATTGGATTTTTTCAGTGGTTTTATAATAAACGCCCGCCATACATGTGGACTGGTGGTACCTCGTGTTTATAACAATGTCATGTGTTCGTATTTCACTGGGATCTTTTTGCTGACCGAAAATATCGACCTTTACGGTCTCTTTGGTATAGTTAACTCAATTTTGGTAGTTTTGTGGATTGGATCCTTATCGTGTAACTACGTCCAATTATAAATAGTGTCATAGAGATCTGTCGAACTACATCGGCTTTTTAAACGATAGTTGCGTTGGGCGAAAACGGGATTCGGTAAATTTCCGATTGTGACGTCGGTCTTACCGGAGTGAATATCTGTGTTCTGTTTCTGCGCACCAACTCCTCATGCCAATGAAACTGTTTCTCGAAAAGCGCTCAGGGTAAAAAGCTATTAGGTATGGTTTTAACAAAAACACTAGAAAAGATTGCAAAATATATATTTATACCAGTAAAGTTTTGAATTTAGTACATTTTCTGTGTAATTTTAGCGCAGTCATTGTTGAGAAGAATTTTCAAAGCGAGTTACTAGAAATACCGTGTAAAGGCGGCATTGACGTTCCTACACGGCGGCATAGGTTCCGAGCAGACTGGAAGCGTCTAGCTACATGGCAACAGGCTGGTGGTTGAGGTTGCAGGAGCAGTAGCACTTTCCTTTGGAGGAGCTGTCTTCCTTCATCTTATCCCGGCGCGTTCGTATGGATGGTGATATTTGAACGTTTTCGTTTTGAATTGTCCTGACTTCGTTCTAAGTAATCGCCGCGAAGTGATAAATCTAAACTGCGCCACATACACCGATGTTTACCTCACCCAAGCTTATGCCTGTAAAAATAAAATTTATACATAGGTAAAATAATTCAACTCGAAGATCAATGGCCGAATATCGGAATTGCCTAGACTCAATTAATGCGTTGTGTGAACTTCGTTCCGTCCGCCCCCGCCTTTATAACATGACGCAATAACCGTCTTCGTGATTATCTAGTACAATAATCTGTTGCTTCTTAAACATTCATTAGGGAAAACCCAATCACAATTTGTCCATCCTGGGAATCGAACAATATCTATTTGAACGGCCAACATGAACACTTCAAGACGAGTAGGATTTGCCTATCGGTACGAGACTTCAAGATTCGAGAGTTTCAAGATTTTAATAAGGTTCTATAGGCGTATTGCTACAACGGAACCTTTATTTTGTCCGTATTTCTGTCTGTCCGCATGTCACTGCTAGTTTACTCCGAGAATGTTGATATGATATATGATAATAGTGGTGGCTCTGCGTACATATTATACAGTCAGCAAAGGAATCAAGTAACCAGGCTCGTCAGATATAGTTGAAATTTACTTGTAAATCCATGAACGTTTTCAAATAAAGAAATCATTGAATTTAAGCTTAATCAATACAATCATGCGCCAGTGTCAATGAAAAATTCAACAACCTATATGTAACGAGCCCGGTTAATATCTCTTTTCCTGACTGTACCTAATTAATGGCTGACTTTTTTTCTATACATAGGTATAACTGTGTTAGATATTCCGAATAACATCGCGCATACACTTAGCACATAGCACTTTATCAAATGAAATGTCGTGGTCTTAAAAAGCGCACTAGAAAACTTGAGCTGAACTACTAAAGAAGTAAACACCATGAAGTCTGCTAAAAAGACGGGACAGCCCCATACTGGGGCATTGGATGCCAAAGTGGCGTATCATTAATAATTGTTTTGCTTTTGTTTCTCTTGTAGATGTAAGTACTAACACTAGTTACTAAGTTGTGTGTTGTACTAACCAGATGGACTCTGAAAGTCTGTGACTGCTGTGCCAGAAACTACATTATAGGACAAAAGTTTTACCTACTCGGAGCAAAAGATTTGGGGCAAATTGGCTGTGACACAAGCGATCCTATAATGGTTTAGTTTTAAACGTGTTAAAATATTAAAAAAAAACATAACCCAAGCTTACATCTGTGCTAGCGGTGTCACTTGTTGCAGCTTCCACTGAAAGAAAACATTAAATGAAAGCTTAATCAATGCAAGCATCCATCCGTATGTATGAAAAAATCAACAACTTATTTGTAACGAGCCAGTTAATCATGCATTTTTCTAACTATACCTCACTAAAGGCTGTGTTTTTCGAAATAGGTATAACTGTGCTAGATATTCCGATGAACATCGCGCATACACTTAATAGCGCTTTAGTAAATGAAATGTTCTAATATAAGAAAGTGCACTAGAAAACTTGAGCTGAACTACTAAACAAGTAAACACCATGAAGACTGCTAAAAAGACGGGACAGCCCCATAGTGGGGCATTGGATGCCAAATTGGCGTATAATTACTAATTGTTTTGAGCAATAGATTTGGGGCAAAGTGGCTGTGACTCAAGCGATCCTATAAGGGTTTCTTTTTAAACATGTTAAAATATATAAAAAAAAAAACATACGTGTGTCAAGTATTTCTTGTTGCGTAGCTTCCACTGAAAGACAACATTAAATTAAAGCTTAATTAATACTAGCATCCATCGATATCTATGAAAAATTCAACAACTTATAACTAACGAGCCCGGGTAAAATCTCTTGTGCCGACTGTATTTTACTAAATAAAAAAAAAACTGGCCGTCTTTTTCCAAATAGGTATAATTGTGTTAGATATTCCGAAGAGCATCGTGCTTACACTTAAATAGCACTTTAGTAAATGAAATGCCTTAATCTTAGAAAGCGCACTAGAAAACTTAAACTGAACTACTTAGGTAATAAATAACACCATGATGACTGCTAAAAAGACGGGACAGCCCTATACTGGGGCATTGGATGCCAAAGTGGCGTATAATTAATAATTGTTTTGCTTTTGTTTCTCTGGTAGATGTAAGTAAGTACTAACACTAGTTTCTAAGCTGTGTATTGTACTAAACAAATGGACTCTGAAAGTCTGTGACTACTGTGCCAGGAAATACATTATAATACCAAACTTTCACCTACTCAGAGCAATAGATTTGGGGCAAATTGGCTGTGACACAAGGGATTCCATATGGGTTTCTTTTTAAACATGTTAATATTAAAAAAAAAAACATACGTCTTTCAAGTAATTCTTGTATTGCAGCTTCCACTGAAAGAAAACATTAAATTAAAGCTTAATTAATACAAGCATCCATCGATATCTATGAAAATTTCAACAACTTATAACTAACGAGCCCGGGTAACATCTCTTTTGCTGACTGTATTTTACTAATATAAAAAAACTGACTGTCTTTTTCGAAATAGGTATAATTGTGTTAGATATTCCGAAGAGCATCGTGCTTACACTTAAATAGCACTTTAGTAAATGAAATGCCTTAATCTTAGAAAGCGCACTAGAAAACTTAAACTGAACTACTTAGGTAATAAATAACACCATGAAGACTGCTAAAAAGACGGGACAGCCCTATACTGGGGCATTGGATGCCAAAGTGGCGTATAATTAATAATTGTTTTGCTTTTGTTTCCCTGGTAGATGTAAGTACTAACACTAGTTTCTAAGTTGTGTGTTGTACTAACCATATGGATTCTGAAAGTCTGTGACTGCTGTGGCAGAAAATACATGATAATACCAAAGTTTTACCTACTCGAAGCAATAGATTTGGGGCAAAGCGGTTGTGACACAAGCGATCCCATAAGGGTTTCTTTTTAAACATGTTAAAATATAAAAAAAAAACATACAATCTGTAGTAACACCGGCTACTGTAGCATTCACTGAAAGAAAACATTAAATTAAAGCTTAATCAATACAAGCATCGATCGATATCTATGAAAAATTGAACAACTTATAACTAGGTAACGAGCCAGGGTAATATCTCTTTTGCTGAATGTACCTTATTAATATAAAAAAAACTGGCGCTCTCTTTCCAAATAGGTATAACTGTGTTAGATATTGCGAAGAACATCGCGCATACAATTAAATAGAACTTTAGTAAATGAAATGTTTTAATCTTAGAAAGCGCACTAGAAAACTTGAGCTAAAGCAAACACCATGAAGGCTGCTAAAAAGACGGGACTATCTTATACTTGGGCTTTGGATGTCAAATTAGCGTGTAAGTAATAATTGTTTTGAGCAATAGATTTGGGGCAAATTGGCTGTGACTTAAGCGATCCTATAACCTGTTTATTTTTAAACATGTTAAAATATAAAAAAAACTTACGTCTTTCAAGTAATTCTTGTAATGTAGCGTCCACTGAAAGAAAACATTAAATTAAAGCTTAATTAATACAAGCATCCATCGATATCTATGAAAAATTCAACAACTTATAACTACCAGCCAGGGTAATATCTCTTTTGCTGACTGTACCTTACTAATGTAAAAAAACTGGCTATCTCTTTCCAAATAGGTATAACTGTGTTAAATATTCCGAAGAATATCGCGCATACACTTAAATATCACTTTAGTAAATGAAATGCCTTAATCTTAGAAAGCGCACTAGAAAACTTGAGCTGGAACTACTTAATAAATAACACCATGAAGACTGCTAAACAGACATCACTATACTGGGGCATTGGATGCCAAGTATCGTTTAATTAATAATTGTTTTGCTTTTGTTTCTCTGGTAGATGTAAGTACTAACACTAGTTTCTAAGTTGTGTGTTGTACTAACCAAATAAACTCTGCAAGTCTGTGACTGCTGTGCCAGAAAATACATTATAATACCACAGTTTTACCTTTTCGGGACAATAGATTTGGGGCAAATTGGCTGTGACACAAGCAATCCTATAAGGGTTTCTTTTCAAACAGTCATGTTAAAATATAAAAAAAAAAACATACGATTATTAAGTAATTCTTGTAGCGTAGCGTCCCCTGAAAGAAAACATTAAATTAAAGCTTAATTAATACAAGCATCTATCGATATCCATGAAAAATTCAACAACTATAACTAACGAGCCAGGATAATATCTCTTTTGCTGACTGTACCTTACTAATATAAAAAAAAACTGGCTCGCTCTTTCCAAATAGGTATAACTGTGTTAAATATTGCGAAGAACATCGCGCATAAACTTAAATTGAACATTTACCTAGTAAATGTCGTAATCTTGAAAAGCGCACTAGGAAACTTGAGCTGAACTACTAAAGAAGTAAACACCATGAACACTGCTAAAAAGACAGGACAGCCCCATAGTGGGGCATTGGATGCCAAGTGGCGTTTAATTAATAATTGTTTTGCTTTTGTTTGTCTTGTAGATGTAAGTACTAACACTAGTTTCTAATTTGTGTGTTGTACTAACCAAATGGACTCTGAAAGTCTATGACTGCTGTGTCAGAAAATACATTATAATACCAAAGTTTTACCTACTCGGAACAATAGATTCGGGGCAAAGTGCCTGTGACACAGGCGATCCTATAAGGGTTTCTTTTTAAACATGTTAAAATAAAAAATAAAAACATACCATTTGCAACTACATTCTCTACTGTACTAGCCACTGAAAGAAAACATTAAATTTTTATTAATACAAGCATCCATCGATATCTATGATAAATTCAACAACTTATAACGAACGAGCCCGGGTAATATCTCTTTTGCTGACTGTACCTTACTAATGACTGACCTTTTGCTAATAACTGTGTTTAATGTTCCGAAGTACATCGTGCTTACACTTAAATAGCACTTTAGTAAATGAAATGCCTTAATCTTAGAAAGCGCACTAGAAAACTTAAACTGAACTACTTAGGTAATAAATAACACCATGAAGACTGCTAAAAAGACGGGACAGCCCTATACTGGGGCATTGGATGCCAAGTGGCGTTTAATTTAATAATTGTTTTGCTTTTGTTTTCTCTGGTAGATGTAAGTACTA
This sequence comes from Ochropleura leucogaster, assembly GCA_958449745.1. NCBI lineage: Eukaryota > Metazoa > Arthropoda > Insecta > Lepidoptera > Noctuidae > Ochropleura > Ochropleura leucogaster. Next base: position 1,553,225 of record OY288207.1, on the reverse strand, counting down.
ACACTAGTTCCTAAGTTGTGTGTTGCACTTACCAAATGGACTCTGAAAGTCTGTGACTGCTGTGCCAGAAAATACATAATAATACCAAAGTTTTACCTACGCGGAGCAATGGATTTGAGGCAAATTGGGAGTGTTTTTTAGGAAATTTCCTAATCTTTTTTTCAAAATTAAAATATCTCAAATAGTTTTCGAGATATACCCAGAAAACTTAACCCCTTTTGTTTGATTACCAATTTGTTAATAACTTTTGCAAATTTTTCCTCGAATGAGCCCTCACGCGTAATTTTCCGAGACTTTTAAAAAAATTGACTAAAAAAGCACTTGTTGACTACTATAGATTTAGGGCACAAATGGGCTGTGACACAAGCGATCCTATAAGAATTTCTTTTAAACATGTTAAAATATAAAAAAAACACATACCGTTTTCGAGTACACTGCCTAGTTGATTACTCACTGAAAGAAAACATTAAATTTAAACTTAATTAATACAAGCATCCATCGATATCTATGAAAAAGTCAACAACTTACAACTAACGAGCCCGGGATATATCTCTTTTGCTGACTGTACCTTACTAAGTTAAAAAAAAAACTGGCTGTCTTTTTCCAAATAGGTATAACTGTGTTAGATATTCCGAAGAACATCGCGCATACATTTAAATAGCACTTCAGTAAATGAAATGTTTTAATCTTAGAAAGCGCACTAGAAAACTTGAGCTAAACCAAACACCATGAAGGCTGCTAAAAAGACGGGACAGCCCCATAGTGGCGCATTGGAAGCCAAAGTGGTGTATCATTAATAATTGTTTTGCTTTTGTTTCTCTTGTAGATGTAAGTACTAACACTAGTTTTTTAGTTGTGTGTTGTACTAACCATATGGACTCTGAAATTCTGTGACTGCTGTGCCAGAAAATACATAATAATACCAAAGTTTTACCTACTCGGTGCAATAGATTTGGGGCAAAGCGGCTGTGACACAAGCGATCATAAAAGGATTTCTTTGTAAACATGTTAAAATATATAAAAAAAAAACATACATTCTGTAGTAAGACCGGCTACTGTACCATTCACTGAAAGAAAACATTAAATTAAAGCTTAATCAATACAAGCATCGATCGATAACTATGAAAAATTGAACAACTTATAACTAGGTAACGAGCCAGGGTAATATCTCTTTTGCTGACTGTACCTTAATAAATAAAAAAAACTGGCTATCTTTTTTTTCCAAATAAGTGAAACTGTGTAAGGTATTCCGAAGAACATCACGCATGGGTACACTTAAATAGAACTTTAGTAAATGAAATGTTTTAATCTTAGAAAGCGCACTAGAAAACTTGAGCCAAAGCAAACACCATGAAGGCTGCTAAAAAGACGGGACTATCTTATACTTGGGCTTTGGATGTCAAATTAGCGTGTAAGTAATAATTGTTTTGAGCAATAGATTTGGGGCAAATTGGCTGTGACTTAAGCGATCCTATAAACTGTTTATTTTTAGACATGTTAAAATATAAAAAAATATAAAAAAACATACCGGTTTTAAGTAATTCTTGTACTGTAGCGTCCACTGAAAGAAAACATTAAATTAAAGCTTAATTAATACAAGTATCCATCGATATCTATGAAAAATTCAACAACTTATAACTAACGAGCCAGCGTAATATCTCTTTTGCTGACTGTACCTTACTAATATAAAAAAAACTGGCTCTCTCTTTCCAAATAGGTATAATTGTGTTAGATATTGCGAAGAACATCGCGCATGTAACACTTAAATAGAACTTTGAAAAGCGCACTATAATGTTTGAGCTAACCTATACACCATAAAGACTGCTAAAAAGACGGGACAACCCTATACTGGGGTATGGGATGCCAAAGTGGCGTATAATTAATAATTGTTTTGTTTGTTTCTCTGGTAGATGTAAGTACTAACACTAGTTTCTAAGTTGTGTGTTGTACTAACCAAATGGACTCTGAAAGTCTATGACTGCTGTGTCAGAAAATACATTATAGTACCAAAGTTTTACCTACTCGGAACAATAGATTTGGGGGAAATTGGGTGTGACACAAGCGATCCTATAAGGGTTTAGTTTTAACCACTCTCTCTCTCTCATGACAGAATTTTGACATATGACACATCAGCTGAATCGGTGGGGTGACACGAATTGTCATGAAATTCAAGAATTTTCTTTAATTTACAGCATTCAATTTTGTTATTAAAAATAAATCACAGCGTCTGTTTCATACGATAAGTTTGAGGTTTGTATTTCCAAATACCTCATAAGGTCGATAAAACGGTGTCAATCTATTACAAAATGTGTGTAAAATACATAAGTATTACTTACACCCTTCCAAATATTAGGTACTTACTTTCAAAACGCTGGAAATAATATACAAACACAAGAAAACCCTTTGAAAATAAAATCGGGAATCCAAAATAAAAACAGTTACATTCCATCTGTATTCTTTTTTTTGCCATTTTATATATAAATAAATACACGATACAAATCTCGTTTGTTGCAATATGACATTTCTTAGTGCTGACCGTAAAACTAAGTTTCATCATAACGATTAAAATGTTGCATTCAACCTAATCGATAATCGTAAAAGCTAACTTTAAAAAAAAAACTTTTAGACCATTGAGGTATTTACCTATGGAGATGGCATACTATCCTACTATAGATATTATAATTGTACAAATATATATGATATCGATAACATTTTGTCAAGTGCTTATTTTCCAAATTACGTCGTGTGACGTCATATGCTCATCCTAACGTGACTGTGTCGCCATGTTATGCGCCAAGATTTGAGATACATTTGTTGTCAAACTGAATTTTTTATTGTGCCTACCAAGATCATAATTAGGGCGTTCTATATTCAACCTTATTTATTTCTATTTGCAATTCACATTCAAATAGTAGGAACAAAGCCAAATTATTAATACATTGCAAATAAACATTTTAATATAAAATTTGAACTGCGAGCGCATTCCTTTCTTGAATTTTTATCTGAAAATAAAATTGGCGCGAATTTAGCCATAGATCAGTTTGTACTGTTTGTTGTTGAGTCGGTTTTAGTGGCGTAAAAAATATTATAATCAATATTTTAGGTATAGTATTTTACACGTATTACAAAGTTATTTTTATTCCCATCTATCAATTTCTAATATTCCTTAATTTAATTATTCGAGTTGAATAAATTACAAAAAAATAATCGATTTAAATAATCGCATTTACACATCACAAAATTTAAAAAAAGGAAATGGACGTCAATTTTGATAGTGAATTTAGTAGTGGTTATGAATATTACGTGTTAATGGTCCTATTGTTGCAAATTACGATAAGATCTGGGCATTTTCATGTTATTTATAATATTTGCAATGCTATTTGTCTCATTTGTTAAAGAATCTATTCGCGTCCGTGTGATATAATGTGGAATTAAAAATGTAAACACGCGCGATTGGCGCGAAACTTCGACTTTATATTTCAAAATGTATCATTACCACTGCTAATATAAGTTCAATTACGAATGATTTCTTCACGTAATAAAAGGACCCGTTAATCATGCCCAATAATGTGTAGTTTATATGTCCGAAAACCTATTTTTTAATGATTTTTAGCGTCGAGCTACACTACCATCAAAATGGCGATGATCGTAATTTACGCATTTGGATCTTATAAGACTTAATTAATAAACTTGCTCAATAATTCAAGAACTTCTGATGACGTTTACATATGAGACTTTTATTCGACTATCTTAATGTCTGCACGTCCATATTATTTATTACCCAGAAAATGAAATATTTACAAAAATAATGAGGAGGTCTATGGTACACCTACAAAACTAATGAGGTATGACTTAAATGTTCGACCCCTCTCGGAGCCAGTACCGAGCCAGCGGAGGTTTGAATGTCGAATCCCCGAAGGGGTCCGTACCGAACTATACGGTTAAACATGTAAAAATATTAAAAAAAATCAACCAAATTCGCATTCACTGAGAGAAAACATTAAATTAAAATTTAATTAATACAAGCATCCATCGATATCTATGAAAAATTCAACAACTTATAACTAACGAGCCCGGGTGTAATATCTGTTTTACTGACTGTACCTTAATAAACGCTATCTTTTTGTATAGGTATAACTGTAAATATTCCGAAGAACATCGCGCTTACACTTAAATAGCACTTTAGTAAATGAAATGCCTTAATCTTAGAAAGCGCACTAGAAAACTTGAGCTGGAACTACTTAATAAATAACACCATGAAGACTGCTAAACAGACATCACTATACTGGGGCATTGGATGCCAAGTAGCGTTTAATTAATAATTGTTTTGCTTTTGTTTCTCTGGTAGATGTAATTACTTACACTAGTTTCTAAGTTGTGTGTTGTACTAACCAAATGGACTCTGAAAGTCTGTGACTGCTGTGCCAGAAAATACATGATAATACCAAAGTTTTACCTGTATTGGATGCCAAAGTGGCGTACCTATAAGGGTTTTTTTTAAACATGTTGAAATAAAAAAAAAACATACCTTTGCCAACTACTTCGCCTACTGCACTACCCACTTGGTCTACTACACCACCCACTGAAAGAAAACATTAAATTAAAGCTTAATTAATACAAGCATCCATCGATATCTATGAAAAATTCAACATTTTATAACTAGGTAATGAGCCAGGGTAATATCTCTTTTGCTGACTGTACCTTACTAAATTAAAAAAACTGGCCGTCTTTTTCCAAATAGGTATAATTGTGTTAGATATTCCGGAGAACATCGCGCATACACTTAAATAGCACTTTAGTAAATGAAATGTCGTTATCTTAAAAAGCCCACAAGAAAACTTAAGCTGAACTACTAAAGAAGTAAACACCATGAAGACTGCTAAAAACACGGGACAGCCCTACAGTGGGGCATTGGAAGCCAAAGTGGGGTATAATTAATAATTGTTTTGCTTTTGTTTCTCTGGTAGACGTAAGTACTTACACTAGTTTCTAAGTTGTGTGTTGTACTAACCAAATGGACTCTAAAAGTCTGTGAGTACTGTGCCAGAAAATAATAATAATATGTGGTTGTGACACAAGCTACCCTATAAGAATTTCTTTAAAAAAAATATATAAAAAAAAAACATACAGTCTGAAGTAAGACCGGTTACTGCATCATCCCACTCATTCAACTTATAACTAACGAGCCCGGGTAATATCTCTTTTGCTGATTGTACCTTACTAAACGCTATCTTTTTGTATATGTATAACTGTGTTAGATGTTCCGAAGAACATCGCGCTTACACTTAAATAGCACTTTAGTAAATGAAATGCCTTAATCTTAGAAAGCGCACTAGAAAACTTGAGCTGGAACTACTTAATAAATAACACCATGAAGACTGCTAAACAGACATCACTATACTGGGGCATTGGATGCCAAGTAGCGTTTAATTAATAATTGTTTTGCTTTTGTTTCTCTGGCAGATGTAAGTACTACCACTAGTTTCTAAGTTGTGTGTTGCACTTACCAAATTGACTCTGAAAGTCTGTGACTGCTGTGCCAGAAAATACATGATAATACCAAAGTTTTACCTACTCGGAACAATAGATTTGGGGCAAAGTGCCTGTGACACAAGCGATCATATAATTGGTTTCTTTAAAAACATTTAAAATATTAAAAAAAAACATACATTCTGAAGTTAAGTTGGTTACTGCACCACCCACTGAAAGAAAACATTAATTTAAAGCTTAATTAATACAAGCATCCATCGATATCTATAAAAAATTCAACAACTTATAACTAACGAGCCCGGGTAATATCTCTTTTGCTCGCTGTACCTTACTAAACGCTATCTTTTTGTATAGGTATAACTATAAATATTCCGAAGAACATCGCGCTTACACTTAATTAGCACTTTAGTAAATGAAATGCCTTAATCTTAGAAAGCGCACTAGAAAACTTGAGCTGGAACTACTTAATAAATAACACCATGAAGACTGCTAAACAGACATCACTATACTGGGGCATTGGATGCCAAGTAGCGTTTAATTAATAATTGTTTTGCTTTTGTTTCTCTGGTAGATGTAAGTACTACCACTAGTTTCTAAGTTGTGTGTTGCACTAACCAAATTGACTCTGAAAGTCTGTGACTGCTGTGCCAGAAAATAATAACAATATGTGGCTGTGACACAAGCGACCCTTTAAGAGTTTCTTTTAAAAAATGTATATAAAAAAACATACATTCTGAAGTAATACCGGTTACTGCACCACCCACTGAAAGAAAACATTAAATTAAAGCTTAATTAATATGAGCATCCATCGATATCTATGAAAAAATGAATAACTTATGAGTAACGAGCCCGGGTAATATCTCTTTTGCTGGCTGTACCTTACTAAAGGCTGACTTTTTTCTAATAACTGTGTTAGATGTTCCGAAGAACATCGTGCTTACACTTAAATAGCACTTTAGTAAATGAAATGCCTTAATCTTAGAAAGCGCAAGAAAACTTGAACTGAACTACTTAATAATAACACTATGAAGACTGCTAAAAAGACGGGACAGCCCCATAGTGGGGATGGCAAAGTGGCGTATGATTAATAATTGTTTTGCTTTTGTTTCCCTGGTAGATGTAAGTACTAACACTGGTTTCTAAGTTGTGTGTTGTACTAACCAAATGGACTCTGAAAGTTTGTGATTGCTGTGCCAGAAAATACATGATAATACCAAAGTTTTACCTGCATTGGATGCCAAAGTGGCGTATAAGGGTTTCTTTTTAAACATGTTAAAATAAAAAAAAAACATACCTGCACCACCCACTTCGCCTACTACACCACCCACTGAAAAAAAACATTAAATTAAAGCTTCATTAATATAAGCATCCATCGATATCTATGAAAAATTCAACAACTTATAACTAACGAGCCTGGGTGTAATATCTGTTTTGCTGACTGTACCTTACTAAACGCTATCTTTTTGTATAGGTATAACTGTAAATATTCCGAAGAACATCGCGCTTACACTTAATTAGCACTTTAGTAAATGAAATGCCTTAATCTTAGAAAGCGCACTAGAAAACTTGAGCTGGAACTACTTAATAAATAACACCATGAAGACTGCTAAACAGACATCACTATACTGGGGCATTGGATGCCAAGTAGCGTTTAATTAATAATTGTTTTGCTTTTGTTTCTCTGGTATATGTAAGTACTACCACTAGTTTCTAAGTTGTGTGTTGCACTAACCAAATTGACTCTGAAAGTCTGTGACTGCTGTGCCAGAAAATAATAACAATATATGGCTGTGACACAAGCGACCCTTTAAGAGTTTCTTTTAAAAAATGTATATAAAAAAACATACATTCTGAAGTAATACCAGTTACTGCACCACCCACTGAAAGAAAACATTAAATTAAAGCTTAATTAATATAAGCATCCATCGATATCTATGAAAAAATGAATAACTTATGAGTAACGAGCCCGGGTAATATCTCTTTTGCTGGCTGTACCTTACTAAAGGCTGACTTTTTTCTAATAACTGTGTTAGATGTTCCGAAGAACATCGTGCTTACACTTAAATAGCACTTTAGTAAATGAAATGCCTTAATCTTAGAAAGCGCACTAGAAAACTTGAACTGAACTTTAATAAATAACACTATGAAGACTGCTAAAAAGACGCGACAGCCCCATAGTGGGGCATTGGATGCCAAAGTGGCGTATAACCTTCCTTCCACTTGACACCACCAAAACGACACCACCGGTGGTGTCGTATGGAATCTCTAGTCCATATGACACCACCGACTATTAGTGAGGTTACACACAAAGTTGTTGATACGAAAACTCCAATTATGTTCAAGCAGTTATGTGCATCAGAATGGCTGGTTGCCTGTGTCTTAGGTCTATGAGAGTTGATTAGAAAATTGCTACATAATTGCTTATATTTGCTACATTTAATAAATAATTGTTACATACTATATATATTTAGAAATAACATATTTTTTTTGTACAGCCATCCTGACGTTTGGTTGGCTGGTCGCCTCCTAGTTTAAAGCCAAGCATGCAGAGTTTCCCGAAATGTATTACGTCAATAATTGCTACATATTTGCTTCATTTATCTAATTTAGTTGTATCTTCAAACATATGTTAAATAAAGGATGTAGCAATTATTTTAATTATCCCAAGGAAAAGTGCCTGATAAAACAATAAAGGCAAATACTTAGTTATGTTGAATCGGTTTAATCGTTTAGGCTCTGGCAACAGCGTAAGTAATGCGATTCTTGCGTTGCAGTGCGATTATTGTTTTTATTTACGATATCCTTTTAATATACTTTCACTTGCCACCACTTCCGCTTACCTACTCATAACATAAAGTAGCAATAATAGCCTCCTAAAGTAGCAATACCGTTGACTGAAGACACACTGCAACTATTTGCCTTTATTGTTTTATCAGGCACTTTTCCTTGGGATTATTAAAATAATTGCTACATCCTTTATTTAACATATGTTTGAAGATACAACTAAATTAGATAAATGAAGCAAATATGTAGCAATTATTGACGCAATACATTTCGGGAAACTCTGCTTGCTTGGCTTTAAACTAGGAGGCGACCAGCCAAACAAACGTCAGGATGGCTGTACAAAAAAAATATGTTATTTCTAAATATATATAGTATGTAGCAATTATTTATTAAATGTAGCAAATATAAGCAATTATGTAGCAATTTTCTAATCAACTCTCATAGACCTAAGACACAGGCAACCAGCCATTCTGATGCACATAAGCAGTTTCATTAATGAGGTACGTCATTTGACAAAGTTTATATAAAAGTTTTTTTCCCGAAAAAGAAACACTAAAAGAAAAGTTCATTAAGGCCTATTACAAGCACGTAACAACAATTGTTGACATGCTGGATGACTAGTTTTCCGGCCCGTTCTTTAATACTTACATTACTACTTACTTCACTTAAATAAAAAAATAATATTTTATAAACTCTGTTTTATTCATTATCGTTTAACTATAGATAACTTAAAATAATGAATTAGGAGCTGTTTGTCAAAAACACGCGTTTCTGGACATCACTAGGGTGGTGTCATATGGACTAGAGATTCCATACGACACCACCGGTGGTGTCGTTTTGGTGGTGTCAAGTGGAAGAAAGGGCGTATAAGGGTTTCTTTTTAAACATGTTGAAATGAAAAAAAACATACCTGCACCACCCACTGCGCCTACTGCACCACCCACTGAAAGAAAACATTAAATTAAAGCTTAATTATTATAAGCATCCATCGATATCTATGAAAAAATGAATAACTTATGAGTAACGAGCCCGGGTAATATCTCTTTTGCTGGCTGTACCTTACTAAAGGCTGACTTTTTTCTAATAACTGTGTTAGATGTTCCGAAGAACATCGCGCTTACACTTAAATAGCACTTTAGTAAATGAAATGCCTTAATCTTAGAAAGCGCACTAGAAAACTTGAACTGAACTTTAATAAATAACACTATGAAGACTGCTAAAAAGACGCGACAGCCCCATAGAGGGGCATTAGATGCCAAAGTGGCGTATAAGGGTTTCTTTTTAAACATGTTGAAATGAAAAAAAACATACATGCACCACCCACTGCGCCTACTGCATCACCCACTAAAAGAAAACATTAAATTAAAGCTTAATTAATATAAGCATCCATCGATATCTATGAAAAAATGAATAACTTATGAGTAACGAGCCCGGGTAATATCTCTTTTGCTGGCTGTACCTTACTAAAGGCTGACTTTTTTCTAATATCTGTGTTAGATGTTCCGAAGAACATCGCGCTTACACTTAAATAGCACTTTAGTAAATGAAATGCCTTAATCTTAGAAAGCGCACTAGAAAACTTGAACTGAACTTTAATAAATAACACTATGAAGACTGCTAAAAAGAAGCGACAGCCCCATAGTGGGGCATTGGATGCCAAAGTGGCGTATAATTAATAATTGTGTTGCTTTTGTTTCTCTGGTAGATGTAAGTACTAACACTAGTTTCTAAGTTGCGTGTTGTACTAACCAAATGGACTCTGAAAGTCTGTGAGTACTGTGCCAGAAAATAATAACAATAATGATATGTGGCTGTGACACAAGCGACACTATAAGGGTTTTAAAAAATAAAAACATACATCCTGAAGTAAGACCGGTGACTGCGCTACGCACTGAAAGGAAACATTAAATTAAAGCTTTATTAATACAAGCATCCATCGATATCTATGAAAAATTCAACAACTTATAACTAACGAGCCCGGGTTATATCTCTTTTGCTGGCTGTACCTTACTAAAGGCTGACTTTTTTCTAATAACTGTGTTGGATGTTCCGAAGAACATCGCGCTTACACTTAAATAGCACTTTAGTAAATGGCATGCCTTAATCTTAGAAAGCGCACTAGAAAACTTGAACTGAACTACTTAATAAATAACACCATGAATACTGCTAAAAAGATGGACAGCCCCATAGTGGGGCGTTGGATGCCAAAGTGGCGTATACTTATTAATTGTTTTGCTTTTGTTTCTCTGGTAGATGTAAGTACTAACACTAGTTTCTAAGTTGTGTGTTGTACTAACCAAATGGACTCTGAAAGTCTGTGATTGCTGTGCCAGAAAATACATTATAATAGCAAAGTTTTACCTGCATTTGATGCCAAAGTGGCGCATAAGGGTATCTTTTTTAACATGTTAAAATAAAAAAAATCATATCTGCGCCAGCTACATCGCCTACTGCACTACCCAACAAAGTTTTACCTACTTTGGAACAATAGATTTGGGGCAAAGTGGCTGTGACACAAGCGATCCTGTAAGGGTTTCTTGACAACAACATGTTAAAATATTTTAAAAATAACTTACAATTTGTAGTCATGCCAAAGAGCCCCCGCTTTTCCCTTTGCACGGGGGTGTTTGCATCCCGAGCGAAGGCTACAGCCGCCTGTAACAATTAAATTCAATGCTAATAAGTTAATCGTCGAAAAAAAATTGTTTTCCACATAAAGCTTTAGAAAATTGTTTACTTTTCAATATATTTCGAGGAAATGTATTAAATAGTAATTTTGACTACGATTGGGTTTAACATGCAATGTCTTTTATTCGGGTGGTTTTTTTTCTCATTTATCACAAAAAGGGCTTTGGTTTTTCCACAGATATCAATAAATTTAGTAGGCGGTGTTTTTTGTTGATTTTGCGAACTTAGTAGTCCGTACCAAAATCACCTGAGTTCCGCGAAATTATATTATTATAGTACCACAGTTTAATAATTATGGTATGTGGTGGTGGCATTATACCACCACAGAACTCAAGGGTTCGCTACAAGCGTGGAACACCTGTGTACTCATACTCATTTGAACACCTCCAAATTATTAATCTGCGCATTTTAAACATTACAAAAAAAAAGTTAAAGAATGATTTAAGCACTAACGTGTCGCATACGAATGTGGTCAATAATACATGTAGGTCATCTATATTTATATAGGTATATATAAAAATATGAATAAAAGACAAAATCAATGACTAGATACTAATCATAAAATCTCAGATACTTAAAGTATTAGGAGTTTCAAATTTTGCCTGGGGGTCTTTTAGGATAAAGGTAGGTGCTTACTGAAGGGGTGAAAAGTGTTGCAAAGTTTGTATGGGAGACCGAGATTTCTAGGTTGGATTGTTAATGATAAAAGTATTAAGCTTGTATGAATTCACGGCGGTATTCATTCCAACAGTTTGGTCCGTACATGCAAGTTTTTGGTAAAACCACCTTTAAAACTATTAGGATTGCATGAAGTCCACGGAAATATTCATTCAATTTCATATTTGCACGTACAAGGTTTGGATGGACCCTGCTTACTTTCAATCTCGGTCTATACGGGTTTAGTCTATAATTATAACATCACGCTACAATACTTAGGAGCTGAGCAGCGGGTAAAACCGCGGGGCACAGCTAGTACCCGTATACGAGGCTAACTTTACTCAGCAAAATAAAGCAGGAATGCGAAATGTGAATGTTCCTGTACCTTTGTGCTCATAGGAAGTAAGGCAACTTAAAACAACATGTACTTACGATCACGACGACCAATATCAGAGCTGTCTTCATTTTGGCAGAGGATTTTTTGTTAGAATATTCGTCGAAGAATGAACGATGAACAACTTGTAATTTCAGCCAGAGAGCGCAGCCTTTTATATGATCTTAATATTTGATTAGCTTTCAGCTTACACCTGCGCACACGCGGAAACGAAAACAAAATACTTAATTTCCTGTAGACGCAGGATGATTCAATAATGTTTGCAATGCATAATTATATGCACCTACGTATATAACACTTGGAGCCGCAGAGCAGCTTTTCGAATAAGAACTGTAAATATTCCTCTGAAAAACTAACAAACAATACGTGTTGTGATGATGTCCTAGACTTGAGCTCCTCCGGGGTTGCGGGTTGTTCGAAAGAGATACCGCGACCCCCGAACACAAAGGGCACATTAACGAACAGGATGGGTTCTAGTCAGTAATAGTCTGACACTCTAGCTCCGCCCAGAGCGGGAGAAGATATTTGATGATTTCCCATTCCTGAAAAAAGACGTGATGTAATATTACATGGGTTGGTATTTATATTGTAATATTTATATGTGGGTTTAAACCACGACAAACTCCATCGACAGTCAAAGAAAACAGTCAGCATGACTGTTTTTGTTTTGTACTCGAAATACTTGCCGGAAGGTCAAACGTTGAACTTAGAACATTTTGATTGAAGTGAGGAAACTTTGTCGTTGCAACTGAGGCGGATTTAATGCCCGAGCCGACAGAACAAAAAGTACTTTTTTCATTAATGAATATTCATATTCACTATGATTTAATTTGAGTTTTTACATATGAAATAATTTTTGAATTTAAATATTATCATATAGGTATAATTATATTTTTTAATCAAATAAATATAAAGTCCTAAAAAAACAAGCAACTTATTGCTCTAAAAAAAATTGCTGGCCTCAGGGATTTGAGCAGTTGTTCAATGTTATCTGTGGTAATACAGAAAAAATTAAAGCCCAGTTGTGCTAAACGAGAAAAAAGGACGTGTGTGAAATACATTCCATGTTGAACCTAATCGTAGGGCAATAAGACCTAGTTTTCGAGGGAGTTTATTGAAAAAGAATTTGAGCGTTTATTCGAAGATAAAGGCCAAAATGATGGAAATCAAAATCAGTCAGTAGTTCAGCACTATGATATTTTCATACAATACCTTGTGAAGGTACTTTTTCTCAAAACTCCACAAATAAGTAAGTACGATCAAGCAAACCACTTTATTATGTCCGTAAGGATTGAGGAGCCACATCAAATTTTTTAAATCTGATCTCACCATTATTTAGCAGCAATGTAGCTTATTTTGCAGCACGAATTCTAGATTTAGCAGCAAAATATATCACTAGTTATTTTAATGCAAAAGTGGCTCCTCAATCTAAACATCTGAATTGAGGAGCCACCTGGAACTCGTTAAGTAATAGATGAATATTTATGAAAATTTTGCATCATTTAGTAGCAATTTAGCATATTACCTTCTAAAAATTTTGCTTTTGTAGCTCTAAAACGAAAGAAAATACAATACTTTTTATATGGCTCCTCAATCTAACCTCAATAAGGGAATTTCTATTGGATGTGAGCGATCAATTAATATATTCGACATATTGATCATTTAGCAGGTCTTGTGTTTGTGTTTGCAGTATACAAGTAAAATTGAAAAACACAGTAAATTTTGTATATGAACACATTTTCTTTGGCTCCTCAATCCTGACGTTCTAATTATATATGTTTGACTGTAGCCACCTGAGATCTCAACGGAATCTAAAACCAGACATACGAACATTTAGCAGAAATTTCTGCTAAATATATCTGCACACTTCAGTAATGTACATATTTTGGATTCTGAAAAAACAATACTTTACCTACTACTTTTTCGTGAATTCTGTGTGTAGGGTGACCACATTTTGGGGGTACCTACAAATTAATATTTCACTTACGTCAAATAATAAGAATTACTACTTTTATTTATATAAAAATTGATAACATGTGCAAAACAAGGACGAATTATTTATAAAATGGAAAAATGATCCAACAGATAAAATACTACGACTAGAATATAATAAAACAAGAAATAAAACTCATAAAAAATAGAAAAATCTTGGAATAAATATTATATTATGGAACAAATAAATAATAATAAATTGAATCCTAGGAAACTGGCAAATATTGAATACTTTATCTGGTCGCAAGAAAAAATCGGTTGATGAAGCAATATTAAGAGCGTTCAAAAAGAATGATACAGGAGCGAAGTCCATAGCTAATAATTTTGTGATAGAATTGAGGAATGGTGTTAAAAAAAATTGCCCAAGTGTGACCATCGGCTCTTAAAAGAATCACACATTATGTTCCCTCAAGACAAATCAGTTTACTTCAAAAAAGGACGGTGTCATTAAATTAATTAGAAACCTAAACACAAACAAAGCTCCCGGGGCAGATAATATTAGTTGAGTATCGAGTATCTAAGTGGGCACACGATGCTGGACTGGTTCTGAATGCAAATACATAAAACCAAAATCATTCATGTACACTCTAACCATCTAAAAATAATAGTTGTTTTAAGGTAATTGCGCACAGTCATAGCTGTCTCCACTCCACTGTTTCATTGTCATGCAAATGTGAAGCAATTGATCAAGTGACGCATCATACCTACCTGGGACTTGTGGTGGATAGTCGATTTTGTTGGAGATTTCACGTGGATACTGTCTGTGATAAACTGCGAGCTATTATAGCAAAATTTTATGTTCTCAAACCTAAAGTTCTTCTGAATATGTATGTTGCTCTGGCAGAATCGATTATAGCATACGGAATTACAAGCTATTGGCGAACATTTAAAACATACATTGAACGAATTTACACACTGCAAACTGCAAGTTAGGTTATTAAAGCTCTTTGTACCAAGAAAAATAAAAATCCAACACAAGGATAACGTGATAGAATCCAACTCTCCTCTCGCAGGTCTGCTGGAAGAAACTTATTATGAAGTAAGCTGTACCTTTGTGTGAAGAGCACAAAGGTACAGCTTACAGCGTCTTAATGTAATGTCTTGACATGTATTTTGTGTGTGCATAAATAAATAAATAAATGGATGGATCCCAGTGAATGTGATATCGCCATGTTCATTAACTGGGTCGGGCACATGCTACAGGCTTGTGCCCGAACCAGTTACGGCACTTCCGATTCCACAAGGCTGTATTTCAGACCAAGTTGCTGATGGATATTCCTGGTTACAAGGTTGTGTCTATGCAAGTATCTTCGTTAGCAAGACGAGAACAACCGAAAATAATCTGACAAAATAAATAAATAAATATAATTTTGGGTACGTAAGTGAAATATTAATTTGTATGTACCCCAAAATGTGGTCACCCTACACACAGAATTTACGAAAAAGTAGTAAAGTATTGTTTTTTCAGAATCCAAAATATGTACATTACTGAAGTGTGCAGATATATTTAGCAGAAATTTCTGCTAAATGTTCGTATGTCTGGTTTTAGATTCCGTTGAGATCTCAGGTGGCTACAGTCAAACATATATAATTAGAACGTCAGGATTGAGGAGCCAAAGAAAATGTGTTCATATATAAAATTCACTGTGTTTTTCAATTTTACTCTTATACTGCAAAAACAAACACAAGACCTGCTAAATGATCAATAAGTCGAATACATTAATTGATCGCTCACATCCAATAGAAATTCCCTTATTAAGGTTAGATTGAGGAGCCATATAAAAAGTATTGTATTTTCTTTCGTTTTAGAGCTACAAAAGCAAAATTTGTAGAAGGTAATATGCTAAATTGCTACTAAATGATGCAAAATTTTCATAAATATTCATCTATTACTTAACGAGTTCCAGGTGGCTCCTCAATTCAGATGTTTAGATTGAGGAGTCACTTTTGCATTAAAATAACTAGTGATATATTTTGCTGCTAAATCTAGAATTCGTGCTGCAAAATAAGCTACATTGCTGCTAAATAATGGTGAGATCAGATTTAAAAAATCTGATGTGGCTCCTCAATCCTTACGAACATACTTTATTTACTAGATATACTAGCCGAATTCGATAGAAGATATATTAAGGAAAATTCGCGGAAGGGACCGAGGGATTTAAAATGGTCGCTTAAGCAGAATCACAATAAGTTAAAAACATGAATTACGTTACTATTCGTGAAAGTGTCACAAAGTGACAATCTGGAATTTGACTGCGTCATTAACCATATATTAACGTAATTCATAATATTACCCTGCCAAAGCGGCCATTTTAGACCCCCTGAAAACACTTTGAATAATGTTTTGAAAATTGCATTATTATACAGGTTGGTCTTAAAAACTTCTATGTACTTGACCTATACCTTCAACAGACAAAACCGTTAAAAATATAGAGCTTGATAGGGGTTTATTTCCTGTAATTAGCTTTGATAGCAATAAAGGTTTTTTTTTGCAGTTATTGTTATAATTTGTGATTTCGTTATTTTTGCCACTGTTATGAAATACGGTAGACAGTTTACAAATTTTATTAAAACACCCTACAAAAGGTTTTCAAAATGCCACCCTACCACAGAGATGCACAATCTACACCTACGGAGGAAATTGTCTTTTAATTGTCTAAAGATTTCTCTGTTACTTCTTACAACATTTCCCGCTTCTTCAATTTTCCGTCTTAGCTCTTCCTCATTGTTAGTTTCCCGTGCCACACATCACGAGCCTGTACGACAGCTCGAATGGGCCAATTAGTTCATCGTTGAGAACGCCGGACCACATGTTCACAGCGAAGCGGTGTTGAAAATTTGATGGTCTTACGGAATGAGGATTCTCTCGGAGAATTTAGCCAGACCGCCGTCCAGGTCGATGGAGCCAAGGAGTTCTTGAAGATTTACCAATTTTGCTGTCAGACGTAAACTTAACAGCGAGACATGGTTTACAACTAAAAGACAATTTCCTCCGTAGATGTAGATTGCATTTCTGTGGTAGGGCGGCATTTTGAAAACCTTTGTAGAGTGTTTTAATAAAATTTGTAAACTATGTAGGTACCGTATTTTTTCAGAGTGGTTGAATGCGACTGGTTTATCAGGACGGGTGAGCGGAGGCATCGAAGCCTCGTCGGTGCCAAGCCTACCTACCCACCTACCTGTTTTTATCTATCTGGCAAAGTGTGCAAGAGATATTTCGTAGAGTTATACAAACATGTATTGTGCTTGTACACGTTTCAACAATGCTAAAAACCTCTGTTTTATTAACTTTTAAATGTTAAATAACTTTTTTTTTCCATGGAATATTAAAAAAAAAGTTATATATTTTAGAAGGTGGGATTGAGTTCTTCAATTTAAAACTGATTTGGTCCGTGTACGCCAACTTTTATTAGGTAGGTCAGAAACGCCCCATGACCTTTACTTAATTTAACAGGTTTTTTTTCCATTTCATAATTTAAAAGCACTGTCTAATACCCTGATTTTTTTTAATTTTCCACACAAAAGATCGTCGATGTCTTTTTTTATAGTAATCTGTCTTGGCAGGCTCAAGTGAATGAGGTTAGTCGTAAGGTGCACTTTTCCTTCCACTCGCTAAAATCTTTACAGAGCTTTTTGCCCTTTAAAACCAAAATTTACCTTGCTCAAACTCAGATTCAGCCGATTATTGATTACGCAGATGCCTGCTATCTAGATGCCACTGAGGAGCTTTTAAACAAACTTGAGCGTTTGCAAAACATTTGCATCCGCTTTGTTTTTGGACTAAAGAAATACGACCATGTCTCTCAATTCCGCAAGGAACTAAAGTGGCTCCCTATTCGCCTTCGCAGGAACACTCGAATATTATGCCTTCTTTTCAACATCCTCTATAACCCTGCATATCCCATTTACCTACGAGACCGTTTTTCTTTTATCCGTCCTCCTGACGCTTTATGTAGATCGCACTTACGTCACCATCTCAATTTCCCTTCCCATAAAACCGACTTTTATTCTTACTCCTTCTCTGTCCATGCAGTACGTTTGTGGAACTCACTTCCGGCTAACATCTGTGGCGCTAAAACTATCTCTGTATTTAAAAAAACTGGTCAAAGAACACTACCTCTCCTCTATACTTTGATATTTGTATATATTTTAGATATGTATTAATTATTTTGGATTGTATATATAATATGTAAACATATATTTATCATTTTTATTAGTGAAATGTAAGTTTTCTTTAGGTATTGATAACGTGTATTTGTTATTTTTAATAGTATGTCTATATTGATATCGTTTTGTTTATTTAAGTTAGTGCTTTTTTTTTTTTTTCTTTTTTTTCGGGTGGGAAATCATCCAATGACTTCCCCCGCTCTGGGTGGAGCGGGGGGGCATGTCAGACTTGTACTGACTAAAACCCACCCATGTTCCTTCTGTTGCCCTTTACGTTCCGAGGCCGCGGTATCTCTTTCGAACAACCCGCAACCCCGGCAGGCAGAGGCTCTGGCAAGCCCCTCTGCTTTGCTGACTCTCTTTGAGGCGCGCGTGAAACACGAACGCGCCGTCGACACGGCCTGTCGTCAATCGACGGACGGACGGTGAACTACCCATTGCTCACCGCCCACAGGCCCGCATCTACGGTGGCCGGAAGTCGTCTCGCGGCGCCCGGCGCCATGGGCGTCTCCCGCGGCGGCTGGGTTGGGCAGATGTTCTCTCCCTCAAACGCCCGGCCACCTCCTTCGCTAACATTACTGCTTCGCAGAAGGTGGTGACCGCTTCCCATTCCCTCTCGCTCCGGACCATGGCCTGAACCAGGGCCGGACGCGAGAGATCGCCGCCGCCGATCGCCTCTACGAGGGCACGGCGGTGCTCCGCCCAAGCCGGGCAGATCGCCACTGTGTGCTCCACCGTGTCCTCCGGGCGATCGTCACAATGGTGACACCCGGGCGCTTCCTCCCGCCCGATGATGTGCAGGAACCTCCCGAAACTTCCGTGTCCGGTGAGGACCTGCGTCAGGCGGTAGGTGAGGACGCCATGACGCCTCTCCAGCCACTCCTCAAAGAGGGGACTTACCGCCACTATTGTAGCGTGCCCTGCACGGGGTTGCGACAGTCGCTCTCTCCATGCCACCATGAGATCGCACCGGAGGTCTGCCCGCCGAGCGGCAACTTGCCGCGGCAGTGGGTTTTCCCCCCGGTGTAGTGCCTCTGCGCGCCACTCAAACAGGCGCGCGAGGACTATCGCCTCCAGATCCCACGGTGGCAGTCCGGCAAGGAGGCTTGCTGCCTCGCCGGAGATCGTGCGGTAGCCCCGGACAAGCCGTATGGCCACCACCCTTTGGGGCGCGTTCAGATAGTGGGCGGCGCGCCGCCCTAAAGAACGCGCCCATACTGGGGCCCCGTAAAGGGCCATGGACCGCACGACTCCGGCATAGAGCCTACGGCAGGAGGCGTTTGGCCCCTTGAGGTTGGGCAGGAGCCGCTTGAAAGCAGCCCCCGTCCGCTCGATCTTGGGAGCCAAACGTCGGAAGTGTTCGACGAAGTTCCACCGGCTGTCGAGGACGATTCCCAGGTACTTCATCGTCGACCCGACGCCGATGCGAACCCCTCCTACCGTCAACTGGGATCCCGACGGTGGCGTGTTTCCGCGGCCATGAAAAACCATGGCCTCGGATTTGTGCAAGGCCACCTCGAGACCCAGTAGCCGGATCCTCTCCACGACTATCTCAACCCCGCGTGTCATATTGTCGGCCGCCGCCTGGTGCGACCCCCCCTGAGCCAGGACGAGCGTGTCGTCAGCGTAGCAAACTACACTGACGCCGCTGGGGAGGTCGGCGCGCAGCACCCAGTCGTAACCGATGTCCCACAGGAGCGGCCCCAAGACCGATCCCTGTGGGACACCGCACGACATCTCTCGCCGGTTCCACTCTCCAGAGCGACCGGGGTATATGACGGCCCTGTCCGTCAGATATGCCCCGACCACACGACGAAGATAGGTCGGCATCCGGTGGTATTGGAGTGCCTCCCTGATGCAGCCCCAGGGCATGGTGTTAAACGCGTTAGCGATGTCGAGAGACACCGCCACGACAACCCCACCCCTGGACACTGCAGCCCCCGTCGTAAGGGCTCTCACGCGCATGATGGCGTCCACCGTCGAGCGCCCCTTGCGGAAACCATACTGGTGATCCGCAAGATCCGGCCCCGTCCCCACAAGGTGCCCGACGAGGCGGTTTGCAATTACTCTTTCAAAGAGCTTGCCCACCTCGTCGAGCAGCACAATGGGCCGGAATGCGGACGGAGAGTCCGCAGGGCGCCCCGGCTTCTGAATGAGGACCAGCTTCCCCGTCTTCCAACGAAGTGGGAACTGGCCTCTCTCCAAGCATGCGCTTAGGAGCCCTAGTAGTCGGGGCCCGAGAGCCTCCAGGGCCAGGACCCAGGCTTTGCCATGCAAGCCATCGGGTCCCGGGGCGGTGTTTTTGGCTTTCAGCCTGCCCACCGCCGCTCTCAGATCCACCCCAGTCACCTCCGGAACGTCGTCGTCGTCGTTGTCCTCGTGGTCCGCTTGTGGCACCGCAAGCGGCGGAGCCATGGGCGGGAGGAGCATGCTCCCCTCGCGAAGGGAACAGAGCGCTCACCACATCCTCGACTAGTTGGGGCCGGAGACTCTGCGTCAGCGGGGGGGCCCTGGTGCGGAGTTTATCCCGCACCATCTTGTATGGGCGCCCCCACGGATCCCCGTCCAGAGACTCCAGCATCTCCTCGCGGGCCAGATCCTTGGCCCGCAAGACACCTTCTAGGAGGGCGGTCTTCGCCGCTCTGTACCCCTCATATAGCTCCGCCTCAATGGCTGCCGCATCCGGTGCTCTGATGCGGAGCCTGCGGTGCCTGGCGTACCGGTGTCGCGAAGCGACGCATGCCTCTCGCAGTGCCGTCAGCTCGCGCAACCACCAGTACACTTGACGCCGGGCGCTTCCAGGCCGGACTCGGGGCATTGCCACGTCACAGATCTCAGACATGGCCTCCTGGAACCAGTCCGCCTCGTGGTTGGTGTCGGCAGGCCTGTCCGGTGATGACACCCAGGCCTGCACGATCGAGGCTTCCAGGAGGAGCTCCCGGTCCAGCTGTTTCAGCGCCCAACGCGGACCACTCGGGGCCTGTAGGACCGGCGCGCTGGAGGTCTGGGTGGAGACGTCGAGCCGGATATACCGGTGATCGGAGTAGGTCTCCACCTCCTCCATGACGCGCCAGTCGACGACACGCGGCGACAGAGCGGGGCTCGCGAACGAAATGTCCACCACCGACTCACCCCGCATCCGCACGCACGTGGGAACAGAACCCCGATTTAGGACGACCAGGCCTGTCTCCAGTGCCCAGTCCTCCACCATCCTTCCCCGCACATCCGTGCAGCGAGAACCCCAAGCCAAGTTCTTGGCGTTGAAGTCCCCGAGCACTAGCACGGGGAGGGAGGGGTTACCGACGACGACGGTCAACTCTCTGAGGGAGTTGTGGAACTCGGCGAGAGTTCGGCTCGGGGAGAAGTAGACGCCCGCTACGACTATATCCCCGAACCGTGCAGCGACGCACCCCTGACCCTTCCTGACACCCTCGAAGGACGGGGTACCGGCGGCGGCCGACGAGATGATGGTCACTGAGCCGCTCAGGTCCTCAACCCAGTCGTCCCTGGGGAGGACAAAGTACGGCTCAGCGACCACGGCGATATGAATCGACCACTGCGCCATGCTCTGGAGCAGGAGATCCTGAGCGCAGGCGCAGTGGTTGATATTCGCCTGGAGGAGGCGCAATGGGGCCGTTATTGGCACTCCATTACAGCCCCCTCCTGGGCTCCCTCTGATGGCCCGGCTGCCACTGCTGTGGCGTCAGCGGTGGCAGTGATGGCAGCGGCAGCAGCGGCGACAGCTGCGGCGGCGGCGTTGGTGGTGGTGGTCGCGGAGGACCTTCCCTTGCCCCTAGTTTTGGCGGGTGGTGCGCAGGCCTTGCCTCCCGCCCGGTGATCGGCCGGCCTGGCCGCCGTTGCACATGCGTCGCAGTGCGGCGCGGCGTCGCAGGTCGCGGCCTTGTGACCGGGCTGGCCGCAGCGGAAGCACAGGCGGCTGCGGTCCACCTCCAAGCACTTGACTGCCACGTGGTGACCCACGTGACAGCGGAAGCATCTCAGAGGTCGGGGCTCTAGCAGTTTAACCTGCGCGGATACCCAGCCGACCAAGAGCCTTCGGCCCTCCACGATCGTTTTGGCTGCCGCCACGGGGCAGCTAACCGTCATGGTTCGCATGCCCTCGAAGTCAGGACGTACCGTGCCCACTGCCTTAACTTGGTCAGCGGGGCACCCACCAGTCCTGACAACGGCGGCTACCACTTCTTCCTCCACCTTTCTTTCTTTCTTTCTTCTAGTGTAAGCACTACAGCTGCGGTCTTCGGGGCGCGAAGCCTAGCCGCGCCGTTTCGCCGCTGCTTCTGCGCTCTCTTTTTTGCGGCCTTGGCCGCTTTGCGCCCCCTCTTCTTTTCTCCGACCACTTCCCACCCGGTTTCGGCCGTCGGTGGGTTAGGCGAGGGGGGGGTGTTACGCGAAGGGGGCGTGCCGGCGGCTGGCGCTGACGCCTTTGGTGCTTTGGCCTTCTTCCCTTTTTTATTTTTTGGCCGCGGCGCTGGTTGTGCCGGACCCGGATTTGCCGAGGCCGGCGCCGTATTTGCCGGAACCGGTCTCGCCGGGACCGACGCGGGCTTCAATGGAGCCGGCTTTGCAGGGGCCGACGCGGGTTTTGCCGGGGTCTGCTGTGCAGGGGCCGTCGGAGTCCTGCAACTGGGCCGGCCTGATGGCTTCGGTCCAGCGGCAACGGCCGAGTAAGATGCCGACCCCGGGCCCCTTTTTGCCGTCCCTGGGCCCCCGCTTGCCGTCCCCGTGGCTCCGCTTGCCGTGCCCGGACCCCTACTTGCCAAGGGCGGGCGCAGAACGATGCCCTCCAGGACGGAAAACCGCGCCTGGAAGGCAGCCATCTCTTGCCGGACCAGGTTGAGAACCCGATCCTCAACCGGTGCGGCACGGCTTGCAATCTGCTGCCCACCCTCGGGTGTCTCGCGGGAACTCCCTCCCCGGAGACCGGCCAGATCCGCCTGGAGCTTCCGGTTCTCCTCTAGGAGGAGTTCCGTGGCGGCCGTCAGGCGGGCCACCTCGGCCCGCAGTTCGGCCACCTCGCTCGACGCGGAGGGGGGCCCAAAGTTGGCCTCTGCTGCCGCAATTATGGAGGCCGCGGCCGTACCCACTGCTTTAAATTTAGTGGCCTTCTTCATTTTTAGGGCCACGTCCCTGACCGCGGCCTCAACGGCCTCCGCGAATCTGGCCTTACGCTCCTGGTTGGAGCCGCCAACTGCACTTACATCCCCGCTCGGGGTAACCACCTCCGGGTCTGTGTCGCTGGGCTCGGTATCGCCCGGGAGCCCCCCAGCCTCACCAGCTCTCTGGGCCATAGGGCCCCCGCCCTTGCCTCGGCCACGGCCACGCACACCACCGCGCTTGCTGGTGGGGATCTTCCGTGCCGAGGCAAGCTCCCCCTCCGTAGTGGACCCCTGGTCGACTACCTGCCTGGGCCGCTTGAGGAAGAACTTTCCGTTCTCCCTCCTAGCAGCCCCAGCCCTTTCGCGGCGGGAGCTCACTGAGCTTCCCGCGCTCTCCACACTCGATGCGGTGTCGGACTCGCATCCCTAACCTCCCTATCTTCGTCTTTCTCCCTACTCACGTCTTTGGGTTGTGAAAAATTAGTATCCATTTTTGTTCCCACGAGTATGGGGGATATGTGTTGTCCTTTCTGGGGGTACCCCCTGTCCCCAGACAAGCCTTAACCGTAACCCGCCAGAGGGTCGGCTGGTACTCTGGCGGGGGTCGCACTAACGACTGAAGGTCCCATAGGAACACCCGTCAGCCATTCATCTCCTCGCGGTGCGCCGCCGCTTGAGATTCGGGGTGACTTTTTATAGAGGTTTTCTACCTCGCGGTCCGGGCGGTTAAGCCAAGACCCTCGGTCCCAATCGAAGCCGCGAGACGTGATCCACGACACTCCGGTTTGGGGTTACGAGATCGACGGGGACAGAGAAGGAGTGCCTCCTCTGTCTGCTCGGGGCATGGTGAGTGCACACCGAGCCCGCCCTTGCTCCTCCGCTGTGCCCTCTGCTTATCAGAGGGTCACGCGGAACAACGCACCGGTGGTCCGGGTTGGACCCCTCCCACGTCAGAATATTCGCCACGGACAGTGGTCTTCCCCAAGGGATAGGAATTTCTTCCAATTACTCGGGGAATGCCACTGTCCGCGCCCAGGGTGCACCGGCCCAGCAACTGCTGCTCCCACTCAACGGATCGAGGAGGGCAGCAGCCACTAGGCACACGTGGAGGTTTTCTGACTTTGCACCCCTTAAGTTAGTGCTTAGTTGTTATTTTTACACACTGTGTCTACGTGTTTGTTTTTTCCGTCTGTCCTTTCGCAGGTCTGCTGGAAGAGATTTCTTTATGAAATAAGCAGTACCTTTGTGCTCTTTTTTCCTTATATACTTTTTTATATAATGTTTTGTGTGTACATAAATAAATAAATAAATAAAAGAAGCCAGTAACTGTCATAAAATTGGAAAAACAAAAACTCCGAAAATTGTTGATATCCCCAGAACGCCAAGGACTTGATATAGTCGGCCAGTGATGTGACGCGAAAGTTTGATTTCACACGATGAAATATTTAGAAACATTATTATCGAAAACAATTTAAGGTCAGGAAAATTTCAACTTAGATAACTACATTATAACAAAGGGAAAATAAACGAATTTCGTAGTCATTGCGTTTTCGCTTCAATTCTGTAATGAGAGATGAGATGTATTCAAACGCACTCAAATTATGAATAAAAAAAACCACGCGCTTAAACCGCGGTGCTTAAATCCAAACTTACTTTCCATTTTGAAAAACACGACGAAATACACAATAATTGTGTTGTGTATTTCGTCGCTGCTACAATGAAAAGTTCTACCGGTTTTATACGGTAAAAAATGTTGACAGAAGTAGTGTAAAAATTACGGCAATAGACAAACATCAAAAAGACCATAGACCACATCCCTAATCAGAATTGAATTTAACGTGTTGTGTGTGTAGCTGAGCGCCAAGGACTTTAAATGAAGTCAAAGGATGACGACATGAAACATTTAGTGATGTGCCTCATTTCTTATGGTTCTGATTGAGTTATGTATTTGTTTCTTTGATATTTGTTATTTATATTGTTTTTCTTATCAAGGATACTGGGAAATAAAACAAATATGGCAATATTTAGTCGGTTTTTATTTATATCCGTAAATAAGGTGTAAAGTGAATATAAGACATAATACTTAGTAATTTATTTCTTTAGTTTTTATTTCGGTATAGCGGTGTTTACGGACCACAGAAGTGGTCGAAACTGAATCGAAATTGTTGAGTGGCGATTTATATCAGATTTATATAACTGATGTGGTGACAGACATCGGTCACCTATTTTTTATTTTATTTATTTATTTATTTATTCTCACAGTTCAAACACCTTAAAATTACACAGTTTCAATACAATATACAGTTATTGTGGTTTTATAGTGACGGTACGGGTCGCAACTGGCATCTTAGCTAGATTACAAAGTAACCTGTGTTAAAGATACCAGTCCCATTTCCCTTTACAAATTCAAAACATTTTCACATAAGTAGGTAAGTACATTTAAACAATCTAAAGTTTATTAAAATGTGAGAAAACACAAAATAAAAAAGAAAATAATTAAGAACTTAAAACTAATACAAAAATTTTCCATATATGCATTCGCGCGTGAGTGAGTGTTAATGAGTGCGTGAGAGTGTGTATGAGTATGTGTGTGGATGGGAATATGTGTGTTGTTGTGAGTATTTGTGTGTATCAATATAATACACCATTGTACTTAAAAGGTTTTCCGTCTCTTGGTAGTTCAACCCTTGAAGCCATTTGGTAATTTGATTTTTACAATCACGGCTAGATAGTTGATAAAGAGGAAGCAGTTTATTCACTTTGTTGTACAATGATGGTGCAAGAAAGTAATGGAACCTTCTCGAATGGGTAAGGTTACTTTTTCTAGTTTCGCAAACTATATCTTTTCGCCTTTTTGTGGTTTTCTTGAAAGGGGTCGCAGAATGCTGTATCATAACCATTTTAGCTATAAAAAGTTGCCTTACAGTCAAAACTTGACAATTTCTATAGAGTAGTAGTAGGAGACAAACAGTAGGAAACAAATAGTTTTTGAATTTGCTCACTTTTAGGATAGCCCTCTGAGCTCTTTCTAATTTTAATAGTCTTGTTTTTGGCGCACCTCCCCAAGTCGAAATGCAATAACTAAGTAGTGATTGGCACAGTGCAAAATAGACTTGTTTTAGCAATCGTGCATCAGCCACGTGACGTGTTTTAAAAATGTAAATTAGTTTCCTGACTCTGTTTTGTAATAGCTCAATGTGGATTGAAAAAGAAAGACCATTATCAAGTGTTATGCCAAGATATTGGTACTAGTCACTTGTGCTAATCTGGGGCAGTTACAGGACTGGTCATGTTCACGGGAAGCAGAACACGAATGCGCGACAAGGTATAGTGAGGGTGGAGGTTGGGTGGCTTGACGGAGTGAAAAAGACATGTAGTTAGTTTTATCAGTATTGAGGGTCAGGGAGTTTCTAGCCAACCATTCCCTAATTATATTAAAACCGTATTGAGCTTTGTTAAAGACTTCCGGCCATGAGTCACCCCTAAACGAAAGAGCAGTATCGTCTGCGAACGCCGTTATCGTGGTGTCATTTAAGTCTGTCTGGCAAAGGTCATTTAAGTACACAAGGAAAAGCGTCGGCCCAATTACACTTCCCTGCGGAACTCCATATGTTATTGGCAACTCATCACTGACGTAACTATCAATTTTTACACATTGTGTTCGGTTACGTAAATAGTCCTTAAAAATAGCCAGAGATTCGCCTCGCACACCATTTTTTTCCAGTTTAAGAAGTAGGAGAGGAGTAGAGACCGTGTCAAATGCCTTAGCCAGATCCAGGAAGATAGTGAGGACCTTTTTCTTGTTGTCTAGGTTCTTCACTATATGGTTAGTAAGGTCTAGTACAGCATCTGAGGTGGATCTATTTCGTCTAAAACCGTACTGATTTGGTGACATATTATTAGGTGTCTACGCGCTGTATGGTGGTTGGCCCCAAAGGATAAGTGGCTGTCGAGAATATCGGCCAAGTATCTGACTTTCTTCTCCCAGGCCCAGGGGACAGGCTTGCCGTACTTAGTGATCGGACAGGACAGTTAACATTATACAATTCTTGTTCTTAGTCAACTTACCGAAAGTCTTAACATCGCGATTCAGAAAATCTATCAGTTTGGAACTAAACATACTAACTCTAATACTAATACTAACCATTAGCAATATTGCATTTGACAGTTCGCATCATGCCAAAACAGTCATTTTCAATGAGAAAACCTGCAACCACCTTCTCACTGCAACGCTAGAGTTATTTGTTTTGTTAAACGTCCGGTTAAAATTAAGTTACGTTCAAGCATTAATATGTTTTATTAATGTCTTTAAAAGACGTCCCAAATTCGTTATGGCCTGCCGGAAGTCTGGAGGTCGAATTTGGTGTGTGGGTACAGGTGTAGAGTAGAAGCAAATTAAACACAAGATGCATGTGTTGTGTGAATGATAATGTGTCTATGCGGAAGTGATGTCTGTTGTGATGACTTAATGAAAACTATATTATGAAGATAAAAGCAAAGAGAATTGTAAAGATAGTAACTTTGAAGTTCATGTTGAATTTAACAACAATTTTGTAAACCGCTGCATTAGACGTATCAATGAATCATTATTACTAAGTTTTTTACAGGGTTGTAGGCAGTTGCTACATGTTAAATACTGGTACCCAGCTGGATTTAGTTAGACTGGATGCCAACCCCTATTACATATCAAAAGGCTAGGCAGATGATGAACTAAATGGAGCATGGAGTAACAAGGTGATAAGGCATTTTTAAAGTGTCTACAAATTTGAGGAAATACTAGCTCGTTAGTGAAATTATTTTTAAAAGTATTCCCAATCGGAATTATTTAACATATATTACGAAGTTAGGCTTGTGTAGCTGCAAGCTGCAAGTTCACTCATCGACAATAAGGAAATGACTCAATACCGTCGAATTTCATGTTATGGTATCATGCCGTTCGATTTGAGGTTCAGAAATCTAATAAGTTTTGAAGTGCCTACTCGATGAGCTGATGCTTGTACATGAAGCGCCTCTAAGGTTGGGTTTTACAGAATAACGAATATGATTTGCTTACGATCATTGAATTTGTTCCGCCTGCTATTGGTACGATTGGTCACCGGGTGTTTCGTCGTTTCGCACCACGAGTGGTTCGGACCGCGGTGTGAAACGCAGAAGAGCTCTTAAGAATGGGCTGTTTCGCACCGCGGCGGTCCTTGGAGCGGTGTGAATCGACCAATAGCTCTTAGGAATGGGGCGATTGGAACCACTATGTTTAGGTACAAGCTAATTTCACAGTTTGTATATACAGTCGAGTAGAAAAGGGTTTCATGAAAATAAAACAGTTACAACTTGATATTTTTTAATCATATTTCAAAATCAAAAGTGGTTGCATTAAAATCACATTTTGATTAGTAATTGAGAATTAGTTTAAATCACAGTTGAAACGTTAATCCTATACATATTCAAGTTACATTAAACCCTTAATTTTGAACCAATAGTAAAAAAAATTTAGAGGTGTCAAGGGACACCCGGATGGAACGAAGTTCCTATAGAAATGAAAATATCTGGCTTGCTTTCTATAAGAGAGAGAGAGAGAGAGAGAGAGAGAGAGAGAGAGACAGACAGACAGAGAAACATGCGACGCCGCACAGCTTACAATAGCTTACTATAGGAAAAACTTTTCGTAAGATTTTTTTCCGTCTAGCCTTTCACAAAGCGCGATAAGGAACTTCGTTCCAATTGATAAAATAAAAATATTTAAAATCAACAGAATATAAAAATTTACTTTAATTATTATTAAACTTATGGGTTATTTCTAGGTAAGCGTGCTTCATCGTCGACCACATCATCACTTACCATCAGGTGAGATAGTGGTCAAACGCGAGCCTATCAATAATAAAAAAAAAAAAACTGAAATGAAATAAACTCTCAATTTTTCCAAACAATGACCGACAGTAATCTCACCAGTCAATAACTCATGTGATGCTCTGTATTCTTTGATTCCTTCAATAGTTTCTGCTTTCCTTTTTGAAATTTTGATGTCACCAGTTCTTGCTAATATACCACCAAAAATATTTGGCATCATTTTGAATTCCCTGAAGAAACTGTGCAATATTGGGTTTTTCTATATTGGTCTTTTTTATCCTTGCATTCCACGACTCCACCATGTTGTTGGTTCTGTCGCTGTCATTGTAAGTGTTCCATGTGTTTGAAAGCACATCATGTTCCAGCCATGTTTTGACAAAATAGTCATTGAACTGTGGGACTTTGTTACTCTTTGGACTTTCTGCCATTAGGTAAATATAGGCAGCCATCTTCCAACAAGTCCGGCGGTAAATGTGCCAAGGCCATGCACAATTTCACATGGTTAGCGCCCAGTTTTGATTTCACTACTCCCAATTGCTTAGCTTTACGCCATAAACTGCGAATATAGTGAAAATAGCATCCGACTATTTTGAAGAGAAAAATAAGAGTTGTAAATAGGTACCAAAAGTATTACGTAGAGTTTATATTATTTCCGCTATTTTATTTTGTGCCTGGCTGTACTTTAAGCATTATTACTGAGAAAACTTTTTGTTCCATTCGCGGTTCGAATAAACCCATTCAAATTCTTCTATGGTCCATTCACACCGCGGTCCGAAACAGCCTATTCCTAAGAGCTCTTCGGCGTTTCACACCGCGGTCCGAACCACACGTGGTGCGAAACGACGAAACACCCTGGTCACCATAAAGCGCATATTAGGCGTAGAAATGTAATGATGATTTATGTAAGAGTTGTAAGGAGTAATAAGAAGGTGGTACTACATTGCATTAGGTATTTATATTGGGTCTTTAGAAATTGCCGTTCTGCAGTACTGGCCATTTCAAATCAAAATAACTTTTGTTTGACTAAGAATTCTAATTTCAAATTAATTTTATTTTGAAAACGTGTTTTTTTTTCCAAAAGTAGTCATTTGTTTATTGATTAGTGTTACCTACATTTTCATCGCATTTCAATTATTTTTGTCATCATGGATACGTTAAACATTCGAGTAATTATGGAATATGAATACCGTCGTGGCAGAAGCGCGGCACAAGCGGCACGCAACATCAACGACTTTTACAGAGCTAACACTACAAACCAACGCACCACCTGTTATTGGTTTACTCGCTTCCGTTCTGGAAATTAAATTTCGACCTGAAAAATGAACCTCGCTTTCGTCCGAAGACTTTGGTCGACAATGACCAATTAAAGGCGATTGTGGAAGCTGATGATACACAATCTACGGCTGAATAAAACAATATTGGTCTATTTGCGTCAAATTGGCAAGGTAAAAAAGCTTGACAAATGGGTGCCCCACGAACTTAATGATCGTCAGCGCGAACTAGGTACGCGTCGAGACGTGCCTTGCACTGCTCAACAGACACACAAATGAAGGAATTTTGAACCGCATTGTTACCTGCGATGAAAAATTGATTCTGTTTGATAACCGCAAGCGCTCAGCAAGTTGGTTGGATCCTGGTTCAGCAACTAAACAATGCCCTAAACGAAAGCTTACCCCTACAAAAGTGATGGTCATTGTTTGGTGGTCTAGCGCCGGTGTGATTCAGCTTCTTACCAAACGGGGTGAGCATTACTGCAGATGTGTACTGTAAAGAACTGAACACATTGACGGAGAAGCTGGCACATCTCCAACCAGCATTGGTCAAGCGCTCGTCTCCGCTGCTCCAGCACGACAACGCGCGACCTCATACTGCACAGCAGACGGTCTCCAAGTTGCAAGAACTGGCGTTGGAAGCTCTCCGTCATCTGATCTACTCACCAGACCTTGCGCCTACAGACTACTATTTTTCAAGAATTTCGATAACTTCTTGGCGGGAAAAAAAATCAATACCCGAGAGGCAGTACAAAATGCCTGTGAAGAATTTGTTGCCTCCCGTCCAGCTGATTTCTTTAAGAAAGGCATCAATAAACTGCCACTGCGTTGGCAAAGATGCATTGATTGCATGGGTGATTACTTCGATTAATACAAATAAAAAATTCGTTTAATTTTTTTCACACTAAACGTCAATTTCATAGGTAGGTAAAGACCTATTATTAAAAAAATATAAAAAAATAAACTATTGTGTCATTATTATATTTTCTTTCTACTCTTTATTGTTGAAAAGCTGCATTAGACACTGGGATTTAGAATTGAAATATTGACTTTCAAGGTGTTTAGGTATTAAATTTTTCAGATTTTTGACACTAAATATGATAAGGACTTCTTTTTAAAAACATAATACTTAGCTGTTAGCCACCGGTAAAATACCGGTAAAATAAGAGATTTTCTTTTTTTTTTGTCAGGCGCTAAAGATATTGATAAAAAACACTTTTATCGATATCTTTGTTGCCGCGAAAGTCACAGTATTATCGTTGTAAAACATTGAGAGAAGCAAACGGGAAGTAATTAATGGCCCCCGTGAATTACAATACTTATATTTATCAGGGTTCCTACGACTCGGTGACCGGTCGTCCTGACATCAGAATGAAAGGTCACCCTGAAAATGTTTTATTTTTCTTCTGGAATACGATCGAAGCAAATGTTTGAGAATATTAAAAAAAAGAACTGATGGAACCGGGTTTTCCTTTCATTCGTTGTGGGGTTGATTATGCTGGACCTGTATTTGTATTGAACCGAAAGGGCGCTAAGCTTTAAAAAGGATATACCTATTTGTTTGTTTTGTAACACGAACTATCCACCTTGAACTAGTCAGTACCCTTTCCTCACAACAATATCTCTTAGCACTTAAAAGATTTATATCCTGTCGTGGTAAACCGGCTCAAATTTTCTCTGATATTGGGACAAATTTTGTCGGAGTCATGAAGGAATTCCAGTTAATGTTTAACAAGCATTCACACTAATGATAACATAATGTTTACATTTATATCGCCTTACGCTCCTGATCCTGGGGAATTGTAGGAAGCAGGAGTTAAATCCTGTAAACACCACCTGAGGCGTGTTATGGGCACCGCTAATCTAACCTACGAGGAATTCAGCACGATGTTGTCAAAGATCGAAGCCGTCCTGAATGCCATCCAATGTTCCCTATGTCCGCAGACCCATAAGATCTTCTTCCTCTTAGTCCAGCACATTTCCTGATCGGCCGGTCACTCCTCTCACCAGCTTGCAAGGACCTCATAGAAGTGCCGATGCATCGCCTGACTCGGTTCCAGAGGGTGGAAAAGGTTAGACAGCAGTTCTGGAAGCGTTGGTCCACTGATTACATTTCGGAGTTCCAGATGAGGACCAAGTGGAGGACGCTTAATCAAGACCTAACCCTAAATACCCTTGTCGTCATAAAGTGGCGCATGGGTCGGATTATTAAGGTGTCCACAGGCACTTCCGGTGCCATCGGCGCTGAGTCATGCACTTAGGATGACAACGGAGCTTTCGCAGCACGGCCACGCAGCTAACGGGCGTTGAAACCTGAGGGTTCCAAGGCAGCCGGCATGTTCACGCGCTACACCCAACGCCATCTCTCGAACGGTCACAGCATTACGTAGGCAGGTCAATATACACAACAACATGTATCGCCATTTATTTGACCGTGTTAACAACTCTCCAACCAATTATGTAACTCAACTTCCATTTTCCTTTTTCTAGAAAGATTGTGTGTATCACCAAAGGACGTTGTACGTCTGACGCCGGTGTCACCTTAATAAAACACATATTTACCGCGTGGGAAGAGGCACAAGATGCCATCGGAATCTTTTGTGACCTTTCGAAGGCATTTGATTGCGTTAATCATAAAACCCTGCTTTTGAAACTTGAGCATTACGGTTTAGTTAAACTTGCGCTCAGTCTAGTAAAATCGTATTTAAATGATAGACAGCAACAAGTGCAAATTAATAGCGTCAACTCAATGGGTTTAAAAGTTAAAATGGGTGTTCCACAAGGTTCTATATTAGGTCCTTTCCTCTTTTTAGTAAATATTAATGATCTACCCAATACATTTAAAAACCAACCTCAAATGGTGTTATTTGCTGACGATAGTACTTCCTTAATATTTAAGATAAAGAGACGTGCAACAAATTTTGCCGACCTAAATACTGGTTTACTGCAAATAATTTAGTTTTGAATGGAAAAAAAACAAAATGCATAAGATTTGCTCTGCCAAACGTCAAAAGTGGTGAATGTGACATAGTATTGAATCAAGAGAAACTAGCACTCGTCGATAAAACTATTTTCTTAGGCATCACGCTCGATTCGAGGCTACAATGGGGCCCTTATTTAACATCTCTTGCAGGACGGTTGACTTCAGCAGCATAATATGATGTAAGAAAAATCGGTCAATTTACTGACGTAGCTACCGCGCGACTATCTATCGTCGTCGTCGTCATCGTCTATTTTGATTATTTTCATAGTATAATGTCATACGGTATTTTACTATTTATTCTGCAGATAAGAGCCATCAAAGCTATATATAATCTACGTAAGCGCGATTCCCTAAGAGATCTGTTTAAAAAATTAATATCATGACAGTGCCTTGTTAATACATCTATGAAATCATTATGTACGTTAGGAAAAATCTACATCTATTAAGTAAAAGAGTTGACAGACACCACTGCAATACTAGAAACAGTTACCTACTAGTTCAGCCAGGTTTCAGGCTAGCTAAAGTAGACTCCTCTTTTATGGGGTACTGTTTAAAATGTTACAACAAAATACCTCTAAACATCCTACAATTGAATAAATCGAAGTTTAAATCTTGTTTTAAACGCACACTATGTAGGCAAGCATATTTTATGTTGGGGGATTACATTAATGATATGAGTGCTTGGCTAAATGCCGGTCCTGCTCCACAACTATAGGGGCAAACTATTTCATCAGCATGAAGTTATTGTGGTAGCTGTAGAAGGTTGTAAGACTATCTTTGCGTTGTATACACTCAATTTCCTAAGATTGTATAATTGTAATGCCCATGTGTGAGTACTATGTAATTTAATTGACTCGACGGTTGCCCTGGTGGTTGAGAAATTGTCATGCTCACTTTAATGTCTCGCTGATGGTGGCGTGTGTATCGGGTCATTTAGTTCCCTTCAAAATGGTTGAGTTGAACGGGGCTGATGATATTATACTATATGCGTCATGTTCGTGAACGGGCGGTGTCAGTTGTGAAGGGTCATCTGGTAGCTGCCATGGTTTGTTTGAATTATTTAATTTATTTATTAAACGCTTGTTTTAGCTTTAACTCTGGAGGCTGTTTATATGATCGTTTATCTACATCGTTCTCACATGTATGTATAATCTCAACATGAATGATGTATCCTTGATTTTGTAAAGTGTGTCCATGGAGTTTCTTGCCCATTCTTCTGCATAGAGATTTACGCTTTGGAATGGGCAACTGCAGTACTTTCACAAGTTATTATGTGTTGTGGTTGGGACTGCAACAGCATTTTTTTTGTTTCCATGACATTCAAAAGTGCCTGTCGTGGCCTAATTAAAATAAATGATTTGAATTTGAATAAATTTGAATTTGTGTTCTTGTCTCGAGGAATAAACGGGTTGAAAAATTATCTCTCGTTTTTTATTCAAATAAAATCCCAGCAAGACGCCTCAACCCCAACTATAAGAAGCAAATAGAAGCAATAGGAAAGCAATTGTTTTGCATAAATTCAATATTAAATACGCCTAGTGACCGTTTATTCTGACGGACACGTTAAATAGTTTCAAACGCTAACTTGTGAAGTTATGTTAGAAGATCCACTTGTTGTTTGCAAATAAACCGCTTACTTGACTTTTGTGTAAGTTTTCCATTTTGGTACTCTAATTTTACATTACTGTTAATTTATTTATTTAAAATAAGTGTTAATGCTGTTTTTAGCCTGAAACACAGGTCCAACCTAGAAGCAATAACAAACGATAGAGCACAGTTGCTTATTTGCTTTCAGACAAATAAGCATTTTGGCTCTATTGTTTGTAAGGATTCTTTATTTAATTGTATACTAGCTTTTGTCGCGGCTTCGCTCGCGAAGATAAATTCGGGGTAACACAGTTCCCTTTTCCAGATTTGCAGTTGTTAAGTCTGAAGATATTAAGACTTTCCCTCTTAGCCCTACAACTCACAACGTCTAAATAAGATATTAATAAAAAGGGTTGCATTCTTTCAACTTGTCAGTGACTCTCATAAATCCATCCAAAGGTCGTCTTGAAAAGATCGCTTTTAGCGATGAGACCGCCCATTGTATCACCATATTTATAAGTTGTTTAAGTTATCCTTGTTATTTGTATGGTGTTCATAATAAAGAATATTCTATCTATTTATTCTATGTATGTAAAAAACTTTATCTTGTGGATAAAAGGCGATAAATTAGACGTATATGTTGTATGTAATGCTGTCTAATCTCTCCACAATCACTGTGTCGTTCAGACTAGGTAAGATCTGGCTCTATCTGGTACATTGTAACCTATCCTAGCCAGTCATAACTGTACTTTTCTTCTGTATTAACGTTGTAGATGAAGCAGAATACAAAGCTTCGACGATGTTATTAGTAGCCGCATGTAGAGGTTTTTTATGCACTGGTTGCAACAGGTAATTACGAAAAATTCAGAAAACCAAATTCATGTAATTTTAAGTCACAAAATCGTACTAATATAATTTTCCTTCCCAAATGATATAAAACTTAATATTGTTCCCGTCACTTAGTTTTTTTTTCTAGACAGTTTATTATGCAATATTCTATCAGATACGAAAAAGATAAAAATACCCAGGAAAGAAGACCAGACCTTGGCCCCAATTAAAGACCTTAATTTTTCACAGTTCAGACCTTAATTCTTCGGCAGAGACAAACATTTGTCAAACAGCGTTTCGTTGAAAGCCGTTCATTGAAAAAACTACACAGTTTAAAAAAAAAACATCTTGTCAGAAACAACCATTATTTTCTGGTCATTCACTTGCTGAAAGTTGGAAGTGCGGCACCATTTCAGAAAGCTTATAAAACAAGAGAAATGTTCCTGTAACTTGCACGTCAGGTATCTCACAAAACTGCCTCGAAAAACAATTTTCAGAACATGACTTTTATTTTGCTCAATTTTCAAAAGTGGATGTACTTTGTACAATAATGCGTTTTCGAAGGATTCTGTCGTTCATGAACTATCAGAAAAAAATCAGTGTAATACCCTGAACTGCGTAGAGGTAGAATTTTTTCAAAAACAACCCATTTGGAACCCCCAAATATCGGGATCATGTGCCTACTCGACGGATTTTGATGCAGTTGTCAGCAAAAGATAGTGATTCAAGAGGAACTTTCATATATATCGCCGTCTACGAGGGTAAAACCGTGGGTTGCAGCTAGTTTCATAATAACATTCTTAAAACTATCAGTGTATTTTGTTACAGCTATTCTTTATTTAAATTTCCTTGTGGAATTCTGCCCTGATTTTCTTCTGAGAAATTACGTATTTAAAGATGGTCTCTCCACGTAGTAAATTTTCACAAGCAGGGTCAACTCATGCTGTTTTTTTTGTAGTTTACTGTTGAATGACAACATTTATTTTAATGTTATTACTTTTGTTATAATATAAATCATACGTAGGCATATTATCTATATATGCAAACCTTAGAGTTAATTAATGTCATAGAGATCTGTCGAACTACATCGGCTTTTTAAACGATAGTTGCGTTGGGCGAAAACGGGATTCGGTAATTTTCCGATTGTGACGTCGGCCTTACCGGAGTGAATATCTGTGTTCTGTTTCTTCGCACCAACTCCTCATGCCAATGAAACTGTTTCTCGTAAAGCGCTCAGGGTAAAAAGCTATGATGGTTTTAACAAAAACACTAGAAAAGATTGCAAAATATATATTTATACCAGTAAAGTTTTGAATTTAGTACATTTTCTGTGTAATTTTAGCGCAGTCATTGTTGAGAAGAATTTTCAAAGCGAGTTACTAGAAATACCGTGTAAAGGCGGCATTGACGTTCCTACACGGCGGCATAGGTTCCGAGCAGACTGGAAGCGTCTAGCTACATGGCAACAGGCTGGTGGTTGAGGTTGCAGGAGCAGTAGCACTTTCCTTTGGAGGAGCCGTCTTCCTTCATCTTATCCCGGCGCATTCGTATGGATGGTGATATTTGAACGTTTTCGTTTTGAATTGTCCTGACTTCGTTCTAAGTAATCGCCGCGAAGTAATAAATCTAAACTGCGCCACATACACCGATGTTTACCTCACCCAAGCTTATGCCTGTAAAAATAAAATTTATACATAGGTAAAATAATTCAACTCGAAGATCAATAGCCGAATATCGGAATTGCCTACATTCAATTAATGCGTTGTGTGAACTTCGTTCCGTCCGCCCCCGCCTTTATAACATGACGCAATAACCGTCTTCGTGATTATCTAGTACAATAATCTGTTGCTTCTTAAAGATTCATTAGGGAAAACTCAATCACAATTTGTCCATCCTGGGAATCGAACAATATCTATTTGAACGACCAACATGAACACTTCAAGACGAGTAGGATTTGCCGATCGGTACAAGACACTAACAGTCGCATATAAAAAATATGTCATTGTTTCAAGATTTTAATAAGGTTCTATAGGCCAGCTACAACGGAACCTTTATTTTGTCCGTATTTCTGTCTGTCCGCTGACTGCTAAACAGACAGCCCCATACTGGGGCATTGGATGCCAAGTGGCGTATAGTTAATAATTGTTTTGCTTTTGTTTCTCTGGTAGATGTAAGTAATTACTAACACTAGTTACTAAGTTGTGTGTTGTACTAACCAAATGGACTCTGAAAGTCTGTGACTGCTGTGCCAGAAACTACATTATAGGACAAAAGTTTTACCTACTCGGAGCAAAAGATTTGGGGCAAATTGGCTGTGACGCACACAAGCCATCCTGGGTTTAGTTTTAAATGTGTTAAAATATTAAAAAAAAAACATAACCTAAACTTACATTTGTGCCATCGGTGTCACTTGTTGCAGTGGATGCTTCCACTGAAAGAAAATATTAAATTAAAGCTTAATCAATGCAAGCATCCATCCGTATGTATGAAAAAATCAACAACTTATTTGTAACGAGCCAGTTAATCACGCATTTTGCTAACTATACCTCACTAAAGGCTGTGTTTTTCGAAATAGGTATAACTGTGCTAGATATTCCGATGAACATCGCGCATACACTTAATAGCGCTTTAGTAAATGAAATGTTCTAATATAAGAAAGCGCACTAGAAAACTTGAGCTGAACTACTAAACAAGTAAACACCATGAAGACTGCTAAAAAGACGGGACAGCCCCATAGTGGGGCATTGGATGCCAAATTGGCGTATAATTAATAATTGTTTTGAGCAATAGATTTGGGGCAAAGTGGCTGTGACTCAAGCGATCCTATAAGGGTTTCTTTTTAAACATGTTAAAATATTAAAAAAAAAACATACGTGAATCAAGTATTTCTTGTTGCGTAGCTTCCACTGAAAGACAACATTAAATTAAAGCTTAATTAATACTAGCATCCATCGATATCTATGAAAAATTCAACAACTTATAACTAACGAGCCCGGGTAAAATCTCTTGTGCCGACTGTATTTTACTAAATAGAAAAAAAACTGGCTGTCTTTTTCCAAATAGGTATAATTGGGTTAAATATTCCGAAGAGCATCGCGCATACACTCAAAAAGCACTTTAGTAAATGAAATGTCGTAATATTAAAAGCCCACTAGAAAACTTGAGCTGAACTACTAAAGAAGTAAACACCATGAATACTGCTAAAAAGACGGGACAGCCCCATAGTGGGGCATTGGAAGCCAAAGTGGCGTATAATTAATAATTGTTTTGCTTTTGTTTCTCTGGTAGATGTAAGTACTAACACTAGTTTCTAAGCTGTGTATTGTACTAAACAAATGGACTCTGAAAGTCTGTGACTACTGTGCCAGGAAATACATTATAATACCAATCTTTCACCCACTCAGAGCAATAGATTTGGGGCAAATTGGCTGTGACACAAGGGATTCCATATGGGTTTCTTTTTAAACATGTTAATATTAAAAAAAAAACATACGTCTTTCAAGTAATTCTTGTATTGCAGCTTCCACTGAAAGAAAACATTAAATTAAAGCTTAATTAATACAAGCATCCATCGATATCTATGAAAATTTCAACAACTTATAACTAACGAGCCCGGGTAACATCTCTTTTGCTGACTGTATTTTACTAATATAAAAAAACTGACTGTCTTTTTCGAAATAGGTATGATTGTGTTAGATATTCCGAAGAGCATCGTGCTTATACTTAAATAGCACTTTAGTAAATGAAATGCCTTAATCTTAGAAAGCGCACTAGAAAACTTAAACTGAACTACTTAGGTAATAAATAACACCATGAAGACTGCTAAAAAGACGGGACAGCCCCATAGTGGGGCATTGGATGCCAAAGTGGCGTATAATTAATAATTGTTTTGCTTTTGTTTCCCTGGTAGATGTAAGTACTAACACTAGTTTCTAAGTTGTGTGTTGTACTAACCATATGGATTCTGAAAGTCTGTGACTGCTGTGGCAGAAAATACATGATAATACCAAAGTTTTACCTACTCGAAGCAATAGATTTGGGGCAAAGCGGTTGTGACACAAGCGATCCCATAAGGGTTTCTTTTTAAACATGTTAAAATATAAAAAAAAACATACAATCTGTAGTAACACCGGCTACTGTAGCATTCACTGAAAGAAAACATTAAATTAAAGCTTAATCAATACAAGCATCGATCGATATCTATGAAAAATTGAACAACTTATAACTAGGTAACGAGCCAGGGTAATATCTCTTTTGCTGAATGTACCTTATTAATATAAAAAAAACTGGCGCTCTCTTTCCAAATAGGTATAACTGTGTTAGATATTGCGAAGAACATCGCGCATACAATTAAATAGAACTTTAGTAAATGAAATGTTTTAATCTTAGAAAGCGCACTAGAAAACTTGAGCTAAAGCAAACACCATGAAGGCTGCTAAAAAGACGGGACTAT
Organism: Ochropleura leucogaster; assembly: GCA_958449745.1. Classification (NCBI taxonomy): domain Eukaryota; kingdom Metazoa; phylum Arthropoda; class Insecta; order Lepidoptera; family Noctuidae; genus Ochropleura; species Ochropleura leucogaster. The sequence goes on along the minus strand of OY288207.1, from coordinate 1,512,970 downwards.
CTTATACTTGGGCTTTGGATGTCAAATTAGCGTGTAAGTAATAATTGTTTTGAGCAATAGATTTGGGGCAAATTGGCTGTGACTTAAGCGATCCTATAACCTGTTTATTTTTAAACATGTTAAAATATAAAAAAAATATTAAAAAAACTTACGTCTTTCAAGTAATTCTTGTAATGTAGCGTCCACTGAAAGAAAACATTAAAATAAAGCTTAATTAATACAAGCATCCATCGATATCTATGAAAAATTCAACAACTTATAACTACCAGCCAGGGTAATATCTCTTTTGCTGACTGTACCTTACTAATGTAAAAAAACTGGCTATCTCTTTCCAAATAGGTATAACTGTGTTAAATATTCCGAAGAATATCGCGCATACACTTAAATATCACTTTAGTAAATGAAATGCCTTAATCTTAGAAAGCGCACTAGAAAACTTGAGCTGGAACTACTTAATAAATAACACCATGAACACTGCTAAACAGACATCACTATACTGGGGCATTGGATGCCAAGTAGCGTTTAATTAATAATTGTTTTGCTTTTGTTTCTCTGGTAGATGTAAGTACTAACACTAGTTTCTAAGTTGTGTGTTGTACTAACCAAATAAACTCTGCAAGTCTGTGACTGCTGTGCCAGAAAATACATTATAATACCACAGTTTTACCTTTTCGGGACAATAGATTTGGGGCAAATTGGCTGTGACACAAGCAATCCTATAAGGGTTTCTTTTCAAACAGTCATGTTAAAATATAAAAAAAAAACATACGATTATTAAGTAATTCTTGTAGCGTAGCGTCCCCTGAAAGAAAACATTAAGTTAAAGCTTAATTAATACAAGCATCCATCGATATCTATGAAAAATTCAACAACTTATAACTAACGAGCCCGGGTGTAATATCTGTTTTGCTGACTGTACCTTACTAAACGCTATCTTTTTGTATAGGTATAACTGTAAATATTCCGAAGAACATCGCGCATACACTTAAGTAGCACTTTAGTTAATGTAATGTCGTTATCTTAAGAAGCGCACTAGAAAACTTGAGCTGAACTTATTAAGAAGTAAACACCATGAAGACTGCTAAAAAGACGAGACAGCTCCATAGTGGGATATTGGATGCCAAAGTGGCGTATAGTTAATAATTGTTCTGCTTTTGTTTCTCTGGTGGATGTAAGTACTAACACTAGTTTCTAAGTTGTGTGTTGTACTAACCAAATGTATTTGAAAGTCTATGACTGCTGTGTCAGAAAATACATTATAATACCAAAGTTTTACCTACTCGGAACAATAGATTCGGGGCAAAGTGCCTGTGACACAGGCGATCCTATAAGGGTTTCTTTTTAAACATGTTAAAATAAAAAAAAAACATACCATTTGCAACTAAATTCTCTACTGTACTAGCCACTGAAAGAAAACATTAAATTTTTATTAATACAAGCATCCATCGATATCTATGATAAATTCAACAACTTATAACGAACGAGCCCGGGTAATATCTCTTTTGCTGACTGTACCTTACTAATGACTGACCTTTTGCTAATAACTGTGTTTAATGTTCCGAAGAACATCGCGCTTACACTTAAATAGCACTTTAGTAAATGAAATGCCTTAATCTTAGAAAGCGCACTAGAAAACTTAAACTGAACTACTTAGGTAATAAATAACACCATGAAGACTGCTAAAAAGACGGGACAGCCCTATATTGGGGCATTGGATGCCAAGTGGCGTTTAATTTAATAATTGTTTTGCTTTGTTTTCTCTGGTAGATGTAAGTACTAACACTAGTTCCTAAGTTGTGTGTTGCACTTACCAAATGGACTCTGAAAGTCTGTGACTGCTGTGCCAGAAAATACATAATAATACCAAAGTTTTACCTACGCGGAGCAATGGATTTGAGGCAAATTGGGAGTGTTTTTTAGGAAATTTCCTAATCTTTTTGAATCTTTTTTTCAAAATTAAAATATCTCAAATAGTTTTCGAGATATACCCAGAAAACTTAACCCCTTTTGTTTGATTACCAATTTGTTAATAACTTTTGCAATTTTTTCCTCGAATGAGCCCTCACGCGTAATTTTCCGAGACTTTTAAAAAAAATTGACTAAAAAAGCACTTGTTGACTACTATAGATTTAGGGCACAAATGGGCTGTGACACAAGCGATCCTATAAGAATTTCTTTTAAACATGTTAAAATATAAAAAAAACACATACCGTTTTCGAGTACACTGCCTAGTTGATTACTCACTGAAAGAAAACATTAAATTTAAACTTAATTAATACAAGCATCCATCGATATCTATGAAAAAGTCAACAACTTACAACTAACGAGCCCGGGATATATCTCTTTTGCTGACTGTACCTTACTAAGTTAAAAAAAAACTGGCTGTCTTTTTCCAAATAGGTATAACTGTGTTAGATATTCCGAAGAACATCGCGCATACATTTAAATAGCACTTCAGTAAATGAAATGTTTTAATCTTAGAAAGCGCACTAGAAAACTTGAGCTAAACCAAACACCATGAAGGCTGCTAAAAAGACGGGACAGCCCCATAGTGGCGCATTGGAAGCCAAAGTGGTGTATCATTAATAATTGTTTTGCTTTTGTTTCTCTTGTAGATGTAAGTACTAACACTAGTTTTTTAGTTGTGTGTTGTACTAACCATATGGACTCTGAAATTCTGTGACTGCTGTGCCAGAAAATACATAATAATACCAAAGTTTACCTACTCGGTGCAATAGATTTGGGGCAAAGCGGCTGTGACACAAGCGATCATATAAGGATTTCTTTGTAAACATGTTAAAATATATAAAAAAAAAACATACATTCTGTAGTAAGACCGGCTACTGTACCATTCACTGAAAGAAAACATTAAATTAAAGCTTAATCAATACAAGCATCGATCGATATCTATGAAAAATTGAACAACTTATAACTAGGTAACGAGCCAGGGTAATATCTCTTTTGCTGACTGTACCTTAATAAATAAAAAAAACTGGCTATCTTTTTTTTCCAAATAAGTGAAACTGTGTAAGGTATTCCGAAGAACATCACGCATGGGTACACTTAAATAGAACTTTAGTAAATGAAATGTTTTAATCTTAGAAAGCGCACTAGAAAACTTGAGCCAAAGCAAACACCATGAAGGCTGCTAAAAAGACGGGACTATCTTATACTTGGGCTTTGGATGTCAAATTAGCGTGTAAGTAATAATTGTTTTGAGCAATAGATTTGGGGCAAATTGGCTGTGACTTAAGCGATCCTATAACCTGTTTATTTTTAGACATGTTAAAATATAAAAAAAACATACCGGTTTTAAGTAATTCTTGTACTGTAGCGTCCACTGAAAGAAAACATTAAATTAAAGCTTAATTAATACAAGTATCCATCGATATCTATGAAAAATTCAACAACTTATAACTAACGAGCCAGCGTAATATCTCTTTTGCTGACTGTACCTTACTAATATAAAAAAAACTGGCTCTCTCTTTCCAAATAGGTATAATTGTGTTAGATATTGCGAAGAACATCGCGCATGTAACACTTAAATAGAACTTTGAAAAGCGCACTATAATGTTTGAGCTAACCTATACACCATGAAGACTGCTAAAAAGACGGGACAACCCTATACTGGGGTATGGGATGCCAAAGTGGCGTATAATTAATAATTGTTTTGTTTGTTTCTCTGGTAGATGTAAGTACTAACACTAGTTTCTAAGTTGTGTGTTGTACTAACCAAATGGACTCTGAAAGTCTATGACTGCTGTGTCAGAAAATACATTATAGTACCAAAGTTTTACCTACTCGGAACAATAGATTTGGGGGAAATTGGGTGTGACACAAGCGATCCTATAAGGGTTTAGTTTTAACCACTCTCTCTCTCTCATGACAGAATTTTGACATATGACACATCAGCTGAATCGGTGGGGTGACACGAATTGTCATGAAATTCAAGAATTTTCTTTAATTTACAGCATTCAATTTTGTTATTAAAAATAAATCACAGCGTCTGTTTCATACGATAAGTTTGAGGTTTGTATTTCCAAATACCTCATAAGGTCGATAAAACGGTGTCAATCTATTACAAAATGTGTGTAAAATACATAAGTATTACTTACACCCTTCCAAATATTAGGTACTTACTTTCAAAACGCTGGAAATAATATACAAACACAAGAAAACCCTTTGAAAATAAAATCGGGAATCCAAAATAAAAACAGTTACATTCCATCTGTATTCTTTTTTTTGCCATTTTATATATAAATAAATACACGATACAAATCTCGTTTGTTGCAATATGACATTTCTTAGTGCTGACCGTAAAACTAAGTTTCATCATAACGATTAAAATGTTGCATTCAACCTAATCGATAATCGTAAAAGCTAACTTTAAAAAAAAAACTTTTAGACCATTGAGGTATTTACCTATGGAGATGGCATACTATCCTACTATAGATATTATAATTGTACAAATATATATGATATCGATAACATTTTGTCAAGTGCTTATTTTCCAAATTACGTCGTGTGACGTCATATGCTCATCCTAACGTGACTGTGTCGCCATGTTATGCGCCAAGATTTGAGATACATTTGTTGTCAAACTGAATTTTTTATTGTGCCTACCAAGATCATAATTAGGGCGTTCTATATTCAACCTTATTTATTTCTATTTGCAATTCACATTCAAATAGTAGGAACAAAGCCAAATTATTAATACATTGCAAATAAACATTTTAATATAAAATTTGAACTGCGAGCGCATTCCTTTCTTGAATTTTTATCTGAAAATAAAATTGGCGCGAATTTAGCCATAGATCAGTTTGTACTGTTTGTTGTTGAGTCGGTTTTAGTGGCGTAAAAAATATTATAATCAATATTTTAGGTATAGTATTTTACACGTATTACAAAGTTATTTTTATTCCCATCTATCAATTTCTAATATTCCTTAATTTAATTATTCGAGTTGAATAAATTACAAAAAAATAATCGATTTAAATAATCGCATTTACACATCACAAAATTTAAAAAAAGGAAATGGACGTCAATTTTGATAGTGAATTTAGTAGTGGTTATGAATATTACGTGTTAATGGTCCTATTGTTGCAAATTACGATAAGATCTGGGCATTTTCATGTTATTTATAATATTTGCAATGCTATTTGTCTCATTTGTTAAAGAATCTATTCGCGTCCGTGTGATATAATGTGGAATTAAAAATGTAAACACGCACGATTGGCGCGAAACTTCGACTTTATATTTCAAAATGTAGCATTACCACTGCTAATATAAGTTCAATTACGAATGATTTCTTCACGTAATAAAAGGACCCGTTAATCATGCCCAATAATGTGTAGTTTATATGTCCGAAAACCTATTTTTTAATGATTTTTAGCGTCGAGCTACACTACCATCAAAATGGCGATGATCGTAATTTACGCATTTGGATCTTATAAGACTTAATTAATAAACTTGCTCAATAATTCAAGAACTTCTGATGACGTTTACATATGAGACTTTTATTCGACTATCTTAATGTCTGCACGTCGATATTATTTATTACCCAGAAAATGAAATATTTACAAAAATAATGAGGAGGTCTATGGTACACCTACAAAACTAATGAGGTATGACTTAAATGTTCGACCCCTCTCGGAGCCAGTACCGAGCCAGCGGAGGTTTGAATGTCGAACCCCCGAAGGGGTCCGTACCGAACTATACGGTTAAACATGTAAAAATATTAAAAAAAATCAACCAAATTCGCATTCACTGAGAGAAAACATTAAATTAAAATTTAATTAATACAAGCATCCATCGATATCTATGAAAAATTCAACAACTTATAACTAACGAGCCCGGGTGTAATATCTGTTTTGCTGACTGTACCTTAATAAACGCTATCTTTTTGTATAGGTATAACTGTAAATATTCCGAAGAACATCGCGCTTACACTTAAATAGCACTTTAGTAAATGAAATGCCTTAATCTTAGAAAGCGCACTAGAAAACTTGAGCTGGAACTACTTAATAAATAACACCATGAAGACTGCTAAACAGACATCACTATACTGGGGCATTGGATGCCAAGTAGCGTTTAATTAATAATTGTTTTGCTTTTGTTTCTCTGGTAGATGTAAGTACTACCACTAGTTTCTAAGTTGTGTGTTGCACTTACCAAATTGACTCTGAAAGTCTATGACTGCTGTGCCAGAAAATACATTATAATACCAAAGTTTTACCTACTCGGAACAATAGATTTGGGGCAAAGTGCCTGTGACACAAGCGATCATATAATTGGTTTCTTTAAAAACATTTTAAAATATTAAAAAAAAAACATACATTCTGAAGTTAAGTTGGTTACTGCACCACCCACTGAAAGAAAACATTAATTTAAAGCTTAATTAATACAAGCATCCATCGATATCTATAAAAAATTCAACAACTTATAACTAACGAGCCCGGGTGTAATATCTGTTTTGCTGACTGTACCTTACTAAACGCTATCTTTTTGTATAGGTATAACTGTAAATATTCCGAAGAACATCGCGCTTACACTTAAATAGCACTTTAGTAAATGAAATGCCTTAATCTTAGAAAGCGCACTAGAAAACTTGAGCTGGAACTACTTAATAAATAACACCATGAAGACTGCTAAACAGACATCACTATACTGGGGCATTGGATGCCAAGTAGCGTTTAATTAATAATTGTTTTGCTTTTGTTTCTCTGGCAGATGTAAGTACTAACACTAGTTTCTAAGCTGTGTTGTACTAACCAAATGGACTCTGAAAGTCTGTGACTGCTATGCCAGAAAATACATGATAAAACCAAAGTTTTACCTGCATTGGATGCCAAAGTGGCGTATAAGGGTTTCTTTTTAAACATGTTGAAATAAAAAAAAACATACCTGCACCACCCACACCGCTTACTGTATCACCCACTGAAAGAAAACATTAAATTAAAGCTTAATTAATACAAGCATCCATCGATATCTATGAAAAATTCAACAACTTATAACTAACGAGCCCGGGTGTAATATCTGTTTTGCTGACTGTACCTTACTAAACGCTATCTTTTTGTATAGGTATAACTGTAAATATTCCGAAGAACATCGCGCATACACTTAAGTAGCACTTTAGTTAATGTAATGTCGTTATCTTAAGAAGCGCACTAGAAAACTTGAGCTGAACTTATTAAGAAGTAAACACCATGAAGACTGCTAAAAAGACGGGACAGCTCCATAGTGGGATATTGGATGCCAAAGTGGCGTATAGTTAATAATTGTTCTGCTTTTGTTTCTCTGGTGGATGTAAGTACTAACACTAGTTTCTAAGTTGTGTGTTGTACTAACCAAATGTATTTGAAAGTCTGTGACTGCTGTGCCAGAAAATACATTATAATACCAAAGTTTTACCTACTCGGAACAATAGATTTGGGGCAAAGTGCCTGTGACACAAGCGATCATATAATTGGTTTCTTTAAAAACATTTTAAAATATTAAAAAAAAAACATACATTCTGAAGTTATGTTGGTTACTGCACCACCCACTGAAAGAAAACATTAAATTTAAGCTTAATTAATATAAGCATCCATCGATATCTATAAAACATTCAACAACTTATAACTAACGAGCCCGGGTAATATCTCTTTTGCTGACTGTACCTTACTAACGGCTGTCTTTTTCCAAATAGGTATAACTGTGTTAGATATTCCGAAGAACATCGCGCATACACTTAAGTAGCACTTTAGTTAATGTAATGTCGTTATCTTAAGAAGCGCACTAGAAAACTTGAGCTGAACTACTAAAGAAGTAAACACCATGAAGACTGCTTAACATACGGGACAGCCCCATAGTGGGGCATTGGAAGCCAAAGTGGTGTATCATTAATAATTGTTTTGTTTTCCTGTTTTCAACAAATCACTCAAGTCTGTGTTTAATCATATGTTCAGCAACCATAGTGGGGCATTGGAAGCCAAAGTGGTGTATCATTAATAATTGTTTTGCTTTTGTTTCTCTTGTAGATGTTAGTACTACCACTAGTTTCTAAGTTGTGTGTTGCACTTACCAAATTGACTCTGAAAGTCTGTGACTGCTGTGCCAGAAAATACATGATAATACCAAAGTTTTAACTGCATTGGATGCCAAAGTGGCGTATAAGGGTTTCTTTTTAATAATGTTGAAATGAAAAAAAAAACATACCTGCACCACCTATTGCGCCTATTGGACCACCCACTGAAAGAAAACATTAAATTAAAGCTTAATTAATATAAGCATCCATCGATATCTATGAAAAAATGAATAACTTATGAGTAACGAGCCCGGGTAATATTTCTTTTGCTAGCTGTACCTTACTAAAGGCTGACTTTTTTCTAATAACTGTGTTAGATGTTCCGAAGATTATCGTGCTTACACTTAAATAGCACTTTAGTTAATGAAATGGCGTTATCTTAAAAAGCCCACTAGAAAACTTGGGCTGAACTACTAAAGAAGTAAACGCTATGAAGACTGCTTAACATACGGGACAGCCCCATAGTGGGGCATTGGAAGCCAAAGTGGTATACATTAATAATTGTTTTGCTTTTGTTTCTCTTGTAATATCTGTTTTGCTGACTGTACCTTACTAAACGCTATCTTTTTGTATAGGTATAACTGTAAATATTCCGAAGAACATCGCGCTTACACTTAAATAGCACTTTAGTAAATGAAATGCCTTAATCTTAGAAAGCGCACTAGAAAACTTGAGCTGGAACTACTTAATAAATAACACCATGAAGACTGCTAAACAGACATCACTATACTGGGGCATTGGATGCCAAGTAGCGTTTAATTAATAATTGTTTTGCTTTTGTTTCTCTTGTAGATGTAAGTACTACCACTAGTTTCTAAGTTGTGTGTTGTACTAACCAAATTGACTCTGAAAGTCTGTGGTTACTGTGCCAGAAAATAATAACAATATGTGGCTGTGACACAAGCGACCCTTTAAGAGTTTCTTTTAAAAAATGTGTATAAAAAAACATACCTCCTGAAGTAATACCGGTTACTAGACCACCCACTGAAAGAAAACATTAAATTAAAGCTTAATTAATACAAGCATCCATCGATATCTATGAAAAAATGAATAACTTATGAGTAACGAGCCCGGGTAATATCTCTTTTGCTGGCTGTACCTTACTAAAGGCTGACTTTTTTCTAATAACTGTGTTAGATGTTCCGAAGAACATCGCGCTTACACTTAAATAGCACTTTAGTTAATGAAATGGCGTTATCTTAAAAAGCCCACTAGAAAACTTGGGCTGAACTACTAAAGAAGTAAACGCTATGAAGACTGCTCAACATACGGGACAGCCCCATAGTGGGGCATTGGAAGCCAAAGTGGTGTATCATTAATAATTGTTTTGCTTTTGTTTCTCTTGTAGATGTAAGTACTAACACTAGTTTCTAAGCTGTGTGTTGTACTAACCAAATGGACTCTGAAAGTCTGTGACTGCTGTGCCAGAAAATACATGATAAAACCAAAGTTTTACCTGCATTGGATGCCAAAGTGGCGTATAAGGGTTTCTTTTTAAACATGTTGAAATAAAACAAAACATACCTGCACCACCCACACCGCTTACTGTATCACCCACTGAAAGAAAACATTAAATTAAAGCTGAATTAATATAAGCATCCATCGATATCTATGAAAAATTCAACAACTTATAACTAACGAGCCCGGGTGTAATATCTGTTTTGCTGACTGTACCTTACTAAACGCTATCTTTTTGTATAGGTATAACTGTAAATATTCCGAAGAACATCGCGCATACACTTAAGTAGCACTTTAGTAAATGAAATGCCTTAATCTTAGAAAGCGCACTAGAAAACTTGAGCTGGAACTACTTAATAAATAACACCATGAAGACTGCTAAACAGACATCACTATACTGGGGCATTGGATGCCAAGTAGCGTTTAATTAATAATTGTTTTGCTTTTGTTTCTCTGGTAGATGTAAGTACTACCACTAGTTTCTAAGTTGTGTGTTGCACTAACCAAATTGACTCTGAAAGTCTGTGGTTACTGTGCCAGAAAATAATAACAATATGTGGCTGTGACACAAGCGACCCTTTAAGAGTTTCTTTTAAAAAATGTGTATAAAAAAAACATACCTCCTGAAGTAATACCGGTTACTAGACCACCCACTGAAAGAAAACATTAAATTAAAGCTTCATTAATAGAAGCATCCATCGATATCTATGAAAAAAATGAATAACTTATGAGTAACGAGCCCGGGTAATATCTCTTTTGCTGGCTGTACCTTACTAAAGGCTGACTTTTTTCTAATAACTGTGTTAGATGTTCCGAAGAACATCGCGCTTACACTTAAATAGCACTTTAGTTAATGAAATGGCGTTATCTTAAAAAGCCCACTAGAAAACTTGGGCTGAACTACTAAAGAAGTAAACGCTATGAAGACTGCTCAACATACGGGACAGCCCCATAGTGGGGCATTGGAAGCCAAAGTGGTGTATCATTAATAATTGTTTTGCTTTTGTTTCTCTTGTAGATGTAAGTACTAACACTAGTTTCTAAGCTGTGTGTTGTACTAACCAAATGGACTCTGAAAGTCTGTGACTGCTGTGCCAGAAAATACATGATAAAACCAAAGTTTTACCTGCATTGGATGCCAAAGTGGCGTATAAGGGTTTCTTTTTAAACATGTTGAAATAAAAAAAAACATACCTGCACCACCCACACCGCTTACTGCACCACCCACTGAAAGAAAACATTAAATTAAAGCTTAATTAATATAAGCATCCATCGATATCTATGAAAAATTCAACAACTTATAACTAACGAGCCCGGGTGTAATATCTGTTTTGCTGACTGTACCTTACTAAACGCTATCTTTTTGTATAGGTATAACTGTAAATATTCCGAAGAACATCGCGCTTACACTTAAATAGCACTTTAGTAAATGAAATGCCTTAATCTTAGAAAGCGCACTAGAAAACTTGAGCTGGAACTACTTAATAAATAACACCATGAAGACTGCTAAACAGACATCACTATACTGGGGCATTGGATGCCAAGTAGCGTTTAATTAATAATTGTTTTGCTTTTGTTTCTCTGGTAGATGTAAGTACTACCACTAGTTTCTAAGTTGTGTGTTGCACTAACCAAATTGACTCTGAAAGTCTGTGGTTACTGTGCCAGAAAATAATAACAATATGTGGCTGTGACACAAGCGACCCTTTAAGAGTTTCTTTTAAAAAATGTGTATAAAAAAAACATACCTCCTGAAGTAATACCGGTTACTAGACCACCCACTGAAAGAAAACATTAAATTAAAGCTTCATTAATAGAAGCATCCATCGATATCTATGAAAAAAATGAATAACTTATGAGTAACGAGCCCGGGTAATATCTCTTTTGCTGGCTGTACCTTACTAAAGGCTGACTTTTTTCTAATAACTGTGTTAGATGTTCCGAAGAACATCGCGCTTACACTTAAATAGCACTTTAGTTAATGAAATGGCGTTATCTTAAAAAGCCCACTAGAAAACTTGGGCTGAACTACTAAAGAAGTAAACGCTATGAAGACTGCTTAACATACGGGACAGCCCCATAGTGGGGCATTGGAAGCCAAAGTGGTGTATCATTAATAATTGTTTTGCTTTTGTTTCTCTTGTAGATGTAAGTACTAACACTAGTTACTAAGTTGTGTGTTGTACTAACCAAATGGACTCTGAAAGTCTGCGACTGCTGTGCCAGAAAATACATTATAATACCAAAGTTTTACCTGCATTTGATGCCAAAGTGGCGCATAAGAGTATCTTTTTTAAAAAAAATAAAAAAAATCATATCTGCGCCAGCTACATCGCCTACTGCACTACCCACCAAAGTTTTATCTACTCGGAACAATAGATTTGGGGCAAAGTGGCTGTGACACAAGCGATCCTGTAAGGGTTTCTTGACTACAACATGTTAAAATATTTAAAAAATAACTTACAATTTCTAGTCATGCCAAAGAGCCCCCGCTTTTCCCTTTGCACGGGGGTGTTTGCATCCCGAGCGAAGGCTACAGCCGCCTGTAACAATTAAATTCATTGCTAATAAGTTAATCGTCGAAAAAAAGTTGTTTTCCACATAAAGCTTTAGAAAATTGTTTACTTTTCAATATATTTCGAGGAAATGTATTAAATAGTAATTTTGACTACGATTGGGTTTAACATGCAATGTCTTTTATTCGGGTGGTTTTTTTCTCATTTATCGCAAAAAGGGCTTTGGTTTTTCCACAGATATCAATAAATTTAGTAGGCGGTGTTTTTTGTTGATTTTGCGAACTTAGTAGTCCGTACCAAAATCACCTGAGTTCCGCGAAATTATATTATTATAGTACCACAGTTTAATAATTATGGTATGTGGTGGTGGCATTATACCACCACAGAACTCAAGGGTTCGCTACAAGCGTGGAACACCTGTGTACTCATACTCATTTGAACAACTCCAAATTATTAATCTGCGCATTTTAAACATTACAAAAAAAAAGTTAAAGAGTGATTTAAGCACTAACGTGTCGCATACGAATGTGGTCAATAATACATGTAGGTCATCTATATTTATATAGGTAGGTATATATAAAAATATGAATAAAAGACACAATCAATGACTAGATACTAATCATAAAATCTCAGATACTTAAAGTATTAGGAGTTTAAAATTTTGCCTGGGGGTCTTTTAGGACGTAGGTAGGTGCTTACTGAAGGGGTGAAAAGTGTTGCAAAGTTTGTATGGGAGACCGAGATTTCTAGGTTGGATTGTTAATGATAAAAGTATTAAGCTTGTATAAATTCACGGCGGTATTCATTCCAACAGTTTGGTCCGTACATGCAAGTTTTTGGTAAAACCACCTTTAAAACTATTAGGATTGCATGAAGTCCACGGAAATATTCATTCAATTTCATATTTGCACGTACAAGGTTTGGATGGACCCTGCTTACTTTCAATCTCGGTCTATACGGGTTTAGTCTATAATTATAACATCACGCTACAATACTTAGGAGCTGAGCAGCGGGTAAAACCGCGGGGCACAGCTAGTACCCGTATACGAGGCTAACTTTACTCAGCAAAATAAAGCAGGAATGCGAAATGTGAATGTTCCTGTACCTTTGTGCTCATAGGAAGTAAGGCAACTTAAAACAACATGTACTTACGATCACGACGACCAATATCAGAGCTGTCTTCATTTTGGCAGAGGATTTTTTGTTAGAATATTCGTCGAAGAATGAACGATGAACAACTTGTAATTTCAGCCAGAGAGCGCAGCCTTTTATATGATCCTAATATTTGATTAGCTTTCAGCTTACACCTGCACACACGCGGAAACGAAAACAAAATAATTTCCTGTAGACGCAGGATGATTCAATAATGTTTGCAATGCATAATTATATGCACCTACGTATATAACACTTGGAGCCGCAGAGCAGCTTTTCGAATAAGAACTGTAAATATTCCTCTGAAAAACTAACAAACAATACGTGTTGTGATGATGTCCTAGACTTGAGCTCCTCCGGGGTTGCGGGTTGTTCGAAAGAGATACCGCGACCCCCGAACACAAAGGGCACATTAACGAACAGGATGGGTTCTAGTCAGTAATAGTCTGACACTCTAGCTCCGCCAGAGCGGGATGATATCCCATTCCTGAAAAAAAAAAACGTGATGTAATATTACCTACATGGGTTGGTATTTATATTGTAATATTTATATGTGGGTTTAAACCACGACAAACTCCATCGACAGTCAAAGAAAACAGTCAGCATGACTGTTTTTGTTTTGTACTCGAAATACTTGCCGGAAGGTCAAACGTTGAACTTAGTACATTTTGATTGAAGTGAGGAAACTTTGTCGTTGCAACTGAGGCGGATTTAATGCCCGAGCCGACAGAACAAAAAGTACTTTTTTCATTAATGAATATTAATATTCACTATGATTTAATTTGAGTTTTTACATATGAAATAATTTTTGAATTTAAATATTATCATATAGGTATAATTATATTTTTTAATCAAAAAAAAAAAAGTCCTAAAAAAACAAGCAACTTATTGCTCTAAAAAAAATTGCTGGCCTCAGGGATTTGAGCAGTTGTTCAATGTTATCTGTGGTAATACAGAAAAAATGAAAGCCCAGTTGTGCTAAACGAGAAAAAAGGACGTGTGTGAAATACATTCCATGTTGAACCTAATCGTAGGGCATAAGACCTAGTTTTCGAGGGAGTTTATTAAAAAAGAATTTGAGCGTTTATTCGACGATAAAGGCCAAAATTATGGAAATCAAAATCAGTCAGTAGTTCAGCACTATGATATTTTCATACAATACCTTGTGAAGGTACTTTTTCCCAAAACTCCACAAATAAGTAAGTACGATCAAGCAAACCACTTTATTATGTCCGTAAGGATTGAGGAGCCACATCAGATTTTTAAATCTGATCTCACCATTATTTAGCAGCAATGTAGCTTATTTTGCAGCACGAATTCTAGATTTAGCAGCTTATTTAGCATATTACCTTCTAAAAATTTTGCTTTTGTAGCTCTAAAACGAAAGAAAATACAATACTTTTTATATGGCTCCTCAATCTAACCTCAATAAGGGAATTTTTATTGGATGTGAGCGATCAATTAATATATTCGACATATTGATCATTTAGCAGGTCTTGTGTTTGTTTTTGCAGTATACGAGTAAAATTGAAAAACACAGTAAATTTTGTATATGAACACATTTTCTTTGGCTCCTCAATCCTGACGTTCTAATTATATATGTTTGACTGTAGCCACCTGAGATCTCAACGGATTCTAAAACCAGACATACATACATTTAGCAGAAATTTCTGCTAAATATATCTGCACATTTCAGTAATGTACATATTTTGGAATCGAAAAAACAATACTTTACTACTTTTTCGTAAATTCTGTGTGTAGGGTGACCACATTTTGGGGGTACCTACAAATTAATATTTCACTTACGTCAAATAATAAGAATTACTACTTTTATTTATATAAAAATTGATAACATGTGCAAAACAAGGACAAATTATTTATAAAATGGAAAAATGATCCAACAGATAAAATACTACGACTAGAATATAATAAAACAAGAAATAAAACTCATAAAAAAGAGAAAAATCTTGGAATAAATATTATATTATGGAACAAATAAATAATAATAAATTAAATCTTAGGAAACTATAGCAAATATTGAATACTTTATCTGGTCGCAAGAAAAAATCGGTTGATGAAGCAATATTAAGAGCGTTCAAAAAGAATGATACAGGAGCGAAGTCCATAGCTAATAACTTTGCGATAGAATAGAGGAATGGTGTTAAAAAAAATTGCCCAAGTGTGACCATCGGCTCTTAAAAGAATCACACATTATGTTCCCTCAAGACAAATCAATTTACTTCAAAAAAGGACGGTGCCATTAAATTAATTAGAAACCTAAACACAAACAAAGCTCCCGGAGCAGATAACATTAGGTGTGTTGAGTATCGAGTATCTAAGTGGGCGCACGATGCTGGACTGGTTCTGAATGCAAATAAATAAAACCAAAATCATTCATGTAGAGTGTACATATCTTTATCTTTAGAGTGTACATGAATGCTTTTGGTTTTTTTTATTTGCACCATCTAAAAATAATAGTTGTTTTAAGGTAATTGCGCACAGTCATAGCTGTCTCTACTCCACTGTTTCAGGGTCATGCAAATGTGAAGCAATTGATCAAGTGACGCATCATACCTACCTGGAACTTGTGGTGGATAGTCGATTTTATTGGAGATTTCACGTGGATACTGTCTGTGATAAACTGCGAGCTATTATAGCAAAATTTTATGTTCTCAAACCTAAAGTTCTTCTTAATATGTATGTTGCTCTGGCAGAATCGATTATAGCATACGGAATTACAAGCTATTGGCGAACATTTAAAACATACATTGAACGAATTTACACACTGCAATCTGCAAGTGAGGTTATTATAGCTCATTGTACCAAGAAAAATAAAAATCCAACACAAGGATAACGTGATAGAATCCAACTCTCCTCTCGCAGGTCTGCTGGAAGAAAATTCTTATGAAGTAAGCTGTACCTTTGTGCTCTTCAGTCTTAATGTAATGTCTTGTCATGTATTTTGTGTGTGCATAAATAAATAAATAAATGGATGGATCCCAGTAAATGTGATATCACCATGTTCGTTAACTGGGTCGGGCACATGCTACAGGCTTGTGCCCGACCCAGTTACGGCACGGTACGGTACGGCACTTCCGATTCCACAAGGCTGTATTTCAGACCAAGTTGCTGATGGATATTCATGGTTACAAGGTTGTGTCTATGCAAGTATCTTCGTTAGCAAGACGAGAACAACCGAAAATAATCTGACAAAATAAATAAATAAATATAATTTTGGGTACGTAAGTGAAATATTAATTTGTATGTACCCCAAAATGTGGTCACCCTACACACAGAATTTACGAAAAAGTAGTAAAGTATTGTTTTTTCAGAATCCAAAATATGTACATTACTGAAGTGTGCAGATATATTTAGCAGAAATTTCTGCTAAATGTTCGTATGTCTGGTTTTAGAATCCGTTGAGATCTCAGGTGGCTACAGTCAAACATGTATAATTAGACCGTCAGGATTGAGGAGCCAAAGAAAATGTGTTCATATACAAAATTTACTCTGTTTTACGATTTTACTCGTATACTGCAAAAACAAACACAGGACCTGCTAAATGATCAATATGTCGAATATATTAATTGATCGCTCACATCCAATAGAAATTCCCTTATTGAGGTTAGATTGAGGAGCCATATAAAAAGTATTGTATTTTCTTTCGTTTTAGAGCTACAAAGGCAAAATTTTTAGAAGGTAATATGCTAAATTGCTACTAAATGCTGCAAAATTTTCATAAATATTCATCTATTACTTAACGAGTTCCAGGTGGCTCCTCAATTCAGATGTTTAGATTGAGGAGCCACTTTTGCATTAAAATAACTAGTGATATATTTTGCTGCTAAATCTAGAATTTGTGCTGCAAAATAAGCTACATTGCTGCTAAATAATGGTGAGATCAGATTTAAAAAATCTGATGTGGCTCCTCAATCCTTACGGACATACTTTATTTACTAGATATACTAGCCGAATTCGATAGAAGATATATTAAGGAAAATTCGCGGAAGGGACCGAGGGATTTAAAATGGTCGCTTAAGCAGAATCACAATAAGTTAAAAACATGAATTACGTTACCATTCGTGAAAGTGTCACAAAGTGACAATCTGGAATTTGACTGCGTCAGTAACCATATATTAACGTAATTATTCATAATATTACCCTGCCAAAGCGGCCATTTTAGACCCCCTGAAAACACTTTGAATAATGTTTTGAAAATTGCATTATTATACAGGTTGGTCTTAAAAACTTCTATGTACTTGACCTATACCTTCAACAGACAAAACCGTTAAAAATATAGAGCTTGATAGGGGTTTATTTCCTGTAATTAGCTTTGATAGCAATAAAGGTTTTTTTTTGCAGTTATTGTTATAATTTGTGATTTCGTTATTTTTGCCACTGTTATGAAATACGGTAGATAGTTTACAAATTTTATTAAAACACCCTACAAAAGGTTTTCAAAATGCCACCTTACCACAGAGATGCACAATCTACACCTACGGAGGAAATTGTCTTTTAATTGTCTAAAGATTTCTCTGTTACTTCTCACAACATTTCCCGCTTCTTAAATTTTCCGTCTTAGCTCTTCCTCATTGTTAGTTTCCCGTGCCACATATCACGAGCCTGTACGACAGCTCGAATGGGCCAATTAGTTCATCGTTGAGAATGCCGGACCACATGTTCACAGCGAAGCGGTGTTGAAAATTTGATGGTCTTACGGAATGAGGATTCTCTCGGAGAATTTAGCCAGACCGCCGTCCAGGTCGATGGAGCCAAGGAGTTCTTGAAGAATTACCAATTTTGCTGTCAGACGTAAACTTAACAGCGAGACATGGTTTACAACTAAATAGTTATTTGTTATACAAGAGTGCAAAGTTGCTTTTTAACCGCGTGTTCAATTTTGATGACCGAGCAAGCGAAGGATTCTAAAATTGAATCACGAGCGCAGCGAGTGATTCAAAATTAGAATCCTGAGCGTTAGCGAGGGAATCAAAAGAGCACGAGGTGAAAAATCTTTGCACTCGAGTGCAACACGTAACTTTTCATTCCACCTCAGCAAGGAAATGACTAAATGCAAAAAAAAACGTTTACAATCACAAGATAGGTACACTTTTATATCAGTTTAGGTATTAATTACTACATTATGACAGGTAAGTATTACAGAATAATCTTTAAATTATAACAAAATAATAGTAAGGTATAATTAAGAAAATTTTAAAGTAACGTTGCTACAGTTATTTAAATTGAGTGTAATATTTTTGTTTGGTACTGTAATATTGGTGTTAGTCACTTGTGTACTGTTTTTCGGTAAACTATCTGTCATACTTAATAGTTAATAGTGAATGTTGGAGAGAGAGGGAGATGGTTAGGTGTTTCATAACGGCTTATTTTTGTATGTGATATGTACATGTCTTTTTTCATCTTTATTGTTGCTTTTAGCATCGAATACGTACTCCATAGAGTGCTTGCTTTCTTGTTCTCGGATAATTCTATAAAACATGCCATCAAAACGTTTTCTGAGAAAGTTTTGGCTCCTTTTGCTAGTCGCCACGTGTTGAACATATCGTACTGTTTTAAATACTTCTCGCGTGATTGTTGAGGGAGAAAGCTCATTTGCGCATTATTAACAGTTTCAGTCAATTCTGTTGGCGTCAAACAAACTTCCTCGTCGCTAGAATCACTCATTTTAGTTTTTTCACTTGTTTTCAAGTTTCTTGTTTTAACTACAAGGTTTAACAATGACGTGAAAAAATGCCGCGTAAAGAACCGCGTACAGAGCAAATTGAAAAAACACCATGAAGGTTCCGAGTCTGAGTTTTTAACAAATTAAAAAAAAGTTGTATGATATATTCGGCACCAGAGAGGTAGCAGTAAATCGGTTTAATGTTCTTTTTTAATTCACATACTTAGTGCACACGATGTTCTAAATTCAATTTACTTTATCCTCTAGAGAATAAAAACGGCTTTTCCACTCAGATATTGAAGATTAAAAATACTCTTTCCGAGATGGTGGGATGAAAAGACAAATTCCTCCGTAGATGTAGATTGCATTTCTGTGGTAGGGCGGCGTTTTGAAAACCTTTTGTAGAGTGTTTTAATAAAATTTGTAAACTATGTAGCAGGGGCGTGCACTCCTTATAGGCAAAAAGACACTGCCTACCCTAGACTCCATAGGTAAACAAAGAAAGAAAAAAAATCAAAGAATAAACAAATATCTAATTAATTTAAACTTTTTTTATAAATTCCTAACGTAAAAATAATAGCAACGTTCCACAACGCCCTAAATTAACACTATGGCAGGCGTTTCGCGTTCAACAGATCGTCACGAGCGAATTATAGGCAAACTTCAATAGTGCCTTTAGTTCATTGATAAATGTAGGCATGAAGTATGCGTGTGTGTGTAAAACCTCGTGTACAGACACGTCGTGTATGGCTCACACAGCGACGTATCTCCTGCGGCATGAGAAGCCAATCGGGGGCCGCGATTCATGTCGCAATTCGTTGCGACATGAACAGCTCGTTGCATTGGTCGGTACAGCTCAGCTTTTTACTGATTGGCGCTCAACAGAGATTATACGACAAGTTGAAGAATTCATTAGCTATGTACAATTCCGGTTGAAAGTGATGCAATTTTATTTGTCAACATTTTATTATCAAAATTTTGAAATGTTTATGTGAAGTTTGCAGTTAATATTTGTTTTTTGTGAATAATTAATTAACGAATCGCAAATTCAGTTCGATTTGTTCTAAATTCTATAATGTGTGTTTGTTAAAAGTAATAAATGGTAGGTTTTCTCAATTGTCGTTTAATGAAAAGCTTCAAATAGTGTCGAAAGGTAGATGTGTGCTTGAATTACCAGCATTAACCCAGCAAAAAGGTAATGTAAGTCGTAAATTTTATAAGAAAAATTATGAAACATACTCCTGGCTGTGTGGTTGCATACACACAAATAAATTATATTGTTTTCCGTGCCTGTTATTTAATTCGAATAATACAACAGTGTGGAGTCATTCGGGGTATACCTACAGATTTACGTAATTTTTATTCCGCGGCAAAAAAGACTAACTAACACGTGCAATTGCGGAATCTTTCCTAATTTTCGCGGAAAAAAATACGCTGCCTACCCGGTCATTAGACCGTGTGCACGCCTGTGCTATGTAGGTACTGTATTTTTTCAGAGTGGTTGAATGCGACTGGTTTATCAGGACGAGTGAGCGGAGGCATCGAAGCCTCGTCGGTGCCAAGCCTACCTACCCACCTACCTGTTCTGTATCTGGCAAAGTGTGCAAGAGATATTTCGTAGAGTTATACAAACATGTATTGTGCTTGTACACGTTTCAACAATGCTAAAAACCTCTGTTTTATTAACTTTTAAATGTTAAATAACTTTTTTTTCCATGGAATATTAAAAAAAAGTTATATATTTTAGAAGGTGGGATTGAGTTCTTCAATTTAAAACTGATTTGGTCCGTGTACGCCAACTTTTATTAGGTAGGTCAGAAACGCCCCATGACCTTTACTTAATTTAACAGGTTTTTTTCCATTTCATAATTTAAAAGCACTGTCTAATACCATGTTTTTTTTATTTTTCCACACAAAAGATCGTCGATGTCGTTTTTGATAGTAATCTGTCTAGGCAGGCTCAAGTGAATGAGGTTAGTCGTAAGGTGCACTTTTCCTTCCACTCGCTAAAATCTTTACAGAGCTTTTTGCCCTTTAAAACCAAAATTTACCTTGCTCAAACTCTGATTCAGCCGATTATTGATTACGCAGATGCCTGCTATCTAGATGCCACTGAGGAGCTTTTAAACAAACTTGAGCGTTTGCAAAACATTTGCATCCGCTTTGTTTTTGGACTAAAGAAATACGACCATGTCTCTCAATTCCGCAAGGAACTAAAGTGGCTCCCTATTCGCCTTCGCAGGAACACTCGAATATTATGCCTTCTTTTCAACATCCACTATAACCCTGCATATCCCATTTACCTACGAGACCGTTTTTCTTTTATCCGTCCTCCCTGACGCTTTATGTAGATCGCACTTACGTCACCATCTCAATTTCCCTTCCCATAAAACCGACTTTTATTCTTACTCCTTCTCTGTCCATGCAGTACGTTTGTGGAACTCACTTCCGGCTAACATCTGTGGCGCTAAAACTATCTCTGTATTTAAAAAACTGGTCAAAGAACACTACCTCTCCTCTATACTTTGATATTTTGTATATATTTTAGATATGTATTAATTATTTTGGATTGTATTTATAATATGTAAACATATATTTATCATTTTTATTAGTAGGTATGTAAGTTTTCTTTAGGTATTGATAACGTGTATTTGTTATTTTTAATAGTATGTCTATATTGATATCGTTTTGTTTATTTAAGTTAGTGCTTAGTTGTTATTTTTACACACTGTGTCTACGTGTTTGTTTTTTCCGTCTGTCCTTTCGCAGGTCTGCTGGAAGAGATTTCTTTATGAAATAAGCAGTACCTTTGTGCTCTTTTTTCCTTATATACTTTTTTATATAATGTTTTGTGTGTACATAAATAAATAAAAGAAGCCAGTAACTGTCATAAAATTGGAAAAACAAAAACTCCGAAAATTGTTGATATCCCCAGAACGCCAAGGACTTGATATAGTCGGCCAGTGATGTGACGCGAAAGTTTGATTGCACACGATGAAATATTTAGAAACATTATTATCGAAAACAATTTAAGGTCAGGAAAATTTGAACTTAGATAACTACATTATAACAAAGGGAAAATAAACGAATTTCGTAGTCATTGCGTTTTCGCTTCAATTCTGTAATGAGAGATGAGATGTATTCAAACGCACTCAAATTATGAATAAAAAAAAACCACGCGCTTAAACCGCGGTGCTTAAATCCAAACTTACTTTCCATTTTGAAAAACACGACGAAATACACAATAATTGTGTTGTGTATTTCGTCGCTGCTACAATGAAAAGTTCTACCGGTTTTATACGGTAAAAAATGTTGACAGAAGTAGTGTAAAAATCACGGCAATAGACAAACATCAAAAAGACCATAGACCACATCCCTAATCAGAATTGAATTTAACGTGTTGTGTGTGTAGCTGAGCTCCAAGGACTTTAAATAAAGTCAAAGGATGACGACATGAAACATTTAGTGATGTGCCTCATTTCTTATGGTTCTGATTGAGTTATGTATTTGTTTCTTTGATATTTGTTATTTATATTGTTTTTCTTATCAAGGATACTGGGAAATAAAACAAATATGGCAATATTTAGTCGGTTTTTATTTATATCCGTAAATAAGGTGTAAAGTGAATATAAGACATAATACTTAGTAATTTATTTCTTTAGTTTTTATTTCGGTATAGCGGTGTTTACGGACCACAGAAGTGGTCGAAACTGAATCGAAATTGTTGAGTGGCGATTTATATCAGATTTATATAACTGATGTGGTGACAGACATCGGTCACCTATTTTTTATTTTATTTATTTATTTATTTATTCTCACAGTTCAAACACCTTAAAATTACACAGTTTCAATACAATATACAGTTATTGTGGTTTTATAGTGACGGTACGGGTCGCAACTGGCATCTTAGCTAGATTACAAAGTAACCTGTGTTAAAGATACCAGTCCCATTTCCCTTTACAAATTCAAAACATTTTCACATAAGTAAGTACATTTAAACAATCTAAAGTTTATTAAAATGTGAGAAAACACAAAATAAAAAAGAAAATAATTAAGAACTTAAAACTAATACAAAAATTTTCCATATATGCATTCGCGCGTGAGTGAGTGTTAATGAGTGCGTGAGAGTGTGTATGAGTATGTGTGTGGATGGGAATATGTGTGTTGTTGTGAGTATTTGTGTGTATCAATATAATACACCATTGTACTTAAAAGGTTTTCCGTCTCTTGGTAGTTCAACCCTTGAAGCCATTTGGTAATTTGATTTTTACAATCACGGCTAGATAGTTGATAAAGAGGAAGCAGTTTATTCACTTTGTTGTACAATGATGGTGCAAGAAAGTAGTGGAACCTTCTCGAATGGGTAAGGTTACTTTTTCTAGTTTCGCAAACTATATCTTTTCGCCTTTTTGTGGTTTTCTTGAAAGGGGTCGCAGAATGCTGTATCATAACCATTTTAGCTATAAAAAGTTGCCTTACAGTCAAAACTTGACAATTTCTATAGAGTAGTAGTAGGAGACAAACAGTAGGAAACAAATAGTTTTTGAATTTGCTCACTTTTAGGATAGCCCTCTGAGCTCTTTCTAATTTTAATAGTCTTGTTTTTGGCGCACCTCCCCAAGTCGAATGCAATAACTAAGTAGTGATTGGCACAGTGCAAAATAGACTTGTTTTAGCAATCGTGCATCAGCCACGTGACGTGAGGTTTTAAAAATGTAAATTAGTTTCCTGACTCTTGTTTTGTAATAGCTCAATGTGGATTGAAAAAGAAAGACCATTATCAAGTGTTATGCCAAGATATTTGGTACTAGTCACTTGTGCTAATCTGGGGCAGTTACAGGACTGGTCATGTTCACGGGAGGCAGAACACGAATGCGCGACAAGGTATAGTGAGGGTGGAGGTTGGGTGGCTTGACGGAGTGAAAAAGCCATGTAGTTAGTTTTATCAGTATTGAGGGTCAGGGAGTTTCTAGCCAACCATTCCCTAATTATATTAAAACCGTATTGAGCTTTGTTAAAGACTTCCGGCCATGAGTCACCCCTAAACGAAAGAGCAGTATCGTCTGCGAACGCCGTTATCGAGGTGTCATTTAAGTCTGTCTGGCAAAGGTCATTTAAGTACACAAGGAAAAGCGTCGGCCCAATTACACTTCCCTGCGGAACTCCATATATTATTGGCAACTCATCACTGACGTAACTATCAATTTTTACACATTGTGTTCGGTTACGTAAATAGTCCTTAAAAATAGCCAGAGATTCGCCTCGCACACCAATTTTTTCCAGTTTAAGAAGTAGGAGAGGAGTAGAGACCGTGTCAAATGCCTTAGCCAGATCCAGGAAGATAGTGAGGACCTTTTTCTTGTTGTCTAGGTTCTTCACTATATGGTTAGTAAGGTCTAGTACAGCATCTGAGGTGGATCTATTTCGTCTAAAACCGTACTGATTTGGTGACATATTATTAGGTGTCTACGCGCTGTAAGGTGGTTGACCCCGAAGGATAAGTGGCTGTCGAGAATAACGGCCAAGTATCTGACTTTCTTCTCCCAGGCCCAGGGGACAGGCTTGCCGTACTTAGTGATCGGACAGGACAGTTAACATTATACAATTCTTGTTCTTAGTCAACTTACCGAAAGTCTTAACATCGCGATTCAGAAAATCTATCAGTTTGGAACTAAACATACTAACTAATACTAATACTAACCATTAGCAATATTGCATTTGACAGTTCGCATCATGCCAAAACAGTCATTTTCAATGAGAAAACCTGCAACCACCTTCTCACTGCAACGCTAGAGTTATTTGTTTTGTTAAACGTCCGGTTAAAATTAAGTGACGTTCAAGCATTAATATGCTTTATTAATGTCTTTAAAAGACGTCCCAAATTCGTTATGGCCTGCCGGAAGTCTGGAGGTCGAATTTGGTGTGTGGGTACAGGTGTAGAGTAGAAGCAAATTAAACACAAGATGCATGTGTTGTGTGAATGATAATGTGTCTATGCGGAAGTGATGTCTGTTGTGATGACTTAATGAAAACTATATTATGAAGATAAAAGCAAAGAGAATTGTAAAGATAGTAACTTTGAAGTTCATGTTGAATTTAACAACAATTTTGTAAACCGCTGTATAAAACAACCCTGTAAAAAACTTAGTAATAATGATTCATTGATACGTCTAATCAATGAATCATTATTACTAAGTTTTTTACAGGGTTGTAGGCAGTCGCTACATGTTAAATACTGGTACCCAGCTGGATTTAGTTAGACTGGATGCCAACCCCTATTACATATCAAAAGGCTAGGCAGATGATGAACTAAACGGAGCATGGAGTAACAAGGTGATAAGGCATTTTTAAAGTGTCTACGAATTTGAGGAAAAACTAGCTCGTTAGTGAAATTATTTTTAAAAGTATTCCCAATCGGAATTATTTAACATATATTACGAAGTTAGGCTTGTGTAGCTGCAAGCTGCAAGTTCACTCATCGACAATAAGGAAATGACTCAATACCATCGAATTTCATGTTATGGTATCATGCCGTTCGATTTGAGGTTGAGAAATCTAATAAGTTTTGAAGTGCCTACTCGATGAACTGATGCTTGTACATGAAGCGCCTCTAAGGTTGGGTTTTACAGAATAACGAATATGATTTGCTTACGATCATTGAATTTGTTCCGCCTGCTATTGGTACGATTGGTCACCATAAAGCGCATATTAGGCGTAGAAATGTAATGATGATTTATGTAAGAGTTGTAAGGAGTAATAAGAAGGTGGTACCACATTGCATTAGGTATTTATATTGGGTCTTTAGAAATTGCCGTTCTGCAGTGCTGGCCATTTCAAATCAAAATAACTTTTGTTTGACTAAGAATTCTAATTTCAAATTAATTTTATTTTGAAAACATGTTTTTTTTTCCAAAAGTAGTCATTTGTTTATTGATTAGTGTTACATTTTCATCGCATTTTAATCATTTTTGTCATCATGGATACGTTAAACATTCGAGTAATTATGGAATATGAATACCGTCGTGGCAGAAACGCGGCACAAGCGGCACGCAACATCAACGACTTTTACGGAGCTAACACTACAAACCAACGCACCACCTGTTATTGGTTTACTCGCTTCCGTTCTGAAAATTAAATTTTGACCTGAAAAATTAACCTCGCGGTCGTCCGAAATCTTTGGTCGACAATGACGAATTAAAGGCGATTGTGGAAGCTGATGATACACAATCTACGGCTGAATAAGACAATATTGGTCTATTTGCGTCAAATTGGCAAGGTAAAAAAGCTTGACAAATGGGTGCCCCACGAACTTAATGATCGTCAGCGCGAACTAGGTACGCGTCGAGACGTGCCTTGCACTGCTCAACAGACACACAAATGAAGGAATTTTGAACCGCATTGTTACCTGCGATGAAAAATGGATTCTGTTTGATAACCGCAAGCGCTCAGCAAGTTGGTTGGATCCTGGTTCAGCAACTAAACAATGCCCTAAACGAAAGCTTACCCCTACAAAAGTGATGGTCACTGTTTGGTGGTCTAGCGACGGTGTGATTCAGCTTCTTACCAAACGGGGTGAGCATTACTGCAGATGTGTACTGTAAAGAACTGAACACATTGATGGAGAAGCTGGCACATCTCCAACCAGCATTGGTCAAGCGCTCGTCTCCGCTGCTCCAGCACGACAACGCGCGACCTCATACTGCACAGCAGACGGTCTCCAAGTTGCAAGAACTGGCGTTGGAAGCTCTCCGTCATCCGATCTACTCACCAGACCTTGCGCCTACAGACCACTATTTTTTAAGAATTTGGATAACTTCTTGGCGGGAAAAAAAATCAATACCCGAGAGGCAGTACAAAATGCCTGTGAAGAAGTTGTTGCCTCCCGTCCAGCTGATTTCTTTAAGAAAGGCATCAATAAACTGCCACTGCGTTGGCAAAGATGCATTGATTGCATGGGTGATTACTTCGATTAATACAAATAAAAAATTCGTTTAATTTTTTTCACACAAAACGTCAATTTCATTGGTAGGTAAAGACCTATTATTAAAAAAATATAAAAAAATAAACTATTGTGTCATTATTATACATTATTATATTTTCTTTCTACTCTTTATTGTTGAAAAGTTGCATTAGACACTCGGATTTAGAATTGAAATATTGACTTTCAAGGTGTTTATTAAATTTTTCAGATTTTTGACACTAAATATGATAAGGACTTCATTTTAAAAACATAATACTTAGCTGTTAGCCACCGGTAAAATACCGGTAAAAAAAGAGATTTTCTTTTTTTTTGTCAGGCGCTAAAGATATTGATAAAAAACACTTTTGTCGATATCTTTGTTGCCGCGAAAGTCACAGTATTATCGTTGTAAAACATTGAGAGAAGCAAACGGGAAGTAATTAATGGCCCCCGTGAATTACAATACTTATATTTATCAGGGTTCCTACGACTCGGTGACCGGTCGTCCTGACATCAGAATGAAAGGTCACCCTGACAATGTTTTATTTTTCTTCTGGAATACGATGGAAGCAAATGTTTGAGAATATTAAAAAAAAGAACTGATGGAACCGGGTTTTCCTTTCATTCGTTGTGGGGTTGATTATACTGGACCTGTATTTGTATTGAACCGAAAGGGCGCTAAGCTTTAAAAAGGATATACCTATTTGTTTGTTTTGTAACACGAACTATCCACCTCGAACTAGTCAGTACCCTTTCCTCACAACAATATCTCTTAGCACTTCAAAGATTTATATCCTGTCGTGGTAAACCGGCTCAAATTTTCTCTGATATTGGGACAAATTTTGTCGGAGCCATGAAGGAATTCCAGTTAATGTTTAACAAGCATTCACACTAATGATAACATAATGTTTACATTTATACCGCCTTACGCTCCTGATCTTGGGGAATTGTAGGAAGCAGGAGTTAAATCCTGTAAACACCACCTGAGGCGTGTTATGGGCACCGCTAATCTAACCTACGAGGAATTCAGCACGATGTTGTCACAGATCGAAGCCGTCCTGAATGCCATCCAATGTTCCCTATGTCCGCAGACCCACAAGATCTTCTTCCTCTTAGTCCAGCACATTTCCTGATCGGCCGGTCACTCCTCTCACCAGCTTGCAAGGACCTCATAGAAGTGCCGATACATCGCCTGACTCGGTTCCAGAGGGTGGAAAAGGTTAGGCAGCAGTTCTGGAAGCGTTGGTCCACTGATTACATTTCGGAGCTCCAGATGAGGACCAAGTGGAGGACGCTTAATCAAGACCTAACCCTAAATACCCTTGTCGTCATAAAGTGGCGCATGGGTCGGATTATTAAGGTGTCCACAGGCACTTCCGTTGCCATCGGCGCTGAGTCATGCACCAAGGATGACAACGGAGCTTTCGCAGCACGGCCACGCAGCTAACGGGCGTTGAAACCTGAGGGTTCCAAGGCAGCCGGCATGTTCACGCGCTACACCCAACGCCATCTCTCGAACGGTCACAGCATCACGTAGGCAGGTCAATATACACAACGACATGTATCGCCATTTATTTGACCGTGTTAACAACTCTCCAACCAATTATGTAACTCAACTTCCATTTTCCTTTTTCTAGAAAGATTGTGTGTATCACCAAAGGACGTTGTACGTCTGACGCCGGTGTCACCTTAATAAAACACATATTTACCGCGTGGGAAGAGGAACAAGATGCCATCGGAATCTTTTGTGACCTTTCGAAGGCATTTGATTGCGTTAATCATAAAACCCTGCTTTTGAAACTTGAGCATTACGGTTTAGTTAAACTTGCGCTCAGTCTAGTAAAATCGTATTTAAATGATAGACAGCAACAAGTGCAAATTAATAGCGTCAACTCAATGGGTTTAAAAGTTAAAATGGGTGTTCCACAAGGTTCTATATTAGGTCCTTTCCTCTTTTTAGTAAATATTAATGATCTACCCAATACATTTAAAAACCAACCTCAAATGGTGTTATTTGCTGACGATAGTACTTCCTTAATATTTAAGATAAAGAGACGTGCAACAAATTTTGCCGACCTAAATACTGGTTTACTGCAAATAATTTAGTTTTGAATGGAAAAAAAACAAAATGCATAAGATTTGCTCTGCCAAACGTCAAAAGTGGTGAATGTGACATAGTATTGAATCAAGAGAAACTAGGACTCGTCGATAGAACTATTTTCTTAGGCATCACGCTCGATTCGAGGCTACAATGGGGCCCTCATTTAACATCTCTTGCAGGACGGTTGACTTCAGCAGCATAATACGCTGTAAGAAAAATCGGTCAATTTACTGACGTAGATACCGCGCGACTATCTATCGTCGTCGTCGTCATCGTCTATTTTGATTATTTTCATAGTATAATGTCATACGGTATTTTACTATTTATTCTGCAGATAAGAGCCATCAAAGCTATATATAATCTACGTAAGCGCGATTCCCTAAGAGATCTGTTTAAAAAATTAACATCATGACAGTACCTTGTTAATACATCTATGAAATCATTATGTACGTTAGGAAAAATCTACATCTATTAAGTAAAAGAGTTGACAGACACCGCTGCAATACTAGAAACAGTTACCAACTAGTTCAGCCAGGTTTCAGGCTAGCTAAAGTAGACTCCTCTTTTATGGGGTACTGTTTAAAATGTTACAACAAAATACCTCTAAACATCCTACAATTGAATAAATCGAAGTTTAAATCTTGTATTAAACGCACACTATGTAGGCAAGCATATTTTATGTTGGGGGATTACATTAATGATATGAGTGCTTGGCTAAATGCCGGTCCTGCTCCACAACTATAGGGGCAAACTATTTGATCAGCATGAAGTTATTGTGGTAGCTGTAGAAGGTTGTAAGATTATTTGTGCGTTGTATAGACTCAATTTCCTAAGATTGTATAATTGTAATGCCCATGTGAGAGTACTATGTAATTTAATTGACTCGGCGGTTACCCTGGTGGTTGAGAGATTGTCATGCTCACTTAAATGTCTCGCTGATGGTGGCG
Organism: Ochropleura leucogaster; assembly: GCA_958449745.1. Lineage (NCBI taxonomy): Eukaryota > Metazoa > Arthropoda > Insecta > Lepidoptera > Noctuidae > Ochropleura > Ochropleura leucogaster. The sequence goes on along the minus strand of OY288207.1, from coordinate 1,483,088 downwards.
TGTGTATCGGGTCATTTAGTTCCCTTCCAAATGGTTGAGTTGAATGGGGCTGATATACTATATGCGTCATGTTCGTCAACGGGCGCTGTCAGTTGTGACTGGTCATCTGTTAGCCGCCACGGTTTGTTTGAATTAATTTATTTATTTATTAAACGCTTGTTTTAGCTTTAACTCTGGAGGCTGTTTATATGCTCGTTTATCTACATCGTTCTCACATGTATGTATAATCTCAACATGAATGATGTATCCATGATTTTGATTTGTCCATGGAGTTTATTGCCCATTCTTCTGCATAGAGATCTACGCTTTGGAATGAGCAACTGCAGTACTTTCACAAGTTATTATGTGTTGTGGTTGGGACTGCAGCAGCATCTTTTTTGTTTTCATGACATTCGAAAGTGCCTGTTGTGGCCTAATTGAAATAAATGATTTGAATTTGAATAAATTTGAATTTGTGTTCTTGTCTCGAGGAGTAAACGGGTTGAAAAATTATCTCTCGTTTTTTATTCAAATAAAATCCCAGCAAGACGCCTCAACCCCAACTATAAGAAGCAAATAGAAGCAATAGGGAAGCAATTGTTTTGCATAAATTCAATATTAAATACGCCTAGTGACCGTTTATTCTGACGGACACGTTAAATAGTTTCAAACCCTAACTTGTGAAGTTATGTTAGAAGATCCACTTGTTGTTTGCAAATAAACCGCTTACTTGACTTTTGTGTAAGTTTTCCATTTTGGTACTCTAATTTTACATTACTGTTAATTTATTTATTTTAAATAATATAATAATAATAATATTTTTTATTAACAGAATGTGAGTACAATTCATCTATCCTATTCAAAAACGATATACACAATTATGTTCTTCTTTAGAAGATAGAGTAAACGGCGATGTCTGCGCTAGTATAAACTGTGTGACAGACATCGGCGCCTTCCTCTTACAGATTTACACATCAAACTTAACATAATTTTTGCAATATAATAATAATAATATAGAATATCTGGACGCCCTGGATAGGAAGGTCCGTACATTGTTAACGGCATTTCGTATGCATCACCCACGTTCTTCGGTCATGAGATTGTATATCCCGCGGAGTTGTGGAGGTCGAGGCTTTTTAAACGCCAAGACTCTCCACAATCGCGAGATATGCAGTCTCAGGGAATATTTTCTAGAATCACACGTGGGAATGCATCGAGATGTGGTTGCAGTGGACAAAGGCCTCACCCGCTCTCCTTGGCTAAAGAGAACTGGCGCAAACCTGTAGTGCTTGACACTAACGACCGCAAGGAGGTATGGCAGAGTAAGGAGCTTCACGGACGCTTTTTCCGGGCCCTACATGGACCCGATGTAGATCAATCAGCGTCCGTAGCTTGGCTACGTTCCGGGGACCTCTTTGGAGAAACCGAAGGTTTTGTCTGTGCAATTATGGATGAAGTTATGATGACGAATAACTATCGGAGATTTATTGTGAAGGATGGCACGGTTGACATATGTCGGCCATGCCACCGTCCGGGTGAATCAATTCGACACATTATCTCCGGGTGTTCTCGTCTGGCTAACGGAGAGTACTTGCATAGACACAACCTTGTAGCCAGGATTATCCATCAGCAACTTGCTCTAAAGTACAACCTTGTGGAATCGGAAGTGCCGTACTACAGGTATGAGCCCGACCCAGTTCTTGAACATGGCAATATCACATTGCACTGGGATCGCTCCATCATCACTGACAGGACTATTGTTGCTAACAAGCCTGATATAGTGCTGGTGGATCGATCAGAGCGGCGCGCAATGATTGTTGACATAACAGTCCCGCGTGATGAGAACCTCGTGAAAGCCGAGAAAGATAAGCAAATGAAGTATATTGACTTGGCTCGCGAGGTTGTCGACATGTAGGACGTGGACTCAGCAATCATTGTGCCGATAGTCGTTATAGCCAATGGCTTAATTGCTAAGAGCCTCGACCAACACCTGAGAAGGCTCTCGTTAGGCAGCTGGATCAAGGGTTTGATACAGAGAGCAGTACTCCTGGACACGGCTCGTATTGTTAGGAGGTTCCTTTCTCTGGAGCCCTGACCGCCGGTAGCTTGGATCCTGTTCCCGATACCGGTGGGCTCCTATTTTTATATTTTTAAATGTTTTTTTATGCTTTTTTTGAAATATTTAAAAATGTAATAATATGTATAAAAACCAATAAATGTACGAAATGTTAGTGACCATGTCAGTGATCTCCTATAAGTTTATGAATATTTCATTTTACTTATTTTATTTAATTATTTCCATATGCCTCTTTCGGATCGGAAAGGGCAATTTTTACCATACTGTATCCTACTAATCCTACTAATATTATAAATGTGAATGTTTGTGAGGATGGATGTATGGATGTTTGTTACTCTTTCACGTCAAAACGGCTGAACGGATCTTGGTGAAATTTGGCACAGAGTTAGATTATAGACTGGAATAAAACACAGGATACTTTTTTTTCGATCATCACGCGGGCGTAGCCGGGGTCACCTGCTAGTAATGATATAAGAAATACAACGTTTATTTACATTTACATGTTTCGTCACTTACATGTTCATATATTTATATATATAATTATAATACATAAATCCTGCATGATGAGGAATTAAGTAAATAATAATATATAATATATATAAAACGAAAAAGATGGACTAAACAAATACTCAAAATTTCTGTACAAAATTACATGTCATAATCTAATTAAATAACCCGCCCCTGACCATTCCCGGCGCAAAAGTGCCCATAACACTTGCCGCATTTCCGCGTTGGATGGCAATGGACAACCTTTGCGCCAGAAACCGGCTGGAGCGGGAGTCACCACTGACAATGTTTAGCCTGTGCCCTAAGTCCTGAATAAAGTCCTTAGCGTCTTTACCCCAACTGCCCATGGTCTCCACTGCTATGGGCACAAAATGGTACAGCGGTTCCAAAGGAGCATACTTCAACCTCTTCTTTGAAGCGGCATCTTCCGCAGCGGCTGACGGAGAGTGGATGGTGCGACACAGGTGGCTGGCGGCAACAGTGCAGACACATGTGGCGTCCCAAATTAGGCACTTACCATTTCTCCAGGGCACCAATGTCAGCCCGTCCGGCCTCTTTCCATCAGATCTGCTCAGACCCGGAGGTTCAAGACGGCAAGGAACGTTGGCCGATACAAGGGCTCTACGAACTATGTCGTTGAGGGCATGATGTCGCGGAAACCTTCCTGTGCAACGACGACAACTCAGAGCATGATGACCATCGGCCTCCACCATAGAACCGCAGGTGCATACATGGGGTTCACACACCTTGCAGCCCAGGCGGAAGGCCACTGCCACCCGTAAAGAGTCGTCGTCAAGTAAAGTGCCCAGGTGAGGCGAAGGCAGTGCGTGCAGCCACGCCCCCGATTCGGGTTGCGACACAGCTCGCAGTCTAGCCATATCGGCCCCGGATGCCTCCCCTAACAAATTTCCTTGGGCCCCCTTCACCCCCTCGTCGTCCCACGCCCGCTGAGAGTGCAGTGCTGCAGGGATAGCTGCACTCGGGTTGAGGGCCGACCAAGCTGAAACAGCATCCGACACAAACGGTATGCCCACCTCGTCACCATTTGGACTCAATAAGACAGTGACAAGGCTGGCAACACCGTGGGCAGACGCCAAAAAAGCCGGCAGGCCCACATCCCCCGCCCGACGCACCCCAAGACCACCACACCGAAGCGGTAGAGCCGCCTGACTCCACTGGGTGTCACCCAGGGAGACATTGAGGATCGACTCCACGATTGATTTTAAAACGTGGTCAAAAGAAGAAACTTCCTCGGAACAAAGCCAAGTAGGGGTGGTTCGTAGCAAGTATGCGATCTTCGGGAGGGCAAAGCACATACGCAGCAGGACAATAGCAACGTGTGCGGAAAGATCTTTGAGACGTTCGTGAGCGGTAAGGAGAAGACGTATTTTAGAATTAATGGCCTCAGGAACTGCGGTAATCAAAATAGGAGAACCTAAAAGGCTGAAATTGGAAGGAGTAAGTTCCTTGAGACCTGGTAAAAGAGTATCAAAACGAGAGAAGTGTTTACGAGCCCCGTTACTGCAGGGGAAGAATTCACATTTCGAGGGATTCGCCTCCAGACCCAACTCTCTAAGGCGTGGAATAAGAGCCTCTAGATCCTGGAGCACGTCCTCCGGTTTACCCCCGATAGTGCCATCGTCAAGGTACCACACATTCAACGGAGACTTAAGCTCAACAATCACCTTGTGTATTGCTAGACTAAAAACAAGTGGACCTAGCGGATCCCCCTGCTGGGCTCCCACTTGAGAAAGAATAAGATTATTATCATAGAAGAGATTAGAAGGAAGTCTGTAGACCTGATGGAGAAACGGATAGAGTGAAGGAATTTTTTCCTTAACCTCTCTCAACAGAACATCCCTTTCTAAGGTATTAAAGGCGTTGCTAATATCAAGCTTTAATATAATGCTGCTCTCGTTCTTTAAATCCATAACAAACGCTCTCGTGGCGTGTATGGCTGCTTCGCACCCCAGGTGTGTGCCAAAACCCAATTGGTGTGGCCGCAAGTACTCAGCCATTTCGTCCCTAACTGTGCGGCAAGCGAGCTTGGCCGTCAGACGGCGAAAAACGCTACCAACAGCGATAGGTCTTAATCCACCATCCTTCTTGGCCAATGCGAAAAGCGAGGCACCGTATAGGTACGGACACACCAATGGGTTCAACTGACCACTGATCAAGAAATTGACGAGTTTGGCCAGACACCCCAAGAGGCGCCTCCCGTTCTCACCAGCTGATACAGATGTTAGCTCCTTGAGGTGTCCTGGTCGGAACCCGTCCAAGCCTGCCGCCGAACCACTGTAGAAAGAGCCAAGCGCCGACACCACGTCGTCTACTGTAACCGACACTGGAGAACATGATAGGTCAGGATCTACAGGAAAATTGAGAGGACGCGATGAACTCGGATGCTTGAGTTTCATGGCAGCAAGCGTGTCAGGATCCCGCTCGGCAAAGGAATCTTCCGTCATAAGGAGTCGCACAGCACCTCTCAGGTCACCGTCAAATACTTTTGATTCAATCACCTTCTTATTTGATCGCACCCTAGGACTATTTCTCTCCGAAGCAATTTCTATCTCCTCATCGGGCCCACACCGCCCGGATGCCAAAATATTCGCTTTGACTTTGGCCGTCATATTGCCAGGCAAGTAAAAGTAAATAGGTAAATAGGTAATTAAGTAAATAGGTTATTAGTATCTATGGACGCTTTAGGACCCCCACCATTCAGGATGTCAGCATTGCCATCCAACGCGGCAATGCCGCCAGTTTTCAGGGCACGTTTCTGTTATGAGTTTTGATCTTAAATAAATCTACCTTTGAGCTCTTTTATCTGATATATTTTTTTATTTCTTGTTGTTTGTGTGTACATAAATAAATAAAATTACTTTTTATATCATTAAATTAAACGGGTAATTTTTAGCTTTTATTTAACATAACATTACATCAAGCATCAAGCCTGTAATTCTCGATGGGACAGGCAAAAGTGTAACTAACATAACGCCAGAATTTCGCCAGTTTTTTGATTCGCATGTAAATACACAATTCGTTCTCAGTTCAAAGTTTTTATTTCTACTACTCTTTGAAAATAGTGATATAATGTTTTATTATTGTACATACATTAATTTTACAACTTTCCTAACTTTAACTGAACAAACATTTCATTTGGTATCGTGTACATGCAACCAGCACAGGTTGGACAAGGTTTTTACAAAATGTACAAAACAATTTATATTGTATTTAAATACAACTCAGACAATTATTACACATGCAATAAGCAGCCTCATTTGTTACTCCACTTGCACAAACATCTCGTCAATATATAAAACACATTGTTTAATATTTACTTAAATAGCGAAAATGTGCAACATCATTACTGCCAATACTTATTTGTCTTATGACATCAGTGAATGTAGATAATTAACCTACATAGGAAAACCATCAGCTTATTTAAATCGAGGCAATTATAATTATAATCTACCGAGATACACGAATTTATTGCCTTATGCTGTAGTTCATAGGCCCAAGCACGGTAAGAACGTAACGAAATACGTTAATTTTAAAATTAAAAATACTCGCGTCAAATGTATTTTTTCATAATTTTCATGATTCTCTAAGAGAACTACTTTTCAGAAAATTAACACCATGACAGTACCTTGTCAATACATCTATGAAAACATTATGTACGTTAGGAAAAAATTGCATCTATTTAGTAAAAGCAATCAGGCTAGCTAAAGTAGACTTCTCTTTTTCTTATTTTTTATCCTCCACACATCCTACAACTGAATGAATCGAAGTTTAAATCTTGTATTAAACGCACACTATGTAGGCAAGCATATTTTATGTTGGGGAATTACATTAATGATATGAGTGCTTGGCTAAATGCCGGTCCTGCTCCACAACTATAGGGGCAAACTATTTGATCAGCATGAAGTTATTGTGGTAGCTGTAGAAGGTTGTAAGATTATTTGTGCGTTGTATAGACTCAATTTCCTAAGATTGTATAATTGTAATGCCCATGTGTGAGTACTATGTAATATGTAATTTAATTGACTCGACGGTTACCCTGGTGGTTGAGAGATTGTCATGCTCACTTAAATGTCTCGCTGATGGTGGCGTGTGTGTCGGGTCATTTAGTTCCCTTCAAAACGGTTGAGTTGAATGGGTTTGATATATTTATTCTTCATGTTCGTGAACGGGCGCTGTCACTCGTGACTGGTCATCTCTTAGCCGCCACGGTTTGTTTTAATTAATTAATTCATCTATTAAACTCTTGATTTTGCTTTTACTCTGGACGCTCTCGTTTTTCTACATCGTTCTTACATGCATGTATTATTTTAACATGAATCCATGATTTTGTAAAAATGTTATGATTTCAGAGAGTGTTCATGGAATTTTTTGCCCATTCTTCTCCATAGAGATCTACACTTTGGAATGGGCAACTACAGTACTTTTGCAAGTTATTATGTCTTGTGACTGTAGCAGCATCTTTTATGATATTCAAAAGTGCCCGTAATGGTCTAATTGATATGAATGCTTTCAGTTTGATTCATCCGTGTGTATGGATGAAACTGAAATCAGTTTATTAATGAATTATTTACAAATAATTCATTAATATATCAAGCAAAATTGCTTGGTACAAATAATTTAACTAAAATGCTACAGAATAATTGTATTTTCAACCAATAAATCGACGGATTTTGTTAAGTTAACGCTAGGGATTTTTGCTAGGGCCTCTGTTGTCCCATAAGCGGCAGCCGTCTGTGACGCGTGGGTGTGTGGTGGGTGTGTGGATAAAATGCTTGCATTCAGATTATAAGTAGCATATATAGTTCAAGGATGGATCCTGGCTGGCGATTTATTAACTATGAGATCTTTACAAGTATTTAGACCTTTCATGTCTAGAGAACAACTTTTTTCCATAAGTTTAAAACGTCGCGAAGTTTCACTATAGGGTATTGTTCCATTAAGCTTTATACAGATTTTTTAAGCCAATTAATGCTATAAATTATAAAACTTCAGTCAAATTTAGTGCAGGTCAGTATGAGGGCCGGTAGAACTATTAAACGAAGCTGACAGACTGTCCCGAAAGCCCTTGCTGCTTGCATTATACCATAGAATACAACAAAACTGCTCCATTCTCTCACACCACCATGGTTTTCTCCTGATATCTGCCTCGGGAGTGAAACCTCATCCTCCGATACCTCCGCAGAGGGCACTTGCCGACAGTTCTGTCATAGGCTCCATACTCGCAGGACGGTGGAGTACAGTCACCCCTGGCTACGCAGACTCGGTCCCGAAGACCGAAGTGTTCTCTTCCTTTGGCCAGATATTGGCAGTCGCGGCGACTGCCAGAATCAGGCCAGTCGCAGACACATGAACAAGGCTCATTGTCTGCCATGCTTGCCCGGAAAAGAGCTGGACAAGTACATCTGAAATTTGAGTATATATTATTAATCTTTACTGCCAAAGGAGTGTGTCTTATCAATCATTTCTTTGAAAGCCTTAAACTCGATACCTGCGTAACTGAGAAGACGCTGTGCGTTCCTCATCCTTGTTCAAGTGAGGCTCTTCAGTCGGCATCCTCCAGTCGTTCTGGCTTTCCACCAGTGCTCTTCGCGAGGGTCTCTCTAGTTCTTCTTGGTTGTCGCTGTAGCTTGCTTTACCAGCTGTAGCGGGGATGTTCATCTGTAGAGTTTCCCTGGAGACGCACGCGCATCGGGTGTGGTTGAAGAACTGCATTCTCACGACGTTCATTGGTCCAAGTGCTTTGTGAAGCTGTAAGGAAACAAGTAATTAATGAAAGGTAAATAAAGTATGTCTAGCAGATTTACCTATCTCGGTACAGGTTTCAGATACTTAAGTCATAGTGAATTCGCGCTGTGCATTGTGAACTGTGAAAACTGTGATAGATTTATTGAAGACTAGCACGAATTTAACGCGAAAGAAGCCGCGGGCAAAAGCTAGTCTTCAACAAAACTATCACAAGATTTATTGAAGACTAATTTCGGGGTAACACAGTTCCCCTTTTCTGATTTATAGGCACCTGCTACCTGTAGTTTTTACCCTGCGCCTTTTTTGTTGTAATAGCAATGCTAAGTTTTCCCTTTCTTACAAAAAAAATTAAACAGCGTATGACCGTCTCCAGGGTCCCAACTATCTCTGTACCAAAATTCATCAAAATCGGTTTAGCCATTTAGGCGTGAAGACGTAACAAACAAACAAACTCACTTTCGCTATTATAATATTAGTTAAGATGAGTTAATACCGGTAATTTAATTACACTAGACAATACTGTAGCTTTCCATCAGAAAATAATAAAAAAAATACTTACGTAGAATGGTAACACTACTGCCTTGCCTTCTATTGGGGCGCACACCTCACTTTCGTTGACGCAGCAGCCCGAATCAGGAGCGCAGCGATGCAGCTGTACACACGGCGGCAAGTATCTGTAAACACGAACACGCTCAATGTTACGAAAACTAGCCAAAAATACAAAATATATTTTGTATTTCTTTTTTAAAACGTTTCCCGCAGTAGGAATTTCTCCTGTATCGTGGGTGCGTTTACAAACATTTAAACTCAAGACTTCGCTAGCGTTAAATTTGGGGTAACACAGTTCCCCTTTCTTAACTTGTTGTTTATTTGTTTATTTATTGTAATAGCAAAGCTAAGTTTCCCTTTTGTTCCCTCTTTCTCCCTCATATGTTACTAAAAAAATATAGCTTATGTCCGTCTCCAGGGTCCCAACTATCTCTGTACCAAAATTCATAAAAATCGGTTTAGCCATTTAGTCGTTTGGGTCGTCACTAACAAACAAATTCAGTTTCTCTTTTATAATAAAGCGAAAGTGAATTTGTTTGTTTGTGACGTCTTCATGCCTAAATGGCTTAACCGATTTTTATGATTTTTTTAAGCGTAAGGGTTCATTTTATACCCCCTGAGCAGCTCACCAGACGAAGCCATCATTAAAAACGGGAAAAAAAATTGTGTTCACCAAAAATACTGATCGTGCACCAAACATTCTTTCCTGAATGCTAAAAAAATGCGTAGGTTAGGTTAGGTTAAAACTGCGACCCCCTACGACAGTAACGACTTGCATTAATAGAAAATGGATAAATATATAACACTTTTTTATTGTAGTGCTGTCTTTTTCCTGATGCTCGTTAGGACATATTTTAATTAACATATTTTGGTGCTCATTCAGTAAATTTGGTGCAACACAGGCAAAATTAGGTAAACGAAATGGGAATAAATTGAAGTTCTTTTAAATACCATCCATTAAAAACTGATTCGCTAGAACCTTAGATAGATCCAGATTAAATGATCTGGAAACAGAGAAGCTGGCAGGGAATTCCGCAGAAGGGCGGCTCGACATAAACTGAAATATGTAAACAAAAACTTTTGCAAGTCTCCCATTTTATATAATAAGTTACCTAAACGTTGGAAAGAGCTTAATAATGTACATTTGAAGAAAAAACTAAAATCGTTCCCAACTGACAAAGCATAATTATAACATTAATGTGTTTTGTCTGGACTTTAAAATAGACTACGACCTCTGAGTTTGTTTCGCCTGTTTCTTCTCAGAGTAGTCGGGTACGAAACGCCGGCCTCATCTAGTTTTTAAAAAAGACGAGTAAAAGTTTTTGTGAAAACCTACTTCCAAAATAAACATCATTATCATATTTTAATGAATTTCTGACAGAACCATTTACTGTGACATAGACAATTGACATATTATTATGTAGAGGAATTGCAGCATATTTAGGATACTGCAGGTAACTTGGAATACTTCGATATCTAAAAAACATGTCCGTAAGGATTGAGGAGCCACATCAGATTTTTTAAATCTGATCTCACCATTATTTAGCAGCAATTTAGCTTGTTTTGCAGCACGAATTCTAGATTTAGCAGCAAAATATATCACTAGTTATTTGAATGCAAAAGTGGCTCCTCAATCTAAACATCTGGATTGAGGAGCCACCTGGAACTCGTTAAGTAATAGATGAATATTTATGAAAATTTTGCAGCAATTTAGCATATTACCTTCTAAAAATTTTGCTTTTGTAGCTCTAAAACGAAAGAAAATACAATACTTTTTATATGGCTCCTCAATCTAACCTCAATAAGGGAATTTCTATTGGATGTGAGCGATCAATTAAAATATTCGACATATTGATCATTTAGCAGGTCTTGTGTTTGTTTTTGCAGTATACGAGTAAAATCGTAAAACAGAGTAAATTTTGTATATGAACACATTTTCTTTAGCTCCTCAATCCTGACGCTCTAAATAAATATGTTTGACTGTAGCCACCTGAGATCTCAACGGAATCTAAAACCAGATATACAAACGTTTAGCAGAAATTTCTGCTAAATATATCTGCACACTTCAGTAATGCACATATTTTGGATTCTGAAAAAACAATACTTTACTACTTTTTCGTAAATTCTGTGTGTAGGGTGACCACATTTTGGGGGTACCTACAAATTATTATTTCACTTACGTACCCAAAATAATATTTATTTATTTATTTTGTCACATTATTTCCGGTTGTTCTCGTCTTGCTAACGAAGATACTTGCATGGACACAACCTTGTAACCAGGAATATCCATCAGCAACTTGGTCTAAAATACAGCCTTGTGGAATCGGAAGTGCCAAAATCCAACACAAGGATAACGTGATAGAATCCAACTTTCCTCTCGCAGGTCTGCTGGAAGAAACTTCTTATGAAATAAGCTGTACCTTTGTTCTCTTCAGTCTTAATGTAATGTCTTGTCATGTATTTTGTGTGTGCATAAATAAATAAATGAATGGATTCCAGTAAATGTGATATCGCCATGTTCGTTAACTGGGTCGGGCACATGCTACAGGCTTGTGCCCGACCCAGTTACGGCACGGTACGGTACGGCACTTCCGATTCCACAAGGCTGTATTTTAGACCAAGTTGCTGATGGATATTCCTGGTTACAAGGTTGTGTCCATGCAAGTATCTTCGTTAGCAAGACGAGAACAACCGGAAATAATGTGACAAAATAAATAAATAAATATTATTTTGGGTACGTAAGTGAAATATTAATTTGTAGGTACCCCCAAAATGTGGTCACCCTACACACAGAATTTACGAAAAAGTAGTAAAGTATTGTTTTTTCAGAATCCAAAATATGTACATTACTGAAGTGTGCAGATATATTTAGCAAAAATTTCTGCTAAATATTTGTATATCTGGTTTTAGATTCCGTTGAGATCTCAGGTGGCTACAGTCAAACATATTTATTTAGAGCGTCAGGATTGAGGAGCCAAAGAAAATGTGTTCATATACAAAATTTACTCTGTTTTACGATTTTACTCGTATACTGCAAAAACAAACACAAGACCTGCTAAATGATCAATATGTCGAATATTTTAATTGATCGCTCACATCCAATAGAAATTCTCTTATTGAGGTTAGATTTAGGAGCCATATAAAAAGTATTGTATTTTCTTTCGTTTTAGAGCTACAAAAGCAAAATTTTTAGCAGGTAATATGCTAAATTGCTACTAAATGCTGCAAAATTTTCATAAATATTCATCTATTACTTAACGAGTTCCAGGTGGCTCCTCAATCCAGATGTTTAGATTGAGGAGCCACTTTTGCATTAAAATAACTAGTGATATATTTAGCTGCTAAATCTAGAATTCGTGCTGCAAAACAAGCTAAATTGCTGCTAAATAATGGTGAGATCAGATTTTAAAAATCTGATGTGGCTCCTCAATCCTTACGGACATTAAAAAACTACTAATGCCATCTATTTTTTTTACCGTAATCATAACGTCGTAAGACACACTATGACATCTAGTGTTAAAAACAGAACGGCATTTTGACATTCCGGCTGCCAGCCCCGACGGAACAAAACGATAGATTTAAAAACTTTTTTGGTAAGTATGCAAACAATGATAATTATTTACTCTCATGCGTAAAATATTTAGTGTAATAATTCAATCTGTTATGTGACCTTTTTAGTTAATGATTTAACTTTGATTTTGTGAATATTTGTAGAATTGAAAATGTGACATGCCGTTTTAGTTTAGGATGGTATGTTGTTAATTTGGGATACTACACGTGAACATAATTTGGAATATAGTTAATAGTGAAGATAAAAGGGATGAAGAATGGATGCAGTGCTTAATGTGCTAATTGTGGGTTCATGGTGCTTGTGGGGGTTATGAATCTGGTATTTATATTTGTGATTAAACCAAAAATAGTAATTAAGCATAGTAAACTATAGGTTAAAAATTAAGACTTTCTGTTTTTATTGTGACTGATTACTTAATATGGAAACTACGTTCCAAATTACCCGCCCTCTAAGTCAATTCACATAATTTTCAATTAAGTAGTTTTTTTATAAGGTTCCTGACTATTGTTCTTTATGATAGTTATTAATATTAAAGTTTAACAGTTTGTCAAATAATTACTGTATTTTTGATTGAGCCAGCCTTTTTTTCTTTAAAGTTATTCTCAAAAAACAAACTGGTATTCCAAATATGCTGCAGTTCCTCTACTACTTATTTATAACTTTTATAATTTTGTATTTTTTACTAAACTCACTGACATTTTTAAATTTGCAATGTATTTGTATTTTTAGTGTAATTTTTATTGATTTAAATATTTTGTAAACACATGTTTACAAAATATTTAATTTTCTCTGTCTCTCTCTCTCTCTCTCTCTCTAAAACAGTTTAAATGCATTTGAAAAAAAATGCTCTCAATTAAAATAAGCCGTAGGGTAAGTTAAGTTGTATATTAAAGGTGGCCAGTAATTATAACGCATACGCGGAAGTATATTATTGCTTGCACTTCATTTAATATAACCAGATGTTTAACAACATACATCGCCACAATTGACTCAAGTGTTTCGCTATTAAGTTAGTGGCATGTTTGCTCATTGAAAATTACTGTACAGTACGATACGAAATGCAATATTGCTAATAGTTGACACAGTTGTTTAAAAGAACACGTCAGAAAGAAATATTTTATAGTGATAATTCCTCCGGTGTAACATAAACTATTTGCACTAAAAAACTACTTCCTAATTGTAAAACAACTTTGCCTGTTTGTCTGACTATAGAGGGGTTAGGAGTCCCGGACTCCCCAGGGATGTGCCTCAACAGGCGTTGCATAGAGGGGCCTCGGTGACTCCTCTCATGTGTGGATTAATCACCGGCTCGGTTTTAGTCCGGTAAAATTCCCACACTCCCCGGTCTTATCCCCAAAGACCGGTCACTTTTTGAAGGGTTTTCCCCTATAAAAAATGGTCCTGGGCTGAGGGCTGGTTCGAAAGAAATACCGCGGCCCCGGAACACATGGGGCAAAAGATGGAACAAGAATTGGTCAGTACAAGTCTGAAAATCCTAAGTCATTTGATGGTTTCCTTACCCAAAAAAGGCATTTTCCTGGCAGAGAAAAAACACTCCTGGATATTGGCTACACGTTAGTTGAACAGATTGGTATCATTCAATTATCTTGACTTAAGGTCTCGATATATTTCCAAGTTCCAATAATATAGATAACTTCTCAGTTATGTGTGCAATTGTGTGTGTGAATATTGGTATTAATCAACATAAAGACTATTATTTTTTGCTTATGGTATTGATTGCAATTTCATCTTATTACGAACATAATTATTTGGGATCTCGTGTTATTATAAAAAGGTCAAAATTTAAAGATGTAATCGAGAAAATCGCTACTGATTAGCTGGTAGCTTGTACATGTGACTGTTTTCTGGTGAGATGAGGAAGGTGAAGTAAATGCAGCACCCACCTGGTGTCCGCGGCGGGAGCCAGCTGCCTCACGATGAGCCAGCGAGGCTGAGGGTCTATACACTTGCTGTTCCTGAGCAGGCTGCTCAAAGCTGCCTGGCGAAGAGCCGCACGTTGCACTGGAGTGATTGCTGGAATAAGAAAGGATATTTTCGATCATTAGTACTTCGTTATCCTTACTAATATTATAAAAGCGAAAGTGAGTTTGTTTGTTTATTTGTTTGTTTGTTACCTCTTCACGCTTTAATAGCTAAACCGATTTTGATAAATTTTGGTACAGAGATAGTTGGGAACCAGGAGACGGACATAGGCTAATATTTTTTTGAAAAAAGTGGGATGTGAGGGAGAAAGAGGGAAGAAACAGGAAAACTTAGCGTTGCTATTACAAATCAATAAGGCGCAAGTGGAACTGTGTTACCCCAAATTTAACGCGGGCGAAGCCGCGGGCGAAAGCTAGTACTAAAATATATCAACGTTCGTCACCCTCTTTTTGTGGATGGGAAATCTTTACTATCCTTACTAATATTATAAAAGCGAAAGTGAGGTTGTTTGTTGCGTCTTCACGCCTAAATGGCTTAACAAATTTTGATGAATTTTGGTATAGACATAGGGTACTTTGATAGTTGGGACCCTGGAGACGGACATAGGCTTTTAAAAAAAGATTGAGATATGAGGGAAAAAGAGGGAAGAAAAGGGAAAACAGGTGCAAGGGCAAAAATTACAGGTAGCAGCTACCTGTAAATGAGGAAAGGAGAACTGTGTTAACCCGAATTTAACGCGAGCGAAGCCGCGGGCAAAACCTAGTCATCAAATACCTAACTTCCCTCGCTCTGGGCGGAGCGTGGGGAGTGTCAGACTTGTACTGACTAAAACCCACTCTTGTTCCTTCTATTGCTCTTTATGTTCAGAGGGCCGCAGTATCTTTTTCGAACAACCCGCAACCCCGGGCGTCACCCCCATTTATTTAAGTAATATTTATGATTTTGGAAGCTTTTAAAGCTCAATGAGATAGTTAGTTTTGGATACTAAAGGCTAAGATTTACTAAAGGGCGGATTTTACTGCATAGTAGATAGTTTTTCTGACTAATTTGACGCATTTATTGACGTACCGTAACGTCGCTATTTTTTTAAGATTTTATTGATAATGTTTTTCTTTTGGAAACAGACAATTTTTGTACAATCCTCACCTCCACCTCCTTCCCCCTTGGTGAGATGTCGTGAGATTTTATTCAACCCCCTCCCCCATATCACGTGAGATTTTTCAAAATGGGTTATTATTATAAAAAATCGGCGACGTCTTCATGTTTGCCTAACAAAAGGATCACTTCAGTTAGGACTTAAGAACGAAAGCCCTGTACCTACCTCCAAAAACTGCTAGCTGATAATCAAAAGTACTCACGGTCATCTAAGATCCTAGGTCTCGCATTAGTGGCCGCGATGGACTCCACAGCAGAAACCACCACAGTCTTCACCGGTCCTAATCTGGTGATGGCCGATGGAGTTACCCCCAAGATCTGGGGCTTGGATGTGGAGCTGGAGTCAGCGAGATCATCGGAGTCCATTGGGTAGTCGTCGTTGCCATCCAGTGGGTATTCTGATTCAACAAATTCCTGGGAAGAAGGAAAGAGGGACGACGTTTAATACAGCTTATTCTTGCCACATTTAATTCGTACTCTATGGCACTCGGTAATAGAATTACTTTTCAATCGTATGACAGGGGATCCCTAATGTGTTTATTATAAGGTAAAATCCGATGAGCAGTTTTAAAGAAAACCATCTACCTCTCAGTAAACTGGAATGGATTAACAGTCTGGCTGTGCGTGTATGTGAGTTTAAATGTTTGTAAACGCACCCACGATACAGGAGAAATCCTAGTGTGGGTCAAGTTTTATATAAAAAAAACTGGTCTGTTGGTATCGCGGTCACAAGCGCAACTGCTAAACATGGAGTCCTGGGTTTGATTCTTGGGTTGGGCTAAAAGTGTTTTTCCATTAAGAATTTTACAATAACAGCCCGGAGTTCGGAAGTTGGGGTGTCCCTGAGCCTTGAAAAGCACTTTAAGCCGTTGGTCCTGCGCCTGATCTCTCTCCGGTCATGTTGGACTGCCGTCCCATCGGGCTATGAGATAGAAAGTGAGAGTGCATCTGTGCCTGCTCACGTACTTGTGCCCTACTATATCTCCCGCGCCAATAGCTGATCACTGCTGAGGTCGGCCGAAAACGGTCCAGAGGACTAAATATAGGTAGAAAATTTGACGACACGGTTGATGCAGTGGCTGTGCGATCTACTGCTACGCTGCTTGTCGTGGGTTCGATCCCCGCACGGAGCAAATATTTGTATGGCCTACAAATAGTTGTTCCAGGTAAATGTTTGTAAACGCAACCACGCTATAGGACTTTTTTTTTTATAAATAGACAAATATAGAATAACACGTCACAAGGTTCAGGCGGTCACACCCTTTTTTGAAGTGGGTAATTAATCAAATAACATCCCCTGCCCTGGGTGGACTGTCGTGTCAGACTTCTACTGATTTTTAGTCAGTACAAGTTTGCCCTTTACGTTCCGGGACCGCGGTATCTCTTTCGAACAACCCGCAACCCCGGCAGGCGGAGGCCCTGGAGGGCTTTGCTTGTGGCCACACCCTTACCTATGCCCTTAATTTAAAACCACAAATGAAGTTATTACACGTATAACACACTAAGTTACATATATCTGCAAGCAATAAATCCGTCATCAATGAACACAACAATTTGTACTGTCAAACATGAGCATTCAATGACTCTGTATTTCGTATAAATGAATAGAATTTGCAGGATAAAGCTATAAAAGGCGACGCATGTAATACAGTCATAAATACTCTTGTCAATTTGTGTTGTCACATAGTTTTCACATTCAGTGACCCAGTTCTCGTTGAGTGGCTAAATAAATGGTGTGGTTCTCAATTTACGAGTAGATCAGACATTTCTGTGTACTAGTGTACTCGATAGTTAGACATCAGACGTTTGAATGAACCTACAGTCAAATTAAATAAATTGTTTCTTTGTAGGTATTTAGGAGGACCTACCTTCATTTGCGCACTTGTGATTTCTATAGCATACCTACTAGCTTCCTCGCGCGACTTCGTCCGCGTGGCATAGTTACTTTGGGCTAACGCTAACTTAAAACCGCGTGATGAACATTTTTGCAATTGTTTTCTCCCCTTTTCTTCCCTTTTTCTAACCCTTTTCTCACTTAAAAAAATAGCCTATCTCCGTCTCCAGGGTCCCAACTATCTCTATACCAAAATTCATCAAAATCGTTTTGGCCATTCAGGCGTGAAGACGTAA
This sequence comes from Ochropleura leucogaster, assembly GCA_958449745.1. Taxonomy (NCBI): domain Eukaryota; kingdom Metazoa; phylum Arthropoda; class Insecta; order Lepidoptera; family Noctuidae; genus Ochropleura; species Ochropleura leucogaster. The sequence goes on along the minus strand of OY288207.1, from coordinate 1,465,410 downwards.
CAAACAAACTCACTTTCACTTTTATAATATTAACTAGCGGCCCGGTACGTGCTTCGCTACGTATTTACAAAAAATGTGATGCAGCGCCATCTGCCGAACAAAATTGTGAATCTAAACCATTCCCAGATCCCCTTGAACACACACAAAAAATTTCATCAAAATCGGTCCAGTCGTTTGAGAGAAGTTCAGTGACATACACACTCACAGAAGAATTATATATATAAAGATAAGGATTTTGAAAGTTTCTTTATTTATCTTTTATTTATTTCATAGCTTTTACTTTTATTTTTATTTATTTAGCTTTTATTTTCCTTTTTAAATGTAAGTTCAAATTAGTTCATGGTACTACAGTATGATGGTATTTTACACAAATCCTTATCAAGTATTCGTTTTCCATTACTAATGAAATATATAAGCACTAGCTTTCGCCCGCGGCTTCGCCCGCGCTATATTCGGGATAAGACAGTTCCCCTTTCCTGATTTGCAGGTACCAGCCACCTGTAGTTTTTACCCTTGCGCCTTATTCATTGTAATAGCAATGCTAAGTTTTCCCTTTTTCCTCTTTCTCCCTCATTTTTCACTCCTATATAAAAAAATAGCCTATGTCCGTCTCCAGGGTCCTATCTATCTCTGTACCAAAACTCATCAAAATCGGTTTAGCCATTTAGGCGTGAAGAGGTAACAAACAAACAAACTCACTTTCGCTTTTATAATATTAGTAATGATATCGTCCATATACATAAGAAGAAAATATATGTAATAAAGAAAATATAAAAATAAAAATGATATAAGAGCCCTTTGGGGAAACCCCGTTTTAAAAACCTATTTTAAAAATAAACATCCTACAAGACTTGTATTATAAATGCGAATGTTTGTGAGAATGGAAGGAAGTATGGATGTTTTTTACTTTTTCACGTCAAAATGGCTGAACGGATCTTCATGAAATTTGGCACAGAGGTAGACTATAGTCTGGAATAACACATAGGATAGATATGAGAACATTTTTTTCGGTATCACGCGGGCAAAGCCGCGGGCGCCAGCTAGTCCTTTATAATTACATCTCAAACGAGATAGTGAACGTAAATTCCAAGCAAGTTAACTCAATGCAATGTCAGTACATTAAAACTTAGTTGCTCCTTATAACTTAAGTACAAAAGCATGTAGTCACAGCCCAGGAATGCACCGTGCGGGCTTGAACCCACTACCCAGAATAGCAGCAGTATTTATAGTAGCCATCTGTTTCTTTTCACTGTTCCCCGCCGACTCAATCGATGTACTTCAAAGAAAAATAATAATCAATCGAGTGTTTTGATCTCTAAAACGCCGAGAGGACGATGCTTCATGTGTTTGTATTTTGTTAGTTTTTTTTTTGTTGAAATATTTCTTTCTTTTGAAGGTTTATTTATGGATCTTTCTGTTTATTTACCCAAAACGTATTGAATTCGAAGGTAAGTATGTCAGTTATTCTTTCACGCAAAAATTACTGAATGGATTTAGGTGAAATTTGGCACACAGATAGTTTGTCTCTTGGATTATTACCGTACGATCCTATAGGACAATACCGAAGATCACGACTAGACCAAAAATTTCATAACCTTGTTATTTATTTTAATATTAATTTGCAATGATTACAGAAACCGCTAAAAATGTTTTTTTCATACAATAATTAAAAAATAATAAAGCCGGACCTAGGATGAAGTATTGAGGTACTCCATTGCCCCATGTAAATTAATAGCAGATTTGTTTTATGAAAATCATTTATATTTGAGAACGAAAAAAACTTGAAAATAAATTTAAAACAGCAGTCTTTCCCTTTATTATTAAACTAGCTGTTCCTCGCGGTTTCACCCACGCTGCTCAGCACCTGTTGGTCGTAGCGTGATGTTATATAGCCTATAGCCTTCCTCAAGAAATGGACTATCCAACACTAAAAGAGTTTTTCAGTTCGAACCAGTACTTCCTGAGATTAGCGCGTTCAAACAAACAAACAAACAAACTCTTCAGCTTTATAATATTAGTATAGATTAATCTCTACCTATCAACGTAGTCTAAGTATTTGTTATTATTTAAGTCAAAAGCCTTTGCTAATAACTTATGTATTGTATGATATGCATCTACTAACACTTCACCGGACGTTACCTACATTGTAACTAGGTGAAACAGTTAAACAATACATAATACAGAAATTCCTTCATAACAGCTAGCATGCAAACTTATGCAATGAGAGCACTAGCAGACGGAGTCAACTGTTTCTTTGTGCGTCACTTACTTTGCAATCTGACTGTGAAAATCAATTTTAAGCTCTTGGTAAGCAGATTGAATCATATTTAAAGGAAAAGTATTTCAGACATTTCTGCACCCTAAATTTAAAAATAAAAAATAGCCATCGCTGCGGGACATATCATAGTGCACAAGCCCAGATAGGGCAGCTACAGTTCCCTCACTCTCATAGTCTGATGGGACGGCAATCCGACACGACACGACCAGGTACCAGGGAGAGGGGTCAAGTGGTCTAAAATGGGCGATTTAGCATAATCATAGGATGATTATTAACCCATGATTGTACTCAAGCGGCCGGCACGAGGAGCTCGTGGCTAAATAATAGCAGCCGCTCGGATCGATCTTTAGGTAGGTGGCCACCCGAGTTTCCTCCGTGCCTCGGATAGCACTTTAAGCCATTGGTCCAGGCTGTCATTTGTAGATCTTTGACAGTCGTTACAGGTAGTCAGTGTTCTGAAATTTTGACAACCAGTCTTACCAAGGGGTATTACATTACCCGGTTTAGATCGCCACGCGCAGGACCAACGGTTTTCCGAGGCACGTTAAAAAAGTTTCTGCATCTTACCTATGAAAATTTGTGAGTATGGATGTTTGTTACTCGTTCACGCAAAAGCTGGTGAACGAAGTTGGATGAAATTTGGCACTCATATAGTTTATAACCTGGATTATCACATAATTTACTTTTCATCCAGGCAGAACGATCCCGTGGGACAGTTATAGAACTTAAAGTGGGCATCACCGTGAACATTAGTTAGAGCTCTTATAAACCCAAATTACGAACTGTCGTATATTTCCAAAAGTAAAGCTTTTAGCAAACTCTGTGGACGGTGAGCAATGGGTAGCTCACCGTCCGTCCGTCTATTGACGACAGGCTGTGTCGACGGTGCATTTGTGTTTCACGCGCGCCTCAAAGAGATGTCAGCAAAGCAGAGGGGCTTGCCAGAGCCTCTGCCTGCCGGGGTTGCGGGTTGTTCGAAAGAGATACCGCGGCCCCGCAACGTAAAGAGCAATAGAAGGAACATGGGTGGATTTAAATCAATAAAAGTCTGACACTCCCCCGCCCCGCTCCGCCCAGAGCGGGAGAAGTTATTTGATGATTTCCCATCCCCAAAAAAAATGCTGTTAGCAATCTCCCAGTATTTTTTTCGCTATCAGGGCCATAGAGAGAACAAGACTTGTGTTGATCAGTGTAATCTATGAGCTACATAAAATGAAATAAGCTCTTTAGAGTAATTTATTAACAATAATATTATGAAGCGTTACGTTGCAGATATTTACTAAAACTGCATCTAAAATAACACGTAATTTGGCATCAAAAGCTTGGCAAGCGACAACCGCCTCTAATTCTCCAAAGTGTAAACCTTACCTCGTCAAAACTACTCACAACCTAACATTTAATTTGAACTCTGTTGCTTTGTGTTAGGTTTGTAAATTGAATGTTGGATCTGCAATTAATTTCACCGTCATTACCTTTGTGTCGTATACTTCCGCTGCACCTGTTCCTTGTTTTCGAGGAACGCGGTAATATCCCTTGGTATGCTGGATTATCATCTCGCTTTTAAAGGGCAGGCAGCTGGCAGAGTATAAAGTGGTTAAGGACTATTCTTTAGATCAGGGGTTCCCAAACTTATAAGGTAGTGGAATACCAAACAATACCGTTTATTTTATGGAACCTCAAAATCAAAGATACTGTTAATATAATGTAAAATGTATATTATGTATAAATATAAATATAATGTTTTCTCAAGATACTTTTATTACGCTTATACTAATATTTGTACCACCTTAATAACAATTACCCTTACTAAAATTATAAAAGCGAAAGTGAGTTTGTTTGTTTGTTACGTCTTCACGCTTAAATGGCTAAACCGATGTTGATGAATTTTGGTACTGACATACTTGGGACCCTGAGAAAACTTAGCATTGCTATAACAATAAATAAAGCGCAAAGGGCAAAAACTACAGGTAGCACCTGTACCTATAAATCAGAAAAGGGGCCCTGTGTTACCTCTAATTTAACGCGAGCGAAGCCGCGGGCAAAAGCTAGTTTAACCATTATTAAAATGACTAGCATGTCGCAGAATAAAATAACTTTCTCTCAGTTCTACCAATTAGTGTTGGGAAAGTTATTTAGAAGTTTTCACATAAGCTGCTCGTAAAAGTGGTTTGCAAGGTCTTATGATGTCTGGAGAAGTGTTACGTGTAAGACGCTTGTTTCTATGCTGGCTGGCTGGCTGCCTACCCACTGACAACGATGTGGACGAATTTTTTGACGCTCTATAATTCTTTTGCCATTTTGAGATTTGTGCATATTTTTACAATTTGTAGTAAGTAATTATTGTATTATTTAATTGTATTGAATAAATTACATCATCTAACATTTCTTCAGAGAATTCTTGATACATTATTTTAAATATTTATTTCTTAAGTAATAACACAAAACTCCACAGACAATTCAATAATTATATCCTTACTAATATTAAAAAAGCGAAAGTGAGTTTGTTTGTATATTTGTTTGTTTATTTGTTACCTCTTCACGCTTTAATGGCTAAACCGATTGTGATGAATTTTGGTACATAGATAGTTGGGAGCCAGGAGACGGACATAGGCTATTTTTATTTAAAAAAAGTGGTATGTGAGGGAGAAAGAGGGAAGAAAAGGGAAAACTTAGCGTTGCTATTACAAATCAATAAGGCGCAAGGGAAACTGTGTTACCCCAAATTTAACGCGGGCGAAGCCGCGGGCGAAAGCTAGTATATTATAAAAGCGAAAGTGAGTTTGTTTGTTTGTTACCTCTTCACGCTTTAACGGCTAAACCGATTTTGACGAATTTTGGTACAGAGATTGCTGGGAACCTGGAGACGGACATAAGCTATTTTAAAAAAAAAGAGTGGTATATGAGGGAGAAAGAGGGAAGAAACGGGAAAACGTAGCATTGCTATTACAAATCAATAAAGCGCTACCGAATTTAACGCGAGCGAAGCCGTGGGCATAAGCTAGTAAAGAATAAATTTGTGCTTTTAGCATCAAACAGCGCAGCTTCGAAAATAGGCAATTTCCGACACCAGACTACGAACAAAACAATACATTTCGTTCGTCATGTGTCCAGCTATGCCAGGAATCCGGTAATAGGAAGTTCCTAACAGTCGCATCACTGGCTGCAATAGTCTTGTCACTTAAGTTTTATTGCGACATGTCGGCGCAGTGCAATGACCAGAGAATTTAATGGATGAATAGATCTTTACAAATAGCAAACTTAACGCCCGGATCGCACACTCAAGAGACATGCGACAAGAAAAACGCCCGCGCGTCTGTTTCATTTGCTTGAATAACGTCGAAGTTATTTTGTCGCAGACTACCGCAACACAAGTAGTTTTTGAGATTATCTTCTAATATATAAAACTAGCTTTCGCCCGCGTTAAATTTGAGGTAACAACAGTTCCCCTTGCGCCTTATCGATTTGTAATAGCAACGCTAACTTTTCCCTTTTCTTCCCTCTTTCTCCCTCACATCCCACTTCCCACTAGCCAATGTCCGTCTCCTGGTTCCCAACTATCTATGTACCAAAATTCATCACAATCGGTTTAGTGATTAAATCGTGAAGAGGTAAACAAACAAGCTCACTTTCGCTTTTATAATATTAGTAAGGAAGTAAGGATTCTCGTGTCACAATTTTCGTTCCCATACTCCTCCGAAACGGCTCGATCGATTCTTATGAAATTTTGGGTACATATTGGGTAGGTCTGAGAATCGGCTAACATCTATTTTTCATGCCCCTAACTGAGCGCTGGGCAGTAGGCTAGTATATTATAATGGACAAACCGCAAAGCTGACAAAACACTCACCGTAGCACTTTAAGGCAGGGCGTCCCTTCCGGGAAGGCGGGTTGTTCGAAAGAGATACTAGAATATAGTTTTAGTCGGTAATAGTCTGACAATCGCCTCCGCTGTGCCGGCAGAAGTTTTTTTTTTCTTTGAAAAAACGTTACAAACATTTAAACTCACATACACAAACAGCCAGAACCGAAAGAACTATTTGTAGGCCATACAAATATTTGTTCCGTGCGAGAATCGAACCCTTGGCCAATCGTGAGCAGTGGAAGTTATTTGATGATTTCCCATCCTCAAGAATAAAAGAAAAAATAGCAAAGTTAGTGTCGATATATTTCATGGCTGCGAGGCGCGACTGTCGACCGCACCATTACTAGTTGTCAGTTACGTCTTGTTATCGCAGCCTCACCGCTCAGTGACCACTGACCACTGCCGGTTACCGTCAAAGCTGTTTATAGGTACATAAAGACTCTAATACCTAACTATAATAACTGGTCTATAAGCATAAACTTAACTATAGAATGGCATGTACCAGCCGATCGCGGGTAAAATTTCTTGGGAAACAGACGAACAAAAATTACCATATCCCTATTCAAATTACGTTCCTCCTAATAAATAATTAATCCTAATAAAGTATTTTTTTTTCACGTAGGCCTACATGGGTTATACAGGGTGGAATTTTGTAATGCCACCTGAAGGGGAAGTAGGTACTCTTAATACTTTAGTTAGAAAATTTTACTCAAACAAAACATTAAAGAGAAAACGCCATTCAAAGATTTTAAAAAATTCGCTTGCCGCGTACGGAATCGAACCAACTAAAATCTGTAAAAGTTACACTCTGTGCTTTTATTGCATCGATCGTGAGGGTCAATAAGGATGAAATCCCTTTAACAACTTCATAAATTAAATGAAAGAAAAACAATGAAATCTAAATTACTTAATTTAATTATTTACAAAAAATGGTAAACTATAGTACGGCCAACGAGAAGCGATACGAAAGGTCATTAACCTAAAGAACAACTGTGGCGTTGATAATCTAATATTTAGCTCTTTCCATCTTGTGCCTTTGTCGTAATGTCTCGTTCTCCCGGCAAAAACATGACAACGTTAAGACGGGTTCGCCAACATTCGGGCGGCCATTTTTGATGGGGTTTTAGCATGGGTTTTGTTTACATTGGTATCGCTTTTCGTTGGCCGTACTATAGTAACCTTTAATAACGTGCTGTGGTGAATGTTATAAATCGTATTCTGAACTTCAACTCTCAACTCGTTAACATTCTCATAAAGAAGATTGAATGTAAATTTGATTTTTACATTGTTTTCCTTTCATTTAACTTAGTAAGGAATGAGTATATTAGAGGAAGTTTGAAAGTTGCGCCTGTTACAGAAAAAATGAAAGGGAGTCGTTCGTCTTGGCATGGGCATGCGTATGAAGCACACCAAATAATCATCAGCACATTTGATTAAAAGAGTGATGGATCTAAATGTTGACGGACAGAGAGTGAGAGGAAGGCCAAAGAAAAGATTGATGGATTATGTTAGGAATGATATGAAGGAGTAAATGATGCCGTGACGTCTGATATGGGAGACTGAAAGAAGAAAACGTGTTGCGCCGACCCCAAATAGAATGGGACAAGGGCAGGGAAATGATGATAGGCCTACATGGGCTCTTATAAAACATCGAGAAAACGTGCACGGTTCGGGTTGGTCGTTTCCTATGGAGAAGAACCGGCAATCCTAACAAATTTTAACATACCTTGAAAACAATTCCAAACAAATTTAGCATAAATAACTTTATCTAGTAAGCATTCACCGTCCGGTCTGTTTAAGGAGTCACATGTATGCGCTGGCGCAGATTGTGAGCCCATTCACTAAGGAGCGGGGGTTATCAGTTATACTACGCGCAGACAGCCGGGGATTCGTACGTACATAGGGGTCAATGGGCCAAAACATTGTTTTAAGCTGTCACGGTTTATAGCACTACTGGCTTCCGCTCGCGACTTCGCCCGCGTGGCAGTTTCTTTGGCCTTATGCTAACTTAAAACCGCGTGATGATCGAAAAAAAACTTATTTCTTTTCCTTTTCTCACTTTTTTTAGTCTATGTGTATATGTATCCGCCTCCAGAGTCCCAACTATCTCTCTGTACCAAAATTCATCAAAATCGGTTTGGCCACTACGCGTGAAGATGTAACAAACAAACTCACTTTCGCTTTTATAATATTATATAGTAAGGATTTAAACTGTTATTTTCGGGATATTTCTAATAGAACCCATCAAAACAAAGACTAGGCAGATGATGAATTTTGGGAAAAATGGGGCTTAGAGCAATTAAAATATCTGGTTTCCAATTGTAAGAAAAGAGACTTTTCAAACTTCTTGACAAACTTCCTCAAGACTGCCTTGCCTTTTCCCAAACTACATATATTCAGTTTATCTTTGTTTGGACCGATTGCCTACCTGACATTCTACAATCTAGTAACTGAGATAATCGATGCCACTTCGTGAGACTGGCTGTTTAATTTTCGAACTCCTGAGTCTTTGTAACGACTGTCAAAGATCTACAAATGACAGCTGTTTTATGCAAATGACAGCCGTTACCATCGGTTTTATGTGATTTCCGAGGCACGGAAGAAACTCGGTATATTAGTTTATTTATTGAAATATATTTCATTTCACGATTTAAAGTTTTAAAATCTGTCAGAGTATTCTATTTATGGTCTCATTTTTCTCTAGGCATAGACTATTTTCTTTCTTCCTACTAACACTTTCCACTCCCAATTAATATATTTTTCTTTGCACGATATCGTTATTGTCCTGTGATATTTGTGTCGTCATTTAATGTTATTTGTTTTAGGTATCCTGAAGCAAACTCCTATCACCCTCAAATTAAACACCGAACATTGCCCTACGTGTCACTCTCATACAACGTTGTAATTGGCCAAATACGTCTCACACACAAGAGACGTGAATGCCACTATAGGAAATAAAAAACTCGGTATATAAGTAATGGGTCACCCACGGCTGGCATTATTTAGCTACGACTTCCTCAGATTCGCAACTTCTAAAGAATCTTTCTTCGCCATCACCTATATACTAACTAACATAGATTAGTACAAATATTTAAACTACATGTTTCGTCAGTTAAAACAGCTTTCATAAAATGAGAACATTCCTACAGGTGCCTATTTCATCTGGATATCGTAGCTCAATCAATTCTGTTGAAGATTTTATGAAGATATCGCAAACAAAAGTCAAAACCAGAAACCGAAACCTGCACTAAAAGATTTATTCAATATATTTGTACATAATACAGGTCTTAAATAATTAAATAGTGCAGCTATATTCCGCCCTTTGGGCATCTTTCGTATCATCAAAACGACCGGGAGACGCTCCAGGCGTCGGGCGCCACGAGATGACTCAAGGCCACCGTAGATGCGTGTCTGTAGACGGTGAGTAATGGTTAGCTCACCGCCCAGTGACCCGTCCAGTGACGACAGGCTGTGTCGACGGCGCATTAGTGTTCCACGGGCGCCCTAAGAGATATCAGCAAAGAAGAGGGGCCTGACAGAGTCACCATGGATATGGATTTTAATGTTAGGACACACCTCTTGCAAACCCTTCGGTGATTACAGGCGCTATGTTAAGGTACCTGTTGCAGGAATCGTCAAGTGTGTGTTTTCATAACTGTTGCATAAATAAACATGACAGTTTCTAAGAATCGCACTGGGTTTTGCAATCTTTTCCTCTAACTTAGCCAATGAATGCAGAGAAACGTGTTTACTTTTAACTTTAACTTCTAAAAGTGTGTAATGTACACAGTATAGTATTATGGCCTTGACACGGATTTCATGAAATACCATTGATTCACTCTGACTTTTGACCACAGGAATGTTATTTAGAGTACTGTTTATTTGTATTGATTAAGGAAAACGTGCTGAATAAAGTTTTGAGTATAAATATGGATGGCTCTGAGAGGAAGACTAAAGAAACGATGAATGGACCTGGTTCACCTGGTGAAGAATGATATGCTGTGAAATGAGGAGTTGGATGAGATGACGAATAATGCAGAAGTATTGAAGAACAATAATTGTTTTGCTGTCCCTAAATAAATTACGGTAAGGGCGAGCGAATGTAGTATTTATAGATATCGTCAAATAACTTCCCCCGCTCTGGGTGAAGCTGGGGGAGTGTCAGACTTTTCCTGACTAAAACCCACCTTCCCTTTTATGCCCTTTATGTTCCAGGGCCGCGGTATTTCTTTCGAATAACCCGCAATCCGGGCAGGTGGTAGCCCCGGCAGGGCGTTCTGCTTCGCTGACACCGCTTTGAAGCGCGCATGGAACACGAAGGCGCCGTCGACACGGCATGAATTCATTAGCTTGCAGTGCGAGATACTAATGTAAATACCTAACTATCATAAGTATGTTTCAACTTAACACGTTAACTTAGTGTAAAGTTTGAGTCTCCAAGATACTAGCACTGCCTAGTTTGGGCAACACTGATTATTCTGTTTGATTGCTGCTTGCATACTGGGTCACCCAGACAATCGAAGCACGGTTGACTCATCTGCTGCTCTGCTGAGCGCCGCAGGTTCTATTCCCGCTTGGAGTAAATAATTGGGTATTCTGCAGGTATTTGTTCCCAATTCCTAGGGTGCGGTAATATTATTTTCGTACCACTTGCTCAAAAAAGTGACATTCTATGCCACAAAAAGCGAACATAAAAATAGTCATTTTTAACCTGTCAAAAACAGGGAAAGAAAATTGTACTGAATTTCATTCATCCCCTAGGGAGAGAATGTGATTTAAAATTGGAATACTTAATACTGAACTTCATCTGTGTTTTTGATTGAGTTTGTAGGTATACAAAGCATTAAGCATCTTTTTTAAAAAGGAACACGCAATTAATATGCAGTTATGATTATTAAATAAAATTACCAAAACCGACGAGGTCGTATGAGCTTGATGCCTTTGCTTTTCCGACAAAACATATTAGTCTAGGAATTTGCCGCGATTTTGTTTTCTTCAAATACATAAACGTTAAGTTTATTTTTATAAATAAGTTAATATTTAAAAAAAAATTGTTAAATCAAAGCGACAGTGTATTGTCGGATTCCATCAGTGCAAATGCTGCCGCAATCATACTCATCAACAATAAATGTGCCAAACAAAAGTGTAGCTCTCTTTATAAATAATTTTACCAATGTTCAAATCTTAACTTTAACTTTTAATGTCATTATCTTTAATAAATGCTTATCTCATATTATTACTGTGTTAATTTTTTCGTAAATGGTACGAAAAGTAGAGTATTTTCCTCGGTGATAAAGCTGTCATTAGTCTTGGGTAAACTTAAATCTCTCGCTAAACTCAGGACTCGTCTTAAATCCCTCGCTTCGCTCGTGATTTAAGTTTTTAACACCCTCGCTACGCTCGGGAGTAAACCTCGAGTCCTTCGTTACACTCGCGATTTAAATCGTCACCCACGACAGAAGACACTGCTTTATCCCCTTGGTTAATAATCTACTATTAAGAAAAGAAAACGATATTGCATACACTAAGAGAGCCCTGGCCTTTTCATCGAAATTCGTTCACACCAAATCCTTATTATTAACATTATAAAAGCGAAAGAGAGTTGGTTTGTTTGTTACGTCCTCACGCCTACATGGCTAAACCGATTTTAATGAATTTTGCTACAGAGATGGTTGGGACCCTGAAAACGGTCATAGGCTAACTTTTTTTAAAAAAAGTGAGAAATGAGGAAGAAAAGGGAAAACTTAGCTTTGCTATAACAATAAATAAGGCGCTAGGGCAAAAACTACAAGTAGGAGGTACCTGCAAATCAATAAAGGGGAACTGTGATACCCCGAATTTAACGCGAGCGAAGCCGCGGGCAAAAGCTAGTAACATTGACGGGCCTGTTGGTCCAGTGGTTAGTGGCCCTAACTGCTAAACCGGAGGTCGTGGGTTCGATTCCCACCCAGGACAAACTTTGTGTGATGAGCATGATTGTTTGTTCTGTGTCTGGGTGTGATTTATCTATAATATGTATGTATTTATAAATTATATAAGTATGTATATCAGTTGTCTGGTTACCATAACACAAGCTCTGCTTAGCTTGGGATCAGATAGCCGTGTGTGAGTTGTCCCAAGATATTTATTTATTATTACATTAAACATCAAATTACATTCTTTCTGCTGTAAACAATGGTCAAACAACATTTTTCTCCAAAACAAGTTGTCTGGAACGAAAGCAAGTTTTTCATGTTCAGTCATCGTTCAAACAACATTTCGTGGCAACATTTTTGACAACCAAATTAAAGAGAGTTGAGTTTGTGAAAACACTTTACTCCTTCTTGTTAATTTAAGAACCAGTAAAGAACATAGTCTATCTATACTTCTATACTAATCCATACTAATATTATAAAGCTGAAGAGTTTGTTTGTTTGTTTGAACGCGATAATCTCAGGAAGTACTGGTTCGAATTGAAAAATTCTTTTAGTGTTGGATAGTCCATTTTTTGAGGAAGGCTATAGGCTATATAACATCACGCTACGACCAACGGGTGCTGAGCAGCGTGGGTGAAACCGCGAGGAACAGCTAGTACTTGAATAAAAGAAATTGAAGAAAAAACAGTTTTTTATAAAGCACAATTTGTGTCTATTTGTTTGTTTGTATAACTTATTTCAGAAACGGCTAGACCGATTTCGACAGGACTACTGGCGGTTAAAAGGAGTAACTAAGGCTACTTTTAAGGTGTAGCGTGCCGAAAAACATGACAACTAAATCCGATTTAAATTGGGAATACTTTTAAAAATAATTTCACTGACGAGCTAGGTTTTCCTCAAATTTGTAGACACTTTAAAAATGCCTTATCACCTTGTTACTCCATGCTCCGTTTACTTCATCATCTGCCTAGCCTTTTGATATGTAATAGGGGTTGGCATCCAGTCTAACTAAATCCAGCTGGGTACCAGTATTTAACGTGTAGCGACTGCCTACAACCCTGTAAAAAACTTAGTAATAATGATTCATTGATACGTCTAATACAGCGGTTTACAAAATTGTTTTTAAATTCAACATGAACTTCAAAGTTACTATCTTTACAATTCTCTATGCCCTTATCTTCATAATATAGTTTTCATTAAGTCATCACAACAGACATCACTTCCGCATAGACACATTATCATTCACACAACACATGCATCTTGTGTTTAATTTGCTTCTACTCTACACCTGTACCCACATACCAAATTCGACCTCCAGACTTCCGGCAGGCCATAACGAATTTGGGACGTCTTTTAAAGACATTAATAAAGCATATATTATTGCTTGAACGTCACTTTATTTAACCAGATGCTAAAAAAGATACACGACAATTAAATAATTGTGGCATGTTTGCTCATTGAAAATTACTGTTTAAGTACGATGCGAACTGCAAAATGCAATATTGCTAACTACCTTATGTTAAATTCAGGGTAACACAGTTCCTCTTTCCTAATTTGCAGGTACCTTCTATCGCAGTTTTTGCCTTTGCGCCTTGTTAACCAACATAAAGCTAGACCTCTATGTTGCCTTATTTTTTGGTACTAGTTCCTTAGTTTGGAATGTAGACTATGAGATACAGTACACGATTATGGTATAAAACCAATTATTTTTATTTTTGAGGCGTTTGTACGGTATGTTGTTTATAGTCTCTACACAATGATATAGAGGATTAAGAGTTTCTAAATGTATAATTTTTTTTTTAAACATTTCCCCACTTTAGGATTTTTTCCTGTGTCGTAGGTGCATTTACAAACATAAACTCACATACACAAACAGCCAGACCCGAAACAACTATCTGCAGGTCATACCAATATTTGTTCCGTGCGGGGATCGAACCCGCGACACGCAGCGCAGCAGTCGATCCCTCAGCCACTGCGCCAACCGTGCCGCTAATCATCAATATCAATACTTTTTGGTTTTTCTGACATGAACTGCTGCCTGGTTGAATTCCGCAAACCAGCCAATCACAGCCAGAATTCAGTTATAGAATACTAGCTTTCGCCCGCGGCTTCGCTCGCGTTAAGTTCGGTATAACACACCAAGCAGACCTGCAGTTTTTGCTCATGCACCTGATCGATTTGTAATAGCAACGCTAAGTTTTCCCTTTTCTTCTGTCGTTCTCCCTCATATCCCACTTTTTTTTTTATTTTAATAAATAATTAGCCTATGTCCGTCTCCTGGTTCCCAACTATCTCTGTACCAAAATTCATCAAAATCGGTTAAGCCATTAAAGCGTGAAGAGGTAACAAACAAACAAACTCACTTTCGCTTTTATAATATTAGTAAGGAAGTAAGGATTTATAATATTAGTAAGGATTTTTATCCTGTTCTACTAGGATAATTTCTGACGTCCATACGTAAACGTGAGCAAAATTTGGAATGTATTAAAATACTGTGTTCGCTAAACTGACCACAGAAATAAAGTCCCACCATGATCATAAATAACTTGTTTCGCAAAAATAAACAAAGTAAGGTTCAGCAAATAACCGCGCTGCGTGTACGCAGGTCGATCAATAACTTGCTCTTTTTACGGTTCTACTTTGACAGTTTAATCTAAAACCGATGTACGGAGTCTTGGGTCAACTTTATGTTATTTATTAAAATCAATCTCAAAATCTGATTGATTTTAAAAATAACACAAAGTCCGTATCTATCAGATGTCGCTTTATTTTTGGAGTTTATTGGAGTTTACTCCTTAAGAATCGATTTTCATATATAAGGCGCCCGGTATGAGAAAAATCCGAGGGGTAAAACCTACTAAAGTAACGAAAATGTGTCACGTTTTTGGTGCGCACCTTTAGCGCGCAACTTTCTAATTTGGCTGTGAGTGTATTAAGACGTTCATATGGTATGCTGTATAGGTGACTATACCTATATACTATATGTTATTGGGCTTGTTTGTTTCTATCAGTGTCGATGTATTTATATTTTTTCATTAATTTGTGAATTTATCCTTTCATATGATATTAATCTTTTTTCAGTTGAATAAACTCTTTTTGCGTATGGTTAGATACTCGTACTTAAGGAGTAAACTCCAGTCGTGCGTCGGAGCTGACACACACACTTTTTTTTTAAGTTTCCTGCAAGGGAAGTCACCATCTGCCTAACGTTTCCCTTCCTTTGTTGGGGTCGGCTTTTAGTCTAAGCGGATGCAGTTGAATTACAGTAGCTAAGGCAAATGACGAGCAATAAAACATTTGAATTTAATACATAATTTTGGACCAAAAGGTGTTCCAAATTCTCTTCGGTCTAAAAATTTGAAAAAATCCACATTAAAAATTAACAATGCTTATGAGACTAAAATTAATTAGGTTATAAAATGTCATGGAGAATTTTTATTCAACATGTAAAATATGCATATGTGGTATATTTAAGTGAGTCGGACATACATAGACAAATTAGCGCCGTTTTGTATTTAATTTATGAAATAAAACTCAGCTACCAAGACTCAGAGAACAAAGACCGTTTGTCATCATGAATAAAGTCCTTAAATATAATAAGCTATTAAATTTCTCACTTCTGCTTATGTACTGACAGTACTTTAAGTGATTCACGGGTTTATTGTTTATCGTGATGTCACCCTGTTTAGATAAGATGGTATGAATAGAATAGATTTTGTCGTAAGCTTAACCCAACCTGCTTAATTTGTAATTTTGAGGCGTTTGAAAGGTTCGTTGGCTACAGTCTACACTATGATATAGTCCTAGAGAATTAAAAGTTCGGAGATGTATCAATACTTTTTGGTACCTTATCCTTCTTAAACAGCTGATTGGTTGAAATTTAGCACACCAGCTACCCTACTATGACCTCTTAAAGCAATTCTTATTCCGCTGAGGGAAAGAGACAGAGCTATACAGGGTGTCTAGCACCATCTCTTTCACTCAGTGGAATAAGAATTGCTATAAGATGTCATAGTAGCCCTTCAGGTCGGTTTTGTCGTAAGCTTAACCCGAGCTGCTTAATTTGTATAATGATTGGTAATAATGATACCCCATATTAGTAGGTACCTCCCGATTACTTTGTTTTACAAACAACACATTTGGAAAATAAATTAAAATTCCTAAATTAGGAGAAATAATATTTTTACATACAGTACGCCTACGCACGCGGTATGAAATCAATATTTGTAATTTTGAGGCGTTTGAAAAGTTCGTTGGCTACAGTCTACACTATGATATAGTCCTAGAGAATTAAAAGTTTGGAGATGTATCAATACTTTTTTGGTACCTTATCCTACTTAAACAGCTGATTGGTTGAAATTTGGCACACCAGGTCGGTTTTGTCGTAAGCTTAACCTGAGCTGCTTAATTTTATAATGATTGGTAATAATGATACTATTGGTAGTTACCTCCCGATTACTTTTTTTTACAAACAACGTATTCAGAAAATAAATTAAAATTCCTGAATTAGGAGGAACAATATTTTTTTATGTTAATTTATTAAAACTTTATGCACATGTATAAACACTGTACAAAAGCGGATTAATGTCTTGGGCATTTTCTACCAGTCTACCTTAGGGTGATGCAGAGAGAAAATATAGTAGGTGCATGTTTCAGTTTTGATTTCACTTTTCCCAAAAACCCACTGCATCTCTTGAAAGCAAGAATCAACAGTGGCCATCACCAAAATAGCGAGGAGACAATAAAGCTCGTTGAAGTCATGGAGAAACAATTTAACTGTCAAAGATCCCGCTTGTTGCGGGATCTTTGACAGTTAAATTGTTTCTCCTTCACAAACAATTTAAACTAGCGCGGCCAACGAGAAGCGATACCAAATGTAAACAAAACCCACGCTAAAACCCCATCTAAAATGGCCGCCCGAATGTTGGCGAACCCGTCTTAACGTTGTCATGTTTTTGCCGGGAGAACGAGACATTACGACAAAGGCACAAGATGGAAAGAGCTAAATATTAGATTGTCAACGCCACAGTTGTTCTTTAGGTTAATGACCTTTCGTATCGCTTCTCGTTGGCCGTACTTATAGTTATTAAAGCTCTCTTATTTTTAGAAAATTTCTGTAATTTTTTTTGTTATTCAAAATAACAACTGCCAGTCAATAGAATTGTTAATCACGGTTAAAATGCATAAACCTTAGATTGCTAAAATTCTCAATATAAACCCTTTTATTTAAAACAAAATCAAAATAATATATTTCACATAGGCCTGCGTTGGTTCTAATAAAATGTCGAGTAAAATTGCACGGTTCGCGTTGGTCGTTTTCTATGGAGAAGAACCGAACTCCACTATTAGATTATTTTTTTATTAATTTAAGTATTTAAAACATTTATGTATGCTGTTTTGACTTCCGTACGTTTTACTCACGGGTTGACCACTGAAAACCAGCGCTGTGCTGTGGGCTCCCATGGCACAGCATCATGCTGAGTGGTGACCTACCTGTCGCAGTCACGACGTGCAAGCGATTTTTTTTTGTCTCATATATATGTACTAGCTGTTCCCCACGGTTTCACCCGCGCTGCTCAGCACCTGTTGATTGTAGCGTGATGTTATACAGCTTATAGCCTTCCTCAAGAAATGGACTATCCAACACTAAAAGAATTTTCCAATTCCAACCAGTAGTTTCTGAGATTAGCGCGTTCAAACAAACAAACAAACATACAAACAAACAAACTCTTCAGCTTTATAATATTAGTATAGATTTGTAAATGTTTGTGATACTTTGCATGTTGAATGTTTATTTTTATTTTTTCGTTATTTTGTTGCTCGTCGTAATTTGCGACTAATAAATGTGTTTTCTTTCTTCTTTCTTTCCATGATTACTATTAGCCCTTTGTTTTCCGATTCTCCAAGAAACAGTATACGTAATTGTTTCTGAGTTGTGACTTTATGACTAAGTGTATTTATCCATTTTCTATTAATGCAAGTCGTTACTGGCACTCGCCGGCCGCTGCCGCGGCACCGCTCGCTCCGCTCGCTCGGCTCGTGCGTACTTAGGGGGTCGCAGTTTTAACCTAACCTAACCTACGCATTTTTTTAGCATTCAGGAAAGAATATTTGGTGCACGATCAGTATTTTTGGTGAACACAAAATATTTTCCCAATAAAAATTAGGCTATGACCGTCTCCTGGTTCCCAAATCCCAACTATCTCTGTATCAAAATTCAAACAAACAAATTCACTTTCGCTTTTAAAATATTAGTAAGGATGTACTACTAGAAGAATGGTAAGTATAATACGATAATTGCTTCTTAGGGTTCAGTAACTTAAAAAGAAAAACGGAACCCTTATAGGATCTCTTTGGTACGTCTGTCTGTCTGTCGAGACCCTTTATCTAGTGGCAACGAACGGCTGTCGGCACT
This sequence comes from Ochropleura leucogaster, assembly GCA_958449745.1. Taxonomy (NCBI): domain Eukaryota; kingdom Metazoa; phylum Arthropoda; class Insecta; order Lepidoptera; family Noctuidae; genus Ochropleura; species Ochropleura leucogaster. The sequence continues at coordinate 1,446,940 of OY288207.1, read as the reverse complement.
AGATGGACGAACCGTGAGCTACCCATTCAACAAAGCTCACCGTCCAAGTGTCTGTACTAAGTGAAACAATTTGACCACTTGTGTGTAAACTAATTACGGACATAACAATGTATTATCATAGAAGGATGTGGGGTCAAGTTGTACGTCGATCAATTGTTAGATAATAATTATTATCAAATGTTTAAAATAGCTGTTGCTTTGATAGTTACAGGGGGATGAAAATGGCCTCTTAAGCAGAATCATAATCCTTACTATACTTATTAATATTTTAAAGCGAAAGTGAGTTTGTTTGTTACCTCTTCACGTTTTAATGGCTAAACCGATTGTGATGAATTTTTGAACATAGATAATTGGGAACCAGGAGACGGACATAGGCAAACTTAGCGTTGCTATTACAAATCAATAAGGCGCAAAGGGAACTGTATTACCCCAAATTTATGCGGGCGAAGCTGCGGGCGAAAGCTAGTAAGATAATAATATGAATTACGTTATCATTCGTAAAATGGTCACAATGTGACAATTATATTAACTGTGTCTGTGTCATTTAAAAAATATATATCGTAATACATGTTATTATTCTTTTATGATAATGCTAAAAGGGCTCGTGGCTAAATAATAGCAGCCGCACTCGGTCAATCTTTAGGTTAAGCCGAGCTTGCCTAGGTTGGCCTGTGGATGGGTGACCACCTGTTACATACCGAGTTTCCTCCATGCCTCGGAAAGCACGTTAAGCCGTTGGTCCCGGCTGTCATTTTTAGATCTTTGACAGTCGTTACAGGTAGTCAGAGTTCCGAAAGTCTGACAACCAGTCTTACCAAGGGATATCGTATTACCCAGTACTAACTGAGTTGTGGAGGTCAGATAGGCAGTCGCTCCTTGCAAAATACTGATATTCAGCTGCATCTGGTAAGACTGGAAGCCGACCCCAACATAGTTGGGAAAAGTTTAGGCAGATGAAGCTAAAAGGACAAAAGAAGGAACATCGGTAGGTTTTAGTCAGTAAACTCTTACAATCCCCCCGCTTCGCTTAGAGCGGGGGAACTTATTTGATAATTTCCAGACACACATACGGACAGCTTATAAATAGTTTCATAATTATTCACTATGTTTATTTCGAGGTCCATTTACACCCTATACAACTTGTTATGTCAAAGCTTCTGTTAAAAACAAATTCGAATGCAATTAAAGTACATAATGTTTACAACGTACTAAATTGTAATTTATAGTTTATAGCTCGCCTGTCTTATATTAAATGAGTAATAGATGCTATGAAAGCAATTTGACCTCGCATCCTGTAGGGGTATCCAACCTCTGTAGCATTTGTGTGACACTCCCAGACAACCATAATCACACTCACCCCACACTAGGAATTACTCCTGTTTCGTGGGTGCATTTACAATTAAACTCACATACACAAACAGCCAGACCCGAAAAAACAGCCTGTAAGGTCATAAAATTTGTTCCGTGCAGGGTTCGAACATCGTTCAGCCACTGCGCCAACCGTGACGTCATCGTTTGCGTTTACGTTCAAGTAACTGACGTTATATTGACCACAAGACAGAGCCATCAACATTTTATGTTCTAGCCTGGAACCTAGAAGACATATTGCATTCTTTTGTGGTCACCCAACCGCAAGGCTAATTTCCTCTTATATTAGAAAACTAATAATTACTAGCTTTTGCCCGTGGCTACGCTCGCGTTAAATTCGGGGTAACACAGTTCCCCTTTCCTGATTTTCAGGTATTTGCTACTTGTAGTTTTTGCCCTTGCGCCTTATTGGTTGTAATAGCAAAGCTAAGTTTTCCCTTTCCTTCCCTCTTTCTCCCTAACTTCTCACTTTAAAAAAAACAAACTCACTTTCGCTTTTATTATTTTACATTAGTAAGGACTAGCTGACGCCCGCGGCTTAGCCCGCGTAATGATCGAAATAAAAGTATCTTATGTGTTATTCTAGACTATAGTCTAACTCAGTGCCAAACTTCATCAAGATTCGTTCAGCCGTTTTGACCTGAAAGAGTAGCAAACTCACAAACATTCGTATTTAATATTATAATATAATGTACCTATGTTATTTTATTGAAGATAAATAGTTAACAATATGAAAAGTTTATACCAAACTGCTCTCCAAATGTGAAAATAGCAATATAAGATCATTACCACAACCCAAGACCTAATTACCATCCTAGCGGAAGAAAATCCCAAATCAACACCATCGCAACACATCAAAGTATTTATATATTTACTACCAATACAATCCCAGTCATAATTCCTCAATAAATATCGGTCACCACACAGGAAGAGAACCCGGAACCCGACACAGATGTGCGCTCACGCAGAGCCAAATAGGCCGCCATTTTAGGCCAATCCTCAATCGATATTGTACCGCGTATTAATTTAGTTATAACCATGAGGAAGTTTAAGTAATGGCGTTTTATTAATAGCTTGTGCACGTGGCCTTTTAGGAATATTAATTAGAATAGTGATTATAATTGGTGATTGGTGAAACGTAAACATCATTTTACCCTTTTTTAGGGGAAATCATCAAATAACTTCTCCCACTCTGGGCGGAGCGGAAGGGAGTGTCAGACTTTAACTGACTAAAACCTACCCATGTTGTTTCTTTTGCCCTTTTTGATCCGAGGCCGTGGTATCTCTTTCGAAGAACCCGCAACCCCGGCAGGCGGAGGCTCTGCTCTCATTGGATGATTTCCCACCCGAAAAAAAAGGATAATATATTATGCAATTTTAATTTTGTAAAAGATGTTTGTAATGTTACTCACAATAACTATCTTGAATTCATGCTAGTTACATGAATAACTCATAGTAAAAAGGTTAAGGATATAAAAGGTTTAGATTTAACGGTCGGTAAACAACTTCAATGCCTTCATAGACACAAGGGTCGTAAAACTAAGAGTTATGCATGCATCCTTGGGATATTGATTAAGATCGTAACATTTAATGACAGCAATTTACCTGGTCATGCAATAATGTAAACTAACGCTTTAAACTAACACGGATGGGAAATCATCAAATAACTTCAGTGTCAGACTTGCACTGACTAAAACCCACCCATGTTCCTTCTACTGCCCTTTACGTTCTGGGGTCCTGCAATAATGTAAAACTAACGCTTTTCTTGCGAATGGTAAATCATCAAATAACTTCCCCCGCGGGGGAAGTAACGGGGGTTAGTGTCAGACTTGTACTTACCAAAACCCAAATCCTTCTATTGCCTTTTATGTACCGGGGCCCCGGTATCTCTTTCGAACAACCCGCAACCCCGGGCGTCACCCCCATTCATTTAAGTAATATTTATGATTTTGGAAGCTTTTAAAGCACAATCAGATAGTTTTGGATACTAAAGGCTAAGATTTACTAAAGGGCTGATTTTACTGCATAGTAGATAGTTTTTCTGAACTAGCATTGTTGAAAATGCTCGAGGTTCGAGAAAAGATAGGTTAGGTCTTAGCGCCCTATTCTTTTAAACTGACTTCAAAAAAAAGATGGCGGGTAATAATACGTATAACAAATAAAACGTCGATAAATAATTCTACTTGAACATTTTTAGCCTGCACTCCTCATGCGGAGCTTAGCTTCCTATTTCTGAAATAATTGCCTGTTGGTCTAGTGGTTAGTGGCCCTGACTGCTGAGCCGGAGGTCGTGGGTTCGATTCGCACCCAGGACAAACTTTGTGTGATGAGCATGATTGTTTGTTTTGTGTCTGGGTGTGATTTATCGATAATATGTATGTATTTATAAATTATATAAGTATGTATATCAGTTGTCTGTTTACCATAACACAAGCTCTGCTTAGCTTGGGATCAGGTAGCCGTGTGTGAGTTGTCCCAAGATATAAGATATATATATATATATATATATATATATATATATATATATATAATATATATATAATTAGATCAGGAGTTCCAAGGATCATTTCCAAACCTGCAAACGTCCTTGATGGTCCTCTTTATGATTTAACTAGCTGTTCCCCACGGTTTCACCCGCGCTGCTCAGCACCTGTTGGTCGTAGCGTGATGTTATATAGCCTATAGCCTTCCTCAAGAAATGGACTATCCAACACTAAAATAATTTTCTAATTCCAACCAGTAGTCCCTGAGATTAGCGCGTTCAAACAAACAAACAAACTCTTCATCTTTATAATATTAGCATAGATTTTATAATAAAAGCATGGAATAAGTTTTTATAAATTACTAGCGGTTTCATCTGTCTAGAAAGGTACAACTACTTAATTCTGTGTTAATTCAGGGTATAACCAAAAATTTCATTCAAATAATAAAAATAAAATTTTGACGACACGGTTGGCGCAGTGGTTGAGCAATCGACTGCTGCGGTGGATGTCGCTGGTTCGATCCCCGCACGGAACAAATATTTGTATGACCTGCTGATAGTTGTTTCGGGTCTGGGTGTCTGTATAAGTGTGTATAAATGTTTGTAAACGCACCCACGATACAAGAGAAATTCCTAGTGTGGGGCAAGGTTTTTTTTAAAAGAAATAAGAATCCGTTAAGCCTTTTGACCATCAAGGAGTAACAAACTTACACACAAACTCAAACATTCACCTTTACAATATTAGTGTGATGTTTATAATAATGTAAGTACTTAAGTTACCAAGAAAGCCGGTCTCAACCTTCATTACTTTGTACACCATGTATCGTATCGTATTACCTCGCGATGACCGTGATCGACGCACGCGCACTTCTCACTAAATCTTGTACACGATGACATGTGCCAGCGCTCTATGGCCTTATTAGGATGACGAGTAGTTGCCTGCTAACCTGTCATGAGGCACCATGATTATGGCGGGTAGTCAGCGGTCAACCATCATCAAGAAAGAAAAAAGAAAGAAAATAGGTTTATTTAACCACAAGTGCACATAACAGCAAACAAAGAAAGAAAACAAAATTAACTAAAAAAAATAGATATTAATAACTGAATACTAAATTTAATTAAAATTTAATTTATTTCACATACCTCGACCATACAGTCCCAATCAAAAATATAATTAAAAATAATCAAAAATGAAACCTAATTATTTTTTTTTAAATTAATTCAAAATAAAAAAAAACACCATTAAATTTAATTGCTTTAATTTCGATTATTTTTTTTTATTGGATTTGATTTAATTAAATCAAATCAAAATTACATTTAGAATTTAATTAAAATACATTAAACTACACGTTTTGACTTGGCTGGCGAAGTTGTCGACATGTGGGCTGTGGACTCAGCGATCATTGTGCCGATAGTCGTTACAGCTAATGGCAAGAACCTCGACCAATACCTGAGGAGGCTTTCGTTGACAGCTGGATCAAGGGCTTGATACAGAAAGCGGTACTCCTAGGCACGGTTCGTATCGTTAGGAGGTTCCTCTCTCTGTCGTTCTGACTGCCGGTAGCTTGGACCCTGTTCCCGATACCGGTAGGCTCCTATTTTTAAATGGGAAAAAATTTTGTGTTCACCAAAAATACTGATCGTGCACCAAATATTCTTTCCTGAATGCTAAAAAAATGCGTAGGTTAGGTTAGGTTAAAACTGCGACCCCCTACGCACGACTTGCATTAATAGAAAATGGATAAAGATATAACACTTTTTTATTGTAGTGCTGTCTTTTTCCTGATGCTCGTTATGACATATTTGAATTAACATATTTTGGTGCACATTCAGTATATTTGGTGCAACACAGGCAAAATTAGGTAAACGAAATGGGAATAAATTGAAGTACTTTTAAATACCATCCTTTTTAAATGTGCGGCGTGCGCTTGTTTCTAAAAATACCGTCAAATATAGAACCTTCTTTCATGAAGTTGGTTAAAATGAGTTTGCAAAATTAATTCTTAACCACTACGGACACTTGTGCTATCGTATGTATGCCAACATTTAACTCCGTAACCCAACAGAATTCACAGTTATACAATTTGACACAATTTCAAACTCTATTTGAGTGTGTCGGACACAAAGTCTGGCGCGAACGAGACCGGCAGCCATTTTATAGTTTTTGGAACAGATTCATACAAAGATTAAAGTTTCACCATCAAAGAGTTTTTAAATAAAAGATTTTTAATTTATGAACGTCGTATTTTTCCGTTAAAAGGGGATTTTCAAAGACTTTCTAAATGCATGTTTAGATGGAACTTTGTTTTGTAATAGATCAAAGGTTCGATCGAATGTTTACACTGGAGTGCTTGTTTCGAAATCTTTTAAAAGATTACGTTTTAATATCGCTTTATAAACTACTAGCTTTTGCCCTCGCTCCGCTCGCCGCGCTCGCGTTAAATTCGGTAGCGCCTTATGGATTTGTAATAGCAACGTTAAGTTTTCCCGTTTCGTCCCTCTTTCTCCCAACCCAAGCCTATGTTCGTCTCCTGGTTCCCAACTATGTCTGTACCAAAATTCATCAAAATCGGTTTAGCCATTAAAACGTGAAGAGGTAACAAACAAACAAACTCACTTTCGCTTTTATAATATTAGTAAGGACAGTAGAAGGAAAAATAGTTACTACAATGCTATCCTTCTAATATTATAAAAGCGAAAGTTTTAAAGGATGTATGTAAGTATGTTCGTTGCTCCTTCACGCCAAATCCATTGCATGGATTTTGATGAAAATTTACAATAACATAGCTTACATATAAAAATACTTGTGGCTAAATAATAGTAGCCGCTCGGGTCGATCTTTAGGTTAAGCCGCGCTTGCCTAGGTTGGTCTGTGGATGGGTGACCACCCATTACATACTGAGTTTCCTCCGTGCCTCGGAAAGCACGTTAAGCTGTTGGTCGCAGCTGTCATTTGTAGATCTTTGACAGTCGTTACAGGTAGTCAGTGTTCCGAAAGTCTGACAACCGGTCTTACCCAGGGGTATAGTATTACCCAGTATTAACTGGGTTGTGGAGGTCAGATTGGCAGTCGCTCCATGTAAAATACTGATATTCAGCTGCATCCGGTTAGACTGGAAGCCGACCCTAACCTAGTTGGGAAAAGGCTAGGCAGATGATGATGACATATAAAAATACATAGTATGTTCTATCACCACGCGAGTGAAACCAAATATGACGACACGGTTGACGCAGTGGCTGAGCGATCGGCTGCCGCGCTGCATGTAGCGGGTTCCACCCCCGCACGGAAAAAATATTTGTATAGCCTACAGATGGTTGTTCCGGGTCTGGCTGTTTGTGTATGTCAGTTAAACGGTGTTTCCTCCTTGCTTGAAAAAGCACGTTAAGCTAACTCGGCAGGCGTCACAAGTAGGTACTAGCGCGAAAATATGTCCTCACTGGTTATTAAGAGGGCAATACAACTGACAATTTTATAACTTTCAAGCGTTTCATAACCATACAACACCTTACACCAGAATTGATGTTAACTTCTTGATTTTTTATTTAAAACTTTTACGGTTTATAGATCAAAACAAATCCAGTACGAGACTGTTAGTTGTTTGATTAAATGTTTATGGTTCAATAAATTAATTACTAAATATATACAACCTATAAATATACACAAACTAATAATAAAAATATGTACAAGTAAAAAATGGAAAATTACAGGGCGTCAAAAAATTCGTCCGTATCGCCGTCAACAGGTAAAGTGCCCAGAAGGCTGGCAGCATTACCGCGTTGGATGGCAATGCTTATTTTATGTGCAAAAAACAGGCCAGCCCTCTGGTCACGAGAAGAATCGACCAACCGCTTGGCGATTTCTTTCGGTTCCATATATCAAAAGGACATACGGTATCATTTTGTCTGTCAAGTCCCTTTATCTCCTTAAAAATCAAACCTCTAAGTCTACGCAGTCAAAAATATGGGCCTTTTTGTCGCAAGTTTGTTCGGAACCCTCGACAGTCCGACTCGCACTTGACCAGTTTTTTTTTTAATCGGTTAAAAATACATTTGACGTTTGACGGTCCTGTTGGTCTAGTGGTTAGTGGCCCTGACTGCTGAGCCGGAGGTCGTGGGTTCGATTCCCACCCAGGACAAACTTTGTGTGATGAGCATGATTGTTTGTTCTGTGTCTGGGTGTGATTTATCTATAATATGTATGTATTTATAAATTATATAAGTATGTATATCAGTTGTCTGGTTACCATAACACAAGCTCTGCTTAGCTTGGGATCAGGTACCCGTGTGTGAGTTGTCCCAAGATATTTATTTATTTATCCTGTATCATTTTAGTAAAGTTATTTGTAACAAGCCCAATTAGAATCATGCAAGGATATGAATATATTCCCAAAATAACAGGCATTTTTAATTTTAAAATTGGCGTAAATACGTTACGTTCTACAAAACGCGCCCTCGTTTAGAGCCTCAGATATAGTTTGCTGTCGAGCAAAAATCTGTTGAAATTTACGCGCGTTCGTATTCAGCCCACAAGACAAGTCATCAATCCGGATGAACTCAACTTTATTACAGTCAAGACGTAACCACTACATAACATAAACTAGTTTATTACTAGTAACTAACATATGAGTTATGTTATGTTTCTCAGTAATGGCTGAGGCGAATCGCAGTTAACTACGAAGGCGATTGAGTAAAATTATCGGCATTTAGATGTAATTGCAAGGTATTAACCGGACTGATTAAATGATTAATTTCAGTCCCCATAGCAAGTAACCCATTATGTGGACGGTGAGCAATGGGTAGCTCACCGTCCGTCTTTCCAGTGATGACAGGCCGTGTCGACTGCGTGTTCCACGAATGCCTCAAAGATGTCAGCAAAGCAGAGGGCCCTAAAGGCCACCGCCTGCCGGGTTTGCGGGTTGTTCGAAAGAGATACCGCTGCCCCGGAACATAAAGGGGAAAAGAAGGTACAAGGGCGGGTTTTGGACAGTACAAATCTGACACTCCCCCCATCCGCAAAATAAAGATTATTATTATTATTTATCTTCGGGAGCAAGGCACCAACTCAAGACGCGGTTGAATCCGTGCAGGACAGCTAGTTATCTATACTAATATTATAAAGCTGAAGAGTTTGTTTGTTGGTTTGAACGCGCTAATCTCAGGGACTACTGGTTGGAATTGGATAATTCTTTTAGTGTTGGATAGTCCATTTCTTGAGGAAGGCTATAGTATAGGCTATATAACATCACGCTACGAGCAACAGGTGATGAGCAGCGTGGGTGAAACCGCGTAGGACAGCTAGTAATGAATACAGTTAGTTCCTCTCATTAAATCTCCATATCACAATAAGATAAGAATCCTTTTCTTTCACCCGTCTATACGTAACCAAAAACACTCTAAATACCTAATTGCAATTTTGGAATTTCAAATTTCATCTCTGTGGTGTTTAACCTCAGTGTTGAAAATCTATAAGACGCTTTTATTAGGGCACATTGTTAGTGAAAACTTACATTATTAGCTATTCGTAGTTATGTTTGAGTTCAGAGACCGATAAGTAAGCCATATCAGATTTACATAAGTAACATCACAAGCAGTTATGTATAATAATGTTCGTCATATCTCATGTAGAGTTAGCATAGATTGAAAGTTTTGATAAACATCTATGCAAATGATGTATAAACATGTTTGTTAACAAATTAATAACAGCCTGTGAACTTTTTGTTCCCTTTAACTTTAAATTTATGTTCGTTATTTAAGCATACCAGTTTTAACAAAGATATTTTTACATTGTTACCGACATTTTTTTAGGTATTTTTCTCATGAAATTACAATTAAATTAAACTAATTTACTGATAAACTTTGAACTTATTGGAACAAGTTCCTTATCGCGCGTTGCGAAAGGGGGCTAGACGGAAAAAAATAAGACCAAAAGTTGTAACGACACTTTTTACTATAGTTGTAAGTAGTGCGGCGTGCGCTTGTTTCTCTCTCTCTCTCTCTTTCTCATAGAAAGCAAGCCAGTTATGTTCGTTTTGGCATTCTATTTCGTATTGAACAGTGTGGTGTCGCGAAGATTATTTTTGTTGAGTGTATACAGGATTTTTGTACATAATAAATAATAATATCTTCGTTTCATCCGGGTGTCCCTTGACACCTCTCTCTTTCTCAAGTTTTTTTTTATTTCACAATAGCTTCAGTACGCTTTGGCTAAAAGGTTAGCCTCCTCATGGAGTGACTGTACTCTTTCGCCGAGGCAGGCCTAGTGCGAACAGTGTATTTTAGGGTACTGTACCTCAAAAAGAAAAATAACTAAACCCTTAAAGAAACTGCACTTTGTTGTCTGTCTGTCAAGACACTTTATCTCGAGAACGCGCGGAGATGCTCAATTCCGGCACGACTGCCCAACACGTCGCGTCGTTTGGTATATAGCGCGGCCAACGAGAAGCGATACCAAATGTAAACAAAACCCATGCTAAAACCCCATCTAAAATGGCCGCCCGAATGTTGGCAAACCCGTCTTAACGTTGTCATGTTTTTGCCGGGAGAACGAGACATTACGACAAAGGCACAAGATGGAAAGAGCTAAATATTAGATTGTCAACGCCACAGTTGTTCTTTAGGTTAATGACCTTTAGCCTCGGTATTATTTGCTTAGCCGTAACCTTTCGCACCCCACCCGTCCCTTGCTGGAGCCAGCCCGCGCTACTGAGCTAGTATGTAAATAAAGTAAGTAAATCAGTCCATAAATAATATAACTCAGATCCAGCCTGTCCTTTGCTGTCCTCCCTCAGCGACGCCCTAATCCGAGGCTCGTACCCCATATGGGGTGCCCTTAGCATGTAGTCGCTTTGCTTAGCTGTGGTCTTAATTTTTAAGGCATCTACAGGATTCGACCGGCTAAGCAGATGCCAACCTCCAAGGTTGAACTGCGAGATGCCATTCCTAAACAAAAACGTCTCGCACTCGCAAAGCCTTCGAGTGTCTCGGCGAAAGTGTACAGCCTTCTTCATGTTTTGAATCAATACTTTCTTTTGAAGTTTGTACATGCTCGTACATAACATTTATGTTCGTGAATCGTGACCACACTATGGTAATTTATTTTAATACTGTGTTACCTAATCGTAATCAATCATTATCATATGTATGAGTTGTTTTATGTAATATCTAGTTACTTTTAAGACGGGCATTTAGAGAAAATCGTGATTTTATTTTCTTTAGAAATTTTAAAACTACCAAGTTCTGAGTTCGGTTTGTTTAAAGCTTCAGGACTTTTACAGGAGCGGGGTTCATGGAATTTCTTGCTCATTCTTCTCCATAGAGATCTACGCTTTGGAATGGGCAACTGCAGTACTTTCACAAGTTATTATTAACAAGTTAAATTACGTGTCCTGTGTTTTTGAATAATTTGACGGGCCTGTTGGTCTAGTGGTTAGGGGCCCTGACTGCTGAGCCGGAGGTCGTGGGTTCGATTCCCACCCAGGACAAACTTTGTGTGATGAGCATGATTGTTTGTTCTGTGTCTGGGTGTGATTTATCTATAATATGTATATATTTATAAATTATATAAGTATGTATATCAGTTGTCTGGTTACCATAACACAAACTCTGCTTAATTTGGGATCAGATAGCTGTGTGTGAGTTGTCCCAAGATATTTATTTATTTAATAATTGAAAAGAAGCACAATTTTTTTTTGGAAACTAGTCTATTTCTTAAATACAAAATCAAATAAGTCCCGATAGTTTACGAAATTATGGTAGCTGACTGTAATCTCTTAGAATATGCTAACAAAATAACTCGAAAGCGAACAATGTTTATTTAATCTGAATCCAAATCATCAATTACCAATAAAATGTGTTTCTTGTTACCCAGTTATGTTAGTCATGGTTTATTAAATGTACTAGTTATGCCGTTTGGACCTAATTGCATGTTTAAATTCATTTTACTTGATTAATATCGTGGCGTTGTTTCAAAACTTAGAAATATAGTTAGATGGATAGAATATTCTTTATTATGTACACCATACAAATTACAAGAATTACAGTATACAACTAATAAATGGAGTGACACAATTTTTTTTTTTTATATCTTAGGACAACTCACACACGGCTATCTGATCCCAAGCTAAGCAGAGCTTGTGTTATGGTAACCAGACAACTGATATACAAACTTATATAATTTATAAATTCCTACATATTATAGATAAATCACACCCAGACACAGAACAAACAATCATGCTCATCACACAAAGTTTGTCCTGGGTGGGAATCGAACCCACGACCTCCGGCTCAGCAGTCAGGGCCACTAACCACAGGACCAACAGGCCCGTCGATAACAATGGCGGTGTTTTCGCTATAAAGATACTCTTATTCATGTTTGGTTCTAATGCATGTTTGTTTCTAATATACTAACTGCCTAAATAAGTAAGTATATTGTTTTCGTATCCTTACTTATATCCTTACTTCCTTAATAATATTATAAAAGCGAAAGTGAGTTTGTTTGTTTGTTATCTCTTCACGCTTTAATGGCTAAACCAATTTTGATGAATTTTGGTACAGATATAGTTGGGAACCAGGAGACGGACATAGGCTAATATTTTTTTTGAAAAAAGTGGGATGTGAGGGAGAAAGAGGGAAGAAAAGGGAAAACTTAGCGTTGCTATTACAAATCAATAAGGCGCAAGGGGAACTGTGTTACCCGAATTTAACGCGAGCGAATCCGCGGGCAAAAGCTAGTTTTAATATATTTTTAATCTGTTGAATTAGGTTACATTTTAAGCATCTGATTTATTTATTTACTAGCTGTCACCCGCGGCTTCGGTCGCGTGATATCGAAAACAGTAAAAAACTATAAACTACCTCTGTGCCAATTTTTATCAAGATTGTTCAGCCGTCTTGACGTGAAAGTGCAACAAATATCCATACAGCCAAACATCCAAACACCCATAATAATATATCCTCAGAAACATTAGCATTTATAATATTAATTAGCTGTGCCCAGCGGTTTCACCCGCTCACTTAGGGGTATGTAAAATAGATGTGGGCCGATTGTCAGACCTACCCGATATGTACACAAAATTTCGTTTAAATCGGTCCACCCGTTTCGGAGGGGTATGGGAAAGAAAACTGTGACACGAGAATTTTATATATTAGATATTAAAGTAGGATTCACTAAAACTTTATGTACTGTAGGTATACATGGCATTCTGTACCAGTCAACCTCTGTGTTAAATAAGACAATATTGTGATACGCCATCACACAAATAATGTTGGTATCGGTATCTAGTCTAACCGGATGCAGCGAACCGGTATCTTACATCGAGCGACTACCTATCTGACCTCCACATTCTAGTACCTAACCACTGGGCAATAAGATACCCCTTGGTAAGACTGGTTGTCAGTATTCCGGCACACTGACTTCGTTCAGTGACTGTTAATGATGTACAAATGACAGACGGGACAAACAAGCACGGAGCCCACTTGGTATGTATAGGGTGGTCACCCATCCGCAGACTAACCTAGAAATCGACCAGAGCAGCTATTAATATGTAGCCACGAGCTTTAAGTATCCTTACTAATATTATAAAAGCGAAAGTAAGTTTGTTTGTTTGTAACGTCTTCACGCCTAAATGGCTAAACCGATTTTGAAGAATTTTGGTACAGACATAGTTGGGATCCTGGAGACAGACATAGGCAATTTTTTTGAGAAATGAGGGAGAAAGAGGGAAGAATAGGGAAAACTTAGCATTGCTATTACAATAAATAAGGGGCAAGGGCAAAAACTACAGGTAGCAGGTACCTGCAAATCAGTGAGAAAAAGAGGGAAGAAAAGAGGAGAGAAAGTTATTTCTTGTTCGATAATCAAGCGGGTTAAAATTTGCGTTAGCCCAAAGTAATTATGCTAGGCGGACGAAGTCGCAGGCGGAAGCTAGTATTTAATAAAATTCTCTTATTAAGACAGTTGATTCGCATATATAAATTATAACTTATTTTATAATAAGACGCAATATTGCAATTCATTCCGACGCGAGTGTTGTAAAGATACCCTTTATCAAGAATTCGTCCAATAAATCAAATAATTTAGTAATTACAGCGGCATACAGTCTCGCAATCTTCCACTAGGTCGCGAATATCGTAAACTAACTACTTAATGTACGATGCTTATTAGGCCGTTTCACTTCTCATTTTGACATTATTATTACCGACCTAGAATCGCTGACTTGTCTTGTATTTTGAGCTAGACTAAGAGCTTGAGATTATTGGAACGAAGTTCCTTATCGCGCATTGTGAAAGGGGGCTAGACGGTTTTTTTTTTACGAAAAGTTGTCACGACACTTTTTGCTATAGTAAGCTTTTTGTAAGCTGTGCGGCGTCGCATGTTTCTCTGTCTGTCTGTTTGTCTCTCTCTCCCTTATAGAAAGCAAGCCAGATATTTTCATTTCTATTTGCATTGAACAGTGTGGTGTCGCGACGAGAACTTCGTTCCATCCGGGTGTCCCTTGACACCTATAATTTTTTTAGTTCTTTTTGTATTGTGAAAAGAATTGTTTGTGCCTGACCCACCCATTTGAACAATATATCTAATATTTCATACAAATACATTATTCTTATAAATGTGGACTAAGGATAAGTGCATGCGGGGTAGCAGGTTTTTTGAAAGAGATACTGCGGCCCCGGATCATAAAAGGCAAAAGGAATCTGGGGGTGAGTTTTAGTCAGTAAAACACTGACACTCACTTCCGCTCCGCCCAGAATATTTGATGGCATCACGTGCGAAAAGTAAAATGTTGTGGATATACCTACACACAAAAGAACTCGATACTAAAAATATATTCAAATTCTATAACAACGACTTGGCATTTTATTACCAACTAGCTTTTGCCCGCGGCTTCGCTCGCGTTAAATTCGGTAGCGCCTTATTGATTTGTAATAGCAACGCTAAGTTTTCCCGTTTCTTCCCTCTTTCTCCGCCACATCCCACTATTTTCAAAAAAATATTAGCCTATGCCCTTCTCCTGGTTCCCAGAGGTAACAAACAAACAAACAAACTCACTTTCGCTTTTATTATATTATAAGTAAGGATTTGGTTCCTACATGTAACTTCATACAAACATCATTATCACCTCTTTTTTTAAAAATCATCAAATAACTTCCCCAGCTCTGACCAGGGCGGGAGGAGTGTCAGACATGTACGGACTAAAACCCACTCATGTTTCTGTCATCACTGGACGGATGGACAGTACTCACTGTGCATATAAATAATGGGTTACTTAAACTTGCTATGGAAACTTAAATTAATCATTTCGTATCAGACGGTGGCCCTGTCAGGCCCGTTTGCTTTAATGACATCTCTTTGATGCACATCATCATCACCTGCCTAGCCTTTCCCCTAGAATACTGGGGACAGCTTTCAGTCTAACCGGATTCAGCTGACTACCAATATTGTACATGGAGCGACTGCCAATTCCACCTCCACAGCCCTTTAACAACTGAGTAAAACTATACTCCTTCGTAAGGTCTACATACACACACATAAATGCATTTATACAATTTCTAGGTAAAATAAATCGTTTATTTTCACACACATGCTTCTGTGAGTAAATTAAAATAAAACTAGACTTACGACTTCCAGAATGCATGGCAAGTAAAACCTCTAGTACAGTCAGCAATTTTATTTAACCATAATATTAATTGACTACTTGTGATTAGCTGTGTGAAAAATAACCAGCCAAATGCGAGTCGGACTCGCACACCGAGGGTTCCGTACCTACAAACTTGCGACATGAACGGCTTTTTCTTTTAACTGTGTAAACTTACAGCTCCAAGGGATCACAGACTTGAGTATACCGTTTTAGTTTCAACTCGATACCGTCTTAACTGGATACCGTCTCAACTCGATACTCAACTCGATACCGTCTCTACTCGATACCGTCTCTACTCGATACCGTCTCTACTCGATACCGTCTCTACTCGATACCGTCTCAACTCGATACCGTCTCAACTCGATACCGTCTCAACTCGATACCGTCTCACCTCGATACCGTCTCAACTCGATACCGTCTCAACTCGATACCGTCTCAACTCGATACCGTCTCAACTCGATACCGTCTCACCTCGATACCGTCTCAACTCGATACCGTCTCACCTCGATACCGTCTCAACTCGATACCGTCTCACCTCGATACCGTCTCAACACGATACCGTCTCAACTCGATACCATATCAACTCGATACCGTCTCAACACGATACCGTCTCAACTCGATACCGTCTCAACTCGTTCCCGAGATTTAGGATCTCTACTCGTTTTATTTTCTTATTGAGACACAAAACCCTAAACTTTATTGCGGCCTGCTTCCTGTTTTACCGGAAACAGTTGGATAGTAAAAGTTTACATAAAGCGACTGCCTATCTCACCACCACAACCTAGCTATTATCGGGGATTACGATACCCCTTGGTAAGCCCAGTTGTCAGACTTTCGGGACACTGACTACTTGCAACGACTGTCAAAGAACTTCAGAATGACAGCCTCAACTAACGCCTTCACTTGGTTTCCGAGACACTGAATTCAATTCAATTCAATATCTTTATTGTGGATCGTAAGTTTGTACATATAATACAGGTCTTAAACTGAGGAAAACACTGAGGAAACTCGGTTGGCAACTTCGGACTCACGTAGACAAGCGCGGTTGAACCTGAAAATCGACCAGAACGACTCATATTATTTTACCTATTTCAATTATGATGGTCACCCATCCAAAAACATTGGCTAGAAATGGAGCTATGCAGCTTTAACAATAGGGTAATTGACACCACCAATCAATTGATATACTTTTTATGAGCTGTCAAATCGCGCTTCCCCCATAGATTTTGTATGAGACTCGCAACCGATGACGTCACTAAGTTGTCAAGTCAATGATGCAACTATTTATTGATTTAAAAGCAACTAAAAATCGAATTATAAAGTTATTTTGAAATAAATGGAGTTCTCAGGTCTAGAACAAGGTGTTCTTTCAGAAAAAATGTGTTTTTAAATTATTGGTTAATGGTGTCAACTACCCAATTTAGCCACAAGATTACACAAATACGCACCTACCTACCCAACATCAACAACTATTGTAGACGGTGCAATACCAGCCTTAAATAAAATAAAATATCCAGTGATTTAACTTTTGATGCTGACCTTACTATGTCCTGGTATGGCGAGTGAGAAAATAAGAAACAGTAAACGCGATTAGTCCATGTAATTCGTACATGTTTAGTGCCTGTTCTAGCGGTAGGCCACCCGTGCTCTCTGAGACACCTGCCATTCATTTATTGCTTAAGACTATTTTTCTACGCCCTCCCCTATTATAAAGAAAATAGGTCGGCTCATTAGCAACTTTTTAATAACTTTTACTTTAGAATCTTAAGGCGAGGTGAACCAATTTTGGAATTTTTAGTGAACCTGTGGAAATCCACAAATATTACAAAGATATCCTTGAAAAAATAATTTGATTAAACTTGAACATTTAAACA
Organism: Ochropleura leucogaster; assembly: GCA_958449745.1. Taxonomy (NCBI): domain Eukaryota; kingdom Metazoa; phylum Arthropoda; class Insecta; order Lepidoptera; family Noctuidae; genus Ochropleura; species Ochropleura leucogaster. The sequence continues at coordinate 1,429,580 of OY288207.1, read as the reverse complement.
AAAGCTCTGTGAAAATTAATACATGATTATAAATTTATTGACTCGATAAAAGTAACACGATTGTGACACTAACTTTCAAACGAGTTTCACTATAATATGATGATGTCTAGGAAAAGTAATTGAAAGTTACATAAAATAATAATACTGTTTTTTAACAGAGCTTAGTTTTATCTAATATATAAAATTCTCGTGTCACAGTTTTCGTTCCCATACTCCTCCGAAACGGCTGGACCGATTTAAACGAAATTTTGTGTACATATCGGGTAGGTCTGAGAATCGGCCAACATCTATTTTTCATGCCCCTAACTGAGCAGCGGGTGAAACCGCTGAGCACAGCTAGTTTTTTTATAAAAACAAAGCTGATATTTCGGAGCTGCGCGACCAATGACCGCTGAAAAAAAATTGCCGGTAAAAGAGACCCAAGAAGAAATGAAAATACGTTTCAATGTTTATTTTTATGAGTTCTGCAAAAAACTGTCAAATATCTATGAATACCAGCTTTTCTCGACGTTTTATAAGTGCCTATAAAGGCCTATGTGAAATAAAAATATTTTGAATTGAAAAACAGCCGTAGACAGCAATAGATCAGTGGAAACTAGCATTAATGTAATCTAATATATAAAATTCTCGTGTCACAGTTTTCGTTCCCATACTCCTTCGAAACGGCTGGACCGATTTGAACGTGTGTACATATCGGGTAGGTCTGAGAATCGGCCAACATCTATTTTTCATACCCCTAAGTGAGCAGCGGGTGAAACCGCTGGGCACAGCTACTATTATAGAATAGAATAGGTTTTTATTTCTCTCAAAAAGGTACATTCTTTGGTTCATGTCATATTATGTCAAATCAGATTTATAACCTTTGTGAGAGCTGGAGTCTATAATGGGTTCGGGACGTGTATGACAGATCTCCAGGCTCTCACCCTCTTAAACAATAGTATTGAGTACTAATTTGAACACTTCAAGGCCTTCACGTACAGAGAGGAATATTTAAAAACTAGAATAGGAAAATTTTAAAATTAAGCAACAATTATTAGTGCACTAGCTGTTCCACGCGGTTTCACCCACGCTGCTCAGCACCTGTTGGTCGTAGCGTGATGTTGTATAGCCTATAGCCTTCCACGAGAAATGGACTATCCAACACTAAAAGAATTTTCCAATTCCAACCAGTAGTCCCTGAGATTAGCGCGTTCAAACAAACAAACAAACAGCTTTATAATATTAGTATAGATATAAGTATGTATATCAGTTGTCTGGTTACCATAACACAAGCTCTGCTTAGCTTGGGATCAGATAGCCGTGTGTGAGTTGTCCCAAGATATTTATTTTTTATTTTATTTTTTTATTTTAAAATTAAGCAACAATTATAGTGCATAAGTGTGTGCGCCGACACAGGTGCACTCTCATAGTCCAATGAGACGTCAATCCGACCAGCCTGGAGAGAGATCAGGCGCAGGACCAACGGCTAATGTGTTTTCCGAAGAACCGGGGGTGGGTTTACCCATTACCGTATACCGTCAACTTTCAAACTGCGAGCTATTACAAAAAAAAAAACACCGAAAAACCCAATGACACTGTTTGCTTGACCCGGGAATCGTACCCAGGACCTTGAGCTCTGAACTCATACTTGTAACCGCGACTCCAACGAAGCAAATGCAAATTCGGAGGGTATTAAATAAATAATCAATCAGCTGTAGATTTTTCTCGTTATTTTTTCAAAAAGTTTACATACTTGGTCTTGGATAACTTTAAGTTATTTCCATAAGACTGGTTTAAGTAAACTAAGCTATCTTGCGGTCAAACGTAACTAGTTTTATTCCGATATTAATTAAATCTTTGCGTGTAACGCATTAATTTTTATTAGAGCTAATAGTTTCGAAGAATCATTTGAATATAGCTTGGTTCTCGTAAATTGGTTGTTAAACTTATCGTTTCATAGAAAATCATTAAATTCTTTACACGGAATCCTTACTAATATTACAAAAGCGAAAGTGAGTTTGTTTGTTACCTCTTCACGCTATAATGGCTACACCGATTTTGATTATGGTACACCGATAGTTGGAACCAGGAGACGGACATAGGCTAATTTTTATTTTAAAAACGTGGGATGTGAGGGAGAACGAGGTAAGAAAATGGAAAACTTAGCGTTGCTATTACAAATCAATAAGGCGCAAGGGGAACTGTGTTACTCTGAATTTAACGCGAGCGAAGCCGCGGGCAAAAGCTAGTCTTAAATAATTTTTATCAGAATAAATTACAGGATAAAGGCAAAAAGTGGCTGTATTTGTAGTCGTCAGCAGGGCTTAAACAGGTCTTGATAATTTTAAATTAAAAAAAAACCTTTTCTTAATATCCTTAATTCAATGGTAAATTAATGGAATACCAAATAATAATTGAGAGCTTCAATTGCTCCTGCAATTATATTCACTACGAATAAAATAATCATGAAGTTGAAAAAAACTTTTTTCATAGAAATTGTTATTTTTTTGTTACTATGGTTACAATGGCGGTCTTATCGTTATAGCGATATGTTCCAGATAACCTTTGGAAGCACTGTTCGTACATAAAAATATAACGGGAGCTAGTCAATGGTGTACCTACTGCTAATACTATACAAACAATTTTATTCTGATACAAAATATAATTAACTAGCTTTTGCCCGCGGCTTCGCTCGAATCAAATTGGGTTTAACACAGGTTCCCTTTCCTGCTTTGTCCTTATTTATTGTAATAGCAAGGCTAAGTTTTCCCTTTTCTTCCCTATGTATCCCTCATAACGCACTTAAAAAAAAATTACCTATGTCCGTCTCCAGGGTCCCAACTATCTCTGTACCAAAATTCATCAAAATCGGTTTGGCCATTTAGTCGTGAAACGTAACAAACACACTCACTTTCGCTTATTAATCTATACTAATATTATAAAGCTGAAGAGTTTGTTTTTTTGTTTGTTTGTTTGAACGCGCTAATCTCAGGGACTACTGGTTGGAATTCTTTTAGTGTTGGATAGTCCAATTTTTGAGGAAGGCTATAGGCTATATAACATCATGCTACAACCAACAGGTGCTGAGCAGCGTGGGTGAAACCGCGTGGAACAGCTAGTGTTGTAAATAAATTTACAGCGGCATGTATGACACAGATGCATGAACGTGAATGCAGCAAAAGGATTATGTAGGTTTTATTTGAGAGATCTCGCTTAACCCGTTGAATGCCGTTAAGTTCCTACGGGGGAACTTAAGACAATAAAATGCCACAAGTGTCTAAAGTACCCACGGGGGAACTTTATACGGTTTAGCTATCGGATTAACGGTAAAATCTTCGTTTTTTCTGAAAGACTACCTCGCTTAAACGTTACACATAAATTCGACGATTTTAAGAGCATTTTTGCGTGGTTTTTACGACATTTAACAGGTTAATCCAAGCTGAGAAAGATAATCTTACTAAGTAAATGCATTTAAGGCACCTCCATAGCGGTAACAAACAAAAGATAAGCAACTAAATGAGGCTGAGTGTACAAAAAACTAGAACAAAATGTGGTACATGTTTTAAGTTTGTTTTATTAATAACAAGCTTTTGCCCGCGGCTTCGCTCGCGTTAAATTCGGGGTAACACAGTTCCCCTTGCGCCTTTTTGATTTGTAATAGCAACGCTTAGTTTTCCCTTTTCTTCCCTCTTTGTCCCTCTCATCCCACTTTTTTAAAATAAAAATTAGCCCATGTTCGTCTCCTGGTTCCCAACTATCTCTGTACCAAAATTCATCGAAATCGGTTTAGCCATTAAAGCGTGAAGAGGTACCTAACAAACAAACAAACTCACTTTCGCTTTTATAATATTAGTAAGGATAGTCACCACGGGCGGAGTCATATTAAAATGGACTTGAGTCTTGATTTATGAACTTATTTGGCTTGGTGATAACTAATCAAAATGTCTATAACAACTACGTTGAAAAGCTTTTCATAACACAAAAGATGAGTTTGTTAATTCATAAAGTTACGAGGTGAGGACATTACGGATTCACAATAATATAGCATAAAATACGCTATGGAGATAAAAACCCTGCTAAAGGGTAATAAAAATCCCACAGATTAGTCCGGTTGAGCAGTGAACAACCTTACAGGTTGACCTGCGAGATGCCAAAACAACAACTGTTGTTAAGGTTTAATTTGGTGTAAATACTGTTAAGACATCAAAAGACTGAAACTGTCTGCCAAATATTAGAAAAAGGGCTTAGTGTAACAATAAATTCCATGACTCATCATAACGCGAACTGTATGAGACAGGGCTTATGCCCCGTTCCAATAAACAAAAACGACTCGTTTTGCTTACGGATAGTTGTATTTTGACATTAATCTCATAGAACTTATGTCAAAATACAACTAACCGTAAGCAAAACGAGTCGTTTTTGTTTATTTGAACGGGGCAGTAATAGGCTAGTATCCAAAAAAAAATATTAGTCCGTCTTTTGGATTATTCAAAAATAAGGGACACGTTTTTTTTTTTTTTAAGTTAGACCAAAAATTACAAAGATATAGCCCATTAAAGTTACGTGAAACGGCACGCTATGCTGCATTTTTTCGCAACAAGTGACGTCACATGTAACATTCGAAGGGGTAACTTCTCTCGATATTTACGGAGCGGGGGGGAGTATGTTCCTTTTTTCGCGGTATCTCCCGCAACCCCAGACAACCCGCAACCCGGGGTACTCAAAAGCTCTAATCACGTTCTGACTAAATTAGACCCTTAATATTTTATTTTCATAGTTTTTGAAACCCATTTGTTTTTAAAGTTCACCTTAATTTGGTTAACAAGCAGGTGTAAACCAACTAAAAGTAAAAATAAGTAAAAATCTCATTAATTTATTTTTATCACTATACGATATTTAACCTTTTTACATGAACTTTTACGATAAACCATTTTATTTACCTATTTCCTCAAGGTACGTATGTACTGAGAATAAAAAAAATATTCAACACACTTTTGTAAGTATAATAATTATAACAACGAAATTCTCAATAAGTAATATTTTTTTTGTATATAATGTAGTAATTATTTTGTCTCTTCCGTGTAATGTTCCAATTGTTTCGATTACCTTCTCTGTATAAACTAGTATTTCAATAAAAGCTGTATAAATAAGTGTCACTTTCATATTTGATCAGCTTTTATTCCTTTTTATCTTTAAAAACACTTTTATTTTCACACTAAGCACGAATTAATACCGTGACCAAAACGTAAACAAAAAACACTGCAGTAAACACTGGAAACGATCACCTACCTCGTCGTCCCAGGCGGGTTCTCCGTACTCCTGGTCTGCCACATCTTCTCTGCGCTCCTCCTTCATCTGCTGAAGGTCTTTAACCAGGCCTTCCATCTGCTCCGCACTCAGACCCCCCATAGCCTTCATAGCCGACAGCAACTCCTCATCTTCATCAGTCAATTCCACTCGTTCCGGCGACAGAGAATTCAAACGATCTAACTTTTCATACAACTTTTCTTCAGGTGTCTGACCCGATTGTCGGTCAGGGGCAACGGTTAACTTTTCCAATTTTTCATAGAGTTTATCGAAACGATTCGAGAACGGTGTGTCGGTAACGTGAGCGGTTCGGATGCGGTGCGTAAGGAGGATGACGAGGAGGGATAGACGCAGCATCGTGCGAGCGCGACGAACGGGCGAAGGCGACTGGCACATGGGCGCGCATTGGGAATTTATTAGGACGGTGAACGCGCCCGCTCTACGGAGCGGGATTGGTCTTGATTTTTTCTTAGATTACTCCCGAGCGGTGTGAATTTATCTACATAATTTGCTGTTTAGTTAATGATAAGTGTGGGATGTCCCAGGTTAAAGTTCACTGTAGTTTGATAAACTATAGTGTTATTGCATATCCGTAGAGTCAACTTAGCGTCGATTTGTGTTGTGTTTATCATAAACTGCAAATGTATAACTAGATACTACTAATGTTTCAGAAAAAACTATTTCAATTTCATTGGTAAACCATGATTTCGTTTTTATAAGAAACAGAGAAAATAAATTTATTAGAGCCTAAAATATTAAAAACCATTAGCACGGCAGAGCCAAAATAGTAAATTTATACTAATCTATACTAATATTATAAAGCTGAAGAGTTTGTTTGTTTGTTTGAACGCGCTAATCTCAGGAAGTACTGGTTCGAATTGAAAAATTCTTTTAGTGTTAGATAGTCCATTTCTTGAGGAAGGCTATAGGCTATATAAAATTACGCTACGACCAACAGGTGTTGAGCAGCGTGGGTGAAACCGCGTGGAACAGCTAGTTACAGATAAAGATACCAATCAATGAAATAAAAACATAACATGTGCAACAACAAAACATAACACACATCTCCAAACCACCACATACTTGAGTACCTATATGATTTTAATTTTAGTATCTACAGTATATCGTTTTTTACTTTTGAGGTACGCAAAAATAACATCCTAGTTAGTCTAGTCATGGAACTGCTGAGCCTGCTGATATTCTCAGGTCGGCTGAAGCGTTCTTGGGTTTTTCCAACACGTATTTCTCGGTAGCGGCCATGGAATCTGGATTTGAACCCGGCAATTAGTTCAGCTCTCTTATTACATGGCCTTTAAACACTGGCAAATTGTGGATAAACTTTGTATTAGGTACACCCACAGGCAGGCATCACCACTTAGTGTTGCCCCTCCATGCCTTCCAACGGTCATGATCCTGCTCTATTACTTTCCAATCTTCCTCCAGTTTACCCATCTCCTGTGTGGTTGGCTGTCATTTCGTGTCACTGCTGTTGTTTATGAAAACAATTTGTTTAGGCATTTAAGTAAAAAAATATCGGTTTTTACCATTTATATTTTTAGCTGGTGTCTAAGCTGTTAAAACTAGAGATTAATGCCTCATCTCTTATGTATGAGGTTATGGGTTCAAATCTGGGAAAGTACTTTGCCATTTTAAAACCTAATTATATACTTTTGTGAATTTATATTCTAGATTACAGAGATCGGTTAAGGCAAACATCGTGAGGAAACCTGGAGCTATAATTAACTAGCTTTAACACAGTTCCCTTTTCCTGATTTACAGGTACCTGCCATCTGTAGTTTTTATTGTAATAGCAATGTTAAGTTTTCCCTTTTCAATGAGAAGAGGCCTTTGTCTAGCCGTGGGACAGTAATAGGCTCGTGTTATTATTATGACTAATCTGATATTTTTGACGTAAATGCTTAAACAAATTTTAAATAAAAACACATCGTTTTTTTAGGCTATTAGTGTCATTTATACTCCGTTATCGAATGTATATATTACAGTCTACAGCATTATTTATCTCAGTTCATAAACAAATGCAAATTGACCATCACTTAACCTAAAATATTGTAGTTTGAACTTTATTCATTTCTGATAGAGTCTCTTATCTACTTGCTAGTTAGTAACGGCACATAGTGTTTATACAATGGTGATTAAATAAAAATAAACAAAATTTGCGCAAGTTCTTTCTTTAACTTTGCGAATTAGTTAGATTTAAAACTTTAATCTAATATCAAACTCCATACACGAAATCGACTTCTTTTCGATAACCGTAATTACAAATACAGGAGAATTTCAATATACAAACTCGTAAAAAAATCAAGAACTCCATAATTGCTACTGATTGCCAGCAATTATGGAAGCTTGATATTTTCAAAAGCAGACAATACTCCGACCAATCTCAGATTGCTTTGTTTATATTCAAGCAATCATCGTGCAGTAAAACTTGAATCCAGAACAATGATAAAAAATCGTGCGCCCGACAACTGGGGCTTGCACCTCATATTTATTTGTAAGTCACGAACATAACTCTGTCGCGACGCTCATTCATACCTGCATGTCTGGCGAGCTTATGGTTCCGTATGCTTGCACGGGTTCTTACTAGAACTTTCTGTGGTACCCTAAAAAGGTTATGATGAATACAAAGAATGATGACGTGTGTAACAGAGTAAGTTTTAAATAGACTTTTTTAGATAGTCTTTGTGGACGTAGATGGTAGATTACAATACCTTTTAAAGTAATGATAAATTACTTTAAAGGGCATAACAAAAAACGTGACAATTGTAATTGTAATACCTATTTAAGCTGTTTTTTTTTTGTTATTTATCATTTCAATGAGTAATTATTCGGGTAGGTATGTAGGGTAGGTTAATAGGCAGGTTAGGGTTGATAGGTTAGGTTAAGGTAGTAAAAGGTGCAATGCAACGCAGCACACCTGGAACAGCTAGTAATATATTATTGTATTATCTTATACTTGTTATCACAAACAGCATTAAAGACGTATTTCACAGACACTACAATATTTGGTCAGCTTTAATTCTGTAGGTAAATAAACATGTCTTTTGTCCAACCTCCAAACTGCTCCAGGGGTTTAAGATATTCAAGTTATTGATAAAAAGTAAATGAATTTAAATTAACACATAACTGTTACCGTTTGTCGTTTATTTGCATTTCAAGATAATGAGGTCGATTCTTAAGGTGTTCTCAAACTATGGAACCCCAAATTCAACTACTAATTTTAACAACACCAATATTACAAAGAGAAATGAATAGTATTTTTTTAAGTAACGAATAAACTCGAAAACTCCTGGACCGATTTCAAAAAATTCTATGCCATTTTAAAGCTACATTATCATTGAATAACATAGGATATAATACACCACACTACTACACACCGGAGCGAGGTAGTAAGCTGCGCAGAACAGCTTGTTCCTTATATTTTTGTACACTTTTTTGTCAATAATAATATATTTTCAGATACCAGAGATCCATAGTGTTAGTAGCACGCCTTATATCTAGTGTTATTACATACATAAATAAAAAATAATTTGGGTATGAGTCACTTTGTACAGAAGATGAAAACCAGTTCCTCAAGCGGTCATTTTCTCCAGAAAATGCCTCAAAAAAGGGGAAAACACACTCTCGGTAACTGTTTCTAGATTTCTGTTGCTGCTGGCCCGGGTACTAGCTGCCATAGACGCTATTTTCTTCCGTACGACTGCGTGGAAGCCGTCAGTACGTTTCTGTGCAATACAACTGTGTGTCATATTAACTGAATTTGATGTAAAGGATTATTTGAGCTGTCGATAAATAATTGACAATTATTCAATATGAAAACGAACTGTTTGGTAATTGAAGAGAAAGAAAAAGGAGGACTTAATTAAGATTTGAATTCGCATCAGTTTGCGCGAGACCTTAACATTTTTTGGCGATCAAATCACCACTACCTTTCGCTGAGTTCAATTAAAGACAAATTATTGAGTTTTTTTTTTGCAAAGAGTACAGTTTGCACCAAGTATAAGTGGCCACTGCTTGGACTTTTTACTGGAAATTAAGTATGATATATTTGTTTTTTTTTTTACATCTATACTTATACTTAATATTATAAAGCTGAAGAGTTTGTTTGTTTGTTTGTTTGAACGCGCTAATCTCAGGCACTACTGGTTGGAATTGGAAAATTCTTTTAGTGTTGGATAGTCCATTTCTTGAGGAAGGCTATAGGCTATATAACATCACGCTACGACCAAGAGGTGCTGAGCAGCGTGGGTAAAACCGCGGAGAACAGCTAGTAACAGATAAAATGAAATGAAATTTATGTGCTATGAATGTAGGTACAGAAATATGGTGTTGAATAAGAGAAGGATCCAATACATTTTACCGTGAGGCATGCAACACAGATGGCATAGATCTTCACATAACTGCCAAAGTTGGGTGTAGTACCTATTAGGGTACACCTAACCCTTCGCTATATCTAGCGTGATAGTGAGTTACGTATGATCTTATTTGTTTTCCACTACATAACGGCGTTTAAACGGTGTTCTAAAATTTTGCACAGATAAAGAATTGAACTTGTAATGTATGTTATTGTTCAGCAAAACAAATATTGGCTTTTCTAATGAGTCATTAAGATTGAAATAATCTACGTTACGAACTCTGCAGTGTGTTTATTTACCGTTAATTAAATACCTACCTACAAGTACTAACCTTTTCACAGAATTTAATAAAAGCATTGAGTCATTTCCATATTGCGATCAGACGTAATCTTTGTGAAATCTAAGATTAACGTTTTTGTTTAAAGTCGTAGCTTGTCGCATAATAATCTCTTCTTAACCGACTTCTATAAGAGCATAATAAAATAAGTCACCGACATCCGAAATTTTGTTTTTGTTTTTTGGGAAGTCGGATTTTTGTTATAAAAAGTGTTTTATTATCAATGGCGCTAGGCAGAAATTACAGAACGCTACTTCTTGTTTGTTCCTACAGATTGTTCCAGATCTTGCTGCTTGTGTACGTGAATTTATGTTAACGATACAGGAGGAATTCTTAGTCTTTGGCAAAGTTTATGAATAAAAAGTTTGTTAATACGAGCGGAATCATAGTAGGTTAACATTATCGTTGAATACTCACAAAGTGACAGTTCTCAATATTATCTTCATCTGTGACCATTTTAAGAGTTTTATAATTTTACTAGCTGTGCCCAGCGGTTTCACTCGCTGCCCACTTAGGGCTATGAAAAATAGATGTTGGCCGATTCTCAGACCTACCCGATATGTACACGTAATTTCGTTTAAATCGGCCCAGCCGTTTCGGAGGAGTATGGGAACGAAAACTGTGTCACGAGAATTTTATATATTAGATTATCCTCTTTTTTTTGTTGTTTTTTAAAAAACTTTCCCCCACACTAGGAATTTCCCCTGTATCGTGGGTGCGTTTACAAACATTAAAAATTTACATACCTACTTAAACAGCCAGACCTAAAACAACTACCTGTATTGCAAATATTATATCCGTGCGGGAATCGAACCGGCGACACGCAGTTCAGCAGTCAATCGCTCAGCCACTGCGCCAACCGTGCCCTCAAAACGATTCAGCTAAAGCAACCAATTTCGACCCCTAGTTATTCTGTGACTAAGAGTGATATCTGTTTATATAGCACCGCAGCGCCTTATCTAATCTTTTCACACATGCGAGTTTTACTGCACCATATAATTACAAACTCTACTTACAACTAATAAATAATCGTAATTCTAATTCACTGGCTTCGCAAAAATAAAATTTCTTTATTTCAAAACATCTGCCTTCAAAACAAGAGTCAATAGGCATCTTCTGGGCTCGCTCGCTCCATCGTAGACCTCATCTGTCGCTTGCCATCAGGCGAGATCGAGGTCAAGAGTGAGATCATTCACAAAAAAAAAAAAACAAACCTAGAAGAATCCATAACTTGTTAGTGAATTAGAAATAGAATATGCTTATTATATACTATGTTAGTGTTATTAGTAATTACATAAACCAATGGCTAATTTCACCCAGTTCCTTTGAATAGGGCAGTCGGGTCTACCAGCAATCATTTTCAGGATGCTGTTAAACAAGTGCTAAAGCTCAAGAAAATAGTTAGTATAAAAGCAGTCCAGTTTCCAAGATAAACCTTGTCATGCATCCTCGCATTCCTGACCTCGGTTTGATTCCAGCATAACAAAATCCTTTGGGATGTTTCCCAGAATTTTGTACGTCTGCTTAATAAGATGCATACCACTTCTTCAGAAACAATCCATTATGCAACATCTAGTTTCTTCCATGCTTCCATGGAGCCACCTGGCTACCAAGAAAGTCCTTTCTTATGAAATAATTATCCAAAGTACTACAACAAAATACTAACTTTTACAGTTAGCAGACAATTTTGCTAAATCCTTGGTCTTAAACCCATCAAAACACGTAAGTTCACTACTGTGTCTTTTTTAACGTGGGGAAATCATCAAATAACTTCCTCCGCTCTGGGTGGAGTGGGGGGTAGTGTCAGAATTTTACTGACTAAAACTCACCCATGTTCCTTCTTTTGCCCTTTATGTTCCAGGGCCGCGGTAGGTATCTCTTTTGAACAATCCGAGTTTACTTGGTCTTAAGTTCTATAGTAATGGAACGCTTTTTAAAAATGGAACACCATTAAATTAATAACACCAGCCATTCACAAAATGGACGTTATTTTCGGACAAGAATAAAACGCTACCAAAATTTAAACAATTTGACAGTTACAAATGCCAATATGACGGGCACCGAAATAGCTCGCGAACTAAAAATAAAGGATTAGACGCAGCTGTAGCTATTTTTGACGGGACACTCATACTGTAGGCATTTAATATGATGGTGTAATATTGTACTGAAGACAAAAAATGTGGAGCAAACTGTTTTCGTTCTCACGATATGGCGTCTAAATTGTGACAAATGCTCAATTTTTGGAGTTCCGGTTTTTCCCCATAAAAATTGTGCATGTTATTGGCAATACTCTTCATCTAAGGAGGCGGCCGGGCGTTTGAGGGAGAGAACCTCAAATCAACCCAGCCGCCTATTGTCCGTCTATTGACGACAGGCCGTGTCGACGGCGCGTTTGTGTTTCACGCGTGCCTCAAAGAGATGTCAGCAAAACAGAGGGGCCTGCCAGGGCCTCCGCCTGCCGGGGTTGCGGGTTGTTCGAAAGACCCTTCATCTCGAGAAGGCGTTGACGTATCGAGTTGAAATTAAAACCATATTCCTAACTCTGTGGTCCCTTTGTGCTGTTTATAATTATCATCAATATCAACACTCTAAGTCTACGCAGTCAAAAGATATGGCTGTTTAAGTCGCAAGTTTGTACGGAACCCGCGGTGCGCGAGTCTGACTCGCTCTTGGCCGGATTTTAAAGTTGCTCTTGAATTCTTTAGTTGTTTTATTTACTCACTTTTTTGGGTCTATCAATCCTACTTCTCAAAACTAAATGTGAGTGTCAAGATGGCGGGTGTATTTGTATGACCTGCAGATAGTTAATTCGGGTCTGGCTGTTTGTGTATGTGAGCTAAATGTTTGTAAACGCACCCACGATACTTGAGAAAAGCCTAGTGTGGGGCATAGATAAAGCTCCAAGCTATATGAATTAGAATCCTTGTAGCTGTCGCCAAATCGTCAATTTACAGCCAACCCAGAAAACACTATTCCAATAAGTCCAATATTCCAACTGAACTAATAATACTAATACTAGGAATTGAAATCATTTTCATAGTTCCACTGGGGTATTAATTGCATGCAAGTAATATGTGGAATTGTTTTATGCATTTGTTTTCCGGCAAAGAAACACACATACATACGGATGATGTTAGTAAAAGATTATCGAGGGAACGGCAAGGGACTCCTTAGAGGTACCTTAAGGTTCAAACTCAAAGCATTTATTTCAATTAGACCATTACAGGCACTTTTGAATGTCACAAAAACAAAAAGGCTGCTACAGTCCCAGTCACAAGACATAATAATTTGTGAAAGTACTGTAGTCGCCCATTCCAAAGCGTAGATCTCTATGGAGAAAAATGGGCAAGAAACCCCATAGATACTCCTTTAAGGCAAAATATTTTTATAATCCTTACTAGTACTGTAAAAGCGAAAGTCAGTTTGTTTGTTTCTTTGTTACGTCTTCACGCCTAAATGGCTAAACCGATTTAGATGAGTTTTGGTACAGAGATAGTTGAGGCCCTAGAGACGGACATTAAGTGTTCCTCTTTCTTCCCTCTTTCTCCCACAATTCTAACTTGTTCGAAAAATAAATTAAACTATGTCCGTCTCCAAGGTGCCTACTATTTCTGTACCAAAATTTATCAAAATCGGTTTAGCCATTTTGACTTGATGACGTCACAAACAAACTCACTTTCGCTTTTATAATATAAGTAAGGATTCAATGCCATCAACCAGGCTGGTTCCAAAATGAGTAAGCTTAATAACACTTTGACCGACTTTTGAATCGAACCCGCGATCTCATGCAGCTCTCAGCAGTAGCTCTAACTACCACTAAACCAACAAGAGAAGCTAAGGGCTAATCTGTAAAATCTTACTTAATAGTAACCGGCCTATAATGTCCCTGACTTGAATAAATTATGTGATAAGCGGCTATAACTCAAAGGTAGCGGTCTCCCGAGCGTGAGGTCGTGAGATCGATTCCTAGACTTGCTGTAAATAAAGACGTGACTTATTTCTAGGACAAGAACAATTCTATAGAACGAGGAGATAATATCTATTAGTTATGAGGAATCTGCATTTTTAATGTTACATACCTCAAAGGGAAAAACGGAACCCTTATAGGAACACATTGTTGTCCGTCTGTCTGTCAAGGCCCTTTTTCGCCTGTGTACGCAGTCAAAAAGTATGGCCGTTTATGTCGCGAGTATGTACGGTAACCTCTTGGCCGGGTTTTTATTATCTGGTTTTTCTTTCTTTCTTTCTATACATCATCATCTGCCTAGCCTTTTCCCAACTATGTTGGGGTCGGCTTCCAGTCTAACCGGATGCAACTGAATATCAGTATTTTACATGGAGCGACTGCCTATCTGACCTCCACAACCCAGTTAGTACTGGGTAATACAATACCCTTTGGTAAGACTGGTTGTCAGACTTTCGGGACACTGACTACCTGTAACGACTGTCAAAGATCTACAAATGACAGCCGGGACCAACAACTTAACGTGCTTTCCGACGCACGGAGGAAACTCGGTATGTAACGGGTGGTCACCCATCCACAGACCAACCTAGGCAAGCGCGGCTTAACCTAAAGATCGACCCAAGCGGCTGTTGTTATTTAGCCACGAGCTCCTTTTTTAGCTTTCTTTCTATACATACAACACCTATTTATTAATCCTTTCTTTTTTATGAATCGCATTTCGTAGTTCAACCTAGGAGGTTTTCGTCTTAACCAGGCGATTCCTGTGGGTGCCTTAAAATTAAAGCCTTCACTCTGGGAAAAAAATTACGAACTAAGCGCCTACATGCTAAAGGCACCCCCTGTGGGGTACGAGCCTTGGTTTAGGGCGTCGCGTTGCAAGATAAATTGATAGATATATTCTTTATTATGTACAGCATACAAATTACAAGAATAACATTAAACAACTAATGGGCGGTCTTATCGCTAAAAGCGATTTTTTCAAGACAACCTTTGGATGGATTTAAAGGAGGAGAAACAGTACTGCAGATTTTTCATTTATAGCTTCATTTAAAAAAAAACAATTAATCATATATTTAAATACATGTAAAAAAAGAATCATGAAGAGCAAAGAAATATTGAATATTGTTGTTTAAGAAGAGAGGGAGTGCTTTTTGACCAGATCGAAAAGTGTACAGGGTGTGCACTTTTAGATCTGGCTGTTTTTTTTTTATTATTATTGATAGGCTCGCGTTTGACCACTATCTCACCTGATGGTAAGTGATGATGTGGTTTTTCCTTCCTGATTACAAGACTCTTTCATGAATTCTCAACGTTGAATTTCAAAACACTACATAAAGAATAGCAATTAAGATGTTTGGTGTCACAGGTTGAAATTCATTTGTGAAGCGTCGTCTATCTACACAGATCATAGAAATAATGTGCTTAGAAATGGAGACACTTACTTAAAGCTTGAATATGGTCTTAATGGGCAATACCAAAACAGAAGCTCGTGGCTAAATAATAGTAGCCGCTCGGGTCAATCTTTAGGTTAAGCCGCGTTTGCCTAGGTTGGCCTATGGATGGGTGACCACCCGTTACATACCGAGTATCCTCCGTGCCTCGGAAAGCACGTTAAGCCGTTGGTCCCGGCTGTTATTTGTAGATCTTTGACAGCCGTTACAGGTAGTCAGTGTTCCGAAAATCTGACAGCCAGTCTTACCAAGGGATATTGTATTACCCAGTATGGTACTGGCAGTACCTATTAACTGGGTTGTGGAGATCAGATAGGCAGTCGCTCCATGTAAAATACTGATATTCAGCTGCATCTGGTTAGACTGGAAGCCGACCCCAACATAGTTGGGAAAAGGCTCGGCACATGATGATGGGCAAATACCAAAACAATGGCTAATGCGATTGCAAAAATAGAGAGTTAGTTCGATTTCCGGGAGGGGACATGTTTATTGATTTTAGGATTAAAGATGAAAGCGCCAGCTGAAGCCGCAAAATTCAAAATTTCTTGTGCTTTTTGCAAGTCAATACTAGCTTGTTTCTTACAGGTCAAATACACGGTCGACACGCTTGGCGCAGTGGTTTTGCGATCGACTGTTGCACGGCGTGTCGCGGGTTTGATCCCCGCACGGAACAAATATTTGTATGACCTGCAGGTAGTTGTTTCTGGTCTGGTTGTTTGTGTATGTGAGTTTAAATGTTTGTGAACGCACCCACGATACAGGAGAAATTGGTAATGTAATAAAATAAATAATGTTCCTTTTGGTCTTAGACGCGGTCTGGCAAAAAAAAACTAATAATTGTCATATCAATCTGCCTTCTATGGTCCATGGTGCAATGTCATAGCAGTCACACTTCGCGAATGTTGTCGTAAATGCCGGCAGGTCAAAACATTGCTCATACGAGGTCACGCACATAGAAAGTGCACAGCTTATAAAGCTAGGCTCAGTTTTTCTGATGTGATGTTTTCTTTGCATTCGGAAAGATTACCTAAGAACAATCATAGCTGCCTTAACCACTTATTACAGTATTAGGGTAAAGTCGGGATTTCTTCCCTCTTTCTCCCCTTATCTCACTTTTTTTTAACTTAGCCTAGGTCCATCTCCAAGGTCCCAACTAGAGAGAGAATTTTTTTACTCACTCATCGCGAAATCTCAGTAACTACAAGTGTTTCAAGGAGTTTCAATTTCTGCATGGGGGATCCTTTTATGATGTAGGTGCTCACTAAAAAGACGGGATTTTGCAGAAATTCAATCCCTAAGGGGGTGAAGCAGTGTAGCAAAGTTTGTATGAGAGATCGCGATTTCTTGACCTGCTTGAAATTTGCTTCCACAAAATTATTAAACGATATAACATCACGCTATACTGACACTGAGGAGCTGAACAGAAAGTGAAACCACTGGGCACCACTCGTGGCATGCATAGGCATAATGATCGCGACACCGGGGTTATGTTCACAACTAGTAATACTCTCGTCCAACTACTCCTAGCCCCTAATTAGACATGTCTAAACATATTCCACACATTTATTAGCAACTCCACAATTACACTGGGCTTTCTGTAGATGCACTGCTAAATGCATCGTAAAAACATCATTACAAAGTCTTCAAATGAGTCCGGTTTCAAAGAACTAGGCAACATTGTTAGACAGACCGCCACATTTTATAGAAATACTCAGAATAAATAATGGTAACACAAAGCTGAACTGTACGGTGTTCTAAAGAAATTGTGGAGAAATTAACGTCCGTTTCTTAGTAAGATATTTGCATCTGACTGCGTTTTATACTTTGGAAACTGTATTGAAGGGAGAAGATCTTATGTTAGTTTCATCTCGTATGTTAATGTACGAGTAGAAACTAGTGTACTTATCTTTAACACGTTTAAGTTACTTTAAGGACCTATTGGATTACATTTAAATTTTACATAAGCCTACACGGGCACTTACGTTCACGAAAAGGAGCACAGTTCGGGTTGGTTATTTCCTATGGAGAGTACACTCCATACACACACTCTTGCACTCCATGGTTACGCTTTACAAACAATTGGTTTTACAATGTTGTTGTTACAGAGAGCATTAGTACTTAAGTAATAAAGCTAACCTAAAAATATCTTAAAACTAGGCCCACTAAAAGATACTCTTTTAAAAGAACAAAAAAACTACTTAGTACAGACTACGCAAGCCTTGGCAACGCGATGTTGCGAACGACAATACTCACAAGTTTCTTTAGTTTCAGTTCGACTGCTATGTATCAAGTCGGGTAAAGTAATATTGGGTTTTCTCATCAAGATAACGATCTCTGGATTAATGCCCGGTAGGGTTTGGATTTAAACATTCTTTATTTATTCAGTAGAACATACATTGTTCACTTATTGAATAAATACATAAAATTGATAAAGTATGGTCCAGTAGCTAGTACTAATATTATAAAAGCGAAACCGAGTTTATTTTTTTGTTTGTTACCTCTTCACGCCGACAGGGCTAAACCGATTGTAATGAATTTTGGTACAGAAATGGTTGGAACCCTGGAGACGGACAAAGGCTATTTTTTTTAAATAAAACTGAGAAATGAGGGAGAAAAAGAGAAGAAAACTTGGCTTTGCTATTACAATAAATCAGGCGCAACGGCAAAAACTTCAAGTAGCAGGTACCTGTAAATCAGGAAAGGGGAAGCGTGTTACACTGAATTTAACGCGAACGAAGCCGCGGGCAAAAGCTAGTTATTAATATATATGTTGCTTATGTTGTTAACTTAAATAATTAGTATTGTTAAAAACGTGTTCACATTTGAAAAAGTTAAAAGAAGATAGGTATGTGTTCCTGATATTTGCCGGTAGTTAGTTGTATAATGATGGTTAATAATGGCAATAAGCTCGCCATATGGGTGTAGTTTAAGAAGCACCTCTGCTTATACTTGCGGGTATTACAGTCGTGATGTTGTGTATATATGTTCCTTAGTTTCAAGATTTGTGTTCATGGCTTTGCAGTCAGTGACGATACATTTTGTCTCCAGTCGTCTTCGGAAGCGTGGATACCTATACTGATGAATTATTGATGTTTGTATTGCAAGTAGGTTTTCACAAACACTTTTACATGTCTTATTTTAAAACTAGATGAGGCCGGTGTTTCGTATCCGACTACTCTGAGAAGAAACAGCCGAAACAAAGTCAGAGGTCATAGTCTCTTTTAAGGTCCAGACAAAAAATCATGGTCAACTTACATGAGGACTATGCAGATTAGTGTCTCAAATGGTCTTTTGAAGTAAGTAAGAGAGAATAGATTTGGTGGACCAGATTGAGTGGACCTGTCCTGTACTATCACTACTGTACTTATACCTATTGCAAAATACGTTCGATATTTTCACACGCAAACCAAATAATTTTATTAAAAGAAAGAGCTCTTCAAAAGCTACGACCACCGTCAAACTGTCTTCTCTAGTCACCCCAAAAGACATTCATCATGGAACACCCAAGAAAAATAAACAACATCCAATTTGGCACCGGTTGCCAGCCACTCTGTTTATCCATGTGTCACTCTGGTCTAGCGACCTGATTCGGTCACAGTCGTCGATCTACCTAAAAAAACTAACCAATAAAAACACTGGGAGTTTGTCTGTTTGATCACGTAAGCATTTTGAAAGAAATTCTTCAAACTTTTCAATATTGCGAAGCAGGAGGTAGATGGACGCTTAAGAAAACATCTTTCGGAGATATTTTGACTCGGAATGTCTGATATCGGAAAAGGAATCATAACAACAATACAAATAGATTAGGAAATCAAATATACGTAGACTAAACGCTTTACATTTCTGTATTTGAAAAGTTAAGACTGCGAAATCAAACGATAACATTCTTCGTAGGTTTTTTAATCCGGCTCGAAGGACCATTTACATACAGCACTAAAAATAATTTGTAGGTTTTAATAACCTACAAATTATTAACCTACAAACTTGAAATTCAACGAACTAAGTCCCTTGTTAAGTAGGATTTCAGAATTAAAATTAAATCACCTAGCCTAGCTTAAATTTGACGAATCAGCCGTAGTATAAGCATGACCAGGGCAATCAAAATAAAGTCACCCCAGAATATAAGTTTAGCATCCTCAGTAGCGTCCATCGCCATCATATGTAATATGTGCAGACAACAGGACACGATATACGGTGACCCACCTTAAAACAATGTAAGCAGTCTGTTGCAATAACCTCTCCAATTTCAATTTCCCAACCAAATTGTTAGTCTATAAAGTTAATAGGTAAACCTAGGTGGTCTGGACACGTGTCTATTACTTAGGCACTAATGGGTTCAGCGAGGTCCAATCAGATTGGAATGTCACAATTTGATCTGTCTACTGTTTTGGATCGAGACTGGTTTGGGAGTGTAACAATCTAAATATACAGTAGTGTTTGTTAGAATTTGTATGGTTTTATTATAATTGAATCGGGGTCATTAGAAACGGTCTTAAATTTAAATATAATAAAGCCCAAATTTTGTAAATGTTTGTAATGCTTTGCATGTTTAATTTTTATTATTTTGTGTGCTTCGTATGGTTGAGCGATCGACTGCTGCGCTGTGTGTCGCGGGTTCGATTCACGGAACAAATATTAGTATGACCTACAAGTATTTGTTTCGGATAACGGAGAAATTCCTAGTGTGGGCCAACGTTGTTCAAAAAAGGAAGTGAAACATGATAAATAGCTGTCAAAAATTAAAACATATTTTACCTTTACCTGCAACATAATTTCTAAACTAACATATTCTTACTCCTCTTTGCAAATAACTGCAAACATCCTCACACCAGTGAATGAGAACATCTCCATTACCATCTGTAATTGTAAAACATTCACTCATTCACTCAGGTACCGATTCAAATAGATTCATGTCTGTTCAAACAACGCATCATGAATGACAATCGCCTATAGTATTAGACAGTCACGTGTACACCACATGGCAAAGGTCGACACCCTTAGGTACACCCTTCTTATTACCGTCATCATCAGCTTTCGCTTTATAGATATAAAGTCTAGAATTCCTAAATTAGACTGTAGGATGTTTGGTAATTGTAGGGCTGAACGCCAATCTCAATTTGCAGTCTCCAAGATCCTTATACTGAAAGTTATAGAGGAGATTTTCGCGTATGTCATGGGTAATGTTATGTTGGTTAGACGAGAGACAGGACAACTTCGGGACAATGGGAATATTATAATAAACCAGCGTTAAGTTTGTATTAATTACCATGGTTCCTTTGGCCGTGTTCAGGGTTGCCGCATTCCGGACCTAAGTGTAGGTCTCGGCCAAACACGACCTTATGTTGGGGCGGGACGTCTTATGCTAATATGTGGTTCTGTTGCTTTAATGTAAGGGCGTTACTGTGTTTACCATGTGGAGATTGGAGATTGGAGAAGGGCTTGGCTTTTTCTTCCGATGGCGGGTGTCTTTGAAAACCTAAGAGAAAGTTATTGCAAGAGATTGGATAGCTCTATTACATTCTAGAACTGTCGTGATTGCCACTACAGTCCATTCAACGACAGGAATTTCACAAGTTATTATGCCTTGTGACTAGGACTGTAGCTCCATTTTTTGTTCCTTCTATTGCCCTTTACGTTCCGGGACTGCGGTATCTCTTTCGAACAACCAGGACGTGACCGGACACATTCTATATGATTTCTTGAAAGATGCAATACGCTAAGTAAGATCAATTATTTATTCAACCATTTCTTTTCCAGAGCGGCTAGACAAGTTAAGTTCTATCAGCAGCATGATGATGTAAAAGGGCAAAAATATTGGGTAGGCATAAGCAACCAAGATGGCTGTCATTTTTTTTTTATACTTCGAATGTGATTATCTTCCAGACCCTCAGATTATTAATGACTAGCTTTCGCCCGCGGCTTCGCCCGCGTTAAATTTGGGGTATCACAGTTTCCCTTGCGCCTTATTGATTTGTAATAGCAACGCTAAGTTTTCCCTTTTCTTCCCTCTTTCTCTCTCACATCCCACTTTTTTAAAATAAAAAATAGCCTATGTCCGTCTCCTGGTTCCCAACTATCGATGTACCAAAATTCATCACAATCGGTTTAGCCATTAAAGCGTGAAGAGGTAACAAACAAACAAACTCACTTTCGCTTATAAAATATTATATAGTAAGGATTCAAAACCGGCCGAGGGTTCCGTACAAACTTGCAACATGAACAGCCATATCTTTTGAATACGTAAACTTAGAGGGTTGATTTGTTTTTACAGCTCTAAGGGATCACAGAGTTCAGTATGTTTTATTTGAACTCGATACCTCCACGAGCTACCGAGATAAAGGGTCTTAACAGACAGACAGACGGACAAAAAAGTGATCCAAAACTAGGTCCGTTTTTTTTTCTTTTCAGGTACGGAACCCTAATAAGAGGTAATGCTAAAATAAAACACCATCAATGCCATGTAATATTACATTTCTAAATCTTTCTACATTTTATATTTAGTTCTTAGACTTCGCATCAGGTGGGGGCAGATGCAGCTTCCCTGCCAACTCTTGGGGCACGTCCAGGTAGGTCCTCTCTAGGCCTACCGTGAGGATCAGAGCCCGCAGACGGTCTACCTCCACGTGGTCGCCCTCACTCGACCAGACGGTCATTGAAGAGTTGAGGGAGGAAGTTTCTCGAAGGAGGTCCAGGATGACAGGCTGGCTGTTTGCTGCCAAGCCAGCACGGACCTGCGAAAAGAGGAAACTTTTTGAATATGGTGTCATAAAGATAATCGAATTTTTCCACAATATTTTTTATCTTAAATCAGATGCACTTGTCAACCCCATCACTATTGAAACAATATACAATTCAAGCTTTTGCCCGCGACTTCGCGTAAAATTTGGGGTAACACAGTTCCTCGTACCTGTTTTACAGGTACTTGCTACCTGTAGTTTTTCCCTTGCGCCTTATTGATTTGTAATAGCAAAGCCTTTGCTTCCCTTTGCTTTCCTCTTTCGCCCTCATATACCAAAATTCATCAAAATCAGTGTATCCATTAAGGCGTGAGGTAACAAACAAACAAACTCACTTTCGCTTTTTTTAGTATTAGTAAGGAAGTAAGGATTGGTTCGCTTATGATTGTTTTCGTCTGCACTATAGTTCAGTTCTTTTATTTGACGGAAAACATTGTTAGATAACCAGCATATCTGAGAGATGTTTCTCGACAGCATGTTAAGCCAAGTCAGAAGCCAATGGACGGCCTACCACTGTGACACCAGGATAGGCACTAACTACATGATAAAGAGACCTAATCTTTGCAGGGTTTTGAGACTTACTTCTGTTACGTGTAGGTTGGGGTGGCGGCAGAGTGGGTTTGATTCTCATAGAACATTTTAAGCATTCTTGTCTTTTCCGCCGAAGCTGTCTAGATTCCTTGACCAAATAACAAAGCTTTTGTTGTAAAAATTCACTAGGTAATGGTATTTTTTAATCAGTACCTCAGAACACATTCATATGCGCAAGTGTGGAGGTGAAGGTTTGCAGAATTGTGAATTGACATAGGTAGGTACAATGATCTGAGTTTAAATAATATGATGTCGTTCTGGTCGATTTCCAGGTTAAGCCGCGCTTGTCCGAAGTCGGGTGATCACCTATTATTATACACCAACCGAGTTTCCTCCTTTGCTTTGGAAAGCACGTCATACCTTTGCTCCCAGCTGTCATTTGTAGACGCCCGAATGTCTGACAACCAGTCTTACCAAGGGTTATTAGGAGGTAGATTCAGACGCTTTGATATTTTATACTTACAGGGAAAGTAACAGTCTGATTAATATGATTCTCGTTGATCATTCTCAGCATGGTCCCGATCTGTTCGCTGGTGTACTCTCCCTCCGTGATGTTGCCTCCGTAGTTGGTGGTCCATCCGACGGACAGCAGCGCACAGTTGTGTTTTGCGCCCAGCTTCAGGAACTTGGTAGGGTCTAGTGGTTTCGTGGTGGCATCTACTGGACCGGGGAGGATGTCAGCGTTGAGCCAAACAATCATGGTCTTCTAAAAGGATGGAGAAAAAAAATATTGTACTTTGGAAGTGGAACTTTTTCTGTGACTAGTTAGTTGGAGTGCTAAAATATTAGATCCAGCTTTCTAAGATATATACATAGATTTGAAAACAACTCTTTTAAGGAGAAGCGATGTTGATAAGTGTTAGGTTTTACTTAAAAATTATTGGTGACTGAAAAGTTGTGTGGGAATCGGTTGGCTTGGTATGGGCTTGTGAAGCGGATAAATGAGGAAAATGTCGTGAGGAAAATTTCGAGTATTAATGTGTAGTTTTTTTTTTAAATAATACTTCCATAAAATTACATGGGAAATTAAAACAAAACAATTCAAATGCGGGCCTCCTTCTGTGAGAACGCTATTTAATATATAAAATTCTCGTGTCACAGTTTTCGTTCCCATACTCCTTCGAAACGGCTGGACCGATTTAAACGAAATTTTGTGTACATATCGAGTAGGTCTGAGAATCGGCCAACATCTATTTTTCATACCCCTAAGTGAGCAGCTGGTGAAAACGCCGGGCACAGCTAGTAAATATATATAATTATGCAGCAGATCTTAAATTCCGAAGTCGCAGTTACTTTTTTTATCCATCATAAATATGAATAAAACTAAATAAAACAGAAAGTTATCAATCCCTGATCTCGGTCCAAGTTCACGACCAATGTACTCGAGACAGTTTCGAGCTAACGGCCGGACAGACAAACAGACAGACACACAGTCGGACGCGAGAGACGATTACACACCATAATGATACGCGGAAGACG
The DNA here is from genome assembly GCA_958449745.1 of Ochropleura leucogaster. Lineage (NCBI taxonomy): Eukaryota > Metazoa > Arthropoda > Insecta > Lepidoptera > Noctuidae > Ochropleura > Ochropleura leucogaster. The sequence goes on along the minus strand of OY288207.1, from coordinate 1,405,362 downwards.
GCGCACATGTGCATGCGCAGATTGCTAGCGTTCCTGGGAGGAAGCGATGCGATGGCGAAGGAATTTTTAATTGCTGTGGGCGTTGATTTTTACCCGACTACGCCAGAAGGAAGGTTAATGCTTTGGTATAGTTGTTCCAGGTCCGATAAGTAGAAGGAGGCAGTACCCAAAACTAAATAATTTTATCATGATTTCAGTCAGTTAAATATTTAGTCTACAATGAAAATACCCTTTTTTCGGATGGGTTATTAAAAATAAATAACTTTTCCCGTTCTGCGTGAGCGGGAGGGAGTGTCAGACTGTTACTGACCTATCCATGTTCTTTCTTTTGACCTTTGTTTTCAAATCATAAGGATAGACGACTTCCACATTCTAGATTTTCAATTTCTCTTTCACCTTAACATTTATAAAAACAAAACATAACTTCCCTCCCTGCATCGCTTATCTTTCGCTACAGCATCTCACCGATGTCATGACCGTGAATCATTCCTTTGTGATGAAGACATTTCTCTAATTACAACCAATTGCAGTTAATTACAAACTATAGTTAGCGACCGCGGTTCAAACCGTTGACATAATCTCCTAAATTGGAACTAAATTGCTTCTGGTTAACTCTGAGGAAAACCCTTCCGAGAATATGACCTTAACCGCATTATTAAGGATGAAAAAATAATGGGTCTCTGGCCTAAATAAATTGGTGTCTGTTTTGTGATGGTTTAAGAGTTATATTAAGACAAGCTTCCGCCCGCGACTTCGTCGGCGTGGCATAGTTACTTTGGTTACTTTAACCCGCGTGATGATCGAAAAAAAAATGTTCTCTCCCTTTTTTCCCCCTTTTCTACCTTTTTTATTTTAAGGGATAAGCTAGGTAACTATCTTTGTACCAAAATTCATCAAAATCGGTTTGGCCATTTATGCGTGAAGACGTAACAAACAAACTCAATTTTGCTTTTTCTAATATTAGTAAGGATAAATTGACAAGACCTCGTTATGAGCCGTTTGGGTCGATCTTCAAGTTAAGTCGCACTTGCCTGGTGTGATCCGTGGATGGGTGACCACCTACCAAGTATCCTGTGTGCCTCGGGTCCCGGCTGTCGACTTTAGATTTTTGATAGTTGTTACAAACAGTTAGTGTCCCGAAAATCTGTCAACCAGGTTTACCAAGGGGTATCTTATTACCCAGTACTAGCTGGGTTATTACTCCATGTAAAAATAATGGTATTCAGCTGCATCCAAATAGACTGGAAGCCACATGAAAGCTAAGCAGATGAATTAACATAAATGGGGTTCCGAAACTTCTTGGAGTTTTTGGACCCCATCTATCTCTTACTAGCTTTTGCCCGCGGCTTCGCTCGCGTTAAATTCGGGGTAACACAGTTCTTCTTTCCTGTTATGCAGGTACCTGCTACCTGTAGTTTTTGCCCTTGCGCTTTATTTATTATAATAGCAAAGCTAAGTTTTCCCTTTTCTTCCCTCTTTTTTCCTCATTTCACACCTTTAAAAAGATAAAGTCTATGTCCGTCTCCAGGGTCCCAACTATCTCTGTACCAATATCATCCAAATCGGTTTAGCCATTTAGGCGTGAAGACGTAACAAACAAACAAACTCACTTTCGCTTTTATAATAAGAAGGATAAGAAAATCGATATTGTTTTTACTATCAGGAAATTCTCCGTATATAAGAAGTCAAAATCTGGATATTTTTTCGCTTAATAACAACAGACTCCCGTTCATGAACTGGCGAAATATAGGCTTGTCTACTTCTTCTATTTACGACTCAGAATTTGCCACTTCAAACTAAATTTTGCAATTAATTGACTCTTTTTGTATTTTTTACTTGTGACCTTTCGTATCATGTGTGGGCCTTATCTACGAAACATGGGGACCACACGGAAGCTTGACCCATTATTATAAAATACCTCGTCCGCGCCACGACAAACTAATTTCACGTTGAGCGACTTTCTTAAAGCAATTTATCTTGTCTATAAGGGAATTAGAATCCTCTGGGTATTTAAAAAAATTACCTTTGAACTTGACTAACCATTTGCTTATTCACAAGTTTTGGAGTTTTAAGAAACTCTTTATTTTTAAAACTAGGTTTTCTTTAGGCACAATTTCGGTGGTTCACTATATGTACTTTATTAGATTGATAAGTGCTCGTCGATCTTTAGGTTAAGCCGTGCTTGTGTGGGTTGGTCAGTGGATGGGTGACCACCCATTACATAACGAGTTTCTTCTGTGCCTCGCACGTTATGCTATTGGTCCCGTCAGTCATATTTAGGTATTTGAAAGTCGTGGTAGTCGGTGACTCGAAAGTCTGACAACAACTAAGATTATCGTAGTACCCAGTACTAACAGGATTGTGGAGGATAGATAGGTTCGCTCCATATAAAATACTAGTTTCCACCCACGATTTCGTCCGCTTGGCATAGTTACTTTGGGCTAACGCTAAATTTAGCTCGCGGGATGATCGAAAATAAAATTATCTTTCTCTCCCTTTTTCTTCCGTATTTCTTCCCGCTTTTCTCACTTTTTTTTAGCCTATATTCATCTCCAGGGTCCCAACTATCCCTGTAACGTAGGCGTGAAGACAACTCACTTTAAATTTTATAATAGGTATTAGTAAGGATAGGTTTCTAGCTAAAAGGCTGGGCAAATGATGAGTTACTAAATTCATCCTCATTAAAACAAAAGGATTCCCACAGCCAGAACAAAAGCAATTAATAAATGACACCTATAATGTACATCACATCTGCTAAATCAGTCGACGCCGCCATTTTTTCAGGGGTTCTCAATCATGGGGCGTTGTTGTCACAAATGTTTCTAGCGACCCCCGACATATGCGCCACGGTTCATCTGTGTTGCTCTTGTAGGGCCATGAAGGAGGCGGAGGTCAAAAAGGTCGTAGAGTGCGGTTCCAGAAAGGTCCATGCAGTTAAAATAGATGGTTGAACTTTTCACAAAAATTATCTTTTAGTTCGTGATCTAATTTGAAACTTACGTCGCCATCTCGTTTTAGAATTTTACAAAACAATTTATCAAATGTTTAAAGTCAAAGTTATTTATTTGTGAAACATAGGTAATACTAACTAATATTATAATTTAAAAGCGAAAGTGAGTTTGTTTGTTTGTTCCCTCTTAACGCCTTAATGGCTGAACCGATTTTGATGAATTTTGGTACAGAGTTAGTTGGGACCCAGGACACGTACAAAGGCTAATTAAAAAAAAATAGTGAGAAATGAAAGGGGACAATTTAGCTTTGCTATTTCAAATCAATAAGGCGATTTGCAGGTAACAGGTACCTGCAAATAAGGAAAGGGGAACTGTGTTACCCCGAATTTAACGCGAGCGAAGCCGCAGTCAAAAGTTAGTTATGGTACCTATATACTTAGTATAAAAAATTGTGTTGTTTCACTACTATGTTTTACCTTGTAAGGCGAGTTTACCAACAGACTAATTTCAGTAATATCATTGAAGCGTGGAAGTCGATTGCTGAAGATAATATATCGACTGTATTTTGAAGTTTCCTTTGTATTGATGTTTTCGTGTCCATTAATCTACTTCATTGAGGAATACAGATTGATACGGCTTGAGAATTAATTACTCGTGGTCTCAAAAAACGAATTCACATTCAACAGTAAACAGACTATTTCGATACATGTGTGAAACATGTTTTAGCACGAATTGTATTAGAGTTACTCTGTGAAAGTTGTTTAATATGACGGGTAGACCATCCGGGTAGATCACTTTCTTGAAGAATATAGATAGAAAAATCGCCTGCCTGTATTTAAAATGAGGATTTTCGTTTCAGTCAGCGGTTTTTGCTTATGGAGTCAATTTACCTAATAATTAGAATCAAGGTTCCCAAGATCGAACAAAACGAGTTCCCTACAAATAGAAGATTCAAAATCCTAGCGCTCATATCATCGCTGTTTTCATGGCCCCACCCCCACACAGACCGACCACACAAGATGTTGTTTTAAATTCCCGATTATTCACACGCTATGTCATTATTCTAATTAAGATGTCTGCTCCCGTCAGCCTACCCAATATCCAACCCTAAAACCCTCAAAATAGGGTTCACTTTTCTATGACTAGAGAAATAGTAAGCATTTTATTTAAGCTTTATAAACATAACCGTATTATAAAGAATTAAGGTTGGTTTTTGTGTGTAGTGTTCTCTTGGTGTAGGGTTCCCCATGAGACATGGCTGATGCTATAACTAATTATAACAAATGATGACTAAATTGATTACTTCATTCGACTTAAATTGGGTGAGCCAAAAGGGACAGTGTCGGTTGTTCATTTTCCAACCTTATCCGTCAAGTTATAAAGATGAAAAGTAGTCAACAGCTACTGACCGCAGTAGTAAGTACATATTTGACTCCCATTTGATTGTCTCGTAGTTGTCTCTTACGACACCATTCAATGAAGGTTTTATTTTCGGATGTAATATCATGAAATAACTTCCCCCGGTCTGGGCGGAGCGAAAAGTTGAAAGGTTGTTCGAAAGAGATACCGCGGCCCCGGAACGTATAGGGCAATAGATGGAACATGGGTGGATTTTAGTAAGTACAAGTCTGACACTCCCCCCCGCTCCGCCCAGAGCGGGGGAAGTTATTTGACTTCCCACATGTGAACTGTGAACAATCAAGTCAATAGGTACCTAATAAAAGCTCGCACTTACCAGATATTTCTCGATCAATTCCTGGCTTTCTTCAAAGGCTTCAATGCTCTTGAAGTCCAGCTTGGCTCCTTTATTGGAGTTTTCCTTCTGGTTATGCTTGCTTATGGTCTCCAGGAACTCTGCTAGAGTCAGGTCGGAGGTTGTGGCAGGAGGGTGGGCCATTATGGGAATGGGTGGGCCATCCTTGCCGACAATGGTACCCAATACGACGTCAGCTTCTAGCATGCAGATAGTGCCTGGAAAGAAAGGTTTGATTAGAATGGTGGGAGTCAAATTAATTAAGGTTTATTTAGTTCCAACGTTTACCACAGAACAGCGATGATCAGGTTTGTGATTTACGTATTGTATGATAATCCCATAGCTAGACAAAGAAGAACTAGATGAAGTCCATACAAAGGTTGCCTGGGCAGAAAAATCTTATCGCTAACATGCATGCATCTTATTAAAGTCAGCTCAAAATATTAATTTTTGACGTCATTAATTGTTGAAGTTACTGACTACTGCTATATTTTTTGTCTTTATTTTCTCACTGCAGATAGAAATATTCAGCAACCATAGAAATTAGTCAAGTGTTTCTAAGTACTTACCTACATAGTATTTATCTTTAGAAACAATTTACAATGAAACCAAATACCGTTATTACATAACATGCACCTATGTACATATTTACGTTACAATTTCTGGCAACTGTTGCTTTTGTAAGCAATCTTATTTACATATTATTGTTTCAAACGTTTCGCGCGCTCCGCACACAGATTATGAAACAAATGGAGTTATAAGTCAATCTAATTAGATACACCTGTGTAACTATAACGTACAATAGTCGTTTCACTGTTATTTAAAGCTCTGATTTTGTGCCATTGTCACGGTTGTAACAAACTTCCATCGACAAGTCAATAAAAATAACAGTGATCTTTATTTTGATTACAATAAGGGTTAAGTTGGGTTGTGACAACAGTAAGTGATAAAAAAACAACAGACAGTCTAGACGGGGCACGCCACATTTGTGACGTGAAAGCATTTGTTCAAAGAGTGATTATTTGACTTTTACAGACGTCATAAATTCTACTTAAGATGGCAGCTGGGGAGTACGACTATTTATTGAAGAATATGCTTTTTTCATTGGTCGATCAACGTCCATAAAGGTTATTTAAGTGCCAGATTCTGAAAGTTCGAATACGTATTTGGGAGAGAGAAGCTATGGTGTTATACGGTGTAAGGCAGACATGGAGTTATGCAAAAGAAATAATGTTTTTTTTTGCCATTTATATGGTTTCGAAACTCAACAGGAAAAAGGAGACATTTATATAATCACTTCCCTGTCCGTTCGTGTACCTGTCAAGACAATTTATCTTAGAAATGCGTAAAGATATCAAGTTGAAATTAATATCGAATACTTAAATCTGCAGGCCTTTAGAGCTGTAAAAAATAACTCTCTCAGATTACGGAATCAAAAGATATGGCTATTTTTATCGTATTTCTCAGAGGCAAATGGATTAAAAACCTGGTACCTACTTGCCTTTGGTGTAAAATCATAAAAATTGGCAAGAAGCAATATCACACAGCATTTCGAAAAGAATTAATCCGAAAACCGTAATTTTGTAGATGCATCATAAAATAAATGTGATTACAAACTTAATTGTAGTTAGTAAATTAACTGCAAAGCAGAACTTATTCCAGAGGGAAAGAGACAGAGTGTCTAGTACCATCTCTTTTTCACACAGGAATAAGAACTGCTATAAGATGTCATGGTAACCCGGCAGGTTTCCAACGGCAAAGTTGAGTTTGTCCTTCAAAACAGTTTATCTGTTCTTTATCGCAATGTTCGCTCCTTCATTAGTTACCATTAGTTTGTACGGATCGTACGCAAATCCAACACGCACTTACCCGTTTCTTTTTTTATCATAACCTCAATAAGTCTACAAGCCACAACCCTGACAAAAGATGAACGAAGTAAATAAGGTGAATGTTTATGATCACTTCATTAATGTATTTACTCTGGTTCAGCGTACGTGTGAAGCCCAAATCTGTCATAACGTTAATTGTTATAAATTGTTTCGTTCCATGAACTGGTAATGTTAGGAATAAGAGCTATTCCTGATGGTGTATGGCGCGTGTTATAAGCTGAAGAGTATTTTTTAGATATAAGTTAAAATTATCATTTTGCATAATATAATCTTGTCTCTCAAGTTTGCTTCTTTGCCAAAGATCAAAGTAGTTTACAGCGTCGCGTTTAATCTATAAAAAACAATCACGTCACGAAAACCTCTGAAACGTTTTCAAAACCTCTTGAAAACGTTTCAAGAGGTTTTCTAAATAAAATATGCAGGATGTCGCTAAATATTGACGTTTTGTAAGGTTATCAAGACACAAGTTAAGCACACAAATAGAGAATGCTATACGACGAATACGGAAAACTCATTAAAATCTCTTTTCGCTAACTCCATTTTACTTACACCGCATTACAAACTTCTAGTAGTGTTGCCACACTTAATCAGTTGGCATTACATGTGATAACTGCCACCCCTCTTTTTCTACCACTGTACCTTAGAAAGGGATAGAAGATAGCTATAGTTGATTGATAGGTGGCACAGCTGTTAGATTTCCTATTACTAGAATGTAGCTTTGACTGTACAATTATGGTAAGTAGTATAGTATTTGCTTTCAGTTTGTAAGCTGTTATTGACTTTCGCTATTTGGTGACCACTGGCTAGATTGATTTTAAGTCCAATAAACTCACAGAGTAATCATCATTGATTATAATTTGAGCAAATATAAATTCCCCATCCATGACCGGCAATTATACTTGTATTTATAATCTGTAGAAGTGTGATATTAAATTACTCTAAACCTCTTGTTTTTGGTAAATCTAATAATCTGACTTTTTGCAATCTTGGAATTTTTAATGGTTTGATTCTGATTCTTCACAAATAGTCACATAACCTTTATCTAAGAAATAAAAATAGCGATTTGACATAATTTCTATAGATAAGCTGTCAAACCGTTACTGTTATTTCTATGACAAAAGTTATCTGACTACTGAAAAAACAGTCCTTAATATAACGTTTATTAATGACGGAATTTGTCTGTAACAATACCTACCTACCTATGTTTAAAGTAATATTATGCTAAATCCTACCAGTTTGTTATAAAAGATAAAAATAACTGTTATACTCACTTGCTAGAGTCGCTTGTAGGTATGTCTTGTTATTGACGGCATGAGCCCAGGAAACTGTAGTTAAGTTCTTCATTGGATCATCCTCTGACCTCACCACAATGGCTGCAAAAAAAAAACAAATTATTACCATTTCTACTAAAGCAGTACATAATTTTAGTAGAATTTTCAATTATTGTAATGGCAACACCAATCCTAAAAGTCATGAATTGTCGAAAGCGGTTTCAACATGGTTTCAAGGACACGTATTGTTTATGAATCAATCTGCAACCTTTAAAACGTCTCTTACTTAATTATCTACATATACAAACCAGATTCCTTAGTTGATTTAGATATATGCTTTAGCTATGAATGTACAACACTTGTTTTCTATTATTTTGGAACTTGTAAACAAAGAACGTAACCTCTCAAGAGATCGATAAGTCAGTTCACTACTATTTTGCCAAACAAGTGGCGCTAGTAGTCTACGGAGGGAAATGATTTTCCCTTTAATAATTTTAGTTCTTTATTTCGCCACTCGCAAAACTGATTTTGCTTGTTTTTTTTTTATAATGGTGGTATGTTTTTGTGTGACTTGGTAAACGGGCTTTTGAAAAATTGTGATTCACAATAAAGAGCTTCAGCTTAAACATATTTTGGTTATTTTTTTTGCCTATAGGCTAGAATAGTCAGTTAAATTACCTTTATGGGCAAAAATTGCCGAATACTTTTAATTGAAACTTTATTGGATTAACTTACTTAATGTTTACTTGTTTACAATTGAGTTACTAATTACTTTGTTACGTAACAAATGTCTGAGGATACTTTTTCCCAGCACAGGGGCGTAAAACTCAAAAGCAAAATTAATTAGTTGCTTCCAATAAGTACCTATCTATTACTTAAATGTAATTAACAATAAGACTTTCTAGCAATAACTTTGATTGTTTTCAAAATGGTATTTAATAAATGAAACAACACATTATATCTTAGGAATCTTAAGCGGATAAACGTCATGAGGTTAGATTATTGATTTGCAATCCAATCTCTTCTCAAAATTGTTTATGGCTAGAAACTTTTAATGTTAATTTTATTACATTTAATTACAGTGAAATCAAATCTATGGTATCTTGGGGAAATTACAGCATTTTATAACGTGAAATAAACGCTCGATCTTTACATTAGAAAGTTGATGTGATTGCGATT